>CM032230.1:98222500-98972500 GCA_019009955.1 Riptortus pedestris | reverse complement strand
CATTACTTTACAATTTTTAACATGATTCGTGTGGTGACCATAATTACAATACTTTTTGTTTACAGCGTTTCGTCTGCAGAAACAGAAACATCACTAGGTAATATTTATTCTTTTGCATTTTCCAATTACAATGCATTTTCATGGAAAATGGTATATTTGTAGATATTTAAGCATAATCAATAAGACAGATATAAACAGAAATAATATATTATTTTTAAAAATGTTGATAAATTGTGGAATTTTACATCAATAGCTCCAACATACGAATTCTTCGTATAATTATTTGAAATCATCTGGAAGTCAGAATTGCGTCTTAAAGCTATTTAAAAATTATTTATTATTTATTTTTTGCAACTAAGGGCAATTGGGAACGGTTATCACTTGGTCACCACCCTTTTTTAGCCCGGGTAGGGTAAGGATTTTATTTAATGAATTATGTCACTAAATTAAAAAGTATTTAACTTACTCGATAAGGAGTTATATAAACTCGCCATTGCTAGAGAAATATTTAAGTTATATAATAATTTATATGACTTTTCAGTTTACAATATTTTTAGATATGTGGTATCTTCATAAATCTCTTGGATCTGTGACTTTTGTGCTATAAAAAAATAGTCGTCAATCTGTTTCTTCTCCTTAACGTTCAAAATAATTATGTCATACCAATCATACTTATAAATCACATTGCTCATTATTAAATTTATTTTTCAATGACGATTTCAACATCTCGTCCAGGTGATGGCAAAATTGGTGTCGATTTCCCCCCCCCCTCCAAAAAAAAAACAACAAAAAACAAATGATCTCAAATCTCACCCATTAATACAAAAATATTCATACACCCTTCAATACAAAAATATTCATTTTATTTATTTTCGTGTGAATGCATAGTCCGAAAATAATAGAAGCCAAAGACATCAAGGGTAATGCCAACTGAATGAAGAGGAATAATTCTCACCTGACAGGTGAAAGTGGAATACTTTTTCGTGGGTCACCAGCCGTGCCTGTTATTCAAAGGAAGACTATGCTGAAAGTTATACGGATTCGATTCCCGGAGTGTGCCAAAAGTGATGATTAAATTGATGAATTTAAAATGAATACTTAATTATTATTATATTATTTGCGTCAAAATTTTGCAAATACGGCTAAACGGGACGGATTATGAACAGACTACCAACCTTTTGTAGCCAGGGGATTTTACTTAACTCACATGACTCATTTGAATCCTCAATAATATTCAATTATGTAATAGTGAAAAATAATTGTATAAATAATTATAATGTAAGCAATATCTAGAATGAATAGTGGTTTTAAAAAATATAAATTGCTTTGTACGTCTCCTTGCCATTTCCAATCTTTCCTCACTTTATGCTATTTCTGTATAAGTATTTTTAAAACGCTATTTCATCAAAATAATTCTTTACCAAAAATTAAACCTATTGGAAATTTCAAATAAATATTTTTCATATAGAAAAATATTTTTTTACTAAACGTTTAAGTAATGAATGATTTACTTTAGACTATTCGTATCGTCATGAGGTCCACAGCTTTGGAAGAAACTGGCTTCATTTATTAGGAAGTTTGTTGCACACTTTTCTATTGGGATATGGGATTATGCAAATAAGATGTTACTGAAAATAGCAATTAACAATTCATTAAAAGAAAAGTACTCGACACGCCTTCGTATTATACATTGCAAAACAGTTTCTCTTCACGAAGAGACAGAAAGTGTGCCGAAGTTAATAGAACCTTCTATTTTGTGTGAAGGTAAGCTCTTCTGCAAGTGGTATAAGGTCTGCTTGCCTGGCACTCGATGCTGCCCTGGCAAATACTGCTGCAGTGAAGAGAAATTTTGTTGCATCTCAGGCGTCACAGGACCAGCTTGCTGCGTGTTCCCGGGCTCGTTTATAGGGTAAAGCTGTCATTTCATAAATTGCTTTCGAGTTATTTATCATCCATCTCTTAATCTCATCAGAATATTTGATTTCAGAGCCACCCCCGCGGAACAACCTGTATTCATAGGCACTTCTGCAAAATACAGGTAAATTCACTATTATTATTAAACCTTAATAACCGGCTTTGTGATTTCTGTGGCTCTGAGCTTGTATTTAGTGAAATGTTTGCTTTTTAAGCCCGATATCGCCGGGAAGTGATATTTTCAGGTGACGCCTATTAACTAACTAAATACCAAAAGCAACAATTTCTAGGCTCTGACTCCATCGTCGTTAATGGTGTCCGCCGTTCATAGCAAGGTTTACCCTACATACTGATAAACGGTCTTCTTCCTACATTCCGCCCGTAGAAAATCATATAAGTGCCAGAGAAACTGGAGAGCCCTCCAGGTCTGAAAGAAAATAGCCGTGAGAAAGATCTTTGGAGATGTGAAGAGAAGCATTCATCCACCTCCTGATCCTACTTCGAGCATTATGGAATATGGTGTTCAATTTTACATGAGTAAATAAGTCTAGATCTGTTGTTAAAACTTAAATAAGGATTGTTATCTGGCAAATGTTCGAAATGAATGAAATGATCAAGATTGAAAGGAATAGTGGTGGGTACCCAATCTCGACAGACAGTTAACAAAGCCAAAGGTCCTAGTTATCCTGGTTACAGAGTTCCACCTGATCCATGTAACGGAGTTGCACCTTATACAGTTTACGAAGTCGCACCTTATCTAGTTTACGGAGTTCCACGTTGTCCAGTCCACGGAGTTCCCTCTTATCCAGGCGTCGGAGTTTTAACTTATCTAGATTATGAAGTTCCTTCTTATCCAGATAACAGGTTCCACCTTATCCAGGTAATGGAGTTCCACTTTATCCAGTCAACGGAGTTTCATCGTATCCAGGCTTAGGAATTGTACCTTATCTAGATTATGAAGTCCCTTCTTATCCCGATAACAGGTTCCACCTTATCCAGGTAATGGAGTTCCATCTTATCCAGCCATGGGAATTGTACCTTATCTAGATTATGAAGTCCCTTCTTATCCCGATAACAGGTTCCACCTTATCCAGGTAATGGAGTTCCACTTTATCAAAGCTACTCTACTTCCTCATTATCAAGCTACTCTGACTTCCTCATTATCTAGGCTGATAATAGTAGCTAGAGGTCTTCTAAGAGTATGAGCCAATCGTCTAATATATATACAAAGGATGAATGGGCATTGGATCTGTATCTTAAGTGATAAATCTACAATCGGATCATCTTTGAAGAGAGGAACTTAGTCAATAAATTGGCCAATTGGTCACTTTATTGACCACTACAAGATTTAATTGACGAACCATTACGAAAATCATTTATTTTTTTTCTCATGGCGCGATTTTTTTAAAGTATTTTCCGCCTTGAAGAAGACATAATTGAGATCAGGTTTGATATTGTTTGCTTACCGAAACTTCAATTGATTTTTCCGGACTTAATAATGATCTTTTCGTGAATAATTAATACTCAAGTTCATTAATTGCTGAAATCGGTCCAGAAAGGTTTAGACGTATGTAAAATAATACGATATGTAAATGTTTACACTAACTATACCTTGCCCGTGGGGAATCATTAAAGAATGCCAATGTAATACGCATTGGCCGTTTCAAGCAACTGAAGAGTTGATCTACGATTGATCGTCCTGAGCAAAATTCACACACCATCCTCCCAGAATCCTATGAACCATCTTCACTAACCTACGTTAAATGACCAATGACAGGATAATATAGACTGAAGGGGAAGTGCTGTGAATTTATAAGTCTAATACTTAATTTTTTCAACTACTGAAGTTGTAGCAATGACGCAATTAATGGAAAATTTCTTCAAATATTCTACTTTTGTTCTAGAGAAAATGGGATCCATTCAAATTAAAAAAACATGTGTGTATATATATATATATATATATATATATATACATATATATATATATATATACACACAATCACGTATATTTGTTTGTTACCACTCATGGAGGAGGGGCTTAAGTTTTGTTTAATAGTTCCCACACTTGATATTAGTGGTTCTTGTTCAAATAAAGATTAAGATCTTTAAGAGCTGAAATAGGACCAGGGAAGTGGGGTTTATAGGGAGGGGAAACAATATTCCGAAATATCTCCGTTATTATGAGACAGATCGAAAAAAAATAACCAATAGTATTGTAAATTAAGTTTCATGCATTTTTTCTCTAACTGGAATATTAACATTGATATTTACATTTCTTCAGTTCCAGTTCTTGTTTTTCACTTGGACCACCAAATCCACTAAACTTCTAATCTATAGATTATACATTAATTCCTATTTACTTAGGCTTCTTATAACAATAAAATGCATTAATAAATCAGGTGCGTGTCCAGCTCGTGGGAAATCTGCTTAATTTACGCAGGTGCCGGTGTGGCATAAAATAAACAACTCACATTAAGCGTGATTTATAGAGGTAACACATGAATATAGGTAAATAAACGAGTTGTCCTCATATCTTAGTTAACTTAGTATAGTTAAATAAATTCAACTTATTGTACAAGATGCAGAGGCAGGCCACTTATAGGCATGCCTGGTATGCTACAGGTCATGAAATTCGGAACGCATTTACACTTTGGAGCTAACGTCTTCAAGCATTCCACCGATAATTGACGATTTTTTTATTTTCTTTATTGGACCTTATACTTAAATAAGGAGTGGAAGTCCTGCCGACTCGCCCACGAAGTATTTGGAACCATTTATTATCTAGCCACGAAATCTCGTGATCCAGCCTCGAAATATTAAATGGCCTCTACAAAATTAGAATCATGACAATAAAATGTTCAAATTGTTTTCTTATTACTCTGGTATTTGTTATCTTCGATCATATAATTTAAGAACTCCTCAAAAGCTTTTAACCAAATTTTATGTTTGTTCCAACATTCTCCACCATGAAAACCAGATATATGAGAAACCATTTTTGAAACTAAGGAAGGGAGATTGCTTTTGTTTCAAAACACATGTCTTCACTTCTGCTGGTTTTATCCATTAATATTCATTGAAAAGATCGCGAAAACACTGAACAATTTTTTTTATAGATATATTTCAAAATTTCCAGCTTCTGGTACTTCATCTTCCTAAGAACCGGATTGAACAGAATTAGGTATTGTTTGACATTTCTAAAAAGGATAGGAACTTGTATAATTCACTGTTTTCTGAATATTATATTTATCTTTACTAACATGAGTGAGGGTTCACTTAGAAGGCAAAAAATAAATTCATCAATATATTTGTTACTCAAAAGTGTAACATATTTTCAGTACTATAAGCTGCTCTGCAGTATGAAATTATAAAATAAAACACTGGCATAACATGAAGATGATTGAGGAAAAATTTAATAAAAATTAATCAAATTATTTAGTGGAATCTTTTATTTATTAGTACATATGAGCATATTTCAAAATCAATTCCAAATTAAACCACTCTTTATCTATCGACGAGTCGGCATATGCATTTTTACCATTTATTTATTTTTACGATATTATTTTAATCCCTCAACCTAACACAACTGTTCCTAATTTTCCTAAAATAATATAAAAATGATTTCAGGGAAGAAAATATTTCGCAATTCTCAGAAACTTATGTCTGAACTTGTCAAATTTCAAAACTATCACTGAATCTGTCCTGGTATTATTAAATCCTAATGGCAGACCAGAATTTGTAAAATCTTGTTATTTTATACAGTAAATCACATTTCGGAAAAAGCACTGCGTTGTATCTTTCTATCACTATTTGCCAGATCTTTCTTCTCAGGTTTAGCAACCTCGTTTGCTTGAAAGGAAATGTTATTTCGTTATAGATTCAGTGATTAAGTTAATCAAAACTTTGTATTTCTAAGAGAACCCATTTTCATTTCAACTAGACAATGACGGCTGACCCAGCTGCTAGCTAAATATTACTGTCTGGGTCAGAGTAATCTAAAACAACTTCCTCCACGAACTTTTAATACCCAGAATGCCCTTTAAATTCACAAGCTCCATTTGTAGTAACTATCAGGAGAAAAAGATCAATAATAAAATGAATATAAATAAGCGAAGTAAGTTAAGCCATACAGAATTTGAATGCCCCTAAATAAGCCATTATTGATAAAATATTATTGATAAACAGCACACTCCCAAAAAGAAAGTCCGAATATTTCTTCGAACATGCCCTGAACATGGAGCTTGTATTGCCTATAAGTTTCAATATCGTTTGTCCTGAACTAGCCAATGGAAAAGATAACTTGGTCCTAATATCTCTTCATTCATGGCATAATCCCCATATAGAAATTAGTTGTACTTTCC
Organism: Riptortus pedestris; assembly: GCA_019009955.1. Taxonomy (NCBI): domain Eukaryota; kingdom Metazoa; phylum Arthropoda; class Insecta; order Hemiptera; family Alydidae; genus Riptortus; species Riptortus pedestris. Next base: position 98,966,228 of record CM032230.1, on the reverse strand, counting down.
ACAGATGTTTAACTGTATTGACTGATGCTGAAGTACGTGTACAGATATTAAATCTGAAGCCACATCAAGATCTCAAGGTCGCCAAATTGTCTATGATCTTTGACTAAAGATGTTGCATTTTAGCAGATAGATTGGAAATCAGCTATTGAGGTTGTAATTTTATATATATATATATATATATATATATATATATATATATATATATATATATATATATATATATATATATATATATAATTTTGAAATGGGGGGGGGAGATTAGAGGAGGGAATTTCTGAAATTCGACAAATCTCCGTTTCTATAGGTCGGATCGAGATATTGTATAGAACCATTCTTATTATTTTATGTATCATGAACATTAAGCGAGATATTTGGATTTTATAGTTTTACGCTTTCATTAAAGCCCCACTCCTACTCATGCCATATTAATAATAAGAAGTGATATCAAGAACTCCTCCATTAGAAGGTTAAATACGAAAAATTGTTTTGATTGAACTTTTACTTTGTGAGATATATGCAAATACGTTCAGTTGATCCCCTCCCCTCCTTTTATTCTTGGATTACTAAAAGTTGAGTGATTGAGATAAATAATATTCTGATTCATTATAAATTACAGCACTAACTCTAGTAAATAGTTTTGAATAAAATTAATATGTTATATTCAGATATATTTCGTTAATTGGTTTTCTTTACTCTAGAATATTTTATCTATCTAGTACGATCTGAGAGGTTGGCAGACCTGTTTGTTTACAATTCAGACGCTTCCCTTTGTAAAGATTATTAACTTCAAAAGTTACTGAAGGATTTCTCAATACCGTTTGTATTTTTTCACTTAGTATTGACGGTGATGTTACTAGTATGTAAATTAATCTGTTGTAAGCCTTCACTGGGGGGCTTAGTTTCGCAGCCATTGCTTCACGGACCCGATCACTACTGATGACTACAGCATCTATCGACCGGTGGTGTGACGGCAGAAATATATATCCTAGTAGCACTTGCTCATGTTGTTATGTATGACACCTTTTAGCAGATTTCCCTTAAGGGGAATTTCTTCAAATGCCCAACGATCCTACCCAGGAGATGACGAAAATGAGGTCCGTTCAAAATTATATATATATATATATATATATATATATATATATATATATATATATATATATTTAACCGTTTTTTTTAAATCGACAGATCAAGTTCGTTAATGGCTGAAATCGGACCAGTGGGTGGGGGGGGTTTAGAGGGGGGGATTTTCGAAATATCTCCGTTATTATGCATTGGATCGAAAAATTGTATAGAACCAATCTTACTGCAAATTAAATTTACTAGAAATATTGTTATATACATTTATTCTCTATCTTGAATATTAACCGAGATATTTGCATTTTTATGAATTCTCTTTTGACATCTTTCCGGGTATTGTTCGGATTAGTTCGACCGTTTCCGTACTGATCGGCTCTGGTGGAAGCTTCTTCTAACCTTACCTGTCTTTTCTAACATTACCTTACCTTTGTTACTTTGTGAGATTTATGCAAATACGTTCTGTTCATCTGCCCCCCCCCCCGTCTTTAGTCTACTAAAATTTGAGTTATTAAAATATAAATTCTTCTTACAATTCAGAAGCAGTTTCAGTTGGGAATTTGTTTTAATTAGTTGAAATCTTTCTCATTACCGTTTGTATTTAATCACGGTGGTGTTGTGTTACCAGTATGCAGATTTCTCTATTGTAAAACTTCACGTGGGGAAATCTGCTTAGTTTACGTAGCCCCTGCGTGACGGGCTTTTATCACTTGGAGAAAGAAAAAGACGTCCAATTCTTCACAAGTTCTAATTATATCGCTAAAAAACATGTGAAGAATTGGACGTCTTTTTCCCTCTCCAAGTACACAATATTCTTCACTTTCAACAACACTGCTGTGAAACACCTTTGCTCCGTATAACAGTTGGTTAACCTCTTCTTATTTTGCAGGAGGGACTAAGGTGAGAGGGGTTATATGCGGACAAGGATACTGCGGAGGAAATGCTGTGTGTTGCCAGGAGTCGTATTGCTGCAAGAATAATTGGGTTTGTTGCAATCCTTTGGGAAGGCAGACTTGCTGCATCAACCATTATGGGTCAGTACGTCAGACGTTTTTTGGGAAAAGTTGGAACGACTTCACGTTAATGACTGCAAAGCGTTTCACGTTAAACCCCCATTATCTCACATAATAAATATTTTGCTTATTTCTATATTTAAATCCAGTACTTGTAGAGGAGAAGGCTTTTTATTGATCCTGATTAAATGACTATCGTCCAGCACCTCGCGAGATTTTATAATTTTCATTTTCATCCCATCATCCTAACAATTATTTCATAAAGTCAGCTGGGTAAACTGCATATATATATATATAACTTTAGCTGTACAAAAATTTTCAAAAAATAGTTTCATTCATATAGGTATAAAAATGTTTAATAAGTGGGTTAGGGTTTTCATTCAATGGAGGAAATTTAAATTAGCTAATGCTTTTATGTTCTTAACTGTTTTTGCTGCTATTCACTATTATGAATTATACCTAGTTATTTAAACCAATTCCTTCAATATCTTCCTTAATACTATCATGTTCCTTTAATTTGGGCGATAATTGTTGTTACAGTGAAATATTACACTAAATAATGGGTGAAAGGCAACATGAGCATATGGATTACTTGTTTCATTAATTTGAAGAATTGTTAAAAAATGAGAGGATGTTTATTGTGCTGATAACGACTGTTATCTGTTTAGTGTATCACGTGTACATTTAACAATAAATCATCGGTTTTTGTAGATATTATTGAATATTAAGGACGTTAATATAATTTATAGAGTTTGGCAATGCTCTTTTATAATTTACATTTAGTTTTCAGTACGTCAATTCAGATTACATCATTATTTTGTATGAATAGGAGCCTATTTCTACTTTAGGATATTCAAGATAACATCACTTGTTGCGAATTTTTTTGATAGGATTTATGTAATTTTAAAACAAATAAACTGTTTTCGTAGCATTACTAATCCTTGCATGTTTCTAAACCTTTGCTATGAATTGGCTGGATGCCTTGAGCAAGTAGATTTTAACTTGGAGATTGGGCTATTCTTTGAAAATAGTTTCTGTTTTGTCGAGATTGTCTTATCTCGTTATTCTTCCCACATGTTCAGTTCGTTTTATTTTGCAGCCCATACTCAAATGCCCCAATGCAAACAAGAATTCCAATATCGTGTTTGTGTATGTGGACGAATGTGCGCGCACGGGGGATTAATTTGGTACCATTCTTTTGAAATTGAAATTATTGCGTTGTCATGAGAATAGGAAACATGAAAAAATTGTAAAGGAAGGATATAATATTCTGAAGACGATGTTTATAGATATAATACCCTTTATTCTAATATGCATCTACATATATATCTGTGTGAGTATCCATTAAAGCAATAGCCTTGGACAAAATATTTACATTCATTTAAATTCATAAAATAATATTTGTAAACTTGTTAGGCTAAGTTCCTTAACCACCAAAATCGTCTACAAAGGGAAGTGGTTCTGATGGGGTATTGTTCTATCGCAAAAAGATTAGATGATAATTTTCTTTAGTACTTTATGATCAGATGAACAGAAACTGGGATATTTATAATTTATTTTTTACCTCTCAGTCAACCTCCTTTTGGCTGAAAAGGAAAGAAAATTCCTTTATTTAACTGCTCCTTTAAAAAGTTAAAATAACATGTTCAATAGAAAGTTGTTGGTGTTTGTTAGCTCATTTCGAATTTCATTCTAGAAATTAATGTATTGAAGGTGGTAAACGCAGCAGGAGATTTGCTAATGAAACCGTTTTGCAGTGATTTGGTGTTGAGGTTAAATTATTTTTTAAAATGATGTTAATTCTCAAATTTCATTTATTATATGTATAATAATACCATTACTTTTTCTCTGCATATGAAGTGAACCACCTAATATGAAGTAACTTTTCTTTTCCAGGATATCCATTGCAGTGAAAGGCAGCCAGCTATTGAAACTACCTCTTGCATGAAATCGTGACAGTTTCTTCTCTACCTTCTAAATATATTCTAAATTGTGAAATTGTTCAATGGAAATCATATTTCAAGTCCTCAACCCTCTTTCTGTGACACCCGTTTAAGGCAGGAGTAATAAAAGTTTCCACATTTAGTTTTTTAACTTCATTGTTAATGGGAATATAAGAAACACTAAAAAAACAGCAAAAATTGCATGTTAATAATTTTTAAATTAAAGTTTTCAGCTAAAGAGATTTCACTCTCTCAAATAAAAATGTATATATTAAATATAATAGAAATGTGTATTCAAATCTCATATGTAAATAGTGAAAATTACACACCCGATGAAAGATATTTTGTTTGCCCCTAAATGGCAGGAATAAAAATGATCTATTGATGAAGTATTAACGCGATTCTGCCGCTATGAGTAAATCGCGATATGACGCTATGAGGTCCGAAATATATATATATATATATATATATATATATATATATATATATATATATATATATTCATACAAAAGCTAATAATATTTTGTATTTTCTATACCTCATTCTGAAAGTGGAAACCCGTGTTGTAATCAGTGTCTAGAAATATAGCAATATTGGTTGGAGCACTGCCACAGCTTGAACGAGGTGCGGAAGAAAGAGGACTTAAATAGTTTAGAAAAGACCAACTACTTGAGAACTTTTAGAGGGACATTGGAAAATACTGGTCCAGTTGAATTGGAAGAGTTCGCGTTTTACAAAGTTATTTTGTATAAGTATCTGGTAGAGATAGTTACGGAATGTAATAATGGGGAAGGAGTTATAAAATCACGCATCTAGAACGACCTCTATTTCGGGGTCGAAGAGGCTTCCCATAAAAATATGTATATGGAGATGTGTTTCGGGGTGGGTTCCCATTGAAAAGATGTATATGGAGATGTGTTTCGGGGTGGGTTCCCATTGAAAATATGTATAGGGAGATGTGTTTCGGGGTGGGTTCCCATTGAAAAGATGTATAGGGAGATGTGTTTCGGGGTGGGTTCCCATAAAAAGATGTATAGGGAGATGTGTTTCGGGGTGGGTTCCCATTGAAAAGATGTATATGGAGATGTGTTTCGGGGTGGGTTCCCATAAAAAGATGTATAGGGAGATGTGTTTCGGGGTGGGTTCCCATTGAAAAGATGTATAGGGAGATGTGTTTCGGGGTGGGTTCCCATTGAAAAGATGTATAGGGAGATGTGTTTCGGGGTGGGTTCCCATAAAAAGATGTATAGGGAGATGTGTTTCGGGGTGGGTTCCCATTGAAAAGATGTATATGGAGATGTGTTTCGGGGTGGGTTCCCATAAAAAGATGTATAGGGAGATGTGTTTCGGGGTGGTTTCCCATTGAAAAGATGTATAGGGAGATGTGTTTCGGGGTGGGTTCCCATTGAAAAGATGTATAGGGAGATGTGTTTCGGGGTGGGTTCCCATAAAAAGATGTATAGGGAGATGTGTTTCGGGGTGGGTTCCCATTGAAAAGATGTATATGGAGATGTGTTTCGGGGTGGGTTCCCATAAAAAGATGTATAGGGAGATGTGTTTCGGGGTGGGTTCCCATTGAAAAGATGTATAGGGAGATGTGTTTCGGGGTGGGTTCCCATTGAAAAGAAGTATAGGGAGATGTGTTTCGGGGTGGGTTCCCATTGAAAAGATGTATAGGGAGATGTGTTTCGGGGTGGGTTCCCATTGAAAAGATGTATAGGGAGATGTGTTTCGGGGTGGGTTCCCATTGAAAAGATGTATAGGGAGATGTGTTCCGGGGTGGGTTCCCATTGAAAAGAAGTGTAGGGAGATGCCCCTTCGCCCCATTTGTGAATTTGAGAGAGTGGACTGTATGGTAATAGGAGGGCGATGTAAATAATAAAGAATGAATGGATATAATGAAGTAATATTAATAATAGGAACAAATAATGAAATTAAATTGTTAGGACTCTGGACCTTTTAATGATTAACGATAATTCCAAGTGGTGAGCTGCTGTGGGTTGGTTGGAGCTGAATGCTGAATGATGCCCATTATTGGGTTGTGCAAGTTGGCTTCGATGTGTGACGAGGTTGTTACATAAATGTGAGTACTCACTTTATTTGTTGTTCGTGGTTCTTCTCCTTCTTGGTTCTTCCCCGCTTCATCGCCCGACGGGCCCTTTTTCACCTACTCGTGCATTTTGAGGGGTTTTTTCACATCGGACACTGATGGTAATACAGTGCATCTAAGCGCTCTGCCGCGTCATTAAATTGTTACTGTGGAATTGTGGCAATCTTTCTTCTACCTACAATAGAATTCACTTCCACCAACCAGAATACCCACTTAAATTACCATTTTCGCCATATTATGTTTTTTTGGTAATACGTTTATGCCCATTCTTTTCTTCTTGTCAATATGGATGTAGTTGAATTACGGCAGTTTTAAGCAATTTGTAAACTTATTTTTTTTTTATAGTATGGTTCAATTTTCCTTTCCTTTGATTATTTATTTCATTCAGTGTTTCTGGTAATCCTCTTGTGATAGTATGTAATCTGGCTAACGTTTTCAATTGGATGTCCTTTTCTTTCTTTCTTGGCTCCTTGCCAAATAGATAGGCATTTCTCCACTACTTATAATTATTTCTAAATTTTAATATATATCGACACTCAGCTAAAGAATTCAGAAATAAATCTTGTATTGAACTGGGTATTGAATACTTGGAAAAAAATAAATCTCAGTTGGTCTTAGTAAAACATTAACGGATGAATTGAATAAAAATTGATATTATCTTTGTTTTTTCTATTTAAATTTTGATTACAATCCAATTTTGAACTCCGAAAGCAAAATACAGTCGCTATGCCAAATATACACCAGTACGGAAATATTTGTAGTTTGAGGGTAAGGGTTTATTATTATTTACGTCCACTTTATGCTACTAGGCTAATCGGGACGGGTTATCTACAGGTTACCGCTCTTTTCTAGCCAAGGTGAGCTCAAGGAGTTTATTTAGTGAGTCCGTCACTAAATAAATTTCTACTGCCCAGGGCGGGAATCGAACCCGCCACTCTAGGTTTAACACGCGAGATTAGGACCAACGCCCTACCCCGCACGGCCAACCTGAGCTCCAGTTTGAGGGTAAGCGCTATAACATAATTCACCATGGTTAGACTAAGGAAAACTGAAAAATGGTGTGTCTTGTATTGAAGACCAACACGCTTCGTAAACCCTTAAGAGAAATATGCAGATATTAAGAAACGTTCAAATATATATAAATCTACTTTTACATATTTCATCTCTATTATCAAGGAGGTAATTTGGCGGACAATTGATGACATTTTTCGAAAATTCCGGTACAAAGTAAACTTCAACAGCTTCAATGTATCTTAAGAGAAATATATTTCAAAATTCTGTTTTGACATTTGTCAGCAGGAATTATGCTGTCCAGTGGAATGGAAGAATGAGTATTGAATCAGCTAAGTAATGGATATGAATTATGTTGACTATAATAATTGATTTCCTGTATAATAATAGTTTGGGGTTGTCATGTTAAAGTCTGGCAGTAATGAGAAAGCCTATCCTGTGACAGCATTTCTCCAAGATTAGGGCTGACATTTAAATATATATATTTATGTCATAGTTTATTCATGTTAATTTTCAATTCCATGAATGTAGTTAAATTATAATATCAATAATTTTCCTGTTATAACAGGTGATTGAAGATGAAAGAATGGGTGTTGTAATTTTTTCTTCTTTATATTAATGCTGCTAATTATAATCAAATAGTTTTATTTTAACGGTTCCTTAGCTTTATTTTATTCCTTAGTTTTATATATAGCTATGCTTTATATAGTCTTAATAATTTTGAAAACATTTTTCTTTATTTCTTTATTTTAACATTTTAACTCAAGGAATTGAAAATAAATGATACTGAGCGACATCGCCTAGTTGCGGAGCTCACTAAATAATTAAATAAAATAATCAAATAGTAATTTATTTAGTGAAAAGCTAATTAAATAAAATCCTTAGTCATTAAATAAAACCCACATTAGCCATAGTAGAAAAAAGTCCGTCACGCAGGGGCTGCGTAAACTAAGCAGATTTCCCATGTGAAGTTTTACAATAGAGAAATTTGCATACCGGTAACACAATACCACCGTGATTAAATACAAACGGTAATGAGTAATCTTCCAGTTAATTAAAGTAAATTCCCAACTGAAACGGCTTCTGAATTGTAAGAATAATTTATATTCCAATAACTCAAATTTTAGTAGTCCAAGAACTAAAGAAGGGGGGGGGGTGGATGAACAGAACGTATTTCCATAAATCTCACAAAGTAACGAAGGTAAGGTAAGGTTAGAAACGACAGGTTAGAAGAAGCTTCCACCTTAGCCGAGCAATGTCGGAAATGACCGACCTAATCCGAACTATACCCGACCACAGACTTCATAAAAAAGCAAATATCTTGGTTACTGTTCAAGATAGAGAATAAATGTATATAACAATATTTATAGTAGATTTAATTTTCAATAAGATTGGTTCTATACAATTTTTCGATCCGATGCATAACAACGGAGATATTTTGAACTTTCGAAAATCCCTCTCTAGACTCCCCCCCCCTCTAGTCCGATTTCAGCCATTAACGAACTTGATATGTCTTTTTACATAAAACGGTTAAATAACGAGTTTCGTAACGATCAAACAAAAATTGCACCGCTAGAACGTTAACAGACAAATATATATATATATATATATATATATATATATATATATATATATATATAATTTTGAAGGGACCTCCTTATCGTCATTTCGGGGGTAGGATCGAGGGGCATTTGTAGAAATTTTTCGAAAATCGCGTCATGAGTACGACCTCAATAGCTGATTTCGCTTAAGGGAAATCTGCTAAAAAGTGGACTTCAATAAATCAACAAATAAATGACAATTAAAAAGTTCTGTCAGATAGGGTCTGCGTAAAAACATATTTCCCACGTGTTGGCATGGCACATTACTGATCTGATCTCACCATATACTCTCCGAATAAAAATTCCGTCACGCAGGGGCTGCGTAAACTAAGCATATTTCCCACGTGAAGGATTAGAATAGAGAAATTTAAAGAAAGTCAAGCAGTGAAGGAAACGTCTAGAGCGTTAACATATATATATATGTATATACACAGTTTTGAACGGACCTCATTTTCGTCATCTACTAGGCAAGATCGATGGACATTTGAAGAAAAATTTCGAAAATTCCGCCATGAGTACAACCTCAATAGCTGATTTCCCTTAAGGGAAATCTGCTAAAATTGGATGAGTTGTAGTGGGGAATGAATAAAATCTCATTTATGGCATCATCACACAACGTATTTGCATGCATCTCTTCTAGTTAAGACTATTTGAAAATAAGAATGGGGAGTATAAGCTTGGAATGAGACGTTCCATGATATATTCCCTTATTGTTAAACTGTGATGGCTCAAAGTGGGGTTTGCTGAAAGCTGAAAATTGAAGCATTCAAAATGAGTAGTAGTGGGGGGTTTACTGAATGCCGAGTGCTAAAAAAATGCAAATATCTAGATTAATATTCATGATACAGAAAATAGGTATGTATATAACAGTATATAGATCATTCAAATGTAATACGATTAATTCCTTACAATTTTTTGATCCGACGTACAGTAACGGAGATATTTTGAATTTTCAAAATTCCCCCTCTAAATCCTCCCACTGGTCCGATTTCAGCCATTCACGAACTTGACCTTTCTTTTTATATATAACATTCAAATATGGAGTTTGGTAACGATGAAACAAAAATTGCGAACGCTAGAGCGTTAACAGACAAATTATATATATACAATTTTGAACGGACTTCATTTTCGTCATCTCCTGGGCAGGATCAATGGACATTTTAAGAATTGTTTCGTTAAGAATCACGTCATGCGTACAACCTCAATAGTTGACATCCTTTAAAGGAAATGTGGTGGCAAAAAAAAACATTGAAATTTATAGATACCATACACAATAGCAAAAATGAAGAATAGCTTCAACAGCACAGCTCAGATCATGTCCTGTAGATAGTTTTTGTGCCAAGAGAGTATAAGCATTTCCCTTCTGGGAAATCAGCTATACTCATGACGCGAATATCGAAAAATTTCTACAAATCTCCATCGATCCTACCCACGAGATGACTAAAAAGAGGTCTGTTCAAAATTATATATATATATATATATATATATATATATATATATATATATATATATATATATATATCTGTTAACGCTCTAGAGGTCACAATTTTTGTTTGATCATTACGAAACTCGATATTTAACCGTTTTATGTAAAAAGACAGATCAAGTTCGTTAATGGCTGAAATCGGACTTCATGCATCGGATCGAAAAATCGTATACAACCAATCTTATTGCAAATTAAATTTACTATAAATATTCATTTATTCTCTATCTTAAATAATAACCGAGATATTTGCATTTTTATGAAGTCTGTGGGACACGTGGTCGGGTATCATTCGGATTAGTTCGGCCGCTTTCGTAACTGTTCGGCTCTGGTGGAAGCTTCTTCTAACCTTGGCTTCGTTACTTTGGCAGATTTATGCAAATACGTACTGTTCATCCGCGCCCCCTCCTCTTTAGTTCTTGGACTACGAAAATTTGAGTTATTAAAATATAAATTATTCTTACAATTCAGAAGCCGTGCCAGTTGGGAATTTATTAAAATTAACAGAAAGATTTCTCATTACCGTTTGTATTTAATCAAAGTAGTGTTGTGTTACCAGTATGCAGATTTATCTATTGCTAAACTTCACATGGGAAATCTGCTTAGTTTACGCATCCCCTGCGTGACGGACTTTTTATGTTTTTAAATTCTTACAACCCCCAGGGTCCAGCATGATTAATAGTTGCTCTGTTACATTATTCCTTGCACTTTCGAGCAAATTACAATGGAGGTTACTTTAACAGAGTATTCCCATTAACTACTGTTCTAGTCAGTACTCTGTAAAACGTAACCGAGGAGCCACAGATCCAACACAATCCAATTATGCCAATAGCGGTTGTGCCATTCATACAAAATTGATCGCCAAAACAAGGACTCAAAAAATTCTCATATTCAAAGTCGCTAAAACGACAATCAAATAATTTTTCTTGACATTGAAATATTATCAAATCTAACATTTTTGAACTGATGAAACAGAGAAATTTGCGATTTTATATTAATCTCCCTTACAACATCCACTCAGACGTCGTTTGGGGCTCTTGGCGCGGAAAATGTCTCTCTTTTGGTCCAGTCATTCGATAAATGTCTTAGCCATGTTCACCTGTCTGTCAAGTTTTTAGTCTGATGACCAAACGGGTGAAATTATCTCACTCCAATTGCCTCATTTAATATTAGTTTTTAGCTCCAGTTTACCTTACCTGATGACCATACCCTATCAGAAGTGTCTAGCAGGTGCATGTTTAATTATTTAAATAATAAGTAAGTTGATAGGGTTAACGTTAATTTTCTTTAATGTCGACCATGGACCAAACAGGAAATCCGGCCTATTACTGAATAATTAAGCCGTGCAAGTAGGAAATCAGTAGTGGTACTAAACAGTTAAGCCGTGCAAGCAGGAAATCAGAAGTGGTACTAAACAGTTAATCCGTACAAGCAGGAAATCAGAACAGGTACTAAACAGTTAAGTCGTGCAAGCAGGAAATCAGAAGTGGTACTAAACAGTTAAGCCGTGCAAGCTGGAAATCAGAAGAGGTACTAAACAGTTAAGCCGTGCAAGCAGGAAATCAGAAGTGGTACTAAACAGTTAAGCCGTGCAAGGAGGAAATGAGAAGAGGTATAAACAGTTAAGCCGTGCAAGCAGGAAATCAGAAGAGGTAATAAACAGTTAAGCCGTGCAAGCAGGAAATCAGAAGTTGTACTAAACAGTTAAGCCGTGCAAGCAGGAAATCAGAAGAGGTACTAAACAGTTAAGCCGTGCAAGCAGGAAATCAGAAGTGGTACTAAACAGTTAAGCCGTGCAAGCAGGTAATCAGAAGAGGTACTAAACAGTTAAGCCATCCAAGCAGAAAATCAGAAGTGGTACTAAACAGTTAAGCCGTGCAAGCAGGTAATCAGAAGAGGTACTAAACAGTTAAGCCATCCAAGCAGAAAATCAGAAGAGGTACTAAACAGTTAAGCCGTGCAAGCAGGAAATCAGAAGAGGTACTAAACAGTTAAGCCGTGCATGCAGGAAATTAGAAGTGGACTAAACAGTTAATCCGTGCAAGCAGGAAATCAGCCGTCGTACGAAAAAGTTATGTTGTACATACAGAAAATCAGTCGCGGTACAGAGTAGTTAAGCCTTGCGATAATGAAATTCGTTGCGGTACAGAATAGTTAATCCGTGCAAGCAGGAAATCAGCCGTCGTACAAAAAAGTTATGTTGTACATACAGAAAATCAGTCGCGGTACAGAATAGTTAAGCCTTGCGATAATGAAATTCGTTGCGGTACAGAATAGTTAATCCGTGCAAGCAGGAAATCAGCCGTCGTACAAAAAAGTTATGTTGTACATACAGAAAATCAGTCGCGGTACAGAATAGTTAAGCCTTGTGATAATGAAATTCGTTGTGGTACAGAGTAGTTAATCCGTGCAAGCAGGAAATCAGCCGTCGTACAAAATAGTTATGTTGTACATACAGAAAATCAGTCGCGGTACAGAAAAGTTAAGCCTTGGGATCAGGAAATTCGTTGCGGTACAGAATAGTTAATCCGTGCAAGCAGGAAATCAGCCGTCGTACAAAATAGTTATGTTGTACATACAGAAAATCAGTCGCGGTACAGAATAGTTAAGCCTCGGGATCAGGAAATTCGTTGCGGTACAGAATAGTTAATCCGTGCAAGCAGGAAATCAGCCGTCGTACAAAATAGTTATGTTGTACATACAGAAAATCAGTCGCGGTACAGAATAGTTAAGCCTTGGGATCAGGAAATTCGTTGCGGTACAGAATAGTTAATCCGTGCAAGCAGGAAATCAGCCGTCGTACAAAATAGTTATGTTGTACATACAGAAAATCAGTCGCGGTACAGAATAGTTAAGCCTCGGGATCAGGAAATTCGTTGCGGTACAGAATAGTTAATCCGTGCAAGCAGAAAATCAGCCGTCGTACAAAATAGTTATGTTGTACATACAGAAAATCAGTCGCGGTACAGAATAGTTAAGCCTCGCGATCAGGAAATTCGTTGCGGTACAGAATAGTTAATCCGTGCAAGCAGGAAATCAGCCGTCGTACAAAATAGTTATGTTGTACATACAGAAAATCAGTCGCGGTACAGAATAGTTAAGCCTCGCGATCAGGAAATCATTGCGGTACAGAATAGTTAATCCGTGCAAGCAGGAAATCAGAAATAGTTATGTTGTGCATACAGAAAATCAGTCGTCGTACAGAATAGTTATGTTGTGCGATACAGGAAATCAGTCGCGGTACAGAATAGTTAATCCGTGCAAGCAAGAAATCAGGCGTCGTACAAAATAGTTATGTTGTACATACAGAAAATCAGTCGCGGTACAGAATAGTTAAGCCTTGCGATCAGGAAAATCCGTTGCGGTACAGATTAGTTAATCCGTGCAAGCAGGAAATCAGGCGTCGTACAAAATAGTTATGTTGTACATACAGAAAATCAGTCGCGGTACAGAATAGTTTGGCCTTGCGATCAGGAAATTCATTGCGGTACAGAAAAGTTAATCCGTGCAAGCAGGAAATCAGCCGTCGTACAAAATAGTTATGTTGTACATACAGAAAATCAGTCGCGGTACAGAATAGTTAAGCCTCGCGATCAGGAAATTCGTTGCGGAAAAGAGTAGTTAATCTGTGCAAGCAGGAAATCAGCCGTCGTAGGAAATAATTTTGCTGTAAAAACAGGTATTTGTCGAGGAACAGAATAGTTCAGCAGGGTCTCTTTCGTGCAGTAGTGGCGATAGAAAACCGCGTTGTCCAATCGTACTCTTTGACCGGTAACTCCGCCTATGTACATACTTGGAGAGTCTCTAAGTAATAATAATAAATAAAACTAGGCATTTCAATTTCCCATCAGACAGAGAAGATGCGTCACCCAACAATAAGGAAGAGAAGTGATTTATGTCAAACGTAGCCTCGTTCTATGCTCTTATGATGTGAAGAAGTCCCTGGATGGTTAGATCAGCTGTTGACTAACATCTCTCCACCTGACAAGCGTTATTAACTATATTTGCATGTAGATCAAGTTGGCATATCACGATAGGATAACCTTATTCCTCACTTCATTTAAAAATACATAAGTAAGTACATTAATATTAATTTCACAGTATTACATCCAGTATATATTTACTTTAATGTTACTTGTAACTAATTTGGAAACATAAATTATTATAATTATGGCTTCTTTCATAAATATTTTCTAATTCAACTAAAGTGACAATATCTCAGCCCATGCAAAGGTCCTTACCGTCTCTTATGCTGGCGATTTCCTAAGAAGTCGTTGACAACTGTGTGACCTGTAGGCTACATCAGATGGAGGTGATTCTTGAAAGAAATGGCAGAAGTAGAAGTAGCTGATGTCCCCAACTCTAGCTCTTCTTCATTTGTATTATTAATATTCATTATGGACAACTGTTAAATGAATAAAGTCTTGACCAAATATAAATACATTCCTCTGGGTACTTGTAAATATATAATTAGATAAAATTAAATGTCTGTTTGATTCATTTCCTTTCTATATTTAATTTTACATACTGAATTTGAGTGCTCATATTGATCTCCTTGAATTAAGTATCTTTTAAAATTCCTGATAGTAAGTTTTTAAGGAATTATATATAACTATATACAAACACATATTCACACTCACACATCCACACACACACACACACACACACACACCCACACATCACACACACACACACACACAATTCATTATTTATTTCTGTATATCTGTTATTCCCTTTCTCAAGAGGACAAATAATCCTAATTTCTCTGTGCTGAATTGTGATTCAGAATATATGTACAAAGTAAATTTGTCGTAAAATGTTCTACAAGTTTAATACCTTAAAAATAAAAAGTCATTTATTTATTTTTTCACCTCCTTAAAACTTACTGGTAATTCAATATGATAGTAAAATTCATAGGTTTACTATACCACCTATAATTTTAAATACGGAGTTTAATTTATTAGTCTAATATTTTTAGGGTTGTATCGTTATTTGCGAATTTCTACCTAAATATTGAAAGTTTTTATTGTAGAAGAAAATTAACCATTAAAATGTAACTCCCACAATTTTGGACTTTAATGAAAGAACGTTGGGTGATTAACATTTTTTTATAATTATTTGTTTTATTTAAGAGTCCTCTATTTAATTTCTTTTTAAAATTAAATTAATCCTATAACGAAAACATACATTATTTCAAGGCACTGACTTGGGATAAAGTGTGTGTCGTTTATCAGTTTTAGTAGCCATTTCATCGGATGGGGTTTGAGCTGCCTTAAGCGCTAAGCTTTGAACAAAGTATTTAGCCAAGGAGGCGAAATTAATTAGGATTATCCCATGGTTAATATTCATTTCCCTTCACGCCGAGAAACATAAATTACTTCTGGGATAAAATAATATTTTAGATTTAAAGTTAGCACTTTGTGTGGATATTATTGAGCCAAACAGACTTATTTCTTGATAATAGATAATCCAAATAAAGATGAATTAACTTCCACTCATTAATAACTTAACCAATAGGTGACATTCACACTTCCTATACGCTACTCAACTATGATACTAGGATAGCTTAGTTAAAAAAAGTCCGGCACGCAGGGGCTGCGTAAACTAAACAGATTTCTCACGCGAAAGTTTACAATAGATAAATCCACATAATGGACCCCCCCCCCTATTAAGTGAATAAATACAAATGTTAATGAGAAATCTTTCAGTCAATTTACAAGTTAATAATCTCTACCATGGAAAGCGTCTGAATTTTAACAAACAGGTCAGCCAACCTCGCAGAGCTGAATAGATAGGTAGAAATATTCTAGACTGGAAAGAAAAACAATAAATGAAATATATCTGAATATAACATATTAATTTTATTAAAAACTATTTTTATAGCTAGTGATGTAATTTATAATGAATAAGAATAGTTCTTATCCCAATCACTCGAATTTTAGTAATCGATGAACCAAAAAAAAAAGAGTGGGGGAGTCAGCAGAACATATTTTCGTATACCACACAAAGTAAAATCTCGATGAAAACAATATTTTGTATTTATCCTTGTGATGAAGTGGTTCATGATATGAGCTTATTATTAATATGGCATGAGAATGAGTGGGGGTTTACTATAAATAAGCGGAAAACTATAAAATCCAAATATCTAGGTTAGTATTCATGATACAGAAAATATGTATAGAACAACATTTACACATCAGTCAATTTGCTAAAAGATTGGTTCTATACAATTTTTCCATTCGACAGAGATATTAAGAACTTTCTTTCAGCCAATTTGCCATTAAATCATTTAAAAACCTTAATTAATTCATTAATTTCATGTGACCAATCTAAAGGTGATTTTTAAAATTTAGACTACATTAAAAGGCAAAATCCGTACTAGGCGTGTGGTTTCCTGAACTATAAATTCAGGATTATATGGAAGTTTAATATACTATACCAGCTTTTTGTCACCATGATTATACGTTCGTATTATGACAAGAGAATGAATTAAAGGAGAGGGCATTTTCTGGATGTGAGATTGGAGCAAGGGTTGATTCAATGCTTAAGGAAATCCAGTCTTTATATTTAGTTGAAACATTATTGTCTGCTAAATTCTCTTAACTTCCAAACCCACTTAATTTAAGGAACCAATGTAATTTGAATTATAAATAGACGAAAGGATGTCATTTTTTTCTTTGGAGTCTTTCGAGTTTAAAATCATGAACATTACAGGGACAAGACTTGTTATAATATTCTTTGTCAGAATGTCTCTGATAAAAATTTGGTTTTGCTGATTTTAAACAAATTTTCAGCTTGATAACGATTATTGGTCATTCAATAAATAAATAAATAAATTTTACATGAGTAATACGTCAATAGCTGATCTTCTTTAAGGGAAAGAAAATTATGTTAAAATTATGTCTACGTTCAAAACCATGATTATGATTATAATACGTAGCTTTACATTATATCACTAATACTGAAGACATGGAAGTGGTCAAATCTCGTTAGATGTTCGTCCTTCCTTATAAGTGTCTCAATCTTATTCAAAGTAATATAGCAAATAAATAATACAAATACTCTGTCATGATAAATTTTTAATCTGGAATATAAAAAATAGATATGAATTGCTCTCAATCTATGTGGTTTATACAGTATTAGCATTCACATAAACTCTTATATAAACTATCCCATTATCAATATTGTTAATATAGTGAAAATGTTCCAATTTCCTTCTATCTTGGTTCTAATATTTATTTACATCGTTATCTTGGCGGTCACAGAAGAAGTCCAGGGTAACACTCAATTCTCTATTATTAAGTATGAATTAGATCAATATATATATATATATATATATATATATATATATATATATACATATATATGGCTAATCTATAATTGCGATCTGTAAATCTGAAAGTAAATAAGCATTGCTTTCAGATTTACAGATCACAGCTTTGTTTTATTTTATTTACTATGCACGGGCAATAACATCAATGAATGTTCTTAAAATCTATTGAGCTGCCATGCTTGAGAGAGTTATCCACATATTAACAGGGTTAGAATAACCAATTTCCCAATTAACTGCAAGAAAAACTTGAACGGAAGTTAACGTTGTGGGCGTGGGAGGTGTTCAGCTCTAGGGCAAGCGGAAAAAACTCATGATACTAACTGGACATTCTCAAGCCAGCTATTAGATAGTTGACATATTTGGCTAATGGCTTGGCCTTTTTCTAGTTCCTACAATAGATAGCAGGAATATATGAGTTGGCAAGTCAAAAATTTGATTTCTCCATTCCCAGAAACAGATTATCAAAGAAATGAAGTGTCCCTATCATATAGAACAAGGATTAATTTTTAGTCACTATACGGCACTTCAAAAATAAGCATTTGTCAAATATTTGAAAACATATATATTAGAAGCATGGAATACGATAAGTTTAGGTTTTATATATATAAAACTCTATGGCCTGTCTGATTTTCTATTTAATTTCGGCGTGAATAGTTTTCTTTTTACTTTTTAGACCATTCTAACAGCAATGGCGTCAAAATTAAAAATCTGGTCTTTTTGTCTGCCTCTCTGGCCCTCATTGAGGCAAGTGCCATAATGCTGAAGGGCTTCTGTATCTGTAGGATTCGTCTTTCATTTCATTATGGCTCGAGGAACTCGGAGAAAGTGAGGGGGTTGAGTCCATGTCTGTGGGTGGGGTGGAGAGAACCGTAGGGAGTCGGAGCATGTAATCAGTCTATGCTTCTTAGAGGTTTAGACCATACTGGAACCACGGGGTTAGCGGAGGAAGTCCTCGCCGACAATCAGTTAGGTCGGAAACTGAACCACCCACCAACCACAGAGGTGTCAGAAATGATTAAAGAAGGGGCTTCTCACCCCCTTAGGTCACAGTTGACAATTATTGTCCAGAGGCCTGAGAGTCTGCTGAAACTAGGATTCTTTCTTCCCATCATTATGCCTGGAGGAATTAGGAGAGGGCGAGAGGGGTTTAAGCCTGACGGCCAGGTACCCTCTCATTCCGTTTCCATCCATTTGTGGCGCTTGCAATGTCTTTCTGTCCGCCTGTTTGGTACTCAAACGCTGTAGGTATATATGGCTAGGAATATTTCCTTGGTTTGTCAATTATCCCAAGGCACAACATAGACTAAATGAAAATCCGAATTTTCAACTAGGATGAGCGGTTTACTTCAACGCGAGAATACACATTGTTACAATGTTCACAAAACACGGCACTGCACTGATCTTCACCAGAACAATGCGCTACATTGAAACTAAAAAAAACACTGTTCACTTAAGCTCCACTGAACGCACTATTATTCACTGGTAAGATAAATGAAAACTAACTGGTTGTCGAACGGGATGTGTGGCTTTTATATGTGAGCGCCGGTCTAGATCTGTCTAACCTATAAATATGACCAAGTTGAAGGAAAATAATGAATTATTTGGTGTTTTTGTTTTATAATGTTTATACTTTGACGATAAACCATATATATATGTATATATATATATATATATATATATATATATATATATATATATTTATATATATATATATATATATATATATATATATATATATATGATTTAGTTTTCGGATAACAGCAGGTCAAATCATAGATTTGCCTTAATGATTATATCTTGGGTAAAACAAATGAAACGTAGCACTTTAACTGTTCATTTTATTGGGCATATCTGTTATTGTTGAAAACGAGGTCTGTGAGAGAAATAATGAGGCAGATTTTTACAAAGTAATGTTATTTTTTTTTTCAAAAACAGTATTCCCTTTAAATAAAACCTTTAGTCAGTACAAAATCAGTCTCATTGCTTTTTTCACAGACCAGGTATGACGAGATGATTGTGTGCATGCAACATTTGCATTTCCAGAGGATCCATTTCTATTTCAACTCGTCAACGACGGGTAACGTGTCTAACATACAGCTAACGAGTTCTATTTGAGCAGTTTCTATTGTTTAATCACCGGGATGCAAAGAAGGCTGTCTAAAAAAAGGGCTTTTCGTAGCTTTTTGTAAGCTTTCCTCTTGACTTTTGGCCCGTTACTCTTGAAACCTTTAAACCACATTTCCAATGAAATTGTGGATCCTTAGGACGTACTCAGCTAATTTCACTTTGCTTTTATTTGTGGTTTTGATTTCCCTTCTTCTCCTTTTTAATTCTTAAACGACTCCCTCGTTTGGAAAATCCATTATGGAGATCAGGTTCTGCTAAACGCTTGAAACTGATGAAGGAACTAAGGCACTATCGTCTGGATCAGTACCATTCATCTTTCTTTCTGAATGTGTCAGCAGGTGGGAAGGACTTTTCATTTGTAATACATCCCAATGCTAAACCCTGCCTACTACCTTAAACTCCAATTCCATATCTAATTATTCAAAATACTATGAGTTATTTTAATTCCTTGAACATGAAGTATTGGGAAAATTGTATTTTGACAAGGAGCGTAAGTTGGCTGAAATTTTGCCAGGATCAGAAGTGGTATAACGTATAACAAGCGACTCGAGTCATCCAAGTGAACACGTTTAATACAACAATTAATCTTCAATTACATTAATAATATGTATTATTATATTCTTCAGGAAAACTGCTCTGCGGGCCATGGTTTCAGTTCTGCTTCCCTGGAGAGCACTGCTGTTTCGACCAGTATTGCTGTAGTGACCAACTCAATTGCTGTTTCACTCCACTAAAGGGCCATGCTTGTTGTATCGATCCAAACTGGATCTTTGGGTAAACATATTAATTTAGTTTCTACGTCTTCTCGGTTAAATTGTTTGTTTACATGATTTACTTATGAAGAACATTTTACATGGGTATAGGTGAACATTTTTATTATTTAAAAAATGTTGTTATAACATTTCTTTTTACAGAATGCTTTATAAACATTTTGAAGATATATTTTTTGCTAGAAATCATATTTTTAATGAATGAAATTGACAATGGCAGTGATTTCCAAAATACTTACTTATTTTTGTCATTGGGTCATAACAGGGTTTGTAACAAGCGTGACTGTTACACCTATTACTGGGCCTAAGACTAGAACTCTATTAAAGACAATAAGTAAGAAGATCAAATATATGGCAAGCCCATGTAAAAGGCTGGTGTAAAAGACATAACTGACTAATGCATTTATCCCAAAAACACACCTGCTCACCTATGAATGAATGGTATAATAAGGTCAATGTTCAGACATTCACGAAAGTATTTTCTTTACAGTTCAATACGCGGACAAAGCCCAGCTGCCCTTAATCGTCTCTACAATGCATGTAAGTAAAACGACTTTGAATATTTCAAGAGAACAGAAATCAAGGTAGATAGATAGATAGATAGATATTTTATTGGCTTCTGTTTACAACATGTTGCCAAGAGTCTGGCCAATTAGTGTTAGTATGGTTATTAATATATTATACTTCTTAAAGTATGTGTAAATAAAATAATAATAATTCCTAGAATTACAACTGAACAGCATATACATTGGCACGTAATACAATATTAATATTAATCTAAATAATTATAATACTGAATTCAATAGGTTATAATTGAATTTAAATGTAGATTAATTCATTCTTTTTTAATCTCTAAATAAAAATCAGTTTTCTAACATATCAGATTAACATGACTATTATCTAAGATAAGTATAACTCTTCTAATAATAAGTATAACTGCATATAATAAATAAATTGCCGATTATTATTGAATAAGCACCCCATAAAAAAATAATACAATTCTTTCTTCTATATTGTTAACTTTCACAAACTTTTGATAAGAAACAAAAAATATTATTTACTTTACTTTCATTGTTGTAATCCAGAATGTTTACCAATGATAGGTATTCTCTTTGAGGCACTATATATTTGTCAAGGAATTTTACTCTGTATGATGTAAAAGCGGGGCAATACAGCAGTAAATGATTCAAATGTAGGTAAATATATTTTTGGCACCATTTACATACCTCTCCCGTTTTTATAATTTGAGTCATGTTTCTATAGGATAATTTTAAATACTCGCTAGAGGAAATCCTTATTTGACTGATAAGTTTTGATTTTATTTATTTTTGTGTGGAACGTTAAATAATTTTCAGGGAGAGAATGGTTAAAACTACAAATACTTCTATATATTCGGCTTAAACTTGAGTTAAGAACTCTATACACGACAAAGGAATGGAGATTGTTTACAATTGTTTCAATGATTGTGATCTTGTTGGCTAGCAAAGTTTGTTGGTCTAAAGATTCGAAAAAAATATTCTTCAACATGATTATTTCCTGCTATCAATTTTACTTGTGACACCCAATTATATTTTATGTCGCTTTTCCTATTGTGCAAACTAAGCAGCTTAAGAAAACATTTTTTCGGAAGTGGGTGGTCAGGCATTGAGAGCAGTTTAACACAGAAATTAATAATTTTCTTAAATATAACTACATTTAAGTGCGCTCGCCCAGTTTCCAAACGGACTATGTAATTCGGGGTACTTCTTGGCCATGAATACAAATACTTCCAGAACCTCAGCTGTACCGATTCCACAAGGTCCAGGTAATTTTGAGCCCAAATCTCTGCTCCATAAAGAAGAGTAGATGACACCATTGATTCAAATAGGGCTATTCTTGCTTCCCAGGAATCACTCTTTCCTCTTCCCAAGTATTTCCCTAACCTTTGCACTTGCCGCATTTGATCTGTGGCTGAAATGTTCTGCAGCTTTGGAAAATCTTCCTGATGAGGAAAAAGGCACTCCAAGGTATGTGTGGGTTTTAATGTACTCCAATTCTTTATCCTGCCAGTACAGAGGTTTCAGTTTTTTAGTTCGCGGGGTTTTGTGGAATAAAAGTGTTTTGGATTTGTCCGGATTCAACATGAGTGAGTTATGGTTACAATATGTTTCTAATATTTTAAGTTTTTTATGAGCTTCATGCCATTAAGTACTTAGAAGTATAATGTCATCTGCAAATAAGAGAATTATGATTTCATTTGCGCTGTCTATTGGGATTCCTGTCGCACCACTATTATAAAAAAAAAAAAAGAAATTATGTCGCATAGAAAACAAATGAAAAGGGTTGGACTGAGACTTTCCCCTTGCAATAATCCATAACTTATAGGTATTTCATCTGAGAGTTCGGAACCAATTTTAATAAACATGGAAGCCTTGTCATAAAGTGCTTTTAGAATTCGTATTATTTTCCCGCTGAGCCCAAGAGTAAACAATTTTTGCCAGAGTAGCTCCTGGTTTATAGAGTCGAATGCTTTCTTGAAATCGACAAATGTTGCATATATGTAGGTTCCCTTCCCTTGAAAATGCATACCAACTAATGCAGTCAGTGAGAAGACATGCTGAATGCAACCTCTTCCTTCCCTAAAACCTGCCTGTTCTTCAGGGATCAACTGCTCACTCTCGGCCCAATCAAGAATTCTGCGAGCTAGTATAGCTGTAAACAACTTTGCTATATTATTTATTAAAGAGATTCCTCGGTAGTTGTCGACATCTTTCTTATCTCCCTTTTTGTGCATTAATCGCAGTTTGGTTTTTGACCAAGCCTCTGGTGGATTTACCGAGTCCAATATGGTATTGAACAGATTCAATATATAATGTTCCCATTCTGGGGTTAGATTCTTGAAAACCTCATATATCATGTTATCAAACCCAGGGGATTTCTTGTGTTTTGACCGTTTAATGCAGTACTGTAATTCCTCTAATGAATATGGCTGGTCAAGTATAGGGTGAGTGACAGAAATAACAATTTGTCTGATTTAATTTTTTACCCATAAAGAGGTTTATAATGAGCAGCCCAAAGGTCTATATGAATTTCATTAGTATGTAAAGTTGCAGGTTTAAGTGGTTTTACAGTTTCCCAAAACTCGGCACTGTTTCTCACATTTCTTAGTTTTTCAATGACAACGGCCCTATATTGACATTTCTTTGACTGTATGATTGCCCTGTAAACCTTTTTTGCATTTAGGTAATCGTCCAGTGCACTGTCCGAATACTTGTTTTTAGTCATTATTCTATATTTCTGCTGTACATTGCGTTTCAACAGGCGACACTCTAGATCAAACCATTTATTTTTAGGGTTAAAAGAATACTTATTATAGTTACTTTTATGGACCATTAAGCCTGAGTGTGTTAGAGCTTCAGTAATTGATATAATAAAGTTTCTATATAACTCGTTACTATTGTTAGAACTGTAGTAAATTCCTGATGAAATTTGTAAATATTTTTGGAAGTTTTCAATTTTTGATGGGTCCCATCTTATTCTATTGAATGATGTAAGTTTCCTTTGTTCCTTAGTTTTGTTGCTAACTGGCGTGAATGATAAGGAAACAGTACATGCTAAATGGTCGGAAAATTCTGAAAAGATGCCCACTTGCATATTCTGGAACAATGAAATAAAATTTTCGTCAATCCAAACCAAGTCTACAGTGCTCTTACCCCTACCAGAAATGTAAGTATATCTTCCAGGCCTATCCGAGACGGATCGACCATTGCAAAGGTATAGTCCCAAGGATTCCAATATTTCAACCAAGAGTTTACCCCGCTTATTAACCTTAACAGAAATCAAGGTACAAATACTTAAAAATCTATAAATTAGAACTATTTACAGAAGTCTATAAATTGTCTGCCAAAAAAAAAAAATTACATATTCCATTTCATTAATGCATATGTACTCACGTTATCCTGATTTGCAGACACTCACCAGATATATTTCCAGGATGTGGAGAAAAGAACCAATACCTACACTATGAAAGTTTTTTTACCAGCACAGTGATTTAGGAGTTCTCACCACCATAAGGAGATAGCGAGAGAGAGAGAGAGAGAGAGAGAGAGAGAGAGAGAGTGAGAGAGAGAGAGAGAATGAGTGAGAGAGAGAGAGTGAGAGGGAGAGAGGGAGAGAGTGATCGTGAACCGGTATCTTGGGTAAGATGCTGACTTACCTTTGAGAGATAAGAAAATTTAGACAATTTCAGGAGCTCAATTTTAATAGCTGATTTTCCTTAAGGAAAGTCTGTTTAAAAAAACGAGTGCTTACGTAATCTTAAATTTACGTTTTCAATTTCATTAATATTATCCTTCTATAAAGATTTAGCAATAATAATGTAAAAAGGTTATTTCTGTTATACAAAAATATTTTTTTTAAAAAAACTGATTTCAATAAAAATAATGACATAATAATTATTTATTTATTTATGGACATCACATCAAAGGTAATTTGCTTTCAAAAGTCAAAAATTGAACAACGTTAAAAAACAAAAGTAAAATAGAAAAGATATAAAAACAAGCAACAATAACAAATAACAAAAATCAATACAAATAACAAAAGTGAAATCGATAAACATGTTATAAGCCAACATTAAAAAAAAATAGACATAATAAAAGATCCATGAGTATTTCAAAGAGCAATGAATGATTGACCGGGATTTCACTACAAAGTCGAAGAGGACATAATACGAGACATTTTAGGGGGGGGGGTGTTGTAAGGGTGATAGAAAATCAAAATCATAAGTATACTCGTAAGTTCTATTCGTAAATATTTTGTTCGTTCAGAAAGGAGAAATATGAAACTAAATGTTTTCACAAATTCCCCGAACTCCACATCTCTCTTAAATAATTTTGATTATTAAAATACACAAACACACACACACACACACACACACACACACACACACACACACACACACACACACGCACACACACGCATGCATGAACTGCAGATATTTTTTTTTAAGAATAGGGCCATGTCTACCTTTAACAACTGATATCACTCTCGGGAGATCCGTTGAATAAAAAGTTTCTGAAAAATACATTTGAAATATGAATTTGAGTGGTATATAGAAGATAAAATGAATGGTATAAAATTTATGAGTGTGGTTGAAAGAAGTTAGTTAGGAGAGGGAGCAGACGGTAACTCATTCAGAACACCATGTTATATGGGACAAGCGGCAGCTCTCTCGTCCAACTTGGTCTTTTTGTATAAACCACATCTACCCGCTTTCAGAGTTCGGGCAATAACTGTAGAACTTATCTACACAAAGTTAAATTTTACTCGAAAAGAGTTTATTTTTTTTAAAGACCAATATAAAGAGGTGCCCGAACTAAATGGGTCCCCACAATTTTTTTTTTTTACTTTTATTAAGTACATTTTTATATATGTAGATTGAGGAGGTTAGAAATTTATTTCCTAAGCTTTAACTGTTTGGAAGCTAGTGGTATTAATATTACGTTATTTAATTAAGTCAGACACGCATCTGTTATTAAGCAAATATCTTATATGCTTTCTTATATAAAACATTGTTGATTCCATTACAAAGGTCACATCTAAATGTAGTTAGTTCTTTGAAATGCAAAATAAGTCACATCACTGAACTATAATTTCTTAAATGAAGTGTTACTTTGCTAGGAAATGGTTATGAGAGCTATCTAAGCTGAGAATATCACCTTTCACGAAAAACAATATTAGGTTATTACGAAACTCTGTTATTATAGTTAAAGAAACATGATTGAACAGTTGTGCTCAGTAGATGTATTAAATAAGGTTGGTTATAATAATAGTAATCGATATTCAATTTTACCCGTTTTAAAACCGGGATCCTCCTCCTCCCCCCATTTTAGTCATTAATTATGTAACCGTAAGGTTTACGTAAAGCTGATACATGTTTTTTCGGGATCAAATACTCCCCCCCCCCCCAATTACACACACAAACACATGAATATGAACGCTATTCATTTTCTTCAGTCACTATCAGGAATGATAGGCATTGAAGAGCTTATTCAAAAACTAAGTTATGAATACCTCAGTAAATGTTTTCCGTAAGAAAAATCCACTTGTACAGGTGGATTTATCTGCTTCCAATAACATCAAGTGGTAATTACTGTATTTAGTTTCTTAACTTCCAAAAATGTCCAATATATATCTACCAAAATTTCTAACAGTCTATTGTCTATATTTTTAACTAAAACTACAAGGAAACTCCAAGGGGTTGTTCCTTGATAACTTTACAACTCAAATCTATACCAACAGATATTTTCTCCATTGAGGTTAACTTTCTCTAACAACGAAGGATTCTGTAGTTTCAAGTGTATTCTTCAAATTCGAATGACATCATGGAGGAAATCCCAAAACAAGCAAAATTAATTCCCACAGGCTACCTCTGAAATGTACGGATTGCTAGAATTTTAACAGGGAAATCAATTAAATTCTACAATATATTATACGTGACTCAGCTAGGACTAATTTTTGATTTAATTATAAGGAGATTAATGTTTTTTTTCCAATTTTTTTTGTACGTTTTTTTTTGTCTCTTTGGTTGCGTTCTTAATTTGTTCTGTTCTAATTGTATTGTTTAATTTTTTTTCTGCTACTGTTTTAATTTTTTATTTTATTTATACTCATTGTTTTTTTATGAACAATATCGCCACTCAGCGAATGCTCCTTAATAACTAATGTTTATGGGTATAATGTTAGTTTAATAATAATAACTGTTACACCAAGGTATTACAAGATTTCAGCTGTTTAATTTGTATATTTATAATTTTGAACGAAAGGTATAGGGGAAAACCATCTTTCAATAAAAACCCTTTACGAATAGAAACTTCCTTTTACGAAGTAAAGGAAGTATTGTAAAAGCTTACTCAAACATAACTAGCTTTATAATGTTGAAATATTGTTTTTGGGACAGTTGTAACATTTAGTTTCACACCTCCTCTTTTGACTGAAATTGACTAAGGGTGGAGGTTTAGAGGAGGGAGAATATAAACCACTGCAAATTTCTCCGGACCTATTAGAGATACAGAAAATTTGTTTGGGGCTTATTTCCGTTCCGTAAAAAGATCTATGCTTTGTAATGTTGACATTGTTTGAGCCGACGCTTAAGACTATATATCACTTAGAAATGAAATAATTTTAAGAGAAATGCAGTAAAACATTTTATATATTCAATTTGATAGGTGTACCAGAAGTGATGTGCCTACTTCATATTTTCCCCTTATTTTCTACACAAGAGCATCCCTTAAGCATTCTGTACTCTAGAGTTCTCTCTAGCATAAGAATTTATTTCATTGATTATGTGTTCCTTTAACGGATACTACAAGTATTTTAAATACTGTCACCTAGCAAATGTTTAATTAAATAAGAGTAATTCTAACATTAATTGAGTTAATAAAAATTATCCTTAAAAAGGAAAAGCAACAGGGGAACAAGAATAAAAATAAAAATTTTATATAGTAGTACGTCAGAAAGACATGGTAAGTTACATATATATTTCTGAATAAATACATAAATCACTAAGTTCATTTATATAGTAAATTCATTAATGCTAAGTCGAGTTGTAGAGTGTTGTGTGTTGAATAAGTTCCGTTCTATTTCCATTTACTAATGAGGATTTGTACAAAAAGTACCCTCTTCATTTCGTTACATTTCTGTCTTAAAGTGTTTTGTAAGTTGCTATCGTATTAGTTTTTTTTTTTTTTTTTTTTATTTTTTTTTTTTTTTTTTTTTTTTTTTTTTTTAGTTTTTTTTACTCATGGGTAATATTGACTGAATTATGTTCTGCTAGATTGTCTGTTGGCGTTTTGCAAAAAAATGTTCTGAATGTTGCTTTAACTGCATTCTCTACATTTATTTTGTTGAGTCAATTAAAGAAGTTTTCTAGTCTGCATTACTTCGTGTATGCGATGAATACAAGTAATTTTAACTAAACTTACTTCATATGTATTAATAAACAACTTAGATACATAAAAAGAATTAAAACCTAATCTATTAATGTTAATGTGGTTTCAGAATGTCCAAAGCAGGTGAACACTGTGCACATAGGAGCTTGTTGCAGTTGCACCATCTTAATGTTACTGTAGTTCAACCGCACCTACTACAAAGAAAATTGTTAACAAATGTATATAAACATAGTATTTTTATTTTTAAACCTTTTTTTTTTTAAATTTTTCTATTGACAATGTAGTCATAACAAATATATATTAATGCCCAATTTTTGGTAATAACTCAGGGAATAGTTCAAATCTCTAGAAATACACTTATTAAATCAAACTTTATTATTCCAGCCTATATCGTAAGCTGCTCGTTTCAGATTAATTTATTCAGTAATTCACAATTAGTTTGTGAAATACTAACTTGTGTGAATTAGTTATTGAAATGCTAGAAAAAATGTCCGTCACGCAGGGGCTGTGTAAACTAAGCAGATTTCCCACGTGAAGATATACAATAGAGAAATCTCCATACAGGAGCCGAAAACTCACACATGTACTCAAATATCTCGGTTAATATTCAAGATAGAGAATAAATGTATAGAACAATATTTATAGTAAAGATAGGTTCTGTACAACTTATTATCCGACGTATGGTAACGGAGATATTTCGAATTTTCGAAAATCCCCCCACTAAACCCCCCCTCCCACAGGTCTGATTTCAGACCTTGAACGAACTTGATCTGTCTTTTTGCATAAAACCTTTAAATATCGAGTTTGGTTACGGTCAAACAAAAATTCCGACCGCTAGAGCGTTAACAGACAAATATATATATATATATATATATATATATATATATATATATATATATATATATATATATATAATTTTGAACGAACCTCATTTTCGTCATCTCCTTGGTAGGATCGATGGACATTTAAAGAAATTTTTCGAAAATCGCGTCATGAGTACGACCTCAATAGCTGATTTCCCTTAAGGGAAATCTGCTAAAATGTGTACTTTATGATAAATCCCATGATCTTCGTGAATATCTTATCCACACTTTCATTTGACATTTCCTTCCTTAATCAAAACTTTCATGTTTGATTTCTTCTAAAGCCAACTGGCAACATGTGGGACACATAATACTTTATAACTCAATAATGAAGGAAATATACTTATTTAGCAACACTATTATAAATTGCATACAGTACATTAAATACACCATACCTGTTTAATGATGAAAAATAAACATATTTAACTCTCAAATTATAAAATGCGTGCTGTATGAAATGAAAATTTCTTTCAATAACATTTAAAATGTTTTAAAAACAATGGAAATACGAATAATAATGCTGTCTTGGGTAAAGACACTTAGAGAAAGTGGCGTATTTTCTTTGAATTATTTCCCCTTGGTTGGTGCTCATTATCTTAGCGTTCAATAATATAAATTCTTAAATAAACAATCCTTCTCTTCTGCTTCCTCATTTTGAGGCAAGTAATTCTGAGTGGTTCAACCTCTCTCTCAAAAAAGAAATAAAACTAGAAATGTGTTTGTAATATTCTGTATCTTTGCACAGGACAGAATGTTTTTTTGCTCACTCTGCTTTACTGGGACTAAGTATGTTGTAGTCTTCACAATATAGCAAAAAAAAAAATTGAATTAACAAGTGTAGTGGATTGCATTAGGCCTATTTGAGGAAAATTATATTATATTTGAGACTAAGGAATATGCTGGTCAGAATAGGATGTTATTCAGTTATGAAATTTTTTTTGTGTTTAGCATTGGTTTTTTTGGAAAGGAATAATGAATTTTTTTAGAGACGAACTCATTAAAGATAATCCTTAGTCCCAATCTGTCTAGAAAAGGGTGGCAACCTTTAGATTACCCGTCCCAATTAGCCATAGTAGCCAAAAGTGGACGTTAATAAATAAATAATACTTTACTTAATAAATAATAATCTTTACTTATTCCTTATGCCTATCACTTCGTGGCGTTCGTCATCAAATTATCCATCTTCCTACGTTTTGGTTCTTTCACCTATAACTTCATTTGCTGCTTCCGCTAAAGTCTTGCTGATCTTATACCACTTACTCTTCACTAATGTCCATTCAAGATCTAAGTTCTCTTTCCTAATTCTTCAACTATTCTTTTATCTCCTAGTTTTTTAAAATCTTTCACTTCGGGTCTCTAAACTTCTCCAAATTCTTTTTTTTTTTTCTTTTTGAGCAAATTTCCCTTTTTTTATACATACTAGACGCTTTCCAAATTTAATCATTAAAAAATCACAGTTAGGTTTCCTAGCAGATCTAACACCTATAACTGAATGGCGTTTCGATGTACGCACACGATCGTTTTAAGTCAACATGCCGTTCAGTGCTTTTCTTGCCCCGGTGTGTATCATTTAGTGTGGGAAGCAAGTACTTTTTATCAACATGTTGTTTGCTTCAGCATAGGTGTTTGCTATTATCTTACACTATAAACACGAGTACCGGAACATAATTACAGAAAACAGGACAGGACTTTTCATATATACAGATGGCTCTAAATACGCAGGAAGATTTGGCTCAGCCGCCATAGTGGGGAACCAAGTACTGACGTGTAGACTACCGGACGCATCAAGCAACTTCACTGCTGAATTACAAGGCTTACTTCTTGGACTGCAATACCTTACAAACGTACAGCAAGACAGCATTCATGTTTTTACTGACTCCTTCAGTTCTATACAATCAATACTTGACCTTTACTCAACTCACCCACTCACGAAACAACTTCAGGAACTACTAACTAACTTACAAACACAGATGGATAAAGTAATAACTATCTATTGGATGCCAGGACATTCAGACATCACGGAAAATATTTTGGTTGACAAACATGCAAAATTAGCAACTCAACTTGACACATATTACACACTGATCACATTAAAGGACACGCTGCCATTAAACTCATTAAAAAAGAGGTCAGCCTAAAATGGGAAGCGGAATGGCATCTGACAGACACAAAACTACGAGAAATAAAAAACACTATTCGTGAATGGCTGTCAAGTAATCGGGACACTAGAAGAGAAGTAGTCCTTACTCGTTTGAGGCACGGCCATTCACGGATAACACACGGACACCTCATGACTAGGACTGAACCACCAGTATGTACACTCTGCAATACACAACTAACTATCAAACACTTACTTACAGACTGCAGACTAATAACTGACAAGAACTTACCCATCAACCTATCTGAACTACTACACGACGACAGCCCATACAAAAGTCACGAAACACCTCAAAGACACACACATTTACAACCAGATGTAACATTGTCAATCAAACACTAGACTGAAATAATATCCACTGGAGAAAAAATAAATAACCGTACTTTTACCTACCTCTGTAGATTTTTTTTAACCTTTTTTATTGGTTTTTATAAGGTGGCTTTACCTTTACTATTTTAGTATTATAACAAGAAAATGTGTGAATCGCTTAAATTGCGACACACCTAAATAAATAAATAAATATGTATTATCATGTGTATCATTATCCATTAGCGAATAAATTCCAGCCACTGTTCAAGTGAAATTTTTCTGTTCTACTTATGCCCTTAAATCACCTAGTCCGATTTTCGTATCATTTCTGGAGGCAGTCTGGATAGCTCATTCCAAATCCAGCATACTAAAGGAGCTTGGTCAGTATCTTGAGTCTGGCTTAACCCTATAAACATTCCGTTTATTGTAATGGCCTTTATTCTCAAGAGAAATTCACTACGTTGTATATCAATAAGTGTATAAGCCGATATTGTTCATCGAGTTATTTACTTTAATTATCGAATTACGCATTCTTTTTGATGTTTAACAAAGTTATCCGTAATTTTTAATTTCCAGTTACTAAATAAGCATCACTCCTAGCAATGTTATATCACATTAAGCTAATAATATAACGCGATAACACTTATAGCCACATAAAATGCCTTTGTAGGGGCATACTATTGAAGCTGGCGTTAATGACCATAAGGATTGACACGACAAAAAAAAAAATAATAATACGATTGAGGACAAACATTCGAAAGTGACATAAATTGGTCCACCGGCTGCACTTTCGAGGTCCTTTGTTTTATTTACTCTCTTGACAAATTGTGAGCCACAAAAATGATAAAGACATTTAAGTATATTAAGGATATTTATTGCAAAATGGTCGTCCTAGTTTACATATCTCCAGCCTCAGGGACTTTTAGAACTCATTTTTCATATAAAATGTACTGCTCTAACACCACTTCCAGAGTAAATACAATATAATCAAAGGTCCATAGTGCTCTGTGTGTTCTGGTCAGTTTTTATAATTGTGGTTTCTACGGACTTATTAGTTTTTTCTACACACCAGGCTATTGGGTTATAGTTCTTCTAAGGAACCACAGGAAATTGGGATCGTTGCTTTAACATTCTGTGGTCAGTGTCACCTGTTTCCTTACAGCTCTGTGCTCTTAGCGTGTCATAATTCATCGAAATAACACATTCTAGTTAGAAAACTGACATAAATATGTTGGTGATAAATTAATGGTAGTAAATGTATATAAATCAAAAGCAATTTTAGTGAATATAAAATTTGTTTGGAGAAGTACAAACACTTTGTGTCTTGTGATAAATCCAATGAACGTTTTGCGAATCTTATACATACACATGTCATCATCATGCATATAGACACTCTGTAGCTCAATAATGAAGTAGCTGTTTCTTTGCTCTTATTGTCATAATTCATCGAAATAACTTATTCTTTTTAGAAAACTTTCATAAATATGTTAGTGAAAATTAATGCGTTTAAGTCAAAAGCAAATTTAATGATAGTAAAAATACAGTTAATATTTATTATTTACTATAATAAGTTGTATGAGTGTTTATAGTGATCACAAATAGATCTGTTCTTACTTTCTTTCTTTTTTGTGGTTGTCAGGAAAGGTCTCAACAACTATAACAGCTGCTTTTCAAACGTTTCACATACGTTCTCGATGGCGAAATATAGCAATGGCGTGAGCAGGAGTGGACGTTTACTAACGAGTGAACTTAAAAATCTATTACTAATCTATTAATATTCGAGATTCAAACAAATATATTAGAATAATAATTATAGAATATAAACATGGACGACGAAATTGTTTACTTAATCTATTAAGATACAGTGTTTAATAAGAAGGTGCATTAAACTTTAAATTTTCCCTCTTTACCTAATATTCTGGCATGGACGTGCTTGATCATTAGTTTTATACGAAATGTTTGAATGTTGAGTTTGGTGACGGTCAAACCTTAATGACGGCCATTACGGTGTTAGCAATGCGTACGTATATTTGTACCCACAAAATGTAAGAGGCCCAAACGAAATTAAACACAAAAACGGATCTGAACCTCAAAAACGGAAATGTAACTAAAAAAAATGGAACTCAAAAAACAAGAATGAAAATCAAAAAACAAAAATTGAGCACAACAGAAAAAAAAAAAAATGAACAAGAGAACAAATAAAGACAAAATTCAAAGCTAGGTACAAAACTGAAAATCAAAACTATTGACATTGGACAATAGGGAAATAATTAATAAAATATTAAAATATTCAATAATTAAAATAAAATTGGTGTATAAAATGAATAAAAGAAATTTAAAATGATTAAGGTTTACATAAAATATAAGTTGTTACTGGTGACTATTTACATAAAACTCTGTACCTCCCTAATACACACTCGAGTGAGTGAAAACTCATACACCCACACACAAACACACACACACACACACACACACACACACACACACACACACACACACACACACACACACACACTAACACACACACACAAAACAACAAAAGTGAATTAGAAGTATGTTGAATTTTAAGTGACATATTTAAGGGTGATTCATAATTAGCTTGAGTAATGTAATAAATAACAGCCATGTTATCCGAAACTTAAGCCAAGTGCATAAATTACTCTAATTCCACAGCGCTAATCTTCCGTTATCAATATGATTAGTTTAAACATATAAATGTTTTAATATGTAGAATTAAATTATTATAGAAATGTTTCGTCGTACTCCATTATTCATAATAATTTTGTTTTTCATTGTACTCTCTGGAGCAACTGAAGACATTGTTGGTAATGTGTTAACCATGATTTATTATTAATTTTCTTTTCGTTTTCTAAAAAGGGTTCTCAAGCATTACTAGGGCTAGGTCTGAATTGAAATTTTGTCTGAAATTCAATTTAGTACTTCTGAATTATTGGTCATATATAATGGTCACTTGAAATATTCGTTTCACCCCATGTGGTGTCTCTAAATGAGAGGGGGGAATGGGGAAAACATATTTTTACTGACTTCCACGACATATTTTCCGTTAAGCAACCCTCACAAAAATTTCTAATTTTCATTGTGGCCAATGAATAAATGACAAAAATGTATATCAGGATCGTATCATACTCTACTGCGGGAAGGCGAAGGACACTTCGAAAGCAACTAGGTTGATGAAACAAGTAGGACACTTGTAAGTACTTAGTGGTTTTATTTAAGTTCGTTTCGACTGATAAATCCAATCTTCTCCAGCTAAAGGACTGTATTGGGACACCACTGAGGAGGATTAAAATATTAAAATGCTGAAAAATAATTTTGAGATGACTAGAAGCCAATCCGCCATGCTTCTGACAAATTCTGATTGGGAAATAATGGCAATTGTTATGTTGCTCTTCCTAGTGGATTCCCTCTACAACCCTTTACCGGAAGAAGGTGACCACACATACTCGAAACATCTTAAAACAGTATTACATATATAAACAAGTGTTCTGTTTGTTCACAAGAGTCGACCCTCGAAGTCACCTCTTAGGTTGCCGGTTTCTAGATACTACCCCAAAATAATAGTAGTACCGACTCAAACTCCTATGGAGTATCTTTTGTGTGTAGAGTAACGCTATCTTAATCAGTATGTCGAATGGGACGGTCTCATGAGGGCAGAAGTAGAAATGTTATTAGCGCAGATACTGAAACTATATTCAAAAATTGATTATTTCCAATTGTGACTGGCTGAAGAATCAAAACGTTTATCTACATTCATCATCTCATTTGGCACTCAAAGATATAGTAGGTAGCATATTATATTCTGAATAGACCCATAAAACCTATGTGCAGAAGAAAAATGTGAGAGCGTTAGAAATGCAATGAAAGTGGCAAGCGGAAATAAAAATGATAGCTGGGTTAATAATTAATTTGGTGAGACAATCGGGAAAGGAAAGAGAGCCAACTTAGAATGACCCAACACGAATCAAATACAACGGAAATTTAAAAAAAGATAAAAAGCTACAGGAAAAATTACAGCCCAGATAGGAACAGACATCTTGTGAAGGTTCCAAAAGTCAATGACAGGAGTTCAATTGAGCATAGACGAGCAAAGGACAAAGGCAATGAGATCAAATCTAGGATAGGTATACCCAAATTCTCCAAGGATATGATACATTCTGGGTGCGATCTGTTTGTGTCCCATCGGATGAACTGATTCAAATATGAGTAATATAAGTCTACTTATAGATAGGAGATACAGTTAATGTTTAAGTTTCTCAAAAATAACAAAGCCCGAGGACCTGTCAAAATCCCTGAAGAATTTCTAAAATTTCCAAATTTATTTATCATGGTACGTAAAATAAAATATTTCAAAAATATGGAGAGATCGGAATATTGATAGCATACATAAGAATGAAGACCATTTTAAGTACGAAATTAACATAGTTTCTTTCCAAAACCTATATGACTCTATAAGTGGGTATTTTTCGAAGAGAGGTTTTGGAAAGGACCTGACTAGATTTCACGCAGAATGAAATTTTGAGAAGAATCTGGGTGGCATTACACCAGTTGGAATGTTTAGCTTTTTGAATTCGTGGGAACGAATGTAATTTTTTATAAGATCAAATTCTGTATCTAATAGTTTTTTTATAGGATTATCGTAAGGAGACCCGGTATTACCTGCTATATATATTATTTGGCCATAGAAGTAATAATCCAAAAAACTACGTCAACCCTGTTTGTCCAAAAGTAACAGGCTCACACAGCACACAGGGTATGCCTACGATGTATTCTTCGCCGGTAAAAATACAGTGACATTTACGTTTGCACGAGAAGTGCAAGGATTTAATAAGTATGGGAAACTGAACTATACAGGGATCTTCAAATAGACCCGACAG
Organism: Riptortus pedestris; assembly: GCA_019009955.1. Classification (NCBI taxonomy): domain Eukaryota; kingdom Metazoa; phylum Arthropoda; class Insecta; order Hemiptera; family Alydidae; genus Riptortus; species Riptortus pedestris. The sequence continues at coordinate 98,929,610 of CM032230.1, read as the reverse complement.
ATTAGTGACCTAAATAGTGAGGAGTTCACGTCTGTGAGTAGTGGCACACTTTAATGTCTGGAGTTACGAAGAGTAATATTTTGGAAAGGGTATTTAACTGAGTTTACTGAAGGTGTCTTAACTTTATTTTTCTCGTTATGTGTGAACAAATTTTTACTCTCTCTATCAAAACAATAACTAAATTATTTTGCATACAAGTCAACTGTGCATACCAACGGATACTGAGCTGTTCACATTTTGTTACTTAAGTAGGTACAATTTATTATAATTAACGTTTTGCTTACAGGTAAATACGCCTGTGGGAATAAATGGTACGAGTTTTGCTACCCAGGTCAACATTGTTGTTTCGGGCAATATTGTTGCAGTGACCAACTTAACTGCTGCTATACGCCTGCCTTAGGCCGTGCGTGCTGTGTTGGTCCTAACTGGTTCTTTGGGTAAGTGTGGTATTAGAAAGTTAATTATCAATCGAATTATGTTTGCTTTTAATACTAAATAAGCCTCTTAGTGATAAAAATAATGACGAAACCACTTGGTTTATTTTGTTTTCAAGTGATGGTTTAATTTTATCGGTTTCGAAAATTCACTGACTACAACATTCGTAGCTAGTTTCATTGGAATTATACTGAAAGAAGAATTCAAGGAGATGAAATAGTATATTTCTTATAATATACTCTTACATACAAAATCTCAATTAGCCTGAGTTGCAAAAAGTGGACGTTAATAAATAAATATTACATTCAAAACATTTCAGAGAAAATAGTCTAACTTGCTTTTTGGACAGTTATCGTAAGCAAAGCTTCTGAGTAATAATCATTGAAAGTACAAAGCACTATTTTTGATCTTGTTTAACATAGTGCCACATTATTACTTGTGTTAATTCGGTTATCAAGAGCAATATTTTAAAAAAGAATGTCCATGAAATTAACTATATATATTATGTATAAAAAGAAAGACTCGACAGTTCTAATATTTTTAATTCTCTTTCTTAACAGAGCGACTCCAGGAAAAAACCCTGCGATTTTACCTTTGTTTGCAAAATTGAAGTAAGTACAATACATTCAAATATTAATATATTTTTTAAATTAAAGTGAGTGAGTAAGAGAGAGAGAGAGAGAGAGAGAGAGAGAGAGAGAGAGAGAGAGAGTCCTAAAATTCAAGCGAAATATTCATTTGGATTCCAAACCAGGAAGGGATAATGTTTTTAGTTTAGCTATGAGTTTTATTTTAATAGTAAGTTGTATCTGACTTTTTTGTGAGGATCCTACTGGATTAAAAAAAGTCCGTCACGCAGGGGCTGCGTAAACTAAGCAGATTTCCCACATGAAGTTTTACAATAGAGAAATCTGCATACTTTCCCTTAAGGGGAATCTGCTAAAAATTGTGACACAACAAACGTATTTAGTTATCCATTCTAATAAGCTAGAGGTTTGCTACAGAATACGCGATTTTCCTCCCATAAAACTATAATAAATATGAAATTCTGCTAATTGCCCCTGTAAAATAATTTTCAAAAATATTAAGAATATTTTATTTAATTCTGTCTGTGACGTGGAATATGCTATAAATGAACCAGTTACAAACATATACCATTTTAAGATAAAAAATAAAACAAGATCATCAAACACACACACACACACACACACACACACACACACACACACACACACACACACACACACACACACACACACCACACGCACACACACACATATATATATATATAAATATATATATATATATATATATATATATATATTTACTTATTTATTTATTATTTATTTATATATACAGACATATATATATATATATATATATATATATATATATATATATATGTATATACACGCAAATTAGGGACCGTTTTGCACTTCTCTAGGCTTTTATTGTATAAAATGGGAGTCATTTTCTGTAGATTCCTTTGCTGCTATGGTGGTTACAGACTAAAAAATACTCATTTACAAAATATTCTAGGTAGGGTTTTCAGACAATTGAAGTAAGTTATGCTTTATATATATATATATATATATATATATATATATATATATATATATATATATCACTGGGCACAATATATTGGTTTTAATGAATGTTTATTGGTGGAGTAGTGGAACAGTGGGCCGGTTCCTCCTATGCCAATGAATTAGTTTATTTAAATACCAAAGAGTAAAATATTTTATGTGTAAAAAAGTATATTATATTTGTAGTACTAAAAGGTTTAATACATCAGTTAATTCATTTGGAGAATTTAAAATAAAATTGAAACTATCACCCTTCAGACTCACGTGCAAAATAGTGACAAAATTCCAAAAAAAAGTCTACAAATTCACTGAACCATGCCCTTATCCAGAATTGCAAGGATCAATGGTTCCCAATAAAACCGCATATCAACAGGTTGCTCAACAGGTTTGAATCAAAAGCTCGATTCTGAGCCCACTTGAGGCTTAACCCACTTGACATTTTGGTATACTTGTTCTATACGAATGTTAGGGCTATTAGCAGTTTTCTCGGAAAGGAAATTAGCTATTGAGGTTTCATGGCGTGACTTTATGAAAAGAAATATCAAATGTCCATTTATCTTACTGAAAAACATCCTTAACGTTTAATAAATTAACAAACTTCAGAAGGCCCCGACGCAACTAACCGGCCATTTAAATGCTGTACCCTACTTTTCTCAGTTTTGGGGAGTACTTTTTTCCATCCCCACTATAATAAGAACACACCTTAAAGTCCAAATACTCTAATCTGTTTTATATATCGTGTAGGTTAAATTGTAACAGTTTCGTACATTTCAATATAGTTTAGTAATATCAACCTTTATTTTTGCTTATCCGATGTTACAGAATCACTTGATTTAAAAATTTGGAACTAGAAAAGTATATTTGTTTATTCATTTTAATAATATATCTTTAACTTAGTGTTCTTTTTTTTTTTTTTTTGCTATGATCAGTTATCAGTTATTAGATACGCATCCTGCCTCCGCAACCCGATCCTGTAGTTAAACAAGTTGGCATTGGTACATCATGCAACTTTGCTGGTTTGTTTTTTCTATCAATCCTTTCATTGTGAATATTATTCACTATTTTTAGAGGTTTCCTTATAATCTTAAAGTGTTTGAAAAGTTACCTCCGAGGTCACCTTTTATTTTAATGAGAACAATATTTGGTAATTATGCTTCAAATAATGTGTTTCATAATATAATAGCTTATTGTTAATATGACATGAGTAGGAGGAAGGAGTGTACTGAACGCTGAAAGCTACTTCCGTTAATAACCAAGAAAGTGAAAATAGATACTTAACAACATTTATAGAACATTATATTTGCAATAAGATTGGTTCTATACAATCTTTCGATTCGACGCATAATAACAGAAATATTAAGAATTTTCGAAATGTCTCTGTTTTAAACCACCTCCCTTGTCCATTTTAATCGTTCGGAAAAGCCTGGGCAGTTTACGCAACCTTATGAAGTGGAGTTTTTAATAATAATGTATTTTCAATATGCCACCTTATCGAATTTCCCAATAAATTCATGATTATATTATTTCTTTCCACTTTTTCACCCTTCAAGACTATTTCTGTTATGGCTAAATTCACTGAGTATTAAGGTTAGCTGTGATGGGGTGTCATTCATCCATTGGTGTGTTTTTAATTTAAAGTTCATATAATCTCATTTCAAAACAGTGTTCCAAAATATTTGCGAATGGAGACTGACCAAGGACTTGAATTTCTTGTGTTTGTGTGTGTTTTCGAATTTTCAGAGTCATTCCTCCGATTTCCTTCGCTTTCAATTGCTCATTGATTTGTATCTATGAACCAATATGTGTACTGAACAACAGCTTTAGTGTAACCTCCAGTCTTACCTTCCAAGTCGGCAATAATCAAGGCAAGAGTAAAATGAAGCATAAATTATTTAACGCTATAAATCTAAATAGTAAAGAATTCATCAAAAATAAGAATATTTAATTGTTTAACCAAAAATAGGACATTATCTAAGTTAAAAATACGTTTAGTCATTAATTATTTAAGTTAAAGTACAAGTTCTATTACACATTTGTACCATTAAATTAATAGAGATGTACTGAAGTTCAAATATACTTGTGTTATGAACGTATATGTCATTATTTGTACTCATGGTGTAATATTAATGTCTCAAGTAATCAGCATATGACTTCAAATATAGTCATTTTCATATACTTCAAGTATATTCAAATATATATTTCTGTTGTTCCTTTTTGTAGTTGAAGAGATGGGGAGGATCATTGTTCTGGCTTGCCTAACTTCTCTGTTGTGCCTAGTGGTTTCGGAAGCAAGGACTCCTACTGCAGGTAGTTACTGAAAAATGAAGTTCAACTACAACAGTTTTTTACAAAATGTGATTTCATGTTTTTATCAGACCACAAAAATAGAAATTCTATACACAAACATATATATTTCTAACTGGCAAATGGTGTTAAAATATTTCATAGGAAAATATATCAAGATGAAAAACAAACAGTAAACTTCGTGAAAATGAAAACAAATTTCCATTAGCTAAATATTTCACTTTCCACATTTTGCCCTTCAAACTACCTAATAATTCTTAATTTAAGGAAATGGACTGGTTGATATTCATGAAAGCTGTTTGATTAGAGAAGTTTAATATGATTTTTTTCCCTTTTCTTATGAATATTAATGCCTTCCTGGCAACAAGGGGAGACTACTAGGGTGGCGGTAGAGGGAAACTGGGATTAAGGCAGGGAGGGAGCTGGAGACTGTGTGTGTGTTTTTTTGTTTGTGGGATTGTGAGAGAAAGAGAGTGAGAGAGAGAGAGTGAGAGTGAGAGAGAGAGAGAGAGCAGGAGAGAGAGAGAGAGAGAGAGAGAGAGAGAGAGAGAGAGAGAGAGAGAGAGCAGGAGAGAGATCGGCAGGCATTTAATGTGCCTGCGTTACAACATTTCTGCCACTGATCAGGAGCCGTGGTGTCTGATCCTCTTTTATGTGGTTTCTCCAGGATTTTGCACTTACAGGAATCTGTGCGAGGAAAAATCTCAGGGAACGAGTCCTAGCGGGTTAAGAGAGTAATTTGTAATTCCTTGTTCTTAGCCTTCTACTCATCCGAGTTTTCGTTAGAAATAGAGAATATATGGTGAGATGATCACCATATAGTGAGATAAGTCGTGTGTTGTACCAGCAAGTATACATCATATATAAGAATAGCCCTTGAGGCATATTATTTTTACGTGCTTTTTCCTTGTACCGTTTCTTATATTAGTGTAATGCATTTTCCATCTTGGGCCAATTATGATTTTTTGAATTTATCAAAAAAATTAGAATTGATAATAGAAAATGCATTTTTTTCTAAAATAAAATCTAATTAATTGAGGACACTGAATGTAGAATATGAAAATTCTATATTCATGAAATGCGAATTGTGGTCTGCTTGATACGGTGATACTTCAGTGGATCTGACACAAAACTCTAAGCAGGTTAAGAGTGAAAAGTTCAGCCGGTAAGAGATTAGAATGTTGGAAATATTGCATTGCAGAAACAAGTCGAAAGAAAGAAGATTTATTTATTTACTCGGACTGACACGAACAAATTCTCTTAAATAAATAACCAACCTAGAAAAGGTTAAAGTACAAAAGTCAGAAGGCTCAATGCGAGAGCCTTCTGACTTTTGTACTTTATTCCAGAGAGAATTGTAATAAAGCTAGTCGTATGGAAAGTTGTCCAAACTATTCTTGAGAGAGAATCTTCAAGTGTTCTTTGACAGAGGCTACTTCCAGTTCACGTCTTAGTTGTGAGTTCCTCACTTACTAAGGGAATTGGCGGTCATCCGTAACATTTGGTTCTCCAAATCTAGTTTATTTTTATGAGCGTTAACAACGACCAGATTGGGTAACGATGGGTCAGTAATAGACAAATTAGGAAGTAATAAAGTAGATTCGTGGAATATCACCTTATTGGGGATAGTGTGTTTGTAGTTAGGTTATTTGTAGTTTTAGTTGTCTTTGTCTGGTTCTTTTTTTCTTTTAATATCTGTCTTATCCAGGAATTAATTTAATACATCTGTTGTGCAACAGAATGAAATCCAGTTATTAAAACGGCTTAATTAAATAAAAAAAGTAGTAGTAATAATAATAATTAAAATAACCCAAAAATTATAATTTTTTTGTTTAACTGTAATGAAAATAATTCTTAGTCTTGTCAGTTAAAGAAAAATTCTGAATTTTTACAATTCACCTGAAAAAGGCGCATAGGCTTGAAATGCGTTGGTGATAGGTGTATAACAAAACAATGATAATGTTTATAATGATACATCTCATGTATGGTACTTGGTCATGAAGTCCGAAATTGAATACATAAATTGATAGCTCTCCAAGGTACTATAGATTTGTCGAAAATATATGTTATTTAGTCTTCTGAGAGTTATTTTGTAATACGACGCCTTACGTCCCACATTTTACAAAAGGATCCTCCACACAGAATTGAATCTTGTTAATTAGTAGCAATGCTTAAGATAATGGAATCTTTATATTTTGATAAGAAAAGGTATTTATTTCAGACTGTCATATATATGAACATTCACTAATTTATAATTTCTCGGTATAAGGAGTGAAGGACTGAGTTCAAATGACGTGTCAGTATGATACAAAAAAAAAAAAAATCTTTCATGCATAAGAGATTTCGATATTTGGGGGGGGGGTGCACCATATTTCAAGATATGATATCATTTAGTGCTTAAGACCAACAGGTCTTATAAACTCGAAGTCTTCTCACCAATTACTTTATTTAGCACAAGGCCTTTTGACACTTACCTGTCATCATCAGGTGCTAACAACACCATCATCACGTTTCTTCTTTTGTTATGTTTGTTAGCACCTGATGATGCCACGTTATTCCAGAAAGGCCTTTTGATTAAATAATGAAATTGGTGTGGAAGACTTCCATTTTATAAGACTAGTTTCCCAGTATAGGTTTTGCACATATGATTTTCATTTCAAGCTGCTAACAAAAAATGACTCATTTCCAGCTTAAACTTCAAGCCTTGTTTAAATAAACCACATAATAGAGAAGTTTTCGAATAGAAATAGAGAATTGAATATGAGATTAAATCACCAATAAAACATTCCAGGATAGAAGATATTTACTTTGCTGGCGCACTCCCTACTGAGTAGGATTGATGAACGCATGTAGAAGTATTTCTTATCTTTCTTAAGTAAATCTTATCTTGCCTAAACCTAAAGCAGGGTAATTATTTTAAAAACAATTTTATTGTTAATAAAAATTACTTTATTTTTCAGAGAAGTGCAGCGAGGGTAACTACTGCGTCCTAGGACTGAAGTGTTGTGGCTTGAGGCATTGCTGTCCTTCGAGACCAGCTCTAACCTGTTGCTACCAGATGTTTGGGCCTCCAATATGCTGCAAATATCACTCCCATAGCAATATGTACGATAATGAATTTACTCATTGCAGAATGTACAGAGTTTTAAAATCAAAACAAAAAAAATACTAAGCGCGGTTGAAAAGTAATCGATTTTCCACCTTTTGGGAAATGAATCACAAATGGCGTCTTCTCACATTATATTCTTTGTTTCTACCTATGCTAGCAAGGCATTTCGGCAGAATTTTGAATTTCTTGGGCTCTTGATGACTCAGATTGGAAATTCGTTTTCACTTAACAGCAAAATTAGTTTTTACCGAACCTTCAAAAGGAACTTGAGAGAATAGCGATCATCTAACCTCACTTTCTTACATCCAATATTCGGTCACAGCGTTATATATCTCCCCGATAACTTGAGGATTCTCATCCAGTACATCTATAATCTCTTCAATAATAATTCCTAGAGCCAAGCATTAAACAGGAAAAAAATGGGTAAATCAGGAATATATAATCACTCAAACTATATCATTCAAACCTAAATATTTTGAGTAAATCATATTTTTTTATTGGAACAAAACCAATACAACTATAAGCTGTGACAAAAAGTACTACATCGGCAACAAACCAGCCTACTCAGTTATATATTTTACGTTTTTCAGTTGTATACAGTATTTTGAAGTATTCCTGATAGTGTGAAAAGCTCAGGTCTATATGGTTCTGCTTTAAGTAGGGGTTGTTGGTGAAGTAAGAAAATAACGCCTTAAATATCTCTTAAATATTCTTGTACAATAGATCATCCCATTTTATAAGACATAGTTTATTGAGTTTTATTATAAACAAATGAAGCTATACCAAACAATTTCACTATTATTAAATTGAAAGGAGTAATTCGTTGCATGGTTCTCTAACGAATTCAATTTTTTTTATTTTTGACAGGTTGCAAGCTTGGGTACCATGCAACATTCAATAATGGGATATTTCATGAATTAAAATACACTGAAACCACTGCTTTAATTTATCATGTAAATGTTTTTGAATGGTATTGTGTATATCCTTATATTCTAAACCAACTAATACTACACTAATTCAAACACATATCGTTCCTTCAGGCTCTTTATAGGCCAAAAATACTCATCTGTCCAAGAAATTACACATCTGGCATCCATGAAGAAGGAGAACATAGTATCTCCGAAAATGGGCTTATATCAAAAGTCACCTCCAAGATTTGATGAATATTTATTACTGTAATCATTTGCTCTCTCTCTCTCTCTCTCTCTCTCTCTCTCTCTCTCTATATATATATATATATATATATATATAACATATAACACACACACATTAATCCTTTTTTTTTCTTTTTTTTCCCCAGGAACTCACAGCATTTATTTCATCAACGTACCGCAATAACACATATGAAGAAAAGCTATTTCAGCGAAGATTAACTGACCCCAGAATATTTCATAATAAAATGTAATAAGTATCAAATTAATGAACTGTACTCCATCATCCTCACTGATACAAACAATCCCAGAATTGTTCCAAGCTTCTGGACACAGCAGCAATAAACTGCTCTAAGCTCAAAGTGACGCTAAACACCAATTGCTGAATGTTCAGTGCCAATGAGTAAATGGTAAGGAAATAACTTTCTTAATGTAATTATTATAATTCGCAGTCATAAATAAGCAATTATATGCCTCAATCTGCTTTGGGTTTACCAACAGACAGGAGCCATTTTTTTGTCTGCACTTAGTAAATTCCGCTTAAAAGAAAACTGGAAAAGAGGTTGTATTCATATAATTTTTCATGCGTTCTTCAAATATCCATCTATCCACCTAGTAGGTAGGCCTTATAATCTAATGCTTGCTGGTCTGGAATCTATTTAAGTTTCCCAGTAAAACGCAGAAAAGAACCCCTGTAACCTTCAATATCAAATTAATTATGAAAAAATGCAGTTGATCATTAGAATCATAATATAAAATAGTTAATTTCATTACATATATTCCACAGAATGTAATTGCTAATCACGCCATTTGGAAGCTGAGCGCTAATCGTGGCAATGAATTTGCCTACTGGAGAGAACTCACTCCAGGTCCTCCTTGGTTAACGGGGAGTACTTCGAGATGTTCACTATCTTCATAAAGCACAAATCGCGAGTTTCTCTTTGGGGTGGTTAATGATCTCTAAGCTCTATAACGCCAAACGAAAAATAAATGATCGGGGACGCTACTTATTGTGGTTTCATGGTATTCTGAAAGTGATATTTTATTTTTTTATTCATCATAAAAAAAATAAAACATTTTCATTTTTAGAAGTGGTGGAACATGGTAGAGACGTCAATTTAAATTATTTTCACTAATTAGCCATACTACTAATTATAAAACTTTAATCATTTTCATCATTTTCATCATTCATTTCATGGGTGTGCTTGTGGCAGCTCTTAAATTAAGAGCTAAAAATAAATTAAATATGTGGCATTAAGAGCTGCCACAAGCACACCCAAAGCATGACCACCAGAAGAAGCCGGTTGGAAGACCGGCGAAATATCGTGAGCCACCACAACGTAGACACCGCTGGAGATATGCCGCAAAAGACAAATGAAATAGATTCCCAGCGACGGAGTTTAAAACAACGTTTCATCTTTATTTCAATAATACAGGGAATCACGGTGAAAGCTCTCGCAGAAACGATCTAGTAAACAACAGTTTAAGTTAATAAACTATAAAGCATTGGAAAAACATATAAACATTTTATCATTTAAGGAGGAAAGCGCTCATTGATTCAAGAGATTCAACATTTTTCTGAATGCAAATAGTTCGAGGAAGGGCTCTGCCTAGAGGTTAGTGAGAATTCCAACATGTGTCAAAGGGAATAAGTTAGGCACCAACTTTATATCGATATTGCCAACTTTACACCCGGAGTTTTATAGCACTTTGGCATCAAAGTGGAACTTCAGATCACCTTATAGAATATTAAAGGAGACTAAAACGCTATGCGTAGTTGATGTTTTTCGGCACTTCTAGATCTCTATACTTTATATGTTCATGGTAGTAAGGAATAGGAAACTAAACTAAACAGCAACTATCTCATTGTGGGATGTCAGCTCTTCATTTTGTGCTATTCTTGGAGCTTCTATTAATGTTACCACTATTTGGAACTAATTCTTCGAGACGGTACTATTGGTGTCATCACCATTTTGTACTGTCCTTCTCGGCGCTACTATTGGTGTCACTTCTTGGGGCTACTATAGGTGGAATTCCCTCTTTGTGCCATACTTTGAGGCACTGCTCTTGGTGCCACTTCTTGGAGCTACTATTAGTGTCACTTCTTGACGCTACTATTGGTGTCAATTCTCGGCGCTGCTATTAGTGTCACTTCTTGACGCTACTATTGGTGTCATTTCATGGCGCTTCTATTGATGTTACCACCATTTGGAACTAATTCTTCGAGACGGTACTATTGGTGTCATCACCATTTTGTACTGTCCTTCTCGGCGCTACTATTGGTGTCACTTCTTGGGGCTACTATAGGTGGAATTCCCTCTTTGTGACATACTTCGAGGCGCTGCTATTAGTGTCACTTCTTGACGCTACTATTGGTGTCACTTCTCGGCGCTGCTATTAGTGTCACTTCTTGACGCTACTATTGGTGTCACTTCTCGGCGCTGCTATTAGTGTCACTTCTTGACGCTACTATTGGTGTTATCACAATTTTTAACTATAATTTCTTGGCTCTACTATTGGTGATATTCAATATTTTGTGACATAACTTATTGGCACTATTGTTGATTTATCACCATTTTGAGCTAGTCCTTCGAGGCGCTAATATTAGTGTTATCACCATTTTTAGTTATTATTTCTTGGCTGTGTCACTGGTGATATTCATTATTTTGTCATTCCTTCTCGGCGCTACTTTTGATGTCATTTCCATTTTGCACTATCAATTCTTGGCGCTACTATTAGTGTTATCACAATTTTTAACTATAATTTCTTGGCTCTACTATTGGTGATATTCAATATTTTGTGTCATTGCTTCCTGGCACTGTTATTGATGTTATCACCATTTTGAACTTACTCTTCGAGGCGCTAATATTGGTGTTATCACCATTTTTAACTACTATTTCTTGGCTCTGCTATTGGTGATATTCATTATTTTTTCTCGCTACTATTGTTGTCATTACCATTTTGCACTATCAATTCTTGGCCTACTATTGGTGTAATCACCATTTTTACTATTATTTATTGGCGCTATTACAGGTGATATTCGCAATTTTGTGTCATTACTTCTTGGCGATCTTTAGGTATTGTTGCCATCCTGTACATAAATTGCTTCACTTTCCGCTAGAGAATGAAAAAGAATACCTACTACTAGTTCAGGAATACCAAATAAATAGAATAGAGTATTTATAAAACATAAGAATATGTCTTAACGTCCCAGAAATTTGATATTATAGTTTTCTAGGTACTATTCATTTCCCTTTAATTAGTGACTTTAGATTGACTGTAGTTTTGGTCAAGTTAATTAATCCAGGTTCTGACCTGAAATCAAAGAGATACATCCTGACTTAGATTGTTACAAGAGGATCAGACCATATCCAAAGACAGGCAGCCCTTGGATCCTCTATGATTGGAGATAGGCCGTACACTCAGACTAATGAGGTCACAGCTGATCAAAAGCTAGTTGGGTTATAGTAGAGTATGGAGACGACCTTGCAGAGCAACCTCTGCCTAGAATAGACAACGGGCAGAATAGACAAGGCAGATCGGGCGATAGGTTGCCGGGTACTTTGTGGACGAGGCCATCCGAACATGGCTTTGACGGCGGAGAGATTCAATGGGAGTCTATTGTGCCTGGCGAGGATTCCTAATTCTCATCTACCCTTTGATAAACCACAAACACAGCCTTAATCCAACCATGAGTTTAGTACACAGGGTTTTAATTAGTCTATTTCTGGCGCCCTCTAACCCAGCAGCTTCGTATCAGAGAGGCTCGATTGAGGTAGCATGCATGGACGGCTTTCATAAATGTCTTCATACGAGATCTAAAATTATCTACCAGCTGACAGAGTTAAATAAAATCACACGCACACGTGCATACATATATCTTCAGTGTTGGTCAAGAGTATCAACTCAGCCTTTACAAGTCATTGGTATTTTGTGACTGGGGCTATATATGAAAAACAACTTCTTCAATTAACTTTGTCTATTGCCCCTATATGACGTACACAAGTTTCTAAACTAAAAATGTCTTTCTGACAGTAATATCTTACTAAGCTCAGATGCCGCTTTTTCGGATTATTATATAATGATTGATTTAAACACTGATTTGACAACAGTATTTATTACACACACTGGTAGAGGAACCCACTGCATGATTTATACATAAGAAACAAAATGCCTTATCATGCGTTTTTAAAGCACTATATTATGTACAGTTAAAAAGAAACTAAGAAAGAAAATTTTGTTGATGGAGACCAAAAAACGTTATTTGGATATATACATATAATAACTTTAACATAAATTAATTAAAACAAGCTTGAATGTAATTTACTAGTTGTAAATTTACAAAAAAATATTTAAAAAAACATTTTTTTCTAATGCTTTGCGTAAAAAATTAAGAAAGTATTTAAATAAAACTAAATTAACTTATAGGAAACTAAAAAATAAAATGAAGGAATTATTACAGAAATTATAAATTAAATTAATAAAATTAATATATATAGCAATTAAAATTCGGATAGGGATTTACAGGTTACCACCCTTTTCTAGCCAGGATGGGACTAAGTGTTCACCACTACATAAATTCCTATTGCCCAGGCGGGACCGAACTCGCCACATAGGTTAATTCACATGGCTAACCTGAGCCAATTTAAATCTCATTAAATACCTATTTGAAGTCCCATGATCAGCGAGAATTTAGTTTGTGCAGTGGAAGGTTATAGTATTTTTTTTTGTATACTAAAATAAGAGTACGTCCAATACTTTCTCCTCTATCTTTGCTTCCGTCAGGGTATATTTGTAAGCCTGGTGTATTTGTAGGATTGAGTTTTATTTGTGGATATAAGGCGGGGTGGGCACATTGAGAAAATAGTATAGGATCTTGGATGTCATTTGTGTGTACGTAGTCCGTGTTTGTTTTATCCTTGTAGGTACATTTTTTTTGTTTTTCATCAAGGAGAGATATTGGAGTTATTATTGCCTTTGCCAAAATACTTCAGTACTTGTTGTAACTTCGGTGGAGTGCTGCGATTTGTGTAAATCAGCGGAGGTGGGCATTAAATTAATCAAAGATCCAAATGAGGAAAAGGGGGTTATGACGTTTAATTTAATTCATTGTAAACATGGAAAAATTAATAAACGATACCAGCTGATTAAATTTTCCATTTATCCAAAAACAAGAATTTACCTTACTTAGGAAGGCATGTTTACTTTATTCCTTTGCATCTTAATTCTCACTAGCGTTTTCTTAGCTTGACATGACTGGACTTACATTAAAGTTGTACTTTGGTTACTCTTACTGGCTTATTCTTCAGACAGCTCATTCAGGCTATGCAGGGGCATATCTCTAACAATTCTTTGCAGTCTTTCATATGCCACTGTTGTTTCGAAGTCTCATGCAGGAAACAACTGGAAACCCTCTATATCCTCGAGACCCTTGTTTCAGTGAAAATCTTAATTTACTGTTCAAGAGAACATTTCTCTACTCTAACAAGTTGTTCACAGCATTTAAAATTCATATGTTATGTCTACATGTAATTACTATGTAGATGACCATTACTTTTCTCTTGATACAGAAAATTAATTGCTGTTGTGAAACCAAAGACCTGGATACCCTACTTTGCATAATTATTTATTGCATAATTGCAGTCCTTCGACGATGAATCTCGAAACTTGTAATGGAATCAATAAAAGCAAACAACGAAATAACATTGAAATGCCCCAATAAACCTGTGCTATTAATAAATTTGCATTTAATATAGAGAATTCTCAAATATGTAAAATAAATTTGAAATAAATGTCTATGGAAATAAATATGAGATAAAAAATGCGTGTCCTGCAAGACATAAACAGAAACCCCATTGTGCTGCAGTAACGTAAGAATGGCATCAGCTTTTCCTTTCTCTTTTTATACTATCTGATATTTCCCATTTTATTTTAAATTCCATCCCATAGGTGCTTGTCTGATTTTAATTAACATGATTATTGTTATTTAAGGTAAGAGCACTTCACTGAAAGGAAATTCGGCGATAATCTAAGAATTCAAATATTCATCATATTTTCATGGCAAAAACTTCTATTTTTCCCCACACAGATTTTATTAAATCATAGCTCTACATGTTTCGGGGCCTATATTCCAAATCTTCAGGGATCATTCACTTTAGTTATGAAGTACCAGTCGTCTCTTTCACTCGCTCAAACGAAGCTTCCGCTCTTGGAAGGTCATTGAAAAAGTTTCATCAAATGTAGTACATTAAGCATTCAATTATTTATATCTAGTGGATCTGGGAATCAGTGATCTTATGGAATTAAAATTTGAGTGCAATTAGATGTAGCCATCAATAACACAGCAACGACAGAGACTAATCTATGATTTTAAATTGCATAAGCCTTATATTATTTTGCTGATTCGAATTCCGACGTAATGGAAAATGCTTTACTTTCTAAATCATGCTTATTATTATTGACATGATGTACTGATATACCGAGGGACATCGCCTAGTTGCGGAGCTCTTCAAATAAATATTGACGTGATGAACTAAGTAAAAGATACACAAATAACCCTGCAGACGAGAAATAGTTTACTTAAAACGTTTAAATATCTATTTTGGTAACGAACAAGCAAATCGCTAGAGCGTTAACAGATATATCAAATATTTTGAACGAACCTCATTTTCGTCATCTCCTAGGTAGGATCGACGGACATTTGACGAAATGTTTCGAAAATAGCTTAATCCTTTCAGGGAAATTAGCTAAAAATTAAAGTAGCAGCAGAAAGAACTGAAGAGTATAGTCAAAAATCAATGAACGTGTGCAGTGTTAGCCACAGGAAATATATTATTTTTTTGTTAATTTATTTAAGTTAGTGAGGGCCTAGATACTCAAATCCTACGTATGCCTTTCTTACACCTTACTTTTATTACAATCTGTTTTGATGCTCACTTGTTTTTAAATACTTATTGATGGAATTAAATATTTCAATATTTATTTGATTAAAAAATTTAATCAAACATATTTAATCATTTATATTTTTACATTATATTCTGCTACAATAAACAAATATATTGTTTTTAACTAATGTATATAAGGTTATTATTTTGTCTCCCAAAGGGATTTCGTATCAACAATAATACCAACTTAGAGCTCCAAATATCGTTTAAATATGTTTAGAATTAAATATATGTTAAGTATTAATATACTATCGGAATTGACAATCTTTTCTTTATGTTTACAATGCCATTCATGATCTGGTAGATTATAAGAATCAGAAACAAACAATTACGTTTTGTGGTAAATAATGAGTTTTATTTACTTTGTTTAGTATTTAATCCCTTTATTATGCAACGGTTGACTATATAAAAATTATTATGCTTTTCAATAATATCAGTCCCTGACATGGAGAGATCCGCCGCTTGCTTCATGTTACTCCTATGTTTCTTCCAACTTTATTCAGAATCTTATGGTATTATTTACATCCAACTTATTTATTACAGATGAATACAGGTTTTCTCGAGGTTTAACACTACTTTCTCTGAATAATTCCTTATTTATCTCAAAATATAATCCTTTAATTTATTTATTTATTTTGACAAATCTTATAACAAAATTAAAATAGCCTTGTAATTTCTAATATTTGCTTTCCAATATTCATATATTATTAAACCTTTAGGGATTTCAAATGTGTAAACATAAATTATAAAATGTTTTTTTCATTGTTACAGTTATTTATTTTTCATGTGTTACAGCTTTATTAAAATGTATTTGTTTTTGTTCTTATTTTTGTATGATGATCACAGTTCTTTGATTATTTCGTTCACGTATTATTAAAATTATTTATTGCCGTTTGAGGTATTTCTCAATTTATTCGTTATATTTAATTATTTTGTTCTTTCTATAAATTTTTTATGTTGTAGTTTTCCATTCCTTATGTATTTATTTACGCATTATTTTACCTGTATGACTTTTTGAATGTGGAATTATCGTAGTTATTGGTGAATTCTATAATTCAGGCTGATTCCAATTTTTCCCTAATAGTTCAAGATTAATCCTGTTCAATATTAACCCAGGGAGAAGAATGGAAAACAGAGGTTCGTAGGGGATGTCATTGAGATTCAAAAGAGACCACATAATTTCAACAAGAATGATGGCTTTTCCCGATCCACTATTACGGCCAACCACAAGATGATGTGCTCAGGAGGCCCGAGGAACGATCAGTTCTGGATGGTAAAATGGATCCTCTCTCAACACGAACATGCATATATAGGCATCATTTGAACACTAGATGCAGCAAGCAGCATCAGATTGTGACCAGCTGAGGAAGTCAGTTGTAGTTCCAGAGAAGTATTGTAAAAAAGAATTTGACACAACGGTTAGCTGAACATTTTAGAATTCTCATACACTACGAAACTAGAGACATACAAATATTAAATACATAAGAAAACAACTAAGAACTGTAATTTGGTAAAAAAAAAAAAAAGAAACTTTCTCAACAAGCGTTACAACTTCTCTCAACCAGGATTATGAATACAAAGACCATATAACAAATGGCTGGGCTGTTGATGGTGTATATGCCAAATCAAAGAAAACCATGCAATATTACAACTAAGAAAAACATGTTAATGAGAACTCATGATCAATTGTTCATCTTTGTTAGATATAATCATTGTTCATATAATTGACAGATGTTCATCCATTGCAAATTTTAAAAATAATAATAATAAAAAAATAATTAACATCCAATTTATGCAAGGCGAGTTATCTACAGGTTATTACCCTTTTCTAAGCAGGATTGGACTAAGTTTTTATGTAAGGAGTTCATCACTGTATAAATTGCAGTTAATTAAGTGATGGAACCCAAGACCGATTATAACATTAAACTTCATAATGTTACAAATATCAATAACTGGGAACTTTCCTTGAAGAATAATTTGCTAGATAATATAAACAATATGCATTTTCTACATACACCACCACCTGCAAAGTAAATGTTTACATTCTATACTGTGATATAAAGATTCCTACTGAGCAGATGATCAAACACAATAATCCTATTAGATAATAAAGATAAATCTAAGATTTCGCAAGTTATTGATATTCCAATTTCAAAAGATAGAAACCTCTTCAGAAGTATGCTAAAAAAGAAAATGACTTTGCAATTGAACTGAAGATTTTTGAAATAATCTCTATTGAAATTATTGGTTAATAAAACCAAAAAGTGTATTTGAGATATTAATACTCATTGATATGTCCATGAAACTAAATTTTTCTGAATCACTATATAACTACTTATCGCTGCACAAAATATACCTACATAACACATTTAATACATAAATGTATGGTTGTGTCTGTCCAATTTTATGAATCACACCAAGGCTTTATTTATTTATCTGATGAAATATAATAATTAACAAATTGCTACTGGACCATAATTCATAAGTTAAAAAAAAAACAATGTTAAAACTTCAAGGAACACAGCTAATGCATTTTTACTTTAATAATTTATCACAGTCCTTCACTTGAAACTCCATTAGGCAGTGTATTAGATGTTATAAATGGTGGACGTATCAAAGTGAGGACATCACTGTTAATATTTTATATAAAATATAATTCTTTTTATTTTTAAATTCCAGAATATATAGTATTTATTTAACTTTGCTTTATGAAATTCAAAACTATGAAAGTACCTTTACTAAAGTGTGACGAATGTCTTTACAATTACATTAATTTTATGAAAGTTTAGATTCGTCCAAGTATAACTAATCATTCTAAATATAGATACCGTAAATAGAGATATATCTTTAAACATGAATCACTTTAACAAGTATGTATTTGTGTGTGTGTATGTATATATATATATATATATATATATATATATATATATATATATATAGTTAAGATTATTAAATTTCTCTTCTTCTCTTAATTGTTTTTTTTTTGTTTATTTAGTACTGTTATACCTATCTATTAGTAAATTCTTGTCAGTTATACTCAATTCTAGTTTGAAAAAAAATGTTTATATATAAGCTACTAACATAGAAAAACTAACCTCATTATATAAGGCCAACTCCTTGCTATAAGGAATAAAATAAATAATATATATATATATATATATATATATATATATATATATATATATATATATATATATATATAAAATTGTGGTGGCTATTATATTGAATATATGTTTGATTATGATTAGAGAGTTTATTTTACGACAACCAATTAATATTGTATAGATTTTTCAAAATAATTGGGAATCGGAGTATAAATATTTTCAAAATATTGGTTTAAGGATGATTAGTATAAGAGTTTTTAATCTCCTGCGGAGATATTTCGTTATAGTGACTTAGAGAAATGATTTTAAATTTTGGTTCTCCTTGATTCTATGGAAATTTTAGATGCCCTAATGGGTGAATGACAAATATTTCAAATTTAACCTGTTATTTTTTTTAACATGCCCATGAGGGCGAAACGTTTGCCAGCTGAAAACAATGAAGATGGCTTAGTTGAGACGTTAAGGTCGTTTTTTTGCCTCATATATTTTCAACACTTTTAAGTTAAATTGGTTAAGGGCGGTAGATGATGTGGTAGAACAAAGAACAAAATTGTTAATTTCCATGTCTGTATTTGGGAGGGACATTTTTCATTCTATCTGAAGCATTGAAATGGACATATTTACCGTTATACAGGATGAACGTCAATATAATATGTCATCAGCAAACTTTCTACATATTACTAATCCATCAAAAATTATACACAGTTCGTCGTTCACGTAACTTTAAAATTATAGGCGGTACCTTGTTATTAGCCTCTCCTCTTTTTGGATGATTAAATGTATTTTCCTGGAAATTATAAATCCTGAGTTTCATAAGTTTACATCTAAAGTGAGGTGGGCAACATAGCTACTCCTTTCTACTTATTTTCTTAAAAATATACAATAAGAAATTGACAGTTATAAATGAATAAGGAATTTATTCAAATGCAGATTTGCCGTGTGGAAAGTATTTATTCTATAATGCACCAAAGCACTCAGATGCAGAAATGCATCTTATCTTTCCTTAAGCCTATGACTTTGAACTACTAGCAGTCAAGATCTTCTTTATCAGACTTCCTTTAAAACCAAGTTCGTGTGTGGGGAAATCTGTCGAGAGGAGTGGTAATTTATAGGTGGGGTAAATCATGAAATCGTAATAGTTTATAGTTTATAGTGTTAGCACACCAAAAATGTGTGCTATTAATACACATGATTATGTTATTTACCTCAATGACTCTTCTATATATTATTCTATATATACAGCTGAAACTGAAATGCTAACAGTCTTTTTTCCAGTAGATTTCACATTTCAATGAACCCCTACATAAACTCATGAGATTTTTATAATAAGCTCACATATAGTAACATGTCCAAATTAAATTTCAAACCATTTTTTATTTTACTTAGGGTTTCTACTCCAGAATAGATAATATAATAAAAGATGATGGCACGTGAGAAATATTCCAGGATGGATGGACTTTTTGATATAGCAAATATTCATTAAAAATAAACAATATATTTTCTCATATATATATATATATATATATATATATATATATATATATATAAAATGAGTATGCTCCTTCCATCTCTGAATTGCGTGCTTTTGAACTATGTACCCGACGAATGTTATTGATATTTACTGCGTATGCAAGTACGCAAATTATATATTTACTGGATATGTCTATCGAGGTCAGGATTATCTTTCCTGCGCAAGCAAACTAAATATACTTTCTATATAATATGTGTATCCTGTGTTGCTAACTTATATATATTGCTTACGAAAATCATATACTGTGTATGTGGACATCATATATCCTGTACAGGTTAATTATATATCCAGTCCATGTACAGTATATATTCTTCACATATAAATTAAATGTCCTGTTTATGTAAAGCAAATATTATGTAAATTATAATGTATGTGTACCTAAGTTATTTTTTCTGTATTTTTAAAGTATTTATTTACATTTTGCTATTATGTAAGTTATATATCATTTGTAGTTTATTTACAAATCTTTTCTACGTATATTATTTATTGTATGCAAATCATGTATGCTGTTTAGGCAAATGCAGCCCTGACAAGCAATGTCGGCCAGGACTCAAGTGCTGTGGTGATAAGTATTGCTGCCCAACAGTATATGGAAAGTCGTGCTGCTACCAAATATTTGGGCCTCCCTTCTGCTGCCATTTCTACGGATTGAGGCAAATGTAAGGCATAGTTATGACATATATTTCATTCGTTTAGATCTGACTAACTCCCAACCGTGTATCAAGGAGAAATGAGCTGATCCCAAACCTAGGATTCATGTTTCTAGGAGTAATGAACTGATCCCAAACCTAGGATTCATATTTCTAGGAGTAATGAGATGATCCCAAACCTAGGATTCATGTTTCTAGGAGTAATGAACTGATCCCAAACCTAGGATTCATGTTTCTAGGAGTAATGAACTGATCCCAAACCTAGGATTCATGCTTCTAGAAGTAATGAACTGATCCCATACCTAGGATTCATGCTTCTAGAAGTAATGAACTGATCCCATACCTAGGATTCATGCTTCTAGAAGTAATGAACTGATCCCATACCTAGAATTCATGCTTCTAGAAGTAATGAACTGATTCCATACCTAGGACTCATGCTTCTAGAAGTAATGAACTGATCCCAGACCTAGGATTCATGCTTCTAGAAGTAATGAACTGATCCCATACCTAGGATTCATGCTTCTAGAAGTAATGAACTGATCCCATACCTAGGATTCATTATGCTAGTAGATTCATGTAGGAGTAATGCACTGACACCTTTGATCCTAGGATTCAAGATACCAGGTATAAAGGAATTCATATAATATCGAGGAATTAGGTGTCCAAGAAAAATCAGCTTTCAGATAGTACTCATACGTACTATTAATACGAATTTGCCGAAATGCCCAACAATAGCAGATGACATGTACGTATTTGTGTCACGTATTGCTTAGTAATTCAATATTTAGAAGAAAATCCACGACTTATGATTTAACAACTTTTGGCTGAAGAATACAGGTATTTAAACTTTTTGAAAGAGTGGTGGCATATGTGAAGTTTCCCAAATATATAGAGCCATCTTAAGTACGGGTTGTATGTTGAAAAACAAAGTCGTAAATATGTTTGTTTCCATCAATATCTCCAGTGCATCAAAATGATTAGTATGTCACAATTATCTTTGTTCAAGAAATAATTTTTTTCCCGAAAACGCTGATGGTGAAAAGTGTAAATTTGAAATGTCGTGGAATAGAAAATTTTAATATATAAGTAACTCATGGAATCCAACAAAAAGATTCTTTTATTATTCTGGATTGGTTTTGAGATCTCGAGCCGACAGTTCAGGATTCTTCACTTCTGCTTATCGTGGGGATGGCGTTTCCACAACACTAAATTTAATAGAAAAATATCACTCAAACTCATCATCGGTCTTCCTCGTATTTGATTCCCATCACTACAAAAATGCCTTGTGTAAGGAGCTGGTTGGACTTACATCTTGCCAACTGCCTTGCCTACCCATCTTAATCTCTTATCAGAGAGAGTGCCAATTGTTATCATATTTATTCGATATTGTTTTGTGCCTTGTTTCAACAAAATTTATGAATGACACCTAAAATGATCGAATGACTAATACGACAAACGTCTATTTTCAGTATACAGCGGAGCACGAAATCACGCCCAATTTACAGCAGCTAACCTTAGAGAAGGCAACATCATTCAGGGCAACATTCGAAATGAAGGAACTTTTAAATGTATTTAATGAAGAAAAAGGGTTAATAACAGAAGTTATTTTCATCTTTTGGCTTCTAGTTAAATTATTAAAAATAGAGTTAAAAAGAAAATACATTTTAATATACATGACGTAGCTTCAGATAAAATTATGTCTAACACTCATAATTCATCAATTAAACTATATGAGAAATATCTGTTGTGAATTTCTACGAGTAAATTCACGCATCACATGTGTATTGAGCTTTTAGCAGATTTCCCTTCAGGGGTATTCATGACGCGATTTTTGAAAACTTTCTTGAGATGTTCATCGATCCGACCCAGGGAATGACAAAAATGAGGTTTCTGTGTGTGTCTGTTAACACTCCAGCAGTCACAATAATTGTTTGACCATTATTTAAACATTTTATGTAAAAACAAAGAGCAAGTTCGTTAGTTGGTGGAATACCTCCGTTAACTTATCTATGTCGGATCAAAACATTGTATGAAACCATTCTTATTGAAAGTGTAATCCTATAAATGTTGTTATTAAAAAAAAACTGAAAAATTTATAAATTACATACATGGAAATGAAACATAGTTTGTCTTATGTCATTGAGTAGTCTCTGAAGATGAGGCCAGAAGTTGAAAAGAGAAATCTGTCATTGATAAATCTGGAAATAAAAGAAATAATCGTTGGAGGTGTAGAAATTTCCTTCAGGGCAAAGGATAATATGTAGGCTTCCTCGCACATGTCAGGTTCCATTCGTTGTGATTCGATTTTGGTAGTAACCATGGCAATTTTGAAATTGTATAATACAAATTAACGGATATCAATGCGATATCGCATTTTACCTCTTAAACCTAAACCCTCAGTTCTCCTGGTTCAATTTCAGCCATTAACGAACATAGCCCAACAATAAACGATTGGAGATCAAATTTAATTATTAACAAATTATATGGAGGCCTCTAGAACCTTCTATCAGACAATTTATATATATATATATATATATATATATATATATATATATAAACACCTGGCAAATATTATATGCCAATTACTGAGCATTGGAGGGTCGTTTGTCGTGTTCTTTTAGTGTAGATACGGGATTAGATTGTCGAAGGCATATTAGTGGAAATATAAAATCTACAATTCAGATACGTATGTTATAATTGACCTGCCAGGCCTTCTCTTTTAGACATATTTCGACAGAAAATTCAGAGTGAGATACGCAAAAATAAATAATTATATGACGGTGTTGAATAAGATGAAAGGCATAATAACCTCGAAGTTGATTGCTCAAATAAACCCTAATACTAATCCTAATCTTTTTGAAAGTTATTGAAAATTGACCAAATTCAACAAAGGCTAATCATTTCACGGAATACTAAGCACTGACTATTGAGTGAATTATTAGACGTACAAAGGTAATATTTTAGAAACATTGGTACGATTTTCCTAACATCCTAAACACTCCCACCGATGATTTTTCCAAACCCTCTACCATTGAGAAGAACAAAATGTAAAGAAATCAGTCTTGCAATTACTCTCCTTAGAAATGGATAAATTTAAGCAAAAAGGAAGGAAAGGCTTTGCCGGAGTACAATTCCATGATTTATACAAGGTACTGTCATTTCGCTCCCAAGTATTAGAATAATCTAAAGTAAATAATCTCCACTATATCAGAGCAATGACCAGAACCAGGACAAAACTCTCAACTTGAACAAGAAGCTTTGGATCAGCGATGACACCGCTAACTGCTCACTGTATAACCTCCAGGAACCTGAAGACGCCTATCACTTCCTCACTGCCCCATTCTCCAGTAGTTCCCCCTTGCATCATTTGGTCAAATTAGTCTCTGCAGGTAATAGCCATCCTGAACGGAGGAGATTACATTAACTTGTATAAATATATGAAGAGTGCTGGAGGATTTCGCAGACTGCTTTGTTTTGAGTTTAACTTAAATCTCCAGTTGTTGTTTCATGATATTATATAACGGAAACACTACTACTGTTATATTATTTTTTTTATTCGACACCAATATTATGAAATATCATTACAAATTTTTATTATCATCTAATTTTAAATGTATATATAGAAGAATGTTTTATTATGAACTGCATATACATTATTCGTGCTAATCGTGGTATATACCAAGCTTTTTGTGAATTATTATGCATTTCTGAAACAATTATAATGAAAGTTGCTGGAAAATAAATTTACTTTACTACAAAGGTAAAAATTAATACCTATATTGAGTGAAACAGTATTACACTACTACTTTATTTTTAAACGCTAGAGGTGCAAATTATATTCAATAAACTCACCAGCACAATATAATTCTAAATGATTGACGAATGACACAAGTGAATGAGTTCAGAGAGGCAGGACAAAAGCTCAAGATATATTCCATCAAATCGCATGGATTTGGAAAATGTGCGCTTCTTAGTAGTTTTTAGTATCAGTTGGCGAGAAGCAAACCAGAATGGTCGTCGGGACATGATGCTTATTCCCCTCAGAACCTTCTCTCCTTTCTGGAGTTTACCGACTAACAATAATTAAGTATGGGAGTTACCAAATTCTCTCCACGTGCAAGCAAACCTGAAAGCCATACTGTTCTGAGAGGTAAAAGCACTGACCTCGATGTCTAGATGACCAGAAGCAACCCTTGACTACTTAATGGGCTTATATGGAGAGCCTCAACCGATAAGGGTTGATAATTTTGGTTGGAGTATTGTGATAAAATGTATTTTCAAATTTCACAGTGTAATCTCATACACTACACCAAGTATGGCGAGGATGAAGGGCAAATTGATGCAGAGACATCCTTATAATCTGAAGCAAGACTTGCGGATACTAGGGGTCTTATGGGACACTTGAAAAATTGAAGGGGTCTTGATGGGAATCGCTACAAATGATGTCAGATAGTGGTGGATTCCTCTGATTATTCTAACAACATTGGTTGTTATATACTATTAGCTGATAAATCCCAGTTTAATGATAATTATAATCAAAACAGTAAAAGTTATGTATTCTCTTAATAAAAAATGTTTAAAAATCTTTCTTTTGTCTTTTGAACGTCGGTATAAATGTAAGGTATCCCGTATTCAAGCTTTGATCGTTAATAATTTAATAATGTTATAAATTCTAGAGAATAATCTTGTCGCGATTGCATGCAGTATAATCACAGCTATATGCGATAACGATATATTTTAAAAAGGAAAGTAATTACTTGGAAGAAAAGACATTGGTAAAGGTCATGGGAAAGTTCATAGTTAGATTAATGCTCTTATTGCTCATAGGCCAGGCTACAGCTCATTTTGGAAGGGACGAGAAGAAAAGTAAGTACATTCAAAACCTTATTAAAATTCTACATTTGCTACTGTTCTAAACGTTTTTTCTTAATGGACATCAGCTATTGAGATTCCGGTTAGAAGAAAAACTTTTTCAAATATCCCCTAATCCAATCTATATGTATAGTGGTGTCCCTTTTTTTTCGAAATTTTTTTCTTTTCTTGAATTTCCTAATGCTGATTTTTTCACAGCTACCATAGCCTACTCATTTTGGAAACATAATTCATCAACGAATGCTAGGTTCCGACGATCCTCTATAGAAATCCACCTCATCTACTTTTGTTTTTTATGTTAAAAGACGTTATTATTCTAAAATAAGAAAATGAAAATTTAACAATATATTGTAATAAGAAATTAACATTAAAAACAAAAATAATAAGTTATACAGGACATTTTAAAATTCATTTATTTTTTATTGGCCGTAAATGACTTGTGTTAGTTTTAATGCTATTCCTGCAGTATTGATGTCTGCTTCAGGGTGGTGAAGTTTTGCGTTGAGTCAACGTAAGCTGCAGTACCTATTTACATTGAGATACATTCCTCAATAAACGTGCTTTCATTTCTACTCTTTGTATGGGGTAAAGTAAGTATTTCAATCGCAAATATTTTCGGCTCAGAGATTTTAACTGAATTATCCGTTTTGACTCACTTTGAATCTGATTTGACTAGTTTCGGAGCGATCTCTTCTAGAAAGTACCTTTCTCGAATAACTCAAAAACAGCAACTCTCCTTTTTGTCAATCAAATCAACTAATGGGGAGGAGAGGTATAGAGGAGACGAAAATAAAAAAGATTTACATACCAGACACAGGAAATTATTTTTGTTTACAAAAAAAGATCTCTAAATTATGTTTTCTAACATTTTTTTATCCGATACAATAGAACGGAGATGTCATATATCACATTCAAATCGAATTACTTTAAATGGCTTTTAATTGAAATGCAACTAAACATTTCGTTTATTTAATTCACCTGGAGTACAAGGAATCCATGCGGTGTCCACATCACATTTTTTAATTTCCAATGGGTGATTATGGAAGCGGCTATTTGTACTGTTGGATGTTCCATCTGGAAAAATATTGATGAACACTCACAAAATGGTCATTTGCTATCCTCCAGCCCTGAGCTTGCACGGTGGCTCCATCTCTCTTCTCGTCCAAGTACTGCCAGTCTCTCTACCTTGTACCAGGTCTCTAGAATTTACCCTGAGTTTGGAATTGTGCCCTGTGGTTTGAGCTACTAAAAAAAATCAGATGTGGATACCACATGACTCCGATTATGGTGTTGGCCATGTACTGATTACGTGGTTTTCGATAAAGTTCCTCTTATGCCCATCGATCATACCTGGGAGATGACGAAAATGAAGCCTGTTTAAAATAATATATATTTTCCAGCTGTGTTACCCGTCGTTTACAGATGGTCATATAATTGTTTACCCGTGGAAATATAAGGATTGGGTGTACAAAATCATCCCGTCATACACACAAATGTCCTGTAACATGAACAGTAAAAGTTCTACCATCCATTTATTTTAACCAAGATATAAAAATATAAATATTGGATAATGGAAACTTCCATTTCTTACTTTCAAGTTGGTCATTTTTATAGTTTTGAGCATGAAGCACGGAATGCTTAGTGGACGAATATTGACAAAATTATTATTGTTCTTGGGACCAACTAAATTTAGGTTCCCATCAAAATAAAAAGATCAAATTATCTCAGCTCTCGGAAAAAACATATGATACAAATTTGTTCCGATATTCCGTTGTAATACAATAGAATAATGTATGAGGTGTGAAATATTAAAGTATGAGGAGTAAACAAAACTCAGTTCCTTAAGGCGCCCAGAAGGCAGAAGTTAAAATGTAAACATTCACAAATATAAGGTACTATTTAAAGTACTTCACGTCCATTTCAAACCACTATAAAATTCCTCTTTTATGGATTTGACACCTTTGCCTTTCTGAGAGTCTGCGATGGGCATCATGAAGACAATGACCATGTATTCCGCAGCACATTAGTACTCTCCATAACCATTCGTCCTTGCTCTATGAACTTGTTTTATGTTAATAATAATAATAAGTCGATTGAAGGATCTTCGTACAAGTTCAAGATGTCGATGGAACTATGCCTGAGAGTGGATGTACCAACTCAAAATGAATATTTTATCTTTGAAGAAAGAACTAGCGCGCTCTGGAAGAGGACTCGGGAACAAATGTCCTCCCTTGGCGGGGAGGTTTAAGAACTGAGCTAATCCCATTAAGACCATATATGTAGTCACAGCATATAGTAAAATATTAAAAATAACAAAAATGAATAGTTTCTTTGAAAACTAGATGTACAATTTTCCACTCGTACCTTATTTTGAAAAACTAATTAGCCATAACTTTTTTTTTCTTCGAAGAGATAATTATTGTAAACTTATTGTCTGTTTTGTTACCAAATTAATAAGTATTCGAGTTAATAGAAATTCTAAAAGAATGATAAAGAAAAATGCGATATTTAAAAGAAATTGTATTATACGTTTGTATTTCGGTTCTGTTCCATTTAGTTAAGTGCAATCCCGAAAATCAGTGCACGGCTGGATTGCAGTGCTGTGGAAACGTACTCTGCTGTCCTTTTGTATATGGATTATCCTGCTGCTACTCCATATTTAGTGGGCCTTATTGCTGCCGATACAACCCTGATGAGGTGTCTGTAAGTAATCTTGAAATGATCTCTATATTGGTGTATTCTCGAGAAATATCTGCTTAGTCTTTTTTCGAACTGTACTTTCACATTTAACTTATCAGATAACAGGAAACCTGCAGCCAGTCTGGATGTAATTGGTGTTTCCTGTTGAATTTAATTAGTGCAGTTTTTCATTCATTGATTACCATTAATTCAATTTAAAGCAGATATACGGCAAACAAAACAGATTAACTAAGCATGGTCATGATTTTCGTGTTTCTTGACCAGTAAATCAATATATCTTCAAACTGATCTTCTGGCCAAAATCCAAAAGTGGTTAATCACAAACTGTCAATTTGTCTGGTTTAGTGGACTGTAGAGATTGGGTAAATTAAACTCAAAATATCTTTCCAAAGATATCAAAATGTTCGTATATCGGTTCGCAATCTTCTCTTCTACGATAAATTGCCTGCATTCAATCATTGCATCATGTAATTCATTCCGAAGTACTTCGAAATAATTTTTCTCCTTATCCAATGGAACAAAGGAAAAATCCCAAGGAGCATAGACTCGAGAAAGCTCCTTCCCAGACGAAATCAGTCTCTCAAAAGGTGAATCCAGCTGGTCCACACACGTGTACATCTCGCCTTTCTCAAAGTCGCTAAATGCACAAACTTCTTATTACGAAGCTTATTGTGGCTACATCCTTCAAGGGCTACTATGAGCACTCTCAGAGAGTATGAAATAATGTTTTTAACAATCACTAAGTTAAATGTCCTCTAGGTTTCAGAATATTTAGTCAAGGTATTACCGAATATCAAATAATTGTAGAATGATCTATTTTTTTTTTGTTTGCTTAAATCAAAATATTCTATAACTTAACTGGGAAATGGTACTACAATGAACGCTACTTGATATTTACATAATAGGGCGGAAGCCAACACTGACATTGTTACTTCTCTTTACTTGGTATACTTGGAAACACAATGTCTCTGCTTGAGATATAGTTAAAATATCTTCTCATTTCATGATGTGGTTCTGTATATTACCCCCCCCCCCCCGCCTCCCTCCATCGTAGATCGTACTAGCTTTCTGCTGTCCCGGACATATGGTTCCATTTACGGATGCTTTTCTTGATCGTCTTGACTTGAAATAGAAGCTCCAACTTTAAAATAATTTGGATGATGAAAAAGAAATAATTAGAACTTATTATATTTTTTGCGGTGATTAGTACTCGGCTTGCTCAGAGGTTTCTAGGATGCATGATCTCCTTTATTAAAGTTATGAGATAATTTAACATAAAATGGAGTGAATGATATTAATAATGAAAATCTTTAGTGGCTCCTTATAATAATAAAAGATTAGTCAGGAGGTATGATGAATTAGAATTCATCTCGAGTCAAAAAAATAAAAACTATCTGTTTGATCTTCATCTCATTCTCAAAAAAATATACTTCTCGCCGAACTGAAAGAGTACATCTCAAGCAAGAGTAATCTGAGAAATTCCACTTGGAAGTTGTAATTGTCTCCAAGAGTTAGACTGAAGAAGCAATAATCTGCCAATGACTAATAACAAACTTCTTCCAAGTCTTTCGGAAATGATCTTGAATTGGCCTGTTTTCTTCTTCACTAGCTTTTTATTCCCAAGAGCTCCTATCTCATCGAATGGCCAGACTTTAGCCAACAAACTTGCTCAGTTCCTATAATTATGTTAAACTCCTTTAAATGACATGATGAGGAAAACATTTGCGTTCTCGAAGTTGTCAACGTGACTAATATGCAAAAACTTGTTAGGCGGGGAGGCTGAAATTTCTCATGAACTTTGATCTTGCTAAAAGTATTTTAGTAGCTCTTTAATAAAGCTTTAAATAACTAAACTCAAACATGGAGCAATAAGCATATTAACTAAAATGCCATTATTACTGTAGAACAATGTGGTAAATTTTCCGGACTGTAATTTAAATTTCTCTGTAGAGAAGTAGTAGGTCGTATGTAAAGAACTTGGCCCAGGACGTAGACAAAGTAACTCCACAGCTTGCTACAGCTCGGTGAAATATTGTAAATACCACTTGTTCAAATAAATGCTGAATTTTTATACATTTATTTACTGAGTGCTGCCTCTACCTCGATGTAACATTAACTGAACGGCCCAGATATGTTAAACATAATGGAAGGCATTCCTGTTACTCAATAATATTAAAATAAAGATCTAAAGTAAAAAATATCAAAATGTAACAAATAAAAGTTTCCCAATTGTTAAAAAAAAATGCGTTTTTTATTTCAATAATAATTTGGACATTTTTAGGAAAGTAAATTTTTTAATTTGGTCTATTTATGTGTAACAGAAGCCGACAAAGGTGTTTCATCATCACAGGAAGATCATTATAACCCAGGCTGAATAATGTTCTATTTGAATGCCTTCATTAAGAACGATTTACACGATAAATCCCTCTCAAGAGCGTCTGCTTTTCTGATGAAATCGACTAATTTATGAACAAGCCACGAGGTCTATACGTCGTTGGGTAGATTAATGGAGTTTAAATTGGCTTTTCTGCGTCAATTCCCAAACAGTCTGACTCTTATTGTGGGTTTCTCTTTGAGAAATATACTTCATATTAATAAAGAGGGTGGTAATATTATCCCGTGAGGGTAAATCCTTCTGAATAATCCAATCACGTGTCAATTTGTTGTAATCACTGTCGTTAGAGATAAGTAAATGTTATTAAACCATTCTGACTACTAGATGACAGAGACTTTAGCAACATTACAGAGGTAACAGCGATGGGAAAGATATTGTGTGGAATTGTAATAGTGTTCCTAATTTGTCAGGTGTTTGCAGAACTAGAGGATAAAGAGAGGAAAAGTAAGTCCACTCCAGTGAATTATAGTACTTTCCAAATAATTAATGATTGAAGCAAATATTGTATTTAATCCTGAGCTTCATTCAGGAGGTACAAAACCTCATAGATTTATACATGTAATTACTAATCACATAAAAATTGGTCATGCATATCTTTCAATTACCTAATTCCAAAGCATAAAATAATTGGTATGCATAGGGGAGAGTAGGGTAAAACCGGGTAGTAGGGAGCAAACCATGTACCTCCTCTTAGCCGTCGTGTGCACTCCAGTCGTGAGGATAACGGTGGAACAACGATCCACCTTTGAAGAAGAAGCAGCTGTCTTCACGTCAAATCCTTAGTCGTCCTTGTTTTGTGTCAGTGACAATAATTCAATTTTCCTGGAACCTGCTTATGATTTTGGTGGAAAAGGTTTTTGATTGTACTGCGCTTATATTCCAATTAGAATACGTCATGTACGGGTCCCCCGTCTCTTAGTACGGGTTTTAATTACCATTATTTTAGCACAAAGTAATTGTCTTTCGCGTTTGGTATGTTTGAATAACGTAATGTTTTATTTAACCTTTACGTGCGGGGTAAACCCGGTCTAGGATCTAGTGCACCCATTGTCATGGTTGGGCCCATCAACGCTGCTCTAGGGCCGAAGAGGAAGTAGACGATTTTACTTGGGACTTTGCAAGTAAAATTGCAATTTCACCAAAAAAAATGTAATGGTAAAATAATAATGGCAAAGACTGTTAAGTTTGCTTAACTCTTATAGAATTGTGTTATCCTTTACTTATTTCAATGTTTTAATGCATCAAACAACATTTTTTATTAACAAAAACGTTAGTTTGATTAAAAATCTTTATATTTTTATTTTCACATTAGAAAAACATATGTACCAGGTTTTACCCTACTTGTGGGGCAAATCCGGGCAAAATGACTTTTGACAAAACAAGTAAGGTAAAAAGTCTTTAAAAATTTAGATTTTGTTTTTGAAACTGTAGTTGTGTTAACAGATAAGTAGAGCTTTATTTCAACAAAACTTTTCTTATTTGTGGTAAAAATTGTGGTTTCTGGAAGCCTTCAAACCTTAGCTACTCGGTTTTACCCTACTTGTAGTCAAGGGGGATTCTATATTTTATCTTTTTAAAAAACTGAAAGTATTATTGTTCACATTATTTTTAGCTACCCATAAGTAAAGGTTTGGGTCTGGGAGTGTGCTTAAGCACTCTTACAGTTTATCAAGTACGTTAAGTGTATTACATTGAATTACCAGTATAGTAAAGATTATTTTATACAGATTTATTATGTATTTATATTATAATTTATGCCACATGGATATGATAAATATAGTGGCTATTGTAGTGTAATATGTTGGGTTGAAATGCAAGCGAAATTTATTTCTTAGTTTTGGAGTTGGCAAATTAATTTATTTATAATTTTTTTATAATAATAATATTTGTTTATATTTATATAAATATAAATATTTATAATTTAAAATTAATAAATATATTTATTTTGTGTTTAGCACTTGGATATAGTTTTGTGGTCAGCCTATAGTAGGTATACATTCTCACTGAGGGAGGGTCTTGTGTTTGCACCTCTCGGTTTTCCACATTATAAACTATTGTCTATGTGGCTTGATGTGGTTAAAGGATATATGGAGGTCAGGCAATGATGATTACATGAAGTGGTTTTGCAGGTTCTGGGAATTAATAATTGGAGTTCTGTGCCCATTGGGTTGAGTGGTTTAGTTAGAGTGCGGTAGCGAACTCGAGTTCCTAGAAGTGAATGTGAACCTACACTTCATATGAAAGAAGCAGCTTTTGTAAATTGAATCGGATAGTACAGAAACTCAATGAAATTATTGATTTCATTTGAAGCCTTTCTTCCATTTGAAGGGGCGTTCTTTTAAATAATACTGCTTGTACTTTTTTTTCGTTTGGCGTTGTAGGCCTTGGAGATCTTTAGCGTTACCCTCTAATCAGTAATTTACATATTTACATACAACCCCTGTTAACCACCGAGGGCATGGGGTGGGTTGATTTCAGTACAATGTTCATTATAGCATTTACCAGCAGCCATCTTGCCTGTGGACGGGATCTAAGAGAATCAGTCAGGCGTGCATACTAAGCTCTCACTAATCCACAAGCGCTTCGGTAATAAACTTAACTGAAGGTCACTTTACATTTTGTAGTTTACTGGGGATTGCCCAATAAAATGCAACGTTGAAGTTCTAAATGAGGGGCGTGGAAGTAATGGTATCATCTAGCATAAAACATGAAAAAGGGAGGGCGAAACTACTTGGGGATATCATAAGGTACAATAATTTCATGACAAATATATTTGAAGGTCATTGGACATGGGGGACTAGGAAATCCTTTCTTTGAAGAGATCTAACATCTTATATTTTACGGTGGATATAGTGAAAAGAAAGAACACTTTAGATCATGATTTCTCAAAGGTGGTGGAAGATATGCGCAAGCTTTAATCTGCACAATTGAATTTGAGTGTGTATACATTCCCCTGTTTTATTCAAATGACATATCTCCTGATATATAATATTTCCACCATTTTCAGTTAATTTCATTACAATTTTCAGCTCAGTGCGGAGGTACCAAATACTGCCGTGAAGGTTTCAGCTGCTGTGGAGCCAAATACTGCTGCCCTAACCACAGGTGGTGCTGCTGGGAGAGGTTTGATCCGCCCAACTGCTGCAGGTGGCCTTGGGGTCAGTAAGGAAATATTTAAATTGGCTTAAGTCTGTTGATAATTGCACTCTCTTTAATAATCAGAAATAGGAGAAAAATTCCAGTAAACTCCTTTTCTAGCGATTGGTTTCGGCAATATTCTGATAACAATCGTAAGGTTCTAATAAAATAAAAAGAATATAACAGTTCTTAACATTTATTACGGTTATTAGAAAATAGCGAACGCACAGAAAGACATTCCCTATTACCCGTATTTTTATTAAAATCATAAATGCATCCAATATCTTACCTAGAGTTACCTAAGTAAAATACCAGAAATAATCTAAGCCTAAAGGAGACTTTTTATTAAAGAAGAAATATATATGGTTCTGCTATTGAGGTTGTACTCATAATGCGATTTTCAAAATATGTCTTCAAATCTCCACCGATCTTACCTAGTAGATGACGAAAATGAGGTCCGTTCAAAATTTTATATATATATATATATATATATATATATATATATATATATATATATATATATATATTTGTCTGTTACCAATGCCAGTTGCAAACCGTTACCAAACTAGATATTTAATCGTTTAATGTAAAAAGAAAAATCAAAATGTTAAAAATTGTTTGTTAATGGCTGAAATCCGAAGAGTGGTACGGGGGGGGGTTTAGATGGGAGGAATGTCTAAAATTCTTAATATCTCCGTTATTATGCATCAGATCGAAAACTTGTATAGAACCAATCTTACTGCAAATGTAATTATCTATAAATTTTGTTATGCATGTATTTTCACTATCTTGATTATTAGCAGAGATATTTACATTTTATAATTTTAGGCCTTTAGTAAACTCCCCCTTCTATTAGTGTCATATTAACAAGATGCTGTTATGTTATGAAGCGCATTATCTAAAGAATAAATACCAAATATTGTTGTCATTGAACTTTTACTTTTTTTGAGATAAATGCAAATATGTGCAAAAGCGATTGCCATGGACAAAAGACGATAAGCCAGCCATGTTGGCATCTTTTGACGTTAGTACTCGAAGCTCCATTGATATTTGATATATGTACATACATATGATGGGGCCTTCTCATCAAAAGCGCTGAAAAATGATTAGAGCAACAAGATTTGTTTCATTCTTCGATGGGGTGAACAATAAAAGTATTATTTATGACATCACAACACTTCGTAACCCCACTTTGTTACCTATCCGGCACCAGTCATAAACTAACAAGAATCTTATTCGACATACAACGGTTAAACATGGAGTTGTGTAAGTGTCAAGTAAATATAGCCAAAACCTCATTTGCATGAAAACATTATGCAGGGAGACAACATATTCCTGATGGCGAATTAATTGTGTTCTGTTATGGTTCTATTAAGTATGCCATTTTGTTCTTTTGCTTTACTAATGTAGACTAAATTTAACAATTAATTCCTTCATCTGTTTCAGAACTAAAGTTGGGGAAACAAGCTGGATGGTCTGACAAAACTCCACGCCAAAGTTGATGCACTTCAATGCAGTTAAGACATTTTTCCAGAGTCCAGTATATAGGACTATGATAACTCCAATAACAAGCTTTGTTATATAAATAAATGTTTTATATTTGTAGTCTTTTTGTAAAAGAAGTTAAAGAGTAAACTGAATTAATTAATAGACACTATAAAAACAAACCTCCTATGTAAACTGAATTTATTTTTCTAATAATATAATTTTTCAATGTATAAATGTCTCTGTAAGCGTACTGCATTCTTTCCACCGTAAAATATATACTTTATATATTTTCATGATTTTGAAAACATTCTTCGATGTTGCTACAGGCAATGCAATTCAAATATTGGACTATGAATTAATCTTCATTTTATGTGCTTAAGAGGAATAATTTAAGTACAAAAAATTACGTCTCATAACGCCTGTACAACCCAAGCTGGTTAACGTCGTTCTTGAAACATCAAACTGATGTGATCTGTGACATCCCACCGTGTATGACGTCATCAGCAAATTATATTCTCTATTTCTCACTAAATAATAACCCTATGTAAAGATTTTAGAAATTTGTTGGTCATGATATATTTACAAGGACTATTAGGAAATTTCAAAACAACATTATTAATAATGAGGTTGCACTAACAGCTAAAAATGAAAAAAATTTGTTATGATGGAGAAAACCCATATTTACTACCTGCCTGTAAAAAAATACAAACATAAAACATTCTCGATAATAACATATTAAATAAGATTGGTTAGATAACATTTTTTGATACGACAAAGACATTAAGATTCTTTTTGGTGGTAGTGCATACCGTTTTGGAGCAAGTGTATTAGTGTGACATATCTTTTACTATGCTTATGATTAATGGTGGCCAATGGGATCTGTGATTTGTAGTGCGAACCGTGGACTTAACACCATCAATCTACGAGAGATATCTAGTGCACGGGATAGCCTCACTAGGAGGTTTCATTGCCAAACTTGTTGATTTAGGTCTCCTGTAAAGTTGAGCAGTTAGAATTATGAAATCTAAGAATTTTTAATTTGTTGATTAAATAAAATTTCATGATTTTACAAATTATGACCCATTATTTAAATTCATGCATCACGTTGAATTGTTTTACGCACTTCTCCGATTAGTTAGGGGTGGGATTGAGTATATTTGATTTGTAAAAGGTTATACCTCACAACGATAGCCCCTATTAATTTTTTTTAAAAAAAAAACGGATAACGTTCAAGATTTATTTTTCAACGAAACTTGCATTAATGTCTATTTGATTTTTACTGTTCGACTGAATTTTGCACTGGATGTAAATGCACTTACCACATTTAAACGTATATCGATTTTATCAAATCATATTTCTATTAGTTGATCAGATTGGATAAGAAAATGTCACCGTATATACACTCCGTATTTATTGTATTAATTCAATCCAGTAAAAGATGTGGCAACAAGACTTAACCAGAAATTGCGCCGTGAGCAAAATAATCATACCCTGAAGAAAAAAGTTATATCTATAATTATACGTATTTGGTGATAGTGCGGCTCTCTCTAGCTACACCTTGTAGCCTTCTCTAACCACCCTGTTTGACTCTCAATCATTAGTATATGGTGACAGTCATCAGGACAAAATTAATCAGCCGGAGTAAGTTAAGTGTGAGTGTTTTTCTCACAGTGCGAGTTCTGGCGCAACGTTTTTTTGGTTTATTGTGAGTGTTTTTCTCATAAAGCGAGTTCTGGCGGAAGTTTTTTTTCTTCTTTGGTGATTTACCAAAAACTGTTTTTTGGGTCTGGAACTTACCAAACCTCACCTGATCAACCCTTCACAACTGATCACCATGCCCCTATTAGAAAGGTACAAAATGAAGAGGATTGCTGGTATAGAAAAGGTAAATCCCACGTGTTCTGGTTCTAGTACTCCGTCGCAGTTTTGTGCCTATTGTCCGAGGAGAAAAAACAAAATGTCAAATAAGAGTTGCC
Source organism: Riptortus pedestris (assembly GCA_019009955.1). Taxonomy (NCBI): domain Eukaryota; kingdom Metazoa; phylum Arthropoda; class Insecta; order Hemiptera; family Alydidae; genus Riptortus; species Riptortus pedestris. Next base: position 98,892,227 of record CM032230.1, on the reverse strand, counting down.
GAACATTCCTTTGTTGTATATCATTCTCCTGGAAAACAAAATTTTATTTAGTTAGGTAGCTTTTTAAGTTGCTTGACATAATGTTTCTTTAAGACAGAATACCTGCACGCTACATTTTGAATAATATTATTATTTCATATTAGTATTTGATGTTTATAATTAATATAATTTTTTTTTGTTGAAAATATTTTATTTACCAACTTTTTTTAAGGGAAATAGGTGATGTAAGAAAAATTCTCACGAGCGAGTTCTCAGGCCCCTCATTTTGACGCTTCAATTGGTTAAAGTGAGAGAGTAATTCTTGTATGAGACTTTCATGGAATTACATGGATACATTAGTTCAGCACTCAGCTGCTTATCCCATATTCTACTCGCCGAAAGAACCAAACCTCACAGATACAGATCAACTATCACACAACCACCTTAAGAATTAAATTGGTATATAATATTCATGAATTCTCGCCATTTCCTGTCTTTTAACAATCTGGCAGAAAAGTCCCATTAAACATACCATGTAAGTAATTTTATGAATAAAGTTTGTTACAATTGTAAGTTGTAAAGACAAATAAATCCTGAATTTTGTATTTCAACTCCCGACCCTTTCCAATGGAACGATTTTTCCGGTTAACAAGAGCAAATCTACAAATAATAAGCAGAATTTATATTCTGTGCTTCATGTTTTTTCCCTATATTTTATATCTCTCTCTTATATACATTCCTTTAACCAAAAACAAAGTTAAATAATTGGCTTGTATAACACACGATGGCTAACCTCACTGACTCTCAAACTCTCTCTCTCTCATATATACATATATATATTGTTACGAAAACAACGTACATGAAAAATTGAACAGAGATACTCACGTATTTGGGAAGTAAGAAGGAGATGAAAGGAGCCGACCGATGGAAGAACTATTAACAACCGAAGTGTCTACATTGGCCGGGACTGTTCTAGGCAACGCGACTAGATCCTTCGAGACAGTTTCCTTTGGTGTCACAGCCCCTCTATAAAAGCGTACAGCTCGGCCCGACAGTTTAGTTTTGTACTCAGCTGTCTTCAAGTGATCATCAGTGCGTTCAGTGCAACAGTGCGACTTAGTAGCAGTGTGGTAAAGTAAAGTGTTTTATAGGAAGAACAGTGTTGTGCCATGACTCTGTAAAGAACAGTATAGTGCCGTGTTTAAGGCAGTGCAGTGCCGTAAACTTCGCAATGCCGTGATTTTGTGAACGTCAATGATCGTAAGTGAATTAATGGACTGTGTAATTACAATAACAGTGATGCTATTAGTGCATACTGGGAGTAGTAGTTAAGAATAATTAACCAAGTGTGAAGTGCATTGTTAAATAAACTGTGGAGTGATAAAAATTCTGAAGCTTGTGTGTGTTTAATTTTGCAACCCAAAAGAACTCTAATAAACAACGTTTATTACTGACTTTTTAATAAACGTAACAATATATATATATATATATATATATATATATATATATATATATATATATGTATGTATGTATACACACACATATATACGATATATAATATATAAATATTTAGATACATATTCAGTTATATGAATTTAAATAAATTTTATTTATATTACATACTCATCGATAGAGATCTTAGGTAGTTTCGGTGCTCAATCATCAGGCTGATGTCGATAGGTTTGAACAGTTAATTTGATGCATGTTACAAATAATAGGTCAACTCAGTGCATGGATTTATAATTTAGCTTACAGTTCCTGATTCCTGATTTATTATTGTCTCTCGAATGGGGATGGGAATCTCATCAAGAGACACAAACGACAGGAAGTCATACTATTATCCTAGCGAGAAATATCTCGAACTTACACATCTTGGATGAGCACACAAAGACAACACTACTTCATAAACGACTTTCTCTATTCGTACAAATATAACTCTACAAAAGCCTTGTAACACATTATTTCTACCAAGGAATGCTACAAGGAATATTGTAATATATTTCTCGTCAATAACCATCATGGAATAACACTTTTTCTCATCTTGCTAATGGTATATTAGTTTCAGAGATGACGTTATTTTTGTACATAGCTATTCATTATTTTCGCAAGTTAAACTGCAAATATACAACTGCGCCAGTAAAATTAATTGCCACCTTAAATAGGAATCAGAACATGTTTTAAAAGAATAAGTCATTTAAGACAAGAAGAGCACACATGACTTCATGTACTCCGTAATTAAAAATAAATAAACAAAATGTTTGAACTTAATTTATAATTATTTCACTTGAAAGTGATATAAGATATGTCTGTTCCAATGCGTTGTAATGAAAAATGATACAGAAGAAAATTTATAGAGAAAAAATTAAGGTCTTAAACAAATATTTTGTCTCTAATGCGTATCATGAAAACTGTATTTTTTTTATTTCCCCCACTCTAAACCCCATTTGATTCCATTCTCAGTCTAGCCGTTCTTACGTTTTTGAAAACGTGTAGACGTCATGTCGAATCTTGTAGAAATTAGCTCAGTCAGGGAGGGTCAAATCAGACAACTCCGTTAAAATTTGAAAACCAAAATTTGGTTCTGATTATGGACAACATAAAATAAACTTATAACGATGGCTCGGGAAATAAAAAGTTCATAAGGAGGGAGGCAAAGTATATAACAATTAAAATGTTTTAAAAAATAATGGAAGCATACTAAATAAAGTAAAAGTACTGAAATCAGATAAAATATATTTATTATAGTATATTTATTATAACAGAATTCCATGAAACTGTGAATTCCTCTACAATAAATTATTAACTTCTATACTAAAATAATTCATTTATTTAGAATTAATTGAGTGAAATGAGTTCCTTCATCATCTCTAGCTTAAAAAGCATGAATATTTGTCAGAATTTCAACAAAGAATTATTTCTTATTACAATTTAATATGATATTTAATAGTAATCTGAAGTGTATTTTGCAAAAATATCCCAGTTTCTGAACTTGTTTGCTTTCAATTGATATTTCTAATCAAGAATGCCGAAAAATGCATTCAATGAATTAGTCAACCCCCTTGAAGATTCATTTATGGAAAAAACTATTTTACCTGTATTGAAGCTTTTATTTCTCAGATCTTAGTTGCTAGATGCGTTTCGCTTTTTACCCAAAAAGGGCATTTTCCCTAATGAACCCTATTTTTACTGTTGTACAATTCAACATTTGAATGGTTTATTTTATTTTATTTATTTCTTTATTTATGGGCATCACCTCAAAGGTGATTTGCCCTTTAAATAGTCAAAAATTAAAGAAAATTTGAATGATTTAATAATTGCACATGATTTATACTCGGAATTATCGACTACTTTTTTCATCTGGACAATCGAAACTATATGACTATGTGTTTTTATTAAGGATATATATATATATATATATATATATATATATATATATATATAGTGTATGTCTATTGGCTTCATATAGTTATAATAATAAATAATATAAAAAGTATATTTATTTGGAACATTAGAAAAATAAATAGCAAATTTACAAGTTTCTTAAAGAACAAAAGAAAAAAAAAAACTTCTTCTAAAATACACACAACTTGGACTATGTAGTCCGTCTGTTGAGTTCTGCCTATTCATTTATGGTGTTTATACGAGTACATGTATACTTTTACAAAGTGCAGAAACAGAGAATTTTTAATTAAACCATTCATTTCATCTTAAACAATTTTTATGGGGGAAGGGGGTATGTTTGCTACTAATAAACATCGTTTTTGTTGGAGGAAAAGCTAATTCATTCCATTTGTGGGAGGTATTTCCCATATATTTAGTCATATGTTTTTGTGAATTTCTTGCCATAGGTATGGTTGAATACAATATTCTTCTCCTATATAATTTATAGGAATAATCTATGGGACAGAGCTGAGGAAAATGAGCACGGGAATAATAAATGAAAATTATAAAAAAAAAAATATAATTTCTTCTTCATTGTGTGACGGCATTTTCACTCCTTATTCTAGACCAAATTGGTTTCTCACACAATTACTACTAACAACCAGACACTGCAGTAATAAATAGGAGGACCAAGAGCTCTCCAGTTGCGGGCCCACAGCGAATTTCCTCTATTTTCCCTACCTCTATTCTTGTTACAACATGTGCTCTACTTAACATTAATATGAGTTTCGTCTTACATACCATTATTCAACAGAACCGCAAATGGCATTTGCCAAGGAAGAAATACAGATTTGAAGGCAGTTGTTGTTGACATGTGACGTCATTCTTTACATTTTTTAGACCGAACCAAATTCCGACTAAATCTTTTTAAATGGCTGAAGGGTAGCACGCGTAGGTAATGTTCTTTGTTTACACACCACCGCCAGTTACAGCTTTTTTAAGATTTCCACAAAAAGATTCTAATCATTTTATCAGAAAGCTAAATAAACGGGACATCCATCTATTTATTTACTGATTTCCACATTGTGCTACTAAGGCTAATTGGGACAGGCTATCCACAAGTTACCACCACCCATTTCGAGACAGGGCTGAACTTAAAATTTTATTGAGATTGTCAGTAAATAAATTCCTGTTTCACAGGTGAGAATCGAACTCACGACTCTAGGTTCCCTATGCGAGAATAGAACCAATGCTTTAACTCACATGGCTAGCCTGAGCCAAAGATAATCCAGGGGGGCAACCCTATTGAAACCAGTTACAGAAACATGATGATCTTATTTTCTGATGAAATTCCTTTACCAGTGTACTCATTCATCTGACGTAAAAAAGATAACTGATAAAACAACGTCCAATGCCTTAAAAATATATTTATTCCATTCTTAAGTAATACAGAAATTGATTATGTATTCCACATTTATTTCTTTAATTTTGAAATTCTATGATATATTTGAATATATCTATGAAAGATAAATCGTCCTAAATAATCCAGGCACTTGTAAATCTATGGTAATCACAGCTACACTGGATTAGTTACTGTTATAAAAAGTGAATAATCACTAGTGAACAATATTAACAGCAGCCATGAAGAAGTTAATAGTTGGATTACTCCTCGCAGTTCTAATATGTCAGATTAATGCCAATATTCAACTTAAAGACGGGAACAGTAAGTATACCAATTCTTAATTTATAATTCATGGGAAATAAAATACTGATTTCTTCTGGATCTTCGTCAGTACTCTCAAATATTTCAGCAAATTTTCCTTTTGAGGTTGTGATCTTATCACCGGATATTTCAGTTTCAACCACATTGCCTTATAGCCTTATCTTGACATGTCTTGAGGGATTAGAAAAAATAATTACTGTGTAGGTGACCTTTATGCCTCTAATGCAAAAGAAGACAAATTACACAGGCTAGCAAAAAAAATGTTTTTCGAAACTTTTTCACTTTACTACCTGATCCTTGTAGATGCTTATGTGCTGAATCCCGATCTGACTATCGGTTTCTTTGTATCACCCATAGTTTTCAATCAATCTATATTTATCATATAGTACAAAACCTCTATTCAGTATATGGAAAAAAATGAAATCCATGGCTACTTACAAATATAATGTGCTAATACAGGTTTCACTTAGCAGTTGCAATTGGTTTATACTTTCTTTGTATTGTTTCATTGAAGTCTCTTGCGTAGCTTTTTCTGCGATGAGTCACTCGCTGAGCTTCTCGGTGAAGTGACCAACAGTAGTCCCTCATGTTCGTATTCCAGCGGGTGTAGTAGCGTTTTTCCATTACTTTAATGTCCTAGTGAAAACGCTCGCCTTACTCTTTACTAATATCTCCCAAATTCCCAAGGAAATAATCTAGGTGGCTGTTTAAAAAGTGAACTTTCAGGTTCATCAAACACCCTACATTTTTAAACTTGTTTAACATATTAGCAACAATAGAAAGATATTATGAGTGTACCTCAGTTCCTAAAAACTCTTTAACGACTTGCATGAATGATACCCATGCTTCTTTCTCATTTAAGGTCAATGTGGTTTCAAAGTAAACATCAAACATCAATTTTTTAATGGCAGGTCTGACAAATAAGCCTTCTTTTAGCTTAGCTTCTGAAAGGTGAGAAAACTGTTGGTAGAGATACTTGGTACATTGCTTTAGGCTAAGCCTTTACAGACTGTTTCAATAGGCCTAATTTTATATGTAGAGGTGGCAAGAGCACGTTTTTTTGGATATACATGAGTTTTGAACTGAATGTTGTTCTTACGAGGTTCTAAAGACTCTCTCACAGGCCAATTATGCCAAATAGAATCAGCAGTGCTATCAACGCCCCCTACATTCATTATTTAAAGTATATAAAAGCTGTTAAATTCTGTAAAAATTGGTTAATTTAATAAATTAAATTATTTATCAACGTCCACTTTTTGCAACTAAGGCTAATTGTTATCTACAGGTTACCACCCTTTTCTAGCCAGAATTGTATTTAATGATTTCCGTCACTAAATAAATTCCTCTCCCCAGGCGGGAATCGAACTCACCACTCTAGGTTTACCTAAAGTGTATTAGTGTATTTATAAAATGTGAAAAAATAATGGGTAATAATGTTTTTAAATATCATATTTGGGTTCAGCACCCTAAAAAATATAAGAATTGGGTATTTTCATTGTTTGCCTGTGTTATCAAAGGGTGTCCACAACTCACAACTTAATCGTCCATGGTACTGTACGGTATAAATCCAACCTTTTTTTCGCACTATTTAAAATATTAAAGGAGTTTTATTAATATTAATTTTTCATGAGTTTGGCATACGATGACCAGTGAGAAAAAGCAATGGTAGTCTAAATTGCCAGAATATCCAGGAATCCATTTTAATTTTTACCTTTATTGTTGGAACACCATTTTGAGACCAAACGGTTGTTGGGACCAGACAAACTTTTCATTACTTTCCTTCAGACCTATCTTACCTTTTCTATGTAGGTAATGTGTCATGCTGATGTTTCAGGTCACTGTGGCGGTACCAAGTACTGTGGACCAGGGTTCAGCTGCTGTGCTGAGCGCTATTGCTGTAAGAACCCCAGGTGGTGCTGCTGGTCTTGGTATGACCCTCCCACTTGTTGCAAGCATCCCTGGCAACTCCCTTCATCCAGGATCTACCGCGCACTTCCATAGTTAAATATCACACTGAAAATTCTGGACCCAACAGTAGTCTGGGTAATAATGAATTTATAAGTGACGATGAGTCTGCTAATCGCAAAATTGGTCTAATAAAGCTTCTAAAAAACCTAAATCATTTTTTTATAGTATTGTTTTCAGAATTATTTTTATATTTTGCAAAAAATTATTCTAGAGGAAAACACAATATGGCCTCAAGAATCATATTTGGTACTTTGGATGAAATAAATTTCGATTTCCAGATTTCAACGGAATTATCCGTTTTGATCCTCCCTTCAATTATAATTATGTACTTAAATGAAAGACTAAATGAATATTTTTATTGCTTTTAAAATTTTATAATTTTATAGCAAGGGTTCAGCCATATTTTAATATTTAACTTTTTCTTCTCTCTTTTCTTTTTTTAAACATACAAAGAGAATAAATTTTAAAATACTATGTGAAATAATTACTAAAAATAAATAAAAAAAAATAAAACATTCACTTTAATTTAATAATTATATTATTTGCATTCTTTTCCCTCTGACGTAAAGACTTCTAAGCAGGAAAGCATACATGCGGACTTATCTTATTCACGTCCATAAGGTCAAACAGATTATTCATGGAGTTCTTTGGAATGTTGAGACTTTTCAGGAGATGGTTTCTTCTCTCTTCAAAAACTGGGAATTTAAGGATGAACTCAGTAACGGCTATCTTCGCAAAGGAGACATAAGTTTTCTTGATTGAATGTGTAAATTGTCCACAATACTTATATAATCTCACATTACACAAAAACAATTAGTCTCGGAATGTTGAAATTTCATATTTAGGACTACTGCAACGTCTAGTAGTGCAACATCCCTTTTGTTTGAAATCTACTAATGGGAAGAGGGAGAGAAGAGAGAAAATATAAAATTGCGAATCCCTGCATACCTATTATTGACACAAAAGATTTTAGAAGATATTCTTAGTTTATTAAAAAATATCTATACATCATCAATGGAAGGATTTGAAAGAGGCTTCGATGAAATCAACTGCTTGCTATTGTACGTTTCCATTTTGTCAGTCTTGCTGTGACCACCTCGGTGGCAAGTTGGAATCTTTTCATAATAAGTGCAGTACTACTGAAGAGGTTTCTTAGAGAACGCGAAACATCTAGAAAAAATAATAAATAAGTGTAAGATATTTCACTTGTTCTTTTATCTATTGACCTACTGTAATTTCACCTTCAACAAATATTGGACAGAGGTCACATTTCGACAATACATAATAAAAAGAAAATAACCGTGCTAAATAAAAAAATGCATTTAAAAATAAAGAAAAGAGAATATAAAGGAATGCAAGGTGCATTACATGTCAGAAGTCTAGTTTTAGACTTTTTTTTTGACATTTGAATTATAACATTCACAACCTACACGTAAACCAGCTAATACGGTGACCAGACGCATAAAACCTACTGACTAACGGGCATCTAACTCAGTACAACTTTCGACGGGCTGGGAGATGGTGCCATCACATCGAAAGCACAATGCCAGCTGTACTCGACCATCACCCAGTGACGACGGTCTTCACCGACAGATATGACAACAGTATCATTTACACTGGCGGTTCTAACCATTTATTTGAATTACCAGAATATAAATGAATTCAAGATGTATTACATTTTATAAGACTAGTTATACTTTTTTTTTGAAATTTGAATTATAACATTCACCTTTATAGTGTTTCCTATTTAAATCACTATAAATTATTTAAAATCGGTAGTAAAAACAAAAAGTATATTGCCTTTCGCAACAGGCCAAGTAAATCCACTAAGTGTTATTATTTTTATACTTAAGTGTCCATTGTTAGTCAGGTAAATTATTTTTAACAAGGATAGCATCATTTTCAGTTTATTTATTGGTTCTTATTTGTTAAACTTTTTAGCCTTATTAATGATTTAATTATTTATTATTTGAGAGAAATATTTAAATAGACAATACACATTTCATACTTTCTTTGGTTTAAATTAATATGGTTTTCTTTTTTACTTTTTCTTTTGGAGTAAAGTAAGCACCTACGTCAGCTCTAACCTCCTTGAGTGTAGAGAAGGTGGGGTTTGAGCTTCAGAAATTGGTAATAGCCACTCGAGGGAAGGACTTGCCTGTATGTAAGGCGGTGACAGCTCTCTCTACCCAACCATTGGAAATGACAACTCTTTGAACGGGCGTGCTCTCATGAATCCTTGGGGGATTTTCACTTATATTTTCCAAGAAACTCTAGAGTTGTGAGTAAATAAGCTTTCAAAATAAAGTATCAACCCTGAGAAAATCGTTGTACGAAATAGGAGTATTTAGTTTACTAAAAAAATGTATGTATATATATATATATATATATATATATATATATATATATATATATATATATATATATATATAAACACACACGTATCCTTCTTTTTACTGATCCTGATTGTTAACAGGGAGCGATCTAAAATAATTACCACCAATAAAAACACTGAAATACTGCAAAAGAATTTCAGAAATAATGGATATAAAACATTGAAATGTTGAGGCAGAACCAAAAGTCCGTCACACAGGGGCTGCGTAAACTAAGCAGATTCCCCACGTGAATTTTAATAATAGATAAACCTACATACTGCCAACACAACACCACCGTGAATATTAGGTGAATAAATATCAGTTCCCCTTCAGGCGGAAAGCGTCTCAAATGTAAACAAACAGGTCTGCCAACGGCTTTCAGTTATTGTTTTTCTTTCCGATACCGGAAAGAAACACAATAACTGAAACATATCAGAATATAACAAGCTTGGAATAAAGTTGCTAAAAGTGGGCTCATGTACCCAGAAAGGACAGTCAGAAATGAAGTAAGATGTACCACTCTGAAGGAGTCATAAGCATTCATCCTTTTAAAAACAATCAGTTGAAAGAAATTTGAAGAATAATAAAAAGTTGGTTATCTCCCAGCCTTTCTTTTTTGTCCTCCATGTAATTTTTAATGAGTAATCGCTTCTTTCTGTTTCTTGGGAAAATTGAAAAAAAAAGTATATTTTCATTCGTCGCAACAAGCGCTTTAAAATGTGTTAATCAATAGGGAGGGGCTTGCTTTTCAATCCTTCGTTCATAGAAGACAGCCACCATAATTTGATTTAATTTAAAGTTTCATCAATTATTCGGTTTACACGGAGTTGCACAATATTATATAATTTCAAAATCACCTTTTTTATCGCCCTTGAGATATGAAGGAAAGTTGATTAGTTTAAAGCAGTTCTTCTAATTGTGAAAAATAATAAAAATGATTTTTATATTTCACTCAGCGTTCTCTAAAATATGATATAATACATGTTTAATGAGGAGAGGAATATATAGAACCTCTTTAAAAGGAGGAATAATTAAACATCATGGACATATTTAAAATGGAATTTAATGAGATATTTAGTAATGTATATTAAGGACATTGTATTAAAACGTCAATACTCACCCTAATTAGAGAGCGAGGCATTCCGAAAAGAATTGGTTTTTTTCCGTATATATTCATCAGATTGAGAAGTAATATTAGAAGTTACTGACGATAGTAAAAGAGCCTTTCTGTTGAAATTGGAGGAGTATAAAATAATTGTTTTATCGGAAGAGTGAAAAAAAAAATTATCTTGTTTAATGTAATTTGACCCCAATTTAATCAATAATAGCACTTTTTGAGACCAAAAGTCTTCAAATACACACAGTATTCCGTATTTTTACTTATTTCATGTTTATTTGCTTTACATGAAGCATATCTTAAAATCCTCTTCAGGAGCACAACTTTTACATCCTATAGAAAACTTTATCAAAGGGTATCTACTTGACCCCCCCCTTTTACCATAAGGTCCAATAGCAAACAAGTAGAGAAATTTTTTAAAATATGTCAAATTCAAACTCCCGATAACGAGTCTACTTCGTGTGAAAAAAAACCAGTGTAAATTAATATATAAAAGAAATAACCAGAAGGAGTAGCATTACTATCTGTTGTCGCCACAAATTGTGCAAAATTATCAAGAAGTGATATTTATTTGTTCAAGTATATAATGAATGCTAGGTTTGAACTTCTGAGATATTATGATGTAATGAGACATTTCACTGCAACAGTTTCCTGTCGTCAGTTTCCTTTGCTGTAACCAATAATATTAATGTAATATTATATTCAAAAATGATAAATTGCTAGCTCATTTTTCTGTGATTGCTTTCCGACACCGGTCTACAGATTCGTCCACCACCAATTTTTATGTTCTTTATCATTAATAAAAACTAAGAAATTTGTAGTATTTCTCTACTAAACATCTGTTGATTAAAGATTATTTCTATAGGTTTTTTTTTATTTATTTTTTGTATCTCTGAAAATAATAGTACGGTGTGCCCGACACCTCAAACACCCAAATTAAGATCGTGAAATACATTAGCTGATGGATATTTATTTACCTTACCATTTACTTTAAATATAATGTCGTAGGTTTTATTCTGCCTCAACTAGAGAATATTTAGCCTCCCAAAGTTGGAATATGCTATGGTAGTAGAAAGAAATGGACAAAGACTCTAGAATACTTGTTTAGGAATGTAAGAGCCACGGTTTGAATCGAAATGAGCTCCGAAAAAGTACACGGTACTCCAGGGAATACAGGAACAGCTCTTGCCCGAGAACGCCCCCAGACTTCATCGGAATACTTTATTTTCTTCTTGGGAAGTCATATATTAGCAGGCTCAACTTGCAGCCCCCCTAACTTTCTCTTATTGGCCCTGGGAAAAGTTGGCGGTGGAATAGCGCGAAATAAGAACTTCATTTTCGTAGATTCACAAATATAATCAAAGAAGCAATAGACTCCCTGAAAGGCTTCCTTGATACCTTGAGAAAATGCTAATCTAATTTCATTTCCATAACTGAACTGTCATACGGGTGATGTCAAATGTTATCATGTAAAATAGTGTGCAGATTTCTGACTGAAGCAAGTGCTTTGTGAAATGAATTCATATCTGTTATGGCTACAACCTACTTGATCATCATTTCCCAATCAACTTCTTTGATTTCCCATATGACCCCTACATTGAAGGGTTGCATAAATTTGCATAGACATTTGACCTTATCAGAATCAACATATCACATCAACACACGGAATGAAAAATCGATTATAGACGAAGGATAATCACGATTACTACTCGTCTACTAGCTGCTGCATGAATTTATTATCTCAGTTTTCTTTTTGCAATATTCTGTTCTATAATTTAATTACTTGGTCAATCATTTGAAAAAAAACAAAACAGATTTTGCAGCAGCTCCTTCTATTTAAGAAAAATAAATTTTTGTACAGGGTCTTCTAGGTACTTAAATTAGTACTTTTTCAACTAAAATGAATGCACTGGTTCTAGCGACTCAGAAAACTCTTTTCACGTCAGACCATCCAAATACATCCGATAAAAATACCCTAAGTTATGATATAAAAAACGTATGTGAATATTCCATGAAAACGAAAAGAAAAGATATCTCCTTGTGTTATAATTTCAGTTCCCCCTTATAACCCCCAACTAGTGTTCGTTTGTTGGAACATTAATATAACCCACGTCCAATTTTTGGATACCAGTAATACATAATTGAGTTCAGTTATTTTAACACCATTAAATGATTACTAGGTTTAAGGACGTATCTTGTTTAAACATTGATTCATGGGGAAAATGTATGTTTTTAGCATTACTACAAATAAGAGAATAAATAACTTCTTTTTACGTTCGTATTTGTAGAAAAAAAATACTAGTAAATGAATTATCTCGATTTTAATTTCTTTCCTTCCTTACAATCCTCTCTTCAATGTGCCTCGAATAAAATTACTATGTGCTACTCCTTAAGTACTATTACCAAATTGCGTTTATTCAATGAAGTATTTTAGGCGTGAAAGGCGCACAAACAAACAAAAAAATACCTATGTCAGAAAACCGAAATTTTTGTAACTAAGTTTTCAAATAAAAGAAAAAGAATGTTGAAAAAGATGTTAGAATTATTGTAATTTTGTATGTCGAAGTTTATGAAAAGTGCATAGATTATGTAGGGATATTAGAATTAAAAGTTATGATAGACCTGGGGTTTGGCCTTACAAGTTCTTTAAATTGGCTCTAATTAAATTATTCCACTTTCTGCAACTAAGGACGGGTTATCCACAGGTTACCACCCTTTTCCAGCATGGATGGGACTAAGGATTTATTTGTATGAATTTCTTAAAATAAATAAATTCCTTTTCTCAGGCGAGAATTGGATTCGCCACTCTAGGTTTGCCATGTCAGATTAAGGCTAAGGCTTTAACTCACATGGTTAACCCGAGCCCCAAACTGACTCGAAAGAATTCGAAAATATCGGAACATTTTGATGCTATTCTGACTTGACCTTATGAAGAAATCAAGATATGTTTAGAGGTTAACTCTTGACGAGGTCAGGTGGACGAACTCACAAAACTCACGTAAAACCACTTGAAAGTGGTGTTCCTAAAAAATGCACAAATCCCCATACTCCAAAGGTAAAGGAAAAAATAGAATGAGTTATTTCATGAGATATTCTTATTCAAATGAGCATTAACATTCCTAAAGATAATTTCATGAAACTGGATTAGCCATGATATTTTCCTTGGATTTAAGTATTGTATTTGATATAGGTTTAGCTATGAGTTATACTTTAAACCAGTTGATCCGGGGATGAATGCACTGCCGTCACGCGATATTTTGTAACTCTGCCACTCTGTTACTGTTTGCTAAAATATATTGGATGCTATGTTGCCACGCTTCTTGTACTTAAATTCTTAGCAAATTAACATTAGAGGACTATTGAACCAAAATAAATAAAACTCAGAAGATAAATATATTACAAACACAACTATAGGACAAAAGGTAAATTTGAGCTAATGTTAAACTAAAGTTATTATTATATGATCCTCCGTCTTCATGGGTGAAAGTACTGTAAATTATTGGTTTGCAATAATAGCATATGGCCTTTCATATTTCACGGGCATGTTTATTGTTATCTGAGTGGGACCATTTGGATTAGAACAGTACACGAGGTAGATAATGCATCGGGAAACAAATAATCTCTATATATTGTGATGAATTGGGCAGTATTCAAAGAGAATGTGGCGGGGATCATGGTGGAATTATATCCATTGTTGTTTCTGATCCTCGCTGGAGGGCTGATGAGTGATACAGATGGATTTGAAACTGGTGAGAATTACTATTTTAGTTTCTATAAAGGTTGAAAGGAACTTAACACTGTATTCATACAGTTCCTAATATATAAAAATACAGTTTCTGTTACATTCTCTCAAAAATAAGTAAATTTTGGAGGTTTTCAGGAGAGTAGGTAGTATACCGGAATAAGGATATCCCCAAAAAATTAAAATGAAGTTGGTTATATTAACAAATTTTTGAATAATCACACAGAAAAACTATTTCACTTACAAATTTATTAAATTTCTGCCCCCTGAAACTGCTACGTTCTCCCTTTTACTCAACCTACCTTTATTTTATATAGTAATATTTAAAGGAAATGGTGCTAATGTCGTATTTTTTAATTTAAGTTCCCTTCTTTTATATTTCGCTAAATATGTAAAATGTTGCATACATAGGTTTGCTTTCTTACGAAATTTCAAATAAAAGGTACTTAGTACTGCTTTTGAAATTCTATTTATATGTTTTACAGGGAGTTTGATATTATAAAAAAAAAAATTAAAGTTTCTTTATATATTTATGAGATGCAAAAGCTCTCACAATGTTTGTTTGATAATTAATTTATGATCTTTATTGGCTCAGGAAGTATGGGGATGACTCCGTAAAAAGGATAGTAAATGTCTCCCTTAGTTAATGTATATTTTTAGATATTTTGGCGGAACTCAAATAGTATCTGAATAATTTGTATTTTAATCGTTTTCTCCAATCCTAATAACGGTGTATTCGCTGTATCTTTGTGGCGTGCCCAGCTGAAGTGACCTTCACTAAAGAGAAACTTTTTTTGTGTACTTTGTGAAACGTTTTGTGTAAATCTAAGAACTTAATTGCAGAATCATAATATATAAGAACTTGATTCCAATGAACAGGAATGAAGAATGTTTGCTACGTTAATGCATGCAGACACTATTTATTTCACGGAGTGTCTGCCTCACGGACGTTTATGTTAAAGCATTACCTGTATATTTATTCAATGTAATATGGAGTTTGTGTTATTGAATGATTATCAATTTAAACAATCTATGTGTAGATCCTTAATAGGAGAGCACAAGTACCCTTTATTAAACAGGATATCTGTTGGTTTTACTATAATTAGTAGCTCAACTGAAGTACACTGTTAAAAGATTTCTCTTAAGGGAATTTAGCAAAGTTGTTATACCATAAATCTCTTTATACCAAATATTGTTATCATTCCCCGTTTATTGTGTGAGATACATTGCGAATAAGTATTGCAACGACGTTATCAATTAAGATTTTGAGATCTCAAATAGAAAACATTTATTTCTTCTCTAACCATAGTATGGTGTTCAACTGTTTCGTTCATTACGCACTAAAGATCGTTTTAGGTAAAGGCTGATAAGGGATAACGGGGGGGGGGGGGGTTTAGATGGGGAATTTCGAAAATTCAAAATATCCCCGTTATTGTGAGTCCTATTGCATAATGTTATAGAACCAATCTTATTAAGCTATTGATGATCTAAAATTATAGTTCTTTACATTTTTTTGTAACTAAACATTTAGCAAGTTATTTCACTTTCTTGTTTTCAGCCTTCATTAATCCCCCCTCCACCCACACCCCGTATTTTTATTTTTGCATAGAAATAGAGACTGAGATGAGCCTCTGTTATATCGTGAACCATTCATTCAAAGATTAAATACCAAATATGGTTTTCATTGAACTTTTACTTTGTGAGATACATACAAATGCGTTATGTGATCATTACGTCATCAATTACGTTTTTTCTTCGAAAATGTTTATTTGATCTCTACCATACTCAATATTTAACCGTTTCTGTCTTCTTCGTTCGGTTCTGTCAAGACTAAAGATCATATCTGTTATTGGCAGAAATTGGATCTAGAATAGTGGTTGTTGAGGGGGTGGGGCGGAATTCGAAATATCTGAGTTATTATGACTTGGGTTGTAAAATGTTATAGGACCAATCCTGTTAAACTATTGATGTTCTACAATTTTGAATCTATGTTCTTTTTCCCAACTCAAATATTAAGCGAGTTATTTGTATTTCTTGTTTCTGCCTTTAGTAACCTCCTCCCTTCTACTCATCGGTGTTTTTTTTTTACATATAAATAGAGAATATGTGGCAAGATTAGATCTCCATTATGTTATACCATCAGGTGGGAAATCTGCTTAGTTTACGCAGCCCCTGCGTGACGGAGTTTTCCCCCCTTGGTCGATGGAGTAAGTGTGAAGTGGTTTTTCAGGAGATCGGTGTAGTGCCCGTAGGTACTGTGGCTGGAACTCCCATTGCTGTGGCCTCTACCACTGCTGTCCGGACTACCTATACTGCTGTCTGGGAGAGAGTGAACCAACTCGCTGCTGCTCCAAGCCTTTCGACTCCCCTATGTTGTGAGTATTCATATATATATATATATATATATATACAGTTTTGAACAGACCTCATTTTTGTCATCTCCTGGGTAGGATCGATGGACATTTGAAGAAAAATTTCGAAAATCGCGTCATGAGTACGACCTCAATAGCTGATTCCCCTTAAGGAAAATCGGCTAAAACGAATATTATTAAATAACAAATGGGTTGATTATAGCGAAATTCCCTCAAGAGGAATGTAGGTATAAGAAATATTAGCGTAAAAAATGAAATTATGTCAATACTACTTTATCATTCAATACCTCTTTTACGTCAACTCCGCGTACACCGCGAAATTCGTCTCCCGACAAAATGTGTAGATCCTTTATGGTTCAAAGGTTCAATTATACCTTTTTTTTTCTTTTTTTTTGTGAAAACCAATAGTAACGGGCATGCTAGCAAATGACGTTTCTTTTCTGATAACCTACACCCCCCCCCCCAAATAAGACCTCTTCCAAAGCCGATTATTATCATTTTTCGGGACACAGATCTTGAAACAGTTTAATTTCTGATTTTCTCAGCTATATATATATATATATATATATATATATATATATATATATATATATATATAAGAATAATTTCCTTCAAATGTTATGATGTTAACTCACTCGTACACGAATACATCGTAGGTCGTGCGTGTGTGTGTGTGTGTGTGTGTGTGTGTATGTTCGCCTGTTTGTGTTGTTGCGTGTGCTTGTCGTGTTCCTGGGCTTAAGGATATATATATATATATATATATATATATATATTATGTGCGATGTGTATAAGATGCATTTGTGGAGAGAGCAGGCAATGCCGCCTATATGTCCCAGAACTCCTGTGTCCTAGTCGTGTAATTGGATAGCCATGATGAATATTCTAGTGCTGTCTACTGCTCTAGGAGTGGCTAGTCTGTACATCACAGTCATCATCTAGCATTAATATATGGGCATTGATGATCCTATGGGCAGTAGTTTCTCCAAAGATGAATAACTTATTTATTTGACTTATGGCAGTTCGCTTCTTTGACGACACTGTTAGAGCTAATTGTTTTGATTATTGTATAATTCTTTTGGATGGTGAATTTTATGTTTTCTTCTGTGCCTGATGACGTGATAAGGCATACAGAACACTCAGTAAGTATATAACATAAATAGATAATTGGAGATGGAACTATTTAAATTCATTTTTGAACCTTAATATATTATTATGCTCCAGATCAATATATATGTGAATAAATTATGTTTGTTTTATATATTCACGAATAATATATAAGTTAATTCGTCATAGTATATAAATACTCCATGATATGATATGATTCAATCACAATTTCTATTAAAGCAAACTTTTAACGTTTTTTCAGAGACTTCCCCGCTAAAGCTGCATTCGTTATGCCACAATTGGGACAAAATCACAGGGTACATCAATAAATCCTTCTGATCAAGAACGGCGGATATTTCTAAGGACTCAATGTGTCTATCATTGTAACGAACAAATTGAAATTATGTTTTTTTTTAGGTAATGAATAATAGATCTTTATTTTATAGCTAAATGTGCTCTAGTCAGGGAAATAAACAACCTGTGAATGTTAACATTTTAATTTTTGTTTTTTATATTCATATTTGAGAGAAAAATTTGTGTGATCTGACTGAGAGATAAGTTACAACTAATTCAAAAATTCTTCTCTTTGAGGGACTGCAAGAAAGCCCTGTAAATAAGGGCTTCAGTGATTTGGCAAATTTGCCTAACATCAGAAAGACATTAGTAAATCGATAAGTAGTAGTTAAAGTCATCCCTTCAACGACAAATCCTAGACAAGCAATTTCATCCGGACTTTTAAAGACACTAGTATTGTTCTAAATATTTAGCTATTTTTCCAGTTTGTTAATCTACGGTAAAGTTGATTTATCTTTGTCATTTTTAGCATAAGAATTCACCAATCCTTCCTAGAAGATGATGAGCACAGGCTCCATTCGAATGTGGGAGTGTTTGTGTGTGTGTGTGTGTGTGTGTTTTGACGGTGAGTTTGGGTGGAGTTGGGAGGGGGCGTTGCCGACACTCATTATCCATATTCAGACTATGGTATTTCATACAAGGACTTTAATTGGACGATATATAATATGGATTGAAATTCGTTTAACATGTTCTATACAAGTAACGAAGATGTTATATACTAAGTAGTAAACTTTTGAAGAAATTAATTCACTACGATAAACATGACAAATGTGAGCGCTCTTGTTCCGATATTAAGCGATTTGATCTGGCAAGCGAAGCACACTGAGAGACTATTGTATTCGCTCCAGATTTTTAGCAGACTTCCCTTGAGGGAAATCAGCTTTTGAGGTCGTACTCATGACGCGAGTTTTGAAAAATTTCCTCAAATTTCCATCGATCCTACCCAGGAGATGACGAAAATGAGGTCCGTTCAAAATTATATATATGTATATATATATATATATATATATATATATATATATATATATATATATGTCTGTGAACGCTCTAGCGGTCTCAATTTTTGTTTGATCATTACCAAAGTTCATATTTAATCGTTGTATGTTGTAAAAATAAAGATCAAGTTCGTTAATGGCTGAAATCGGACCAGTGGGATGGGGGGTTTATAGGGGGGATTTTTGAAAATTCGAATAATATCTCCGTTATTATGCATCGGATCGAAAAATTGTAAAGAATCAATCTTATTGCAAATTAAATTTACTATAAATATTGTTTCATAAATTTTTTCTGTAGCTTGAATATTAACGGAGATATTTGCATTTGTATTGTTTGTGTGGTCGGCAGGAGTCGGCTATGTTCGGCACTTTCCGCCGAGAGCTAGTGCAGCCGTTTTCGTAACTATTCGTCCCTCGTGAATAGGTTTAGAGATTCCTTACTATTGCTGCCTTTATTAGGCAGATTTCTCTATTGTAAAACTTCGCGTGGGAAATCTGCTTAGTTTACGCAGCCCCTGCGTGACGGACTTTTAAATTCAATTAAGACAGACCCGTTCAGATTTGTTAGCAACTGGGGCACAACAAGGTGCCATTAATGCAATTTGAGTGGTCTACTGCCCTGCTCATCTATGAAGTGTACTTCATCTAACAATCGTGGAGGTAATGGTGAATGTATGTATGAATGGTTTGTTCCAACAAAGGTACATATTGTTCATCAAATCCAGTTCTATTCACATTTTTTTTCATATTGTTTTTGGGAAACTTAAATCCAGTTCCGCACAATAAACATTTGTACTGTCATTATTTTCGTTCGAACGTTGAAGAACATTTGAAAACATTTTTCGAAAACCACACCATCAGTAGAGACGTGATTTAAACAGGAATGCCTTAAACTGTTGATGAAATAACATTGAAACCCTCAGTCTAGGCAGATGTATCTACAGATAGGCACCAGGCTGCATAAAGGAAATTAATAAAACTATTAAATATATAAATTCAACAAGAGAATTTCTGTGTCAGCGACTTCAAGACGTAGAAGACTATTGGTAAAGTGGCAAGGTAAGTTCAAAACTAATATAAGCAAAGAGTTGCCGGCTCAATAGGAGGAAGCACAAAATGAATAAAAAAGTCCGGCACGCACGGGTTGCGTAAACTAAGCAGATTTCTCAAGTGGTGATGTAACACATTTGTGATCTAATCTTCACCACATATTCTCTCTTATATATATATGTAAAAACAATGAGCAGAAGGGAGGGGTGTTACTGAAGGAAGAAAACAAGAACGCACGAATACCTCGCTTAATACTTGCGTTACGAACAAAATGCATAGAATAACAATTCTAGAAAACCAATTGTTTAACAAGATTGGTTCTATAACTTTTTACGACCCGACTCATAGTAACGGTGATATTTGGAGTTTTCGAATTCCGCCCCCACCTCTAAACCCCTCTCTATTCCATGTCCGATTTCAGCCAATTACAAATATGATCTTAAGCTATGACAGCAAGTGGTAAATAGTGACTATGGTAGAGACCAAATAATAAACATTTTCGAGTTAAGGCCGAAAAATCTTAATTGATTACATCATCATATAACGTAACATTAAAAGACAAATATATATAGTATGGACTAGACCTCCTTTTCGTCATTTCCTGGGTAGGATTATTAGACATTTGAGGAAATTTTTCAAAATTCGCGTCATGAGTTCAACCTCAACAGCTGATTTCCCTTAAGGATAGAAAACTAACAGGATTTATGGTGAATTTATGTCGTTCAAATTTGAGCTATTGCTGAAAAGGAATAAGTGTAAGAGCACCGCAGACTACGAGGAAATGAGGCAGGCCTGTTACAGATACAGTGATGATCCTGGACATCTCTAACAGGGATAGTATGATTGAGAACAGCGAGGGGGTTGAAGGTCCGTCACGCAGGGGCTGCGTAAACTAAGCAGAATTCCCAAGCGTGTCACATATTTGCATTTATCTCAAAAAGTAAAAGTTCAATAAGAACAATATTTTTGGTATTTACGCTATAAAAAAATGTGCTTAATAATATAACAGGTTATTGTTAATATGACATGAGTAAGAGGGGTGGTTTACAGAAGCCCTAAAACCATAAAATGCAAATATCTCGGATAATAATAAAGATAATGAATATGCGTACATAACAACATTTAAAGAACATTACATTTGCAATAAGATTGCTTCTATACATTTTTTCGATCCGACACATAAAAACGGAGATATTAAGAAAATCGTCTTGAGTACAACCTCAATAGCCGATTTCCCTGAAGAGAAATTTGCTGACATGTTTACAGCATATTTCTCGAAATTTCAGGCCAAATGGACTCTCTTTATTTTATTAAATCAACTTTTATGTGTTGCATGTAAATCCATTTCTTTTTTCATATTATGAGATTACCTTTGCGATATAGATAAGTACTACACAGTATGACGAAATACTGATAGAGGATAATTCAGTATTATCTTAAATATATGTACAGTAATATTAGCTTAGAATAATTTATGTTCCTACTAAAACAAGCCTTGTTTGACAATATATGACTAGTATACTAAAAGAATTTTGTAATGATGAAGCTCCTCATTCTGGTTTTTTTGCTTTCGGCATTGGTTCCATGGAGTTATGGGATTGCGAGGTGTAAGCATGTTTTATCTCATTTATTTGTAATTAGCGAACGTTTTAATCTATTAATGCTAATCGGGACGGGTGGGTCTACAAGTTGCCAACACAGTCTAATATAAATGGGAGAAAGGTTTTTACTAAGTGATTCCATTACTCAAACCTATTACCTAATCGGGTACCAAATCTAAGCTCACATTGTTCCCGATGATTTGTACATTGTTATAAATGATACTAACAGAATTTGTTATTTTTTGGATGAAATCTAGCTAGGCATTCCCACCGACTGTAATGTTTCGTTAATTTAAACTAATTCTAAAATGAATTATATATTGGGAACACAGAAGTGAAGTAAATAGCTTCCTGTCTAACCAGAATAGTTGTGTATCAATAGCAGTAACAATTGCTGGGATATCAAAATGAAACATTGATAGATTGGGAAAATGACTTCAAAAGATGACTAAAATTATTAATTGTAACTTTGAATTGCAGACAACGACAAATGCAGTAAATATAAATATTGTGGCACAGGATATCGTTGCTGTGATCTCAACTTTTGCTGCCAGGAGAGCTATTTCTGCTGCTTTGACCCACCCAGTCACGGACCATACTGCTGTCACCAAATCACACGGAAAATGTCTGTATTTATTTATTTTTTTTTTGTGAGCTTATATTTTAGGAATTAGTATCGATACTAATATATTAATTATTTAATTTACAGTGTCAACCCAGCATTGAAGGCTTCAACAAGGCAGCTATTTTAAGTTGCGAGTTCACGCCAATTGAAACATGTAGAGCATTGTTATTCGTATGTAAAATATAATTTCAAAATAAAAGAAGAAGTGTTCGAAGTTTTATTATACCAAATTTAAATCACGCACCTAAAATAAACAACTTTATAATAGTAAGGAGATCTATGAAATACGAATATTAAGTTAAGAAAGTAGTGCAAATGCTTATTGCCACCTTAAATCACTCAGTATATTTCAATTTTGCTATGGGGTAGAAAAAACGAAAAAAAGGTTGTTTCTCTTGTAGCCTCAAAAGTGCAAATTCAAAGTGCAACTTTTCTTTTCACCGAACTTTGTACGAAACGTTTGAGTATGATATCCGTTGTCACATGGAGAATAAATGTGGAGTTTGGATCCATTTTCTAAATGAAGATGCCCCAAGTTTGTTGATCTCCATTTTTATGGCATTACTTGTAATTTTCTCGGTTGCCAATTTTGACTTGGCCTCAAGAAATTACACCAACTTCCCTCATCCATTTACGTTGCAGTTATAATAGCCATTTTTAAATAATTTTTTATTTTTATTTTTCCTTCTCTTCTTTCCTTCCTAAAGATATTTCTCTCGCGTGCCTTCAAAAGTGAGCCATGTTTATAGATGTATATTGAAACGTTACTAACTGAATGTTTAATCGTTTTATTAAAAACTGTAGGTCATACTCGTTAATGTCTAATGCCAGTCAAGAAGGGGTGGGTTCTAGACAAGGGCAAAATGAAAAGTCTGAAATATCCCAATTAAAGTTTATCCCATGAATAAAATGTTACCAAGCAATCTTGTTGATGAAGGTATTTTTAATTATCTTAAATAATACAATTTGCCCTTACTCGAGCAGCTTCTAGTAAATCCCCACACCTACTCAAGCAATATTCACATTGAGCTGTTATATCACAAAGTATTTCGCCATGTTAACCATTGTATCTACTAAGGCAAAAATTGAAAACAGAATGTGAGATGGCACCTTCAGATCTTTATTTAAAGCACGAAGGAAATCTGCTAATATTTATGTACACGGGAGACTTTCCCTTCCATAATTCAGATCTACCAGTTTAGTCTGTTTTCATCGCACGTATGGCAAGGATTTTAATTACCGGTAAGCCCCTCTAGCTAGTCATATCTAATGGATGCCACATGATCCATACGATGAACAATGTTATGACAGAACCAGCGTATCTCAAAACATTGTACATCTACCAAAATACAAGGACTCATCAGGTGTCTGTCCAACATTCAAAGCAACTATCGAAATATGAGTTTAGCTATTGCAAATTGAAATTAAAATGGAATCTATTGCGCCGGACCTAGAACAAAGGTAGATATTAATTGACCCTACATATTTTAATGCCGAAATTTTGGAAGCACCTGCAATTTTGTCCGCTCTAGTTTTTATTGGTATGAATGAAATGTTTCTCACCGAGTCTACTGTTAGATGATCTGATGCAAAAGGCAACGGAAAACCACTGTCTTTAATACCCTCTTCATTCTCATTTTCGTCCCCGTAGAACGTAAGATCACCTGTTCTCGAGATACTGTAGGTTCTCCAGCGACATTATCATATATTATAATTTTCATACAATTAGGTCTTCATTGAACTAAAATAAATTTAGCAACCTCTCCATAATGAATTGGCCTCCCTTAAAGATATTTCTTCAAATCGTTGACAAACCCAAAAATGGCTTTAAAATTATACAGCGAAATTTTATACTGAGAATTGAAGGACAACAGCACACAAAGTAGTATTAATAAATAATTTATTTAAAGACCAAAACTCATTATATCAGGAATGATTTCAATAAAACAAACATTAAATAATAATAAGGAGTAATTGTAATGGAGACAATTAAAGTTATGTATTATGCAAAGAATTATTAATTTCAACATTACGTCTAATTGCACATATAATATATTAATAACAAATTATGCATGTTTTAATATCTTATTACAATTATTGTCACAAGTGCATTTAGTAATACATTTATGTTGGAATGTATTCATATTTCCTAACATTGTTTCATTAAAAGAATTATAGAATGGAATCATTTGTTGCGTAATATCAGATTTTCTCTAAGCCTAAAGAAAGGTAAATCTTCAACACCCTCTTCGACAATCACAAATAGATTATTACAATCGTTGGGCCTTTACTGCAGCAATGCCGCTGAAACAAAATAAAATGAAAACATAATTAATAAATGTAGCTTTGAAAAACAATTCTGCAGTACCGAAAATACAAAACTATGTGTAAACATAATTTATCTTAGTGCTGACGTATTAGTAGGTTTCACTTAACAAATAACACTCTTGCATACTCACATTTAGGTAGGCAATATGTTTATTCATTTCTAGTGGCCCCAATTTTGATTGCATATTTATTTCGAGTTTGTGTATGTGTGTGTCTGTGTGTGTGCGAGTGTGTGGGGAGGGGGGTTCTGTTTATAATTTTCTTTTTTTGTACTATTTGATAGTACAAAAAAATTACGTACATCAACACATACACACAAAAGCATACCCCTCAGGGTTGTCCTACGACATTACTTAATTAGAAGCAGATATCACCATGAGAGCGAGTTTCTAGCATAAAATATAAATAATAATGTCACGGAACAAGCAGGGAAACGTTAGTTGTGATGGCAACTATCAAAAACCCTTTTATATTCATTTCGACATTTTTTTAGGAGTTTCTAAGCCTCTTTTCCTTTTATGAATGCAAAATGCAATTTCGAAACAGTGCGAGTAATAGAAATATATATAAAAGTGCCTTGCAGATATGCATAAGTTATATCCCTCAGTTTTGTTGCATGATTTAGTTATAGAATATCACTAAATTTGGAGGAATATTCAAGAAGTGGCTCGTTCTTAGCATACGACAAAAAAGTATCTAATACGTTCTCGTTCGTAGTCTTTTTGACATAAGATATGACCAGCAACATGGAGCTGACCATTCTGCTTAAGCTAAGACAAAGAAAACAAGAATAAAATGATTAGCAAGAAAAAAAAAACCTTCAGAAAAGTACTAGATCATTTTAAGCTTCATATAAAACTATGAGGACTTTAGCAGTAGAGAGGAAACATAGCAAAGGAAATATGAATGTCAAGTTAGAAAGGCCATAATTGAAAACGTGATCCCCTTCCATTACCTAGGAAGCACCATAATTTAATATAATGACAGTAGACCTAAATTGATAGAAGAAACTAAGCAGGTCTGTCGAAACAGTATTATAGCTAACAAGCCTACATGAAAGTTCTAAATGTGGTCATGACGCGATTTTTATAACATTTCCACAAATGTCCATCGATCCTACCTGGGAATTCAAGACAATGAGGTCCGTTCAAAATTATATATCTTTATATATATATATATATATATATATATATATATATATATATATATATATATATATATATATCTTTATCTGAACTCCTCCTAAACGGCTGGACCGATTTGAATGAATTTTTTTTATGGGTTTGGATGACGCTCTGGGTGGTTTAGATGTAAAAATCACCCCGGCAGATGGAGCAGGAGTGGGGGTTGTAAGGGAGGCCTAAAATTAAAAATAGCGATATTTCGTTTCCTATTGGTTTTTCGGCAAATATGCACAGATGAAAGTTGTTTATTTTGTTATTTAGAGTAAATTTTGTTATATACACTTTTGTCGTATAACAAAGAATAATCAAGATATAGTAATGGCTAATGGCTGAAATCGGACTCGTGTAAGGGGGGAGGGGTTAAAAGGAATTTGGAAAATTCAAAATATATCTGTTATTATGCGTCGGATTGAAAAATTATTTAGAACCTATCTTATTGTAAATTAAATTTACTAAACATATTGTTATATATTTATTCTTTATCTTGAATATTAATCGAGATATTTGGATGTTTTTAGAGTTCGGGAAACCCTCCACTCCTACTTTGTCACATAAGCAATACTCTGTTATATAATAAAACACTTTAGTAGAAAGTTAAATACCAAACATTGTTTTCAAGAGACATTGTTTATTATACGAGCTACATGCAAATGCGTTCTATTAATCACAACCCCCTCCCCCGTCCTTAGATCTTGGATAACTAAAATGTGAGTGATTGAGATAAAAATTATTCTGATTCATTATAAATTACGGTATTAGATATAGTAAATATGTCAATAAATTTAATATTTTATATTCTGATATATTTCAATATTGTTTTTCTTTCCTGTGAAGAATATTTCTATCTATTCAGGTGTGAACGGTTGGGTGATCTGTCTGTTTACAATTCACACGCTTTCCGCTTGGAGGTTATTAAATTTGACTGAGAGATTTCTCAATACCGTTTGTATTTATTCATTTAATATTCGGTATGTATATTTATCAATGTTGAAATTTCACTTGGGAAATCTGCTTAGTCTACGCAGCACCTCAGTGACGGACTTTTTACTGGGTAAGACTTTTGTTTTTATATTATTGGGTATAGGAGTAGAGAGGCCATGAAAGCTGTTTCATATTCAGCCAAAAGTGTGCCAATTACAGTATGTCGATTGCAGGGCTAACTATGCACTCTGTCCCCACCAATGATTGCCACCATTTACACTGAAGTGCCACTTCAACGTAGAATGTAAACCGACTGACGTATCAGGGGAGGGAATAAATAGCTCCATTTATGACGTTGCTCGGCCACCAGGAGCATTTCAATAATGTGTCACTTGCATGACATTTCAAACTACTAAAATTAGCCGCTACTCAGTGTTACGGACATTGATGACACATTTAATTTCGCATGGCAGTGTGCGCTACTTTTCGATTACTCTACAAGACAGGTTCTTGGCCTTCATTGTTCTTTATGCCAAGGATTTAAATCATTAAAACCTTTTCGGAGATGGGTTTTCGAAAGCATCATTTTCACGATGTTACAGCCAACTCCAAGAGTACCAAGCCAAACCTTTTACTGTAAGGAGCCTTCGTCTCAGTCACCATCTAGAACCTTACACTGCAGCTGTCAATATGATCTTTTAATACCCCAACAGGTGTTCCATACATTTATAATTCAAACTTTGTGCTGCCTAGAGATATTCTCAATGAGCACAAACTTCAATAGACAGTAGAAGCATATGGCCAAAACGATCATACTGGCCTATGTCTGTAAATAGGGTGAGTCTTACTCTAATCAATAAGAGGAAATGACTTATAAAGAAATCTATTTTCAAAACAAGATTTTGCAAGATGTTTGTTCACTAGTACTGTAAGAAAACCTCTTGTGAGAACAGACAGCTATTTCTGTAAAATTTGATAGCAAGAGAATTTCTTGTGATTTTTAACAGTTCAACAACAGGATTGTCCTATAATATCAGGTATAGATTTTCGGTTGACCGTTTAAAACTGTTAACGTCATTAATTCAATCGTGTTAGGATATCGTCAGATATTCGTTACAGTTCCCTGGAATAAGAGAACTTATCAAACCCATTGCTATTAAAGTGCTAATGTCAAGCTGCTAGCCCTGAAAGGAAACACCTAGGAAATGAAAAAGCAAGGCATGGATGTGATGGAAGCATATTAGTACTTTAGAACCTCTAACGATGGTAACAGAGATTTGCACTATCCACGCAAAACTAGTACATCATCTGATTGATAGTTTCCAGATACTCCTCAATGATTTTCTTTGGAATTTAAATATTCGGAACATGACAAGGTTGTATAACTACCTCCCTTCCATACTTAATGCTAATACGGCAGTTCTACTTACAATAGGTTATATGGATGTTCGCAGCATTTCTTCTGAAGCCTGAGAGTCCAGCAGCAGTAGAGGGTGGCAGGACAGCAGTAGGTCTCACCACAGCACATGAAGCCTGGTCCGCAATAGTAGGAAGTACCGCAATGCTGGATACCGTCTCCAACCCCTTCTAAGAAAATGTTAAATTTTACACACATGCATACAGGCATATATGTAATACACCCTAAACAGTTATCAATTAAATTTATTGTATTGGCAAGTGATAGTTCACTAAATTAGGGCATATGCATCTTTTGATATGTAAATGTTTTCAATCAGACTATCAGTAGTTCGATCCAAGTCATATTAAAGAGTCAAGACCTTTTATTGGCAATTGTTAATTTATGGTCTAAACATTTTTACAGGTGACTAAAATGGGTAACGCTCTATTTTTGAAAGAGAAAAAAAAGGTGTGTTAATTCATTTCTGTTTGATGTTAATTGGTTTCCATACATTTTCATTTAATATAAACGTGATGTCTTATTATTCTTAATATTTATTCGTGTTAAATCTTGAATAGTAGAATATTACAGTAATGTAGCTTGCCAAATTAAAACTCTTGTCCACGAAGCTGATATTTTTCATGTTTCTCTTGTTTCCTGCGATGAGCGTATGCTATCTAATGTAAGTAATAAGCTTAATGAATCAGTAAATGCTCTTAGTTAAGTTTGGTTCGGTAAGTACATAGGTTACAGCTATTAAACAACAGCTATAGTACTTTTGCGTTTTAGATGAAAGTGAAATTTGCGAGAACGTCTGCAATGATTCATCTGTAATTGCCGTTTACCAACCCATTTATAGTCTTGCTCTCCCCTTCCTCCCAATTCATAATGAAAAATTCTATAATTCTAACAGTAAAAATGAGCTCTTAGCATAGTCGAGTAGGCGAATGAATTTGATTTCATTGTGTTGGGAGTGAAGGACAGAGTATAACAGGGCTGGACAAGATGTCTAGGATTCCTTCGAGACTCATACACTGGATCAGGACTGAAGTTGCACTGAGAATGAAACCTTGAGCGTCCGAAAGCACAAAGGAGTTAAATTAAGCCAATGTAAAGGTAATACACTTTTTAGCTATCACCAGCTGCAAAATTTATCATTACGCCCAAAATATAGCTATGAACGAGGCATGTTATAAGAACTTTACATCTGAAATGTAAAGTTCATAAACTTACTCAATGCTAAGGTGTCCTCCAAGGCGATAGCACACACCGCCAGGATCAGGATGGAGATAAATTTGTTGAGCATCTCGGAGGCCTACACATTAATCCAATGCACAAGGATCTCTCCGATTTTAAATCATGTTATCTCTAAATATAAACCAACTAGATTAATATTCATATTTTCTTTGTGTGGAATTTTCATAAACCTTTGGAAAATCCCAAAACTCCATATACTGATTTTACTTACTAAAATATTTATTTAAGTTCAACAACTTCCATTCTCAGATATTTTTAGTTCCTGAATCCATTTTTAATGCCATTAGAGTAATCTCTAGGTTAATAATGATTTAAGGTCTTTTTGTTTGTTTGGGATTATAAACATTGAAGATCATGATTTTGGGATTCGTGAACATTTACGCAGAGAGTGATCAGTTCGAAGTACAGCCAAGTGGAATATGTTTGACCGGGGGACATCCCCGACTTGGCTGTATAAGGGATCAAGTAGAGTCAAGTTCTCCCTCATTCCAACAGGTGTAAGACTGATTTACTCACAAGACTCCCATCATTAATCTAGTTACGTATGTTCTCCTCAGTCCACTCCTTTAAAGAAGAGAACGTAGTATTTGCTCATTCGGCTTGATGCATTTATTGAATTGCCTCATTTATGCATTCCTTAATCTCACAAGATAAACCTACAGTGGCAAGTTCGATCCCGCCTGGGCAGAGGAATTTATTTAGTGGCTGAATTCATTAAATAAAATCCTAAGTCCCACCCTGGCTAGAAAAGGGTTGTAACATGCAGATAACCAGTCCCAATTAGCCTGAGTTGCAAAAAGTGGACGTTCATAAATAATTTAATTTAATTTTCATTTATGCTCATCAAATAGTAATGGACTGTTCCTAGTGAGCTAAGCACTTGAATGAAGTTGAGTTTCGAAAGGTACAAGGTAGATTAGTCGGCAGGAAAAAGTTTATGGCATATAGATCTTTAACTTCTTTGTTCTCATGCTCGGTGAGAACACAAAGGTAAGTATACAGAGGAGGGAGAACTCACAACTTACAGTTAGTAAGCAATGTATTAATTTATATGTGGGCTTAAGTGGAGTACCACAACCCTTGATGATAAGAGGTACAAGAGGGTCACTCTACTCTGGTTCCAATCATTATTTATTACTTCTTACAAGCTAAGGTTATATATCGTTGGGTAATATAACGATTGAATTAATTCAAGCATTAAGAAATCTCATTACTGTCATCACATTATAGTCGTTAAGCTTGAATCATGTAGTAGCTATTCAAATCATTTAGTATCGTTCATGGAATCAAATAAATATAATTTATTTATTTATTTTGGAGTGTTCGCAGCGAGGCGATATTGCTCATAAAAAAACAACAAAAACAATTTATATAAACAAAATACAAAAATGAAAATAGAAACAAGAAAAAATTAAATAATACAAAATAAGAACGCAAACAAATAACAAAACTCGACTAAATAACAGAACGCAACAATATAAAAAAACACAACTAAATAACGGAACGCAACTAAATAAAACTTAACTAAATAACAGAACGCAACAATATAACAAAACACAACTAAATAAAACTCAACTAAATAATAGAACGCAACAATATAACAAAACACAACTAAATAAAACTCAACTAAATAATAGAACGCAACAATATAACAAAACACAACTAAATAAAACTCAACTAAATAACAGAACGCAACAATATAACAAAACACTACTAAATAACGGAACGCAACTAAATAAAACTCCACTAAATAACAGAACGCAATATAACAAAACACAACTAAATAAAACTCAACTAAATAATAGAACGCAATCAAATAACAAAACAACGAAAAACAACAATAAACACAAAATAACAAATAAAATAAATAAACAAAAACAACACATTAAGTTCAAAAACAAAAAAAAATTTTTTAAGGAAACTAGATAATTAAAAACTGTAAAGATTAATAAAATTACGTAAACAATTATATAATTTCAATGGATAAAAACTAAACTAAAATCAAATAAATATAAATTAGTATGTACAATAAAATGAAGATCTCTAACACCTAAAATATTTACAATCATATGCTGTCACTTTCTTTATCACACATACAAACATGCATACACACTCACGCGCGCATGCACACACACACACACACACACACACAGGCGTGCACGCACACACACTCACACACACACACACACACACGCACATAAACACACATAAACATACAGTAAAACAGTTTAGCTGGAATTTAAAATATTTAATTTAAGAAGGATTAAAAAGGATTTTAAAATGTAACAATTCTAGATTTGTGAGTATATGTTAATGTCATGTAAATGTTGGAGTATTATGGGATACTCCATATATAAAATAAATATAATTTCCCGTCAAAATATAACGATTGCATAATGTTATCATTAAAAAAATTGCTTGATAAAATTATTTTCTCTCATTATCCTGTAATAGCATAAATATATGATCGGAAGTTACCCTGCGTACTGTGTTTCGCGCCTTTGTTGGTTGAAATAAAAATAGCTTCCCGAAGAAATATAATTACGGTAATTCCAAGTATATCCTCGTATCTGCCAACAATAGAATAGTCTGAGTATGTTAACAAAACTAATCTCTTAAATAAATATGCATAAAATTTGACAATTGACTTGAGCGAATCTAATTAAGCTATCAAAAATTGTAATGCAAATTTTAGAAATGCATAAAGCTAAATATAGTTTTAGAACCATAATCGGCTCTGTTGTAACCGTAGAAATGTGAATGAGGTGGTAGTTAAACTGTCTTATTCTTTTTATGGGTTAAAATAAAAAAAAAAAAAAATCCAAAAAATATAATTAAGGTTATGGGAGGCGTTTTGGCGTCTAAGTAATACTCCCCATCTCTCCTATTTGAAAATTCGAATTCTCATTTAGCTTATATTTTACCTTGGAATAGTTAGCTTGAAAATATGAAAGTTCATTGAAATCTTTAGAGCCATATTTATTATAATTATTATTTATTAACGTCCACTTTTTAAAACTCAGGCTAATTGGGACGGGTTATCTACAGGTTACCACCCTTTTCTAGTCAGGGTAGGATTTTAGGATGATATTTAATGAATTTCGTCACTAAATAAATTCCTTTGCCCAGGCTATATTTAAGTGATATTGTAACAAATGTACATCAGTTTCGATGCCATTTCTCTTAGAGTGGTCTGAAACATGAAATAATTTTTCTTCGTCAAATTTAATTAAAATATCAGAGTAAATATAGAGTTTTGTTGAAAGTGTATTAAATGAAAATCAAAATATGGAAGGGATGGTAAACAATGTAGTAGATAGAGGAGCGAATTGAGAAAGAGACAGAAATAAGAAATGCTCAAGAAAAGAACTAGGTCATGGATCGAATAAAGAAATAAGAATTTATATGATGAGGCAGGAGAATAACTGAACGAGATTTAATTCCTCAAATAAATATACAGCAGTCAATTCAATGAAATTCAATATCCGATTCTTAGATTTCATTGCTAGATTTTTAGAAATAGGAATTTGATTCTATTCGTATTATGTTATCTTTGGTACGTATGATGATTGTTGTATATAATATCTGCTGTCACAGTCAATAAACTTCATCTGTCGATCATTATATGTTTAATTTACTAATACGGTCTTATATAAGAATTTCAAGGAATAAACGTGGCGTTTATGAATTTAGAAATGAAAAAAAAAGGGATCATATCAGCATGAGTTTATCATTCAAAAGAGTATTACAGTATTGACGATCACTTAAATAAGCCTTCGATGTTTAGTGAGTTGAGGGATCGAGAATGAAGATTGCACCTATTATATTTATAATAATTGTTGCAATTGATTTATTACAAGGAATGCTTCTTGGAGACGGCAGAGGTAGGGTTTTGTAAATCGCAGCTTTTCGCATAAGCAATATATACACTTCAATAACATCTTGGAGTAATGTCGTAGAACTAATTTCAAATAACTTTTGATAAATCAATGAACCAACAATAAAACCTGATATCACTTTCGACAGTACGATAGAATTTATAAAAATACCACTTTTCTTCTATTCACTTTATTATAACTCTACATGTTTTATGTTTTTGAATTTAACGCTTCTTATGAAGTTTAAGGGCAAAAATCTTATACTGAAGAGTCATTCCACAGTAGACAATTTCTATGGCTGGAAACATCCGTTCTAAAGACGAAACCAGCTGAGAAAAAGAAAGTCTCTCTAGAAACTGAAATTAAATAACCTTAAAAGTCAAAGGAAATATAATACTCTTTGAATAATGTGGAGGCATTATCTTCATTAATTAGACGTCTACAAATTAATAAATTTGTATTTTAAAAATAGATAATAAATAAATAAAATACCGGAGGAATGTGAATTATAGGAATTTTGCACGAAACCAACAAAAGGTTTATTTGTTATACATCTGTTATTACGGATGTTAATGGTTTAGTATTTTACCGCTTATTGTGTTTAATAGCTAGAGAAAGTAATTCAATTTTGAACTATTTCATTTATTCATAATTTGACCATTTCAGACTATTAACCATTTCAGTTAGACTATAACCAAAATTATGTATACATCCGTAGCCCGCCATAGGCATTAGCCATAGTGAGAATGCAGAGAATTTGTGTGTGTTTATATATATATATATATATATATATATATATATATATATATATATATATATACTTACTGATTCTGTGTCCAACCACCAATATTGGATATTAATATAATAATCGTCAAAAGTTCCCAAGGATTTATGCCATTATTAATGGGGATTAAGGAAAAATATATTTATTAATTTAATTACAATTGTTTTTAAAATGCTATTTTGTTTTTAATTTCGGTGTATTTAACTCCACATTAAAAAATAAATAAATAAATAAATAACAAAAAAAAAAAAAAAGGATTTTAAATCATTCTAGCTTTGGATTCTCCAAGTGTTTAGTTATTACACAGGTTATATATTTTGATTACAGCAGTTGCACCTATAACTTTCAATTGCATTTATGTTTCAGGCCAGATCTGCACTGAGACTAGATATTGCAAGGGTGGGTTCCATTGCTGTGGCGATACTCACTGCTGCCCCAACGACAGGCATTGCTGCATGGATTTCCGAATAACGTGGAAGTGCTGTGCGTCCCTATGGCCACCTTTTGAGACCAACACCTAGATAGGACTAATAAATCTTCTGCCCCACTCATTGGAGAGAAAAGAGAAAAAGATAAAGAAGAGAAAAAATTGGGAAAATTAAAGAACTAAAATATCATTGTAGAAATAAATGGAGCAAGTATTCCTAGTTATTCAATTAAGAGCAATAATAATTTAGGTATCAACATATATTCATTCTTCTAGTGTTATTACTGTGAGTAAATTAATTACACTTAATGAGATTACCAACATAAGTATGTATTGCTTGTTTCTCATATTAATCTAGCTAATTAGTCTTACTAAAAAAAGTTTCTAACTTTTTGTTTGGAATACTATCGTAAATGCACATCGCATACTGCATATTTCTCTTATACTGAAGCTATACATATGACATTATTTATTTGTCATTCGAGCACAAATGACCTCCTCCACTCGCTCTATTCCCCATTGTTCCCATAGTAAAAGAGCTATGTAAACAGGTTTGAGTTCAGCTGCCTGTAAGATGTATATTGCCTTAATGTAAAAATTGGATTTTTAAACGTTGTATTTTGAATAGACTGAAAGCAAAGGAATACTACAACTAGAAAATTCGAACTACAAAAAAATAAATAACAAGATGGAAATTTAACATTACTGGATGCGCCGTAAAAAAATAAAAAATAATATATCTATGCTAATTTTATCAATTTTGAAGATGGGATGGGTTGTTTGAGGTTAATTAATATTTTTTTTTTTTTTTTTAATATTAGAAAACAATTTGTTGTGCTTAGCTGGAATTTTCCAGGACTCGCCGACCTATTGGTAAATTAAATTAAATTAAAGATAGGAATATATTGTTTAGTCGGTAATACACTCGTTTAGATAGCCCGGTGGTCCAGAAACTGAATTAAATATTAGTTCGATTTTGTAACTTAACCTTTTTTACCAGTTTTACATAAAAGGATAAATATAGAGATTATAAAGATTAAACAAAATATAAAACCCTTTGAGTGAACATTGGAAATTTGAATATATAATATATACATCTTATTTTATGGCAAGGGCCACCAATAAAAAAATCAAAAAATCATTCTATCTTTAAGAAACACATCTTTAATTTTGAAAAAATTTAAAAAATTGTTAATGAAATAAATAATACTAAGCGAAAAATAAAGAAGAATATTTCCATAATAAAAAATAGAAAAAGGGCAGTAAACCAAAAAACAGAAATTAAATACCTCAATCATATATTTTATAACATTTATCTTATATTATCGAGTGCAAGATAGACGGGTAAATAATCGATTTATAGTCAGCTGACTTAACCTACTTCGGGAACTTCAGTTTCAACTACCTCCTCCGTGAGGACAGTCACAACGAATGTAAGAGGGAAACGAGCACTTGAGAAATGTAAGTAGCAACCTATAATTAGGTTTAATAAATATTGCATAGGTGTAGGCACTCGTTAATGCAATATCTAGCAAAAGAATTATTAAGGGATTTGTTAAATTAATGTTATTAATTTTTTATATTTTTTTTTGAAAAGAGATAGCCCCTTGAAGAGGTGGCAAGTAAGCCACGAAACATTTACTATATACTCGCTGAGTGTTCTGGCGTGGAGCATGTTCTATAAATTAATGAGAACTGGGTTAAATTTGGGAAAATTAAATTAAATATATGCATATTTTTACCATTAATGAGTTTTGATCTATTCATTTTTACATATTCTCTTATGGGTGTCACAGTCCATATCAGGAAATACCACAACCTGATCAATTGGACCATATTAAAATTAGCTGTTCTAAACTCTTGGCACGCCAATCTATAAAATTGTTCTGATGATACAAGAAGTGTAGTTTTACAATGTAGACTTTTCGGTGAAATATTAAGATCTTTGGATCAGCGATTAGAGACATTTAACCTAGTTACCAGATAATAGTGCATAACGTAGATTTACTGATTATGACTTATAACAATCACTGATGATCATCGCAA
Organism: Riptortus pedestris; assembly: GCA_019009955.1. Classification (NCBI taxonomy): domain Eukaryota; kingdom Metazoa; phylum Arthropoda; class Insecta; order Hemiptera; family Alydidae; genus Riptortus; species Riptortus pedestris. The sequence continues at coordinate 98,855,614 of CM032230.1, read as the reverse complement.
TGTGTCCTTCTACTAAATCAATTAGGATACGATGAAGGTGAATCTTCAGACGAAAAGACAAACCAAATACAAGGTTAACATTAACTTAATCTATAAAATACAATAATTTAGCAGGGAAAAAGACTCCATAATATCAATCCTTTTCTAATCTATAGAAAGGATCTGCTCAATCTCAAAGGGCATTAGTCCTTAAAAGGAGCAATGAAGAGTCTCTTTTTCTAGGATCGCAGATTCAATCAACCATGTTCTATTGAAACGTGTTAGGTTAATGGTCTTAAGGGATTTATTTTTTACTGCAATAATATAAAAAGAATGGCTGAATCAGAAATAATCTGAGAATTAATGGAGCAGAAAGTTACCGATATGAGAAGAATAAAAAGAACACTGAGGTCTTTTTCTAGCTACGTCTGATAGTTTTGATCTTAAAAACGGTTATTTACTGGTTATCTATCACCTCCAATAGGAGCATGAATACTCGGGTCACTCATTTGTTTGGTCAGACCAGACCACATCTAGGTCACTGCAAATCTTCCAAAATAAGGGCTTGCATAAAATTTTGAAAACAAGATTACTTTATATTCTGGAAAAATATATCCATTCTACGTCTAGACAAGTCCTTGTATGTTATTGTTCAACACATCAGGATGGAAGGAGAGGAGGAACAGTATGGAAAGTCAACATACACTGCACTGCAAGACTGAGGGTAAATCATCTGTTTACATTATAAGGCATATTGTCATATACACTGCGTGCTGTATACAACATAAACAGACAGGACATTATTTAACAAAATTTGAAATTCAACACAATGACAAAATTTGTCACAGAAAACACAAAAGTTTTTACATATACTTTATGGCTGTTCAAAATTTAATCAAAGAATATCAAATTTAATAATGAATATGATTTTAAAAGGAGGTAATTGGCCAGAACCAACTCATATTATATTTAAGAAATATAATAAAAAACTTTTAAAGTTTATCAAAAGTATAGATATGGATGTAGCAAAAATACATTAGAATGTAAAGTTGATTGAGAGGAATGGGAATTATAATTCAATATATTTACCTTGCATAGAGTCGCAAATTAAATGTCGGTTGAGTTTAACTTTAATTGATTTGTTTGTTTTTTTTTCTTATTTTATTTATTTACTTTTTCTTTTCATTTATTAATTTAGTTATAATTATCTTACTTATTTTAATATTTTATTTTATTATTATTACTTCTTTTATATTATATTTGAGTAGATAGTTGATTAATGTATACTTATTGTAAAATAAAAATTTATTTAAACATAATCATCAGGCTTGAGGAGAAAAAAAAATGTTGTATACAAATATAAAGTTCAATTACGCTGTTTTCACTCATTGTCAAGGTTATTGTTTACAGTGGTCAACATTAAAAACGAATTGTCATGGTTGATATGTGGATAGATGCGTGTTTCAAGTTTTATGAAATTGTTTAATTTTTAGTAAAAACAGTATAAAAAACATAAACAACATTTAGCAATTGTAGTAAAAAGGACAGTTGCATCATTCCTGGCAACCCCCCCCCCCAATTATGAAAAACATTTATTTGTATCTCCGGAAGGATAAGACGGTCAAACAACCTCCAGTCTTGAAAATTTGTTATTGAGTACTTTGGGGGCGAATCGCTCCATCTTCAGTGCTGAGTGACGTCACAAATACAATTTATATACAATACTAGGAGTATTGTCGCTAGTATTTCCTCTCCATCTCCTTTTCCGTTTATTGTATGGTTAATTTAATAGTAATTTAAATAATAAAAACCAATCTAAATCTGCTATTTTGAAATGCAAAAAGAAATTCTACCACTATTATGTTTCTGACCACTTTGTAAGTATTTTTGCAGAAAGGTTTCATTAGGGAATGTCTACAACATAGTTGCTTGAGAGCATCTCATCCCATGACTGATTTTCGTACCAGTATTACTAACTAATATTATTTAGTATTACTGGTACAAAAATCAAAGAAAAACAATGAATACCTATTTGCTTTTTAGCTATCTAGGAGCAGATACTGCTGTAAAAACTCTCAATATCTACTTTTATGAGTTATAACTATTTTTAGCTTTAAAAATGATATATTTGAACAACCATTTTCTTCATTAATTTATTAATCTTCAAAATGTTTGTGTTACTAATCCTCTTCTTGGATTATTTGAATAATAAATATCCCCTTTTGATATCTCTCGCATACGTTGATTATTATTTACTTCACCTATTGTATAAATAGGTATAAAATAAGAAATAGCATTCGTACAGTAAGAATGAAGGCTACGGTGTTAATTTTTTTCCTCGCAGCTCTGATTACTTTGACGTTGGCAGAATTGGCTGATGATAAACGTAAGTGAAGTGGAATTAGTTTTATCTCATTGCTGTTATGATAACGCTTGAAGTATTTATGATAAGATCTCAAAAAAATATTTTAGATTACTGATTTAATATTTAAATTTTGTTTTTTTTTGTTGTCCATTTTCTAATAAGGAACTTGTTTTGAGAAAAATGAAGCACTATAAGTGAAGGATCAAGCAGGTCATAGAATTTTGCCCTACGTTTCCAAGATATAACTCAAAATCACATTAGATTTCAGTTCTTCCGAGTCCGATCTACTGTATTTAGTAGGTGGATAAAATGAGCTACTTCAGGTTTTAGTTTTTGTTAGATCGAAACAAAACTTAATTTCAAACAAATTCTTTAATAGGTGAAATCGGAGAAAGATTAATTGGCATTTTTAGAAGAGAAAAATGAATGAAAATTCAAAATTATTATTATTATTATTTATTAACGTCCACTTTTTGCAACTTAGGCTAATCGGGACGGGTTATCTACAGGTTACCACCCTTTTCTAGCCAGGGTGGGATTTTAGGACGTTATTTAATGAATTCAAAATATTTCCTCTATTATAAGTTTATATTAACAACCTCATTATAAGGTTAATTTCCTACATTTTTTCTTCTCATATAAACTGAGATATTTACATTTTTTTGGTTTTCAGACATTTATAAACCCCTACTCCAATTAATGCAGTTTTCACATCAATCTAAACCATTTTGTTTTCTGTTTACATCTCAAGTCCTGGCTTATACACAGAAAGTCCGTCACGCAGGGGCTTCGTAAACTAAGCAGATTTCCCACGTGAAGTTATACAATAGAGAAATCTCCATACGAGAGCCGAACAGTTACGGTAAAGGGCCGAACTAGCTTTTGGCGGGAAATTCAAAAATCCGTTATCGGCCCAAATTTAATAAAAATGCAAATATCTCGGTTAATATTCAAGATAGGGAATAAATGTATATAACAATATTTATAGTAAATTTAATTTGCAATAAGATTGATTCTGTACAATTTTTCGATCCGACGTATAGTAACGGAGATATTTTGAATTTTCAAAAATCCTCCCCTCTAAATCCCCCCTCCCACTGATCCGGTTTCAGCCGTTAACGAACTTGATCTTTCTTTTTACATGAAACGACTAAATATCGAGTTTGGTAATGATCACACAAAAATTGCGACCGCTAGAGTGGTAACAGACAAATATATATATATATATATATATATATATAAAGTTACATATAAATTATATTATATATATATACATATATATATATATATATATATATATATATATATATATATATATATATATATAAACTCCTCGTCATAAAAATCTATCTAATAATCTATCTATCTATCTATATAATCTAATTATTTTAGAATTCATAGGTAATTATGGCATGGTTAGATAGAGATGACACAATTAGGACAGTGACGACACGTTACATTCCTAATCGACTTGGGGTCCACTTTTCAACTGTCGCACGGGTCTTGAAACGATTAAGAAAGACAGGAGGATACGCAAGAAGACCTGGATCGGGCCGACCAGGGGTCACTTCAGCGGAAGACGACCGTTTTATCCGGCTCCAGACTCAGAAATTGGCTAATAACACCAAATGACTTTTAAAACCAAAACTTGGTCGCTGGTGTTCGAAACTTACACGTTTCGGTATCAACAGTTACGAGACGAGTGAAGAATAGTGGACTGAGGTCACGAAGGCACATGGTTGGACCACTTCTCTGCAGAGAGCACAGAAGAGCCCGCCTTAGGTTTGCCCAGGAGCACCGAGATTGGACTGTCGATGACTGGAGACGAGTCCTGTTCACCGATGAGACCAGAGTGGCGCTAAACTCTCCTGACGGACGCAGAAGAATGTGGAAGGTGCCAGGTGAGCGATACAGCAAATGTTGTATAGTCGGATAGGAGCCTTATGGTGTGGGCTCCGTGATGTTCTGGGGTGGCATCTCATAGGAAGCTCGCACGGAGTTAGTTTCGATTCGTGGGGGCCCTTTGACTGCACAAAGATATGTGGCAGACATTTTGGAGGACCATGTCATGCCATACATGCCATTTATTGGTGAAAATGCATTTCTTATGCATGATAATGCAAGGCCACATGTTGCACGTATAGTTAGGGACTACCTAAACGAAATCAATATCGACACATTCCCATGGCCAGCGAGGAGCCCTGACCTAAATTGCATAGAACATTTATGGGACAGACTAAAAAGAAGTGTTCGAGCCTAGGAACCAGCACCACTCAACCTCAGGGAGCTTGAGGCTGCCGTTTTGGAAGAGTGGGGAAGATTACCTCAGGAGGCCGTCCAGGACTTGATCAGGAGCACGCCCACACCTATGGAGGCTGTCATTCGAGCAAGAGGTGGCAACACTTGTTATTAGTGTAAGAATAGTCAATTTAATTTTTAAAAAAGTTAATATTTTGTTTTTTCATTTTTAGGATAAATTTTAATTTTTTTTTGTAATTAAAGAAATTAAATTTTTTTTTTCTGAAATACATTTTTTATTACTCCTATGTACTTGTATTAACCTCCTTCAAAAACTATATGTTTTATCGCTCAACCACACACGCACGAACACGCACACACACTTTTCGTTTCAGATTGTACCTTTTTCTGCTTTATAGCAGATTTCCCTTAAGGAAAATCAGCTATTGAGATGACGAAAATAAGGTCCGTTCATAATTATATGTATGTACCTAAATATATATATATATATATATATATATATATATATGTGTGTGTGTGTGTGTGTGTTTGTTAACGCTCTAGCGGTGGCAATTTTTTTTTTATCGTTACCAAACTCGGAATATAATCGTTTTATATAAAAAGGAAGATCAAGTTCGTAATCGGAACAGCGGAAGAGGGGGTTTAGAGGGGGGATTTTTGAAAATTCAAAATATCTCCGTTATTTTGCTTGGGATCAAAAAATTGTATAAAATTAATCTTATTGCAAATTAAATTTACTATAAATAATGTTCTATACATTTATTCTGTATCTTGAATATTAACCGAGATATTTGCATTTGTCTTGTGTGTGTGGTCGGCAGGAGTCGGCTATGTTCGGGACTTTCCGCCGAGAGCTAGGGCGGCCGTTTCCGTAACTGTTCGTCCCTCGTGAATAGGTTTAGAGATTCCTTAATACTACTGTTGTTATTAGGCAGATTTCTCTATTGTAAAACTTCACGTGGGAAATCTGCTTAGTTTACGCAGCCCCTGCGTGACAGTTGTTTTTATCTTCTCCGGTGTCCAATGTCACCAATCCTATTTTGATGCACCTAATATAACTCAACCTTTGCTTCATACCTACCCGTTAGTATCTATATCTCGTGTCTATACACTAGTAGTATGATGGTGGAGTTATAGAACGTGACATTCTAAGCACGTGAGATTTTCCTTGATGTTTGGCCTCGAGGAAATGAGATGACCTTGCGGCTAGCACTAGTTATCCCCAGTGCATTGATCTTTGATTGAAGTAACAGAATCTACTCGGCCTTTGAAGATTTCTACTGTCAGGAAGTAAAGGCCCCCAACACGCAATCTTCATTTTCTTGATTTACTAGCTAGCCTATCTCTTTCGCAGTTGTTATAAGGAAACCAGCGAAAGACTGTATACGGGTATCCTCTTTATTCCTGTACAATATACTTCAAACAATTATGCTAGGAATTTATTCATCTTATCTAAATTTACTCCTCATGTCACCTTGCTTTTCCTGTTGCCTTCTCTACATGTAGTTTTAATAACATAGGGACCAGCAATTACATTGTCCAAAGCAGATTTATTGGCGTCCAATGTCTCAGTCATTTCCCGTTGAACCAACACTCTACTAGGTGTAGAATTCTTCGATTATATGAGCACAGATAGGATATACTTCACGGATGGAACATCAAGAAATAGTTACATTCTATAGAAAGGTACAATTAATGTAGATTTGCAGTAAGGATGCGCCACAAGCATGGAACAACTTTTAAAACCATATCACTCCTTACCCAAATAATTTGTGTGCCTTATATCACTGATTGCGTTATAATTTCCAAGGAAAATAAAAATGTTAGTCAAATGAATTTTGGTTTGCTGTCATGCGAGTCATGAAAACTTCTGTAAATTTTTCGAACTCTTACTTATTATGTGTGAATTAATGTTTTACTGTATTACTACGCTTAAAGTCCATAATGGGCCCCATTACTGGAACCAAATAACATTTCAAATAAGCTAAGCTACTTTGTTGTACTAAATTTAATTTGGTGTAAGCTAAACTAAATTTTTATACTTAATATTATAAACTGAACTGAAATTTACTCCACTAGTTTCGTATAGAAAAAATATTGGATAAGCTAGATTAATTGTATAGAAATAGATAGTTTTACCGATTTTATTACACATTTTGTTAATCCATCTTGAAAAACATCACAAGCATTACTCCATTTCATATTATTATTAAGGATAATATTCAGTTTAAAATGTGAACTCTCGTTAAGAAATAAAATATCTTTGAAAAACTATGAAAAACAGCAAATATAATACAAAGCGAGAAATGTGGGTAAGAACTAATATCAAAAAAAAATCTTGAAAATAAGGAAGTGATCAAATTCGTGTTTTTTGAGGAAATAATAGTAATAATTTTATTTTAATGCAAACTTTTTAATTCTTTCGGATAAAGAAGCAGCCTTCTTAATAACTAAGAAAATAATATAAGTTCTCTTATTATTTTTTATAAAAAATAACTAAATCGACATTTACCAACAGGAAAATTATGGAAAAATAAATCACATTTTAGCTATAGTGATATCTCCAATTTCTATAGCAGTTACGCCTGAAGCCACCTCACTTCCCATGAAGTATGCATGCATCTCACTTCCTATGAAGTATGAATGCTTCTCACTTCCTATGAAGTATGCATGCATCTCACTTCCTATGAAGTATGTATGCATCTCACTTCCTATGAAGTATGTATGCATCTCACTTCCTATGAAGTATGTATGCATCTCCCTTCCTCTGAAGCATGCATGCATCTCACTTCCTATGAAGTATGTATGCATCTCACTTCCTATGAAGTATGTATGCATCTCCCTTCCTCTGAAGCATGCATGCATCTCACTTCCTATGAAGTATGCATGCATCTCACTTCCTATGAAGTATGTATGCATCTCACTTCCTATGAAGTATGTATGCATCTCACTTCCTATGAAGTATGCATGCATCTCAATTCCTAAGAAGTATGCATGCATCTCACTGCCTATGAAGTATGCATGCATCTCACTTCCTATGAAGTATGCATGCATCTCACTTCCTATGAAGTATGCATGCATCTCACTTCCTATGAAGTATGTATGCATCTCACTTCCTATGAAGTATGTATGCATCTCACTTCCTATGAAGTATGTATGCATCTCCCTTCCTCTGAAGCATGCATGCATCTCACTTCCTATGAAGTATGCATGCATCTCACTTCCTATGAAGTATGCATGCATCTCACTTCCTATGAAGTATGTATGCATCTCACTTCCTATGAAGTATGTATGCATCTCACTTCCTATGAAGTATGCATGCATCTCACTTCCTATGAAGTATGCATGCATCTCACTTCCTATGAAGTATGCATGCATCTCACTTCCTATGAAGTATGCATGCATCTCACTTCCTATGAAGTATGCATGCATCTCACTTCCTATGAAGTATGCATGCATCTCACTTCTCACGAAGTATGCATGCATCTCACTTCCTATGAAGTATGCATGCATCTCACATCCTATAAAGTATCCATGCATCTCACTTCCTATGAAGTATACATGCATCTCACATCCTATAAAGTATGCATGCATCTCACTTCCTATGAATTATGCATGCACTTCACAACCCCTATCTCAATTCGAAGTCAATCCAGGGTTAGGAGTAGTCGTTAATCAGCACTTCATACAGCCACATCATTTTCTCCCAACATTGAATAATGAAGTCATTCCTCAACTAGGCGAAGTTTGAAGGTAGATGGATGGATTTCCATCGTGGACGTCACATTTCTGTGTTACTGCATCGACAACTCCCTCACTGACGTATTGAACGACATGGCTTTGTGATTTGTTCGGTCCCATTTAATGTTTTAATGTCCCGATAGATTTTAATGTACGTGTGTCGAATTTAAACGAGATCCATTGCATCTTATATAAAGGATTGACAATCATGGAAAGAAATAAGAAAAAGAAGAGAGAACATTTTAAAATGTCAAAAGTATTTCACTTTTTTTATTAGCATTTCGCTAATTATTTTAATTTTTAAGACGGCACCCCTTATTCGTAATACGGGGTGATTTTTAAATCTTACTTTTTAAAACACGAGTTCAGAAAACAAATCGTTGTTAAATAATTATGAAATTGCTATTCATCTTTCTGGCTACTAATACATGGCAGAACAATGTTCTGTTTCATATACGAGAGATTCTTTTAGGTTTTCACGATAAGGTTGCTAAAGCTCCCCAAGGAAATCACAGGAAGCTCAGATTAATCTAATAACAGAGGTCTACTCTTGTGACTGAAATATTTTTACAACTCCCCATGAGTTTATTTGGTGTTACCTGCTATTTGAAAGTGATACGTTCAGATATAATTTTCCATTATTTCTGAACGCATTACTTTCAAATAACTTTGACTTTCCTCCCTTGCTTGCATTTTCGAAACATTAAGCACAACTCGAGCAAGTTTCTTATTAAAGGGACATGACTAAAGTATACATTTATGGTCACCCAAAACATGTCAAATTCTTTCGGGTGGAAGGATGATTTTCATCACAAATGTGATACAAATTCAAAATATTAGAATAAGAGGAACTCGCAATTTTTCGTAAATATCTAATGGATTTCAATGAATATAGTAATATCATTAGAGCAGATTCCATCAAAAGTCAATAGTTCATCAAACCTACTTATAGAAAATAAACATAGTGCATCCTCATAACATATAGATAGTAATGGGATGGTATACATTTAACCAACCGAATTTGAAACTCTGATGAATGTACGATAGTTCGAATAATATTCAGGCAGAGGATTACTTAATACAGTTAAAAACTAAAATCATATGAATTAGAAAAAGTTTCGTATTTTATTAATGTGTTACAATAATATCAGGTTATTCAGAAAGGTTTTGTGACTCATCACAATTTATTTTTAAAAACTTTCAGCGTTTTCTGGAATTCGTATTCCCTTCATCAAAGCTACAAGCAATTAAGGCACAATAAACAACAATTGTTGTTGAAACATTTTATTGTTTTAACCTTCATCATTTTATTGACTGTTTTTATATGCATGAAATTTTTTAAAAAAAGTTTTTAAAATAGTTTTAGAACAAACTCCTTATTTATTGTGCTTTATTGTTTGTAGTTCTGATGATGGGGATGCAAATTCCTGAAAGAGCTAACCGTTTTTATAAATAAACTGTGAGGAGCCGCAAAACTGTGTTATGAATTACCTGCTTCATCACCCTCACCAGCAGAAAATAAAAATTTACAATAATATCAACTAAATATCTGCTTTGAAAATGTTTATTTATAAGTTAGGGTTAGTAAATCTGCACGATACTCCATTTTATAGACAGTTTAAAAAAGTGACAATACCCGATTGTGCCAATGGATTAATTAAAAAACTCCAGGATTCATTAATTTTGCTTCCTTCCCATTAAGCCCAGGGCAGTTTATTCACGAATTTATTCATTTATGAGCCGTTTAGATGAAGTAACACTTCATTTTATTGTATTCTCATTCTTACTTAGACTGGTTCGCATGAGAGACTTAGAAGTTCCTCCACCATTTCTTCTGTTATTTCTATGCAAATTTGCATATATACAAATTTGAATATGCGTTTTGTTCCTCGGTCCCTGTAGCCCCAGCTCATTTCCGTGTAATAAAAATCCGTCACGCAGGGGCTGAGTAAACTTAGCAGATTTCCCACGCGAAGGTTTACAATAGATAAATATACATACAGGTAACACTACCGTGAATGTCAAGTGACCAAAAACAAACGGTAATGAGAGATCATTCAGTCAATTTACAATACCAGTTAATAATCTCTACAACGGAAAGCGGCTGAATGGAAACAAACAGGCCAGCCAACCTCCCTTGACTTGAAAATCCTCCCTTCTCACCCCCCCCCCCTCCCACTGGCCAGATTTTAGCCATTAATGAACTAGATTTTTCTTTTTACATAAAATGTTTAAGTAGATGGTAACGATCAAACAAAAATTGCGACCGCTAAAGTGTTAACAGACAAATATATATATATATATATATATAATTTTGAACGGACCTCATTTTCGTCATCTCTTGGGTAAGATCGATGGACATTTGAAGAAGTTTTTCGAAAATCGTGTTATGTGTATGACCTCAATTTAACCAAAGTGTAGCATATTTGTTCTGTTCCTCCAGGAGTCGTATGCTCACCGAACAAGTACTGTGGATCTGGTTACAAGTGTTGCGGAGTGAGGAACTGCTGTCCCACTGCTAAGTACTGCTGCTATGGTTACCTCTTCCAATGGTACTGCTGCAATATCCCCTACCAGATTGGGTCAGTATACACTTGTCCAAACTATAGATAGATTAAATTAAGGGCTATTTAAATTTCTACTTATCTTTAGCTCAACAGTCTATGTGAGTGTGTGTTTACTATGAAGCGGCCTTAATTCTTGTTTGATCGTTACAAAACCTAGGTGCTTCATGTTGACAAAAGATCAAGTTCATATGCAGCCGATGTCAAATATCGTGTGATTTGGATATTTAGAAAATGTTACATTCGAAATCGCTATGAGTTCCAACGAAAAAAGTTAAGTTAGCAATCTCATTGGAAAATTTATTTCCTGCAATTTTCTCTCTATTAGCTTTATAAAATTCAATTATCAACGGACGTATATGTATTTATTAATTTTCAGAAAGAAGTAAGCCCCCACTTTTACGATGTTCACTGTAGTCTGTTACATCTAGAATCATCGTATTCCAAGCATAAATACCATGCATTGTTTACATTGAACCATTAATAATAAATATTTAAGAATGATAATTAAAAGAAAGAATGTATGAACTACGGTAACAACAGAGGACGTATTTTATACTCCAATGGCTACCGTATTTATTCGTTAAATACTATTATAGGGGATGAAGAGGTAGGAGGGGGAGGGGAGATTAGTAAAGGGATGAAATGTGAAATCTGAAATATTTCTAATATTATGAACTGGATTATGCAACCAATCTCATTGATTATTTAAATAAATGGTTGAATGAAAAATAGCCTTTATTGCACTCTCAGTTTTGTTTCTAGCATTGCTAAATAGAATTAAACATTTAAACTTTTAAGCTATTGTTTAAGTAATAATAATATATAAATATTTTTTTATATAAATATATATAGTTATATTTTTCAGTTTTCAATGCCGTATATTATATATGTAGGTTATTTATTAACATCCACTTTTGTGCATCTGCGGCTGATTGGAGTGGGTTATCTAGAGGCTACGCCCTTTTCCTTAACAGGGAAGGACTATGGATTTTATTTAATGAGTTCGCAATTGAATAAATTCCTATTTCCCAGGCGGTTAATAAACTCGACACATAGGTTTGTTTATGATCAACGCCTTAACTCACAAGGGTAACCTGAGCCACTCAAAAAAAAAAAAATTACAAGGACAGATCGGGAAAGTAAAGCATGGTGTTGCTCTTAGAAAGTAAAAACCATCTACTTTCTATGATGCATAGTCATGTAGGACGTTGATGTTACTTGCTTCCAGTATATTAGTCCTGCTACTCTCACATGCAGTCAGGCATTGAGTGTCTTGGTCCTAGTCTGTATGGGCCCCACAAAGATATCTCAGACCACCCACCACCTATATTCTGAAGGGATGATTCCCATTATAGACCATCGCTCTGGCTGTCAATGTCACTTACTTTTGATACAGACATCACTACATAAATTCTCTTTTTTCATACGCCAAAGTTATTCATGAGGTACGATACAAACGCCTTAACACACATCATTCAAGGGCTTAGATTGGCCCAGTTGTAGAGTAAAATAATATTGCAAATTGGAATTATTAGATGATATACAACTACAGATTATTGTGTTGCCCGTATATTCACAGGACTTCTGACGATAGTCGAGGGAGAAATGTGCGCGTCTTCTAAGTACTGCCAGACTGGGTTCCATTGCTGTGGGGACAGCCACTGCTGTTCAGAAGACAGGTACTGCTGCCTGGTGTCCAAATTAGGAAAGCGATGCTGCAAGCTTCCCTTCAGCATATGGTAATACAGCCTCTAATTATATTTTCAATATACCACACATACCTACAACAAAGTGTTCATGTTTATTGTCGAATTCCTTTTTATTTTTTTTTTCTCAATTCAGTGGGCATTTAAAATTGTATTCCATTGAAATTTAATCTCTCTAAGGTTGTCAGTGATCATGAATTACTGTATACACACTTTGTTGAAGAATTTGTTACTTAAAGTAAAGGTCATTAGAGTTATGCGTTTTGATCTCTTAAGCACGTGAGCAAATTGGTCCTGGGTTTTTTAACAAAGGGAATACGAAATTTTAGTAATATTGTCCGTCTTTTTGTATTAAATGATTCTCCATTCAATAACACCAGGATATCTGATATAATCAGCTTTAAATAATGGAATATCTCTTATGGGAGAATCTGTCGTCATTGTTGAACATAAATGTTTATTCACTGGAGTATAAAAGCAAATATCTCAAACGTCTCTCAAGAAAAGCCTCTACAAGGTTTAGAGAATTTATTGCTGGTATCGTTCTATAAAAATCTGAACCCATTATTTACGCAAGCATATATGTTGAATTTTTAAGTGTGTGTGTGTGTGTGTGTGAGTGTGTGTGTGTGTGTGTGTGTGTGTGTGAGTGTGTGTGTGTGTGTGTGTGTGTGTGTGTGTGTGTGTGTGTGTGTGTGTGTGTGTGTGTGTGTGTGTGTGTGTGTGTGTGTGTGTGTGTGTGTGTGTGTGTGTGTGTGTGAATGTATATTCTATTCTCAAATTCATGATATTTTTGAAAAATCCTTAATACGCAACGTTATTCAAAAAATGGTTATCACTTCCAGTCTATTTTTAATTTCCTTTATTTTTTGCGACTGCTGAAGAGGCCCCACCCTCGTCTTCAGTACTTACACCAATCAAATGGTAATCCATCTGGTTTAATTACCTCTGATTTTGTATCTTCATATCACTCAGTATTAAGTCATGAAGTCTGCCATGCTACCTCTGAAGTCTGGCATTACCTCTTGGCGTAATACATCAGAACAGAGAAGATGAGGTTAGAGTCTCGAAAACAATCTGCACAAATCAAGGAAATAATGAGAAGAAATATTGGTTCTTCTCGCATAACTTAAAAGTTATGAACCTCGACCAGTCAGGCAACATTTCAGCGAAGCTAGGGTATAACCATGTTTACTGGGAAAATTGAAACTGCAATAACAAGATATAATGGATGTAAAAGAAACCAATATTTGTTTCCACCTAGTCTAATTAAAATATTCAATTTAATATTGATAAGGGGTTTTGAATTTAAGTACTCAGGGACACCGGAGGAATGACAAAGGTTGGAAGAGGGCAACGGCAAGGGGAGGTTGAGTTTCGGACTAAAATGGGATTAATTGGATTTAAGTAGAGGGCATATATGATTGTATTTAGCCTTTCTTGTTGGTTTGAAGTTGGGACGTTTCTGTTTTATATTCATGTAGATAGATGAATGTTTATGGAAAATGGTTTCTGAGAAATGAAGGAAAATTGCACGATATCAAATTTTTGTTCATCAGAAATAGTGTGATTGGAGAGTGCTGTGTTTAAAGGTCGTTCAATTGCGTATGAAGTTTTTGGATCACCTTTTTCATTCCATGTAATAGAACAGTTAGGAAGGATACAAAACATAAAAAAAAAAATTATATTAGAAGTCATTTGAGAAGGAATTTCGAAATCATGGATTTTTCAGGAGTTTAAATCGGGATTAAGGTAGTACGAGATAACGTTGGAGAATAAGGGTATACTTCTGAAGTGAAATTCAAATCAAAAAAAGGGCATGAAGACCAGTATTATTTATTGGAGGCATTTTGTTTGAATAATAGGATTGAAAAGAGTCCTGAGTTGGTAGGGGTGGTATTCCAGTCAGTGCAAATGGTGCCGTTTGTGTCAGAGGTAAAAACCAAAGAGGGTGTTCATGTTTAGTTTGAACATTGGCTTCGAATCTTTGTGTTTAATACCTCTAATATCACGAGTTTTGTGGGGGGTTTTTTATAATTTTTTATAGGCATTGAATAGTTGGGTTTAAACGCATCTTGGTTTTGTTTTCAGCGTTCTCATAAACAAAAGTGAATGAATGAATGAATTTAGCCTTTATTTTAAAGAATAAAGTGAAAATAATAGTTTACAAAGTTAATATATACATGATTTTAAGGTGGAAATACACTAATAAACAATATTGCTTACATACTTTGAATTTAGAAAATAACTGGTGGTTCACTCTTTATAGGCCTTCCTCAAAGGGAGTATGGTATAACTTCCTGGAGTGAACAACTCTATTGGGAAGTGTCATAAACAAAAGTAAAAAACATTAAATCTTATTGTTGAAATCCATTAATTTCTTTCTTAAATTGTTCTCAAAACTAAGCAGTGAGGAACAACAAAACAATCCTGGATTGTGATTCAGTGATTCCAAGAAATCCAGTTATTAAATCTGGTCTTGTATGAAGCACATTACTATTTAAATTAAATTAAAACTCCAAAAAAATGGAGACCATTTTATTGAATTTACAACAATTCTGTTGGAATCATAATTTAATGCTATATCCATTTATATGTCAAAAATGACTGACATTTCAAAAACTCGAAGGGGATGATGTATCGATACAAGACATTACGGAATAACGATAACTTAATCTGAAATTCGCTAATTGAAATACAATTTTTTTATAATAATATATAATTAAAATTGTATTTACATATACTATACAAGCAACACATTTGCATTCTTGTCAATATTTTTGTTTTACCTTATTTTGTTTTTTTAATTCTAAAATTCCTTTGGATTGAAGCTCTTATACATGAGACATTTCTTTCATTTTAGGGAGTCTTCATACATTCAACACGCCAGAACAAAGAAATAGTCAACGATAATATATAAAGGAAAATCAAGATTCTGAAGATCCTTGGCCTATACATTGACTGGAATCAGACTGTACATTGCCCAACAGATTTGTGAAGCTCTGCAATTAATAGTCACACTAAGAATGCTACTTTTTTAATATTTTATTTACATGATATTTTCATTAATAAACATTTATTATGCACCAATAGCTAATGGTTATATTATACTAATAATTCTACCCCTATACTCACATTTATTAGTTACTCTTAAGATATAATTAATTGTGAATCTTAGGGCTCGCATAAATAATTGTATTCCTCCGAATGAACATTATTCACAGTTGAGAATACGCATAATTTATAGTTCAATGGATGATATATTCTTCTAGGGAAGTTGGGTGGTTGAGGAGCGAATTAATCTAGATGTACACGATAGCCCTTTTTTCCTCCACAATGCTTTTATTTAGAGATAGTTCACTTTCAGAGCAACAGCTCCATTTTCAGTGTCAGTGGAAAAATTCATTGATATGATATTATTTGTTTTTAGCAGTTGATTCTAGTAGTTTAGTTTTAAATTGTACCTTTTAGTATATGTTGACTTGCTAAATGTATGCTTTTAAGTAATGACAGTTTTCTGTGATATTTGTTTCTATTTTGATCTATTGTTCACTTTCAACTTGTATTTTGATTTAGTTTTTCTTTCTTTTCTTTTTTAGGCTGAGGTTGTTAGTTTAAATATTGCTTTTTGCACGATTTTCATAGGGGTTTTATATTTTCTTCTAAGTTTCATGGCAATGGCCACCAATAAAAAAACATTTTATCCTTGAAAACTTTATTCATACTGCCCTAAATGTTTCGTGGCTTACATACTACCCCTTTCAAAAAATATATTGGGTCCAGAATAAGAAGCATAGGGGTCTTGTTCATGTCAACAAGCAGTGAAGATGGAGATATTGCTCTGAAAGTACACTATGTCTAAATAAACGCATTGTAGAAGAAAGCAGGCCTACTTTGTACATCCAATTGTTAGAATAAGGTACAAGTAAATAATTGAGGCGGATACACATAACTCACAGTTGTGCGAAGTTAACCATACCTATCGTTTCACTATTGACCTAAAGAATAATTTAATTTAGCCACATTAGTCCAAACCCTAAAAGACATCATACTTTTTAATACATTTATTTTGTCATGTTGGAACAGTGTTAAATGAAACATTTCTTAGTCAAACCCAATTAAGATAACAAACCAATATACTCCCATTAACATAGACCCACATCCTACACACACATGCTCATGCAAACCTAAGCGAAAAGTCATCGCAGATAATCTGTACTATCTTACACATACTCTTAAAACTTCAAATTTTAACAGATTACACTCACCAATTTTTAGATCTTTCATCCAATGCCCATTGATCCTCATCTTCATACTGCAAAGCATCGATTGTCTTCCGACAGCTCTCATTCCCAAGCCTCGATTCCTGCCCTCTTCCTTGCTGGATTATCCTTGCTTGCTCTTCCAGAAGATTGATCAGGCTCCTCAGATCTGCATACTAAGGCAATGTGGGTATGCATTGGGTTGCCCAAGCGTACGTGCCTTACACTTAATTTACACGTTGGCGACTTCATCCCAATTTACGACACCATCCATCTCCCTTCGCTGACCTTTAGGTCCCATTACCAAGGTATTGCCAAGTTCGGATGAAGTTGATCGTCTTCTCTATGCCGTGTCTCTTCAGCCCGCAATTACACTGTATCACTTGTCGGTCCTTTCCTAATAAAGTTTTGTACCCACTCACTTTATAAGGGTGTGCGGCATTTCTTACGATCCGTTATTATACCCCGATATTTGGTTATGTATCTCTTTTTTTACAGTTAGAGTACTATGCATATGAAATTTACTTTCATTTTACTCTGACACATATGCTCCACTCGGTACTCTTTGTAAAATAATCTGGATGCATCATACTTTTATTTTCTAATCAGAGATCAGAGGGGGTAAATAGCATTTAATATTTAAGAAGATCAATATGTGAGTCAATTTAGCTTATTCAGCGAACCAAAAGAATAGCTGTACTTTGCTCATAGAGTATTTCTTGAAGTACAAGTATCCAAAAGAAATGGTTACTCGTTGACACTGAACCTACTAAGAACAAAATGACATGCTGAATGAATCTTGTATGGTATTGGAGTTCTGGAATCTTATTTAGAGGTAAACCATTTTACTTTCACCAAGATGATACATCACCTCACTATCCATAGATATATTAGAGGTTACTTGTATTCCACACAACCTGCAAGATGTCTAGGTCAACGGGGTGTTTTGAGTACCCGCGACGGTCACAATAATTTAAACCTCTTGGTTTTTTTCTTTTGAGGGACCTTGAAAAACGAAGATACACATAAGCCACCTACTGTGAACCGGCTACAAGAAACTATCGTGACCGTGTGTGCCGCCATTACACCTGCAACATTGACAGCCGTAGTTCGGTAAGCTGCTCAGATGACAGACATGTTCAATACAAACTTATATGTACCTTAATTAGTTAAGGAAAGTAAAAAGGCTTTTTTTGAGGAGTTTCAATTTGAAGCTAAACACACCATTGTAAATTTTTTGAAATAAATAAAAACATTCTGCCTTACCAAGTTGTCTCAAACCAGCTAAGGAGAATAAGAAGTTGAATAGATGAAACTGTGAACGTACATTGCAGAGGAAAACTGTATGACGCAGCAAGGTTGAAGCAAACTTTTCCACGGCTCGGCTGCTCTCAGTTTGTACAAGTTTGTTGTAACTCGTGGAGGTCATAGCGTGAGACTGTGAGTCCATTCGCTGGAGCAGTGCGTGCTATCCAGGGCAAAACTTTCCCTGCTTTTACGAGGCAAGTTCCCGAAGGACTCAGGCCCAAGCCAGCCTATCTCTGGCTCAGTGTCACTTACAGGCGAAAAATAGGGCAGGAATTGAGTGAAAATCTTGTTTCAACGTTCCCGAAAGGTATTTTAAAGGCATTTTTGCTCCTTTATTCAGTAGACCGTAGATCCACATAAATCCATCTTATAGTCCTTTCAAAACTATGCAGCACAGGAACGACATAGGAAATTATTATTTATTTATTTGATCAAATAATTAAATAAAATATACTAAATATAATTAAATGAATATACGTATGGAATATACGATATAAAATATTTGCAATAAATTAGTCAATAACAAAGCCAAAGAGAAAAAAATCAAATTTATAATAAAGAGAAGAAAGTGTAAAGGTACACATGATGTTTTATGAAGTTAAGTAAAAGTAGATGTCGTTTATTTTATTTTGATTTTTTTTGCAAAATATGCCTTCATTATCTGTTATAATTTACCATCGTTATTTGTTGTTATCTATAAATAACATAAAATCATAAGTGGATGTCTATTTGCATGTTCCCTTTATCATGATAATTATCTTACCCACGTTTGTTTACCAGCGAAAATTCTATAGGGAGGGGGGGGGGAGGAAATTTAACAAGTATACTTTTTTTGAACCCAAGCATTGGAACATTAGGGTTTTTCTTTTTAAATTTAGCTCCAAACAAGCACTACTTGGTACAATCCCATATAGTCAGTGATCTGCATATTAATAACTATTAACATTAACTATTTCCGTTAATAAATTTTTAGACATAGGAATTTATTCTGTATTATATTTTGCTAACGATAAGTTAATAATACTTAAAAGGTAAAATTACCGCTCGATGGTGATAACAAATACGAAAAACCTCCAATTGTTATAAAAACCATTTTTATTTCTCTGCTAATTTGGCGTCCACATGACGTATTATTAGGAGAAAATATAATACAAAGAGGTAACTATGCTAACGGCTACATAGTTATATAGGACCTTCCATTAGCCGTGCCAAAGGTTAATAATGGATAACTACAAAAGATTTTAATCACCACAGACGTGCACAGTGGTGGTTATCTGAGGGACAAAAAAAAACAATGTGAGCTGACGTGATCTGTGTCAATCTAGGCGATGGAAATCCACTAAGTTTACGAAGCCTCTGGGAGTCGGGGTTTTAACATCAAGATTAATCTGGATAGTAAATTTTCCACAGATCTACTAAAAATATTATATGAAAATTGAAATATGAGATTTGAAAATAAAAATGTTATATAAATCTTGGAAAAAATGCAGAAACTAATCTCTGGTGTGATCCTGAGGATCCCAAGATAAGCTTGTAAATATATAAATAGCTATAATATCATATGAACGAGTCGTAAGTGAACAGCTATGAAGGGGTTACGATTAATAACCATCCTTTTCCTGCTCCACCTGTTAACCTCGCGGTCAGCTGCAAATGGTAAGTTTACAGTTAATTTATTTATTTCATGATTCAGATTCTTCGACTTTACTTCAGTTTTAGCAAGTTTCCTATAAAGAAGTAGTTCTAGGACTAGTTCTACTCTAGGACAGACATAGACCCTGGACCAGCATAACATTTGTTTTTAATAGCCTTTTTAATGCCAACACACTATTTATTATATTTTATATTGGGGAATTGCCCATTGAAAATAGAATGAACTAAGCTGGCATTGAAAGAGATTCGTGTCCCTGGTAAAACTTGCACCTAATATAAAGTGTGTTCTTAGTTTGAGGTTTACTGGGTTTATTTAATAAAAATGTATGTTTATGTGATAAAAAGGGTTTCAAATAATTATAATGAGTTGAGAAACATTTTACTATTTTTAGACATTGATATATAGATACCTGTTTTTATTGCTTTTCAAAATGAATGTTTTAATTTCAGTAACTGAAACCTGTTGAGGTGGTGCACATAAGAAGCTCGAAACGCATTAAATGATTCAACCCAAAAATGTAATTTTTGAAGGGCATCCATCTAAATAAGTCTATTTTGTGTTTCTTACTTTTGTATTCCTAAAATGAGGGAATATATTTATATAATTCTTTCCACAAGTACATACCTTCTTTCGATACCATTTTCAGTGGAGTGGGTTATTTACAATAATTATTTCTAGTAAACTACAAATATGTCGTTCTAAATACAAATGCCGTATGCACTTAAAATTCATTTAACAAATAATTAAATAAAATATAAGAAATATAATTAAATGAATATACGAATGACAAAACAAAAAAAATGAAATTAATAATAAAGAAAACAATATATAAAGGGATACATGATGTTCTTATGAAGTAAAGTAAAATAATTACATATCCTTTATTATTTATTATATTTTTTCTTTACAAAATATACCTTCATAATTTGTTATAATTTACCATCTATATAAAATCATAAGTGGTTGTCTATTTGCATGTTTCCGTTATCGTGAAAATTATATTCAAAACTAGGTATATTTTTTGATCCATGTTTGTTTACCAGCGAAAATTCTTTAAGGGGGGGGGGGTAAATTAGAGAGGTGTAACTTTCTTGAACCCAAGCATTGGAACGTTAGGTTTTTCTTTTTAAATTTAGCTCTCATTCAAGCCCCACTTGGTACAATCCCATATGGTCAGGAATCTGCATGTAGTATATTGCACTAGCAATGATAATAGATTTTTAGCTATTTATTAGCTAGCTACACTGGATTTTTACTATGTTTTGGTCGTAAAAATTTTAAAAATCTAGGTGTTACAGTGCCATTAGAAAATGCCCACAAACATTATTGAAATATTTAAAGTGCTGCATGTAATCTGTACATGATTGAGGATTTTATATATATATATATATATATTAAGACATATAGTGCTCGATTACGATCACCAACATCTTGGGCGGATTATGTCGTTCCCATTTACAATAGCTTAGGGCGTCTTGTGTTATTACGTTTGTTATATATTGTCTTATTATAATGTGTGTTACAATTTGTTCGCAGGTGAAGGGGGAGAATGCGATGCGAACAACCCCTGTCCAGCAGGATACATATGCTGCCTCTCAAGCCTTACTTGCTGCCCGGAAGGATCGTATTGCTGCTGGTGGTGGAACAACATCCGATGCTGCAAGATATGACTTTAGTATAGCTTCGCTATAAGATATGACATTAAACTATCTGCCACCCGGTTTGAAATGCATTATGAAAGACAAGATTATCTTCGCAGATCTCATAGGAACCAAGAGAAAAAAAGTTGGTAATTTAAATATTTACCAAGAACGCTAAATGACTATATCTAAATTATATATAAGCATTTTTCCGGAAATCTGTCATAAACATATTGGACTTGAAAGGACAAAAGGTATCAAGATTCTCTTTTTCTTATCCTAGGCACCCGTGTATATATATAACATACTTATCAACGTTTTTTGTATTATTTGATCAGGATCTATAATAAAATGATGGATTAACGGCTGGAATCTAATTGATTGAGAAATAGCTTTTTACTTTCTGAAGTAATTAATGATTCACCGAAACATAAACAGATATTTTATGACAACCGTGACAGGTCAGCGAAGAGACTGTTTCGAAGAAAATGGAAGAAGGTAGAATTCTGAGTTCATTTCACAAGAGAGAACACAAATTTAAAGAACACCATTCTTCAAAAATAGTGGATATCATCGGTACATAGGTCTAGAGGAACATGCTATTGATAAGGCTGTAAGTGGGGAGAAGTTACGCACGTATTGGCCCTTAAGCGAAAATTAACTCCCTCATTAATAATAACAGTTGGAGGAATAATCCATTATTTGGAAGAAAATATTAAGACTAAATATGGAGCCGCTAAGGAAGAGGAAAAGATTTTCAGTCAATATGAAGCAAAAGAGAATGAGACAACTTTTGTTTGAAGAGAAAGACAAATTAATAGAAGCCAAGAAAATGAAGTGTATTCTTTGGAATCAAAATTAGAAAAATAGCATCAGGAAAGATTAGATTATAATAGATCTGTTAAATGTAATAAGAAATGCCACTATCTGCGACTGGGCATGGGAAAAAAACGTGCAATTAAACACCACAGCCAGCGTTTGTTCCCTTCAAATGTCAGAATGAATGCTCATGACACTTTTCTCATCATTTTCAAGACATTTTGAAGGACTAGAAGATGGCAACGAACAGTCACCACAATATTCATTCACAATGGCACTATCAGGTCTCGATTAATGCAAGACATCTAATCTAATTTTTGTGGTAGAGGAGGATGTCAAGAACAGATTTGTGTCTCGCTTTCAACGATGAGAATATAGGCAGATCACCTGTATCATTTTTCTAACATGAATTTCAGTTTTGTGTAAAAATATCATTTGAATTTACTGTTAACCTCTTAAATAAATTTATATTCTTAGACTTGCTGTCGTTAACTAACCAGACCAAAGATACCGGTGTCTTTATTCAAGTATTTACTTAAATGCCTCAATATGATGACTTGGAAGAGGAAGTATTTTCAAATTATTTTAGATATCAGAGCTTATAGCTTACAAATGAAATTCCAAAGTTGTATATTTTAATGAAGTTATTAAAATAACAATTGATCTCTGGTTCATACGACACTACACTATGATTATTAAATTCGCCTTCAGATATTTCTACTTCATTTCCATGCATCATAATTCAGTTTAATGTAAGATTGCGGATATATTCCTTGTTTCATTTTGTTTTACTACGAATGAAATCTCACAATTCACGAGTTAAATTCTTTTTTAAATTAAACTCGGTTAGAATACTTTTTATGCACCTATATGGATTTTAGTGAAGTTATACTAAATGAAAGAACCCAAGAACATAAACGGTTTTAGGGTAAGATTAGTAATATATTTAAGGAATGGAGGACTTCTTCGTTACACTATCCAGTTTGACTATTAGTAGTTTATTTTTTCTTCGTGACGTTTGTCACATCCTGCTTTAATGTAGCTGTTATTCAATATTTGATAAAATGGTATCCGTAACCAATTTTATCTAGTTTGTTAGTCACTATTTGCTAAAATTGTATCAGTAACCAATTTTAAGCTATAATTCCAAGAGGACTGTATTTCAAACTGAATGAAAATTATAAACAGACGATATTTAAAAAAAAAAAAAAGACTAATAATATTAAATTAAAGGCTTGGACCGCTGGATCCCTCGCAGTGGCGAACAGTAGATATTCTTCACTTGAAAACTTCTTGAGAAACCATGTTTCTTTGGTTAATTTCAGATTTACAACTTTGTTCTAGTAATAAGTGATTTTTTTTTCTCCTCATAGTAACCCTTTACATTTATTGTATAATTTCCAAAATATTTTATCTAATGTTTTCCGTGAGCAGGTCGTGTATGTTAGGGATACGTATTGAATTCTTAAGACTCTTAAGAAAGATGATAATAAACCCCGTATCTATTTAAACAGCATATTTTTCAGCTTGATCCTTGAACACATTGGCGACAAGACTGTATTTGTATTATACAGGGTGGTCCACGCGAAACGGACGGTTTTAAATTGGTACTCTGAACTAAGAATTACTCTGTGAGTTTTGATGACAGACATGTTTTATTTACTCAAAAATAAAGCTGAATTTATGCCATTTTTAAAAAATACATTACTTTATTTTTTTAAAATAACATCACTTAAATGGCGGCAATTTTCACAAACACAAATTTTAAGTTTTTCTTGAAAATTTTCAGTTGCATGACGTCTAGCAGAACGGCCGGGACTGCGCAACATCGCCTCTCTCACTCTGCCCATGTTTTGTGGCGTGAGTGCCGACGGAGACGGGCCAGGTGGCTTTGTTTTCATAACAGAACCCGTGGATCTAAATGAATTTACCCACCTTAGAATTGTATTCCTATTCGGTATTTCACCATGGCGTCCGATATGAATATAACGCCTGAAACATCGGTGAGTTTCAACTACTGGTTCACCACTTTTTACAAATGTGTCGTATGTAAACACGTGATGATCTTTCGTCCACAGCGGCATAATGGCGACTGAATGGCAGGCGGTGGAGAGTCGAGTGACCTTGACGGCACGTTTCCTCCTCCACCAGCCGCCAAGTTTCCCGTGAAGCACCCTGTATATTATGTACACTTCTTAATCTTACCAATCAATGCAGCTCCAGGTATATAGTTGTCAACTTTTCTTCCGTCTTGTATATAAGTTAGATATCATAATGTTTTCAGTCCATGATTCATCCAGATGAGTGAGATGACATGACGGGAAGACATAGGGGCAGTGGAAAAATAAACTACTGGAGACATTGAAAGAAGATTCCATTGGTATACCGGAAAAGAGATAGGTTATAGACCTGACGTGCCTGAATTGTCTTTATGTTCTCCATCCTCTTTTAGTCGTATTCCGACTGTTCAGCAGAGTACATGCCAACTTGTGTGTCTTATTCTCTGTCTCTTTCTAACATTTTATCTCAATATTTTTTATATGATTACTATTATTTTATTCATTCATTGAATATATAATGAAAATTATAATCCATATTTATACTTATCGAAGTGTTTGTAAATTTTGTTCGATGCCTGCGTTGTTACAAATTAATATATAAAGATTTACTGTTGAACTTACTGTTATTATGTTGTGCCTTTAGATCGGAAGATAGCACCCATCAATATTGTGAAGTGCTGGACGTTTCAAGTGATTTAAAACCGGTGACAACCACCACCTGTTAAATAACAATCCTAATTATCGCCTCCCCTAATTATATATCTTCCCTTCAATAACACCCCCTTCAAATGATACTAAATTATAGAAAAAGGGGTCTTATCCTCCTGCACCCCGAGCAATCTCATAGCTGCAAATATCATTAAATAAAAACAAGAAGAAGATAAAAAAATATTTAAAATATCCATATAATTATTCCTCGCCATCCAAGCTGTTCTTATCAATCACCATGAAAACTCAGCCATGAAGTTTTGACCTACACTTCTACCTCCTGTGACTTCATTTATTGTGTTTCATTTTATATTTACCATTCTCTTCCTAAGGGCGAGTTCTACCTTAAAGAGTAATTCTAAGATCTCTAGTTGTGGCACCAGTTAAATATCTTCAATCTAATGGGAAAAAAATAACGTCACTGAGATATAGAGTTGTGAGGTTTTCTAATTAAAAAGATAGTTTGATAAATTTTCTACACTGAGAAGGTTAGGTTAGTTGTGTTATTAATTAATACCCACTTTAAGCTACTACAGCTAATTGGGACTGATTATCAAACGTTTGCACCATTTTATGATACTAAGGATTTTAAGCTTGCCCCTAAATACGTCAGAAATCTAAATCACAGTTGTAGGCTTGCAATAAAATCGTAAATCTAATGGAGCATTCATTTTATCCTGAAATTACACAGTATATATAATGTATAATAATGTTCATAAAATTCAGATCTGAGTGCGACATTCTTTAGAATGTAATGAATGATACTCGAGCCAATATTTTAGTATAATCCATGCATATTATTTTTAGGATAGCAAAGCCATATTACAACAGGCTCACTGATAAGCCGTAGAAAAGATATAAATAAGATCCTTGAATTTATGAGAGCAGAAAGAAAACAAAATGACAGTTTTCTTGCTTATTAGTGTGCTTTTTTGCTCGTTTATATTGGCCACTCCAACCCCATTCGAAGGACGAGGTAAACATTTAAAACTTATAATTAATTAATTAAATGAAAGAAAAAAACCGTCTTTCAGGGATAAAGTATTTACCTGTTTTCCATGAGTAACTAGAAAATATGGAATATATTTGACTATCAATTCATAGTTATTTGATTGTTGTCAGTGTTCAAATAATAGTATCTATGTATGCGTATATATATATATATATATATATATATATATATATATATACATACATAAAATCTGTTCTTAATCACAAATTTTATACGTTAAAAATAGCAATTTATGGTTTACTTATATTTAATTGCAATGACGTTAACAGATTTACTCCGAATATATAAATCGCTCATTAGCTGTAACTAGATCAATACTACATTCTTTGGTTCTCACATTGTTACTGCAAATGTGTGGTGCGTGTTTGTGTATATATATACGTTATATATATATATATATATATATATATATATATATATATATCTACTGCCTTCGAAACAAAGTCTAAGGACTTTGGTATTCAATTTTCGCGGGTCCAAAATTTCAATGAGAACAATGTTTGGTATTTATGCTTCAAATGTGTTAATTTACTTTCAAAGGAAATATGATTTCGATTGAAGCAAAATAATTTTCTTATATATATATATATATATATATATATATATATATATATAGAGTGTGACTTTGATAATAATATTGCAAACGCTATTTGACCAATAAGTACCATACATGATTTTTAAATGTTTCATGTAAAGCAAAAAAGGTGGAGTTCGTTAAAGGGCAGAGGCAAAGGGATTTGATCCAATTTATAGAAAGACACGTATAAAATTCTTTGACCTCTCTACAATCCTATTGAGAATGGCTATTTTGTTGGGAAGCCCGTATACAATTTAATACAGCTCCAAAAATTTATTTACATTTGGTTTTCGGAATAATAGCGATGTACACCTTAATTCACATCTTTGAAAACATATGAAGAAAAATGTTTTGTGTTACTATTGTTGAAATAAATAGCATTGTATGTAGATGGTGGGCGTTGCAAAACAATCTTGGACTGCTCTCCAAACTTCTTCTGCTGTCAGGGAAGCAACACTTGCTGTCCTAAAGGAACCATGTGCTGCAAATGGTGGAACACTCGCTGCTGCGAGATATATTAACCATGACGTTATTCTCTGTCGGCTGCACCAGCGTATATATTCATGTACATGTGAAAATAATGACAATATACTCAAGCTGTGTATACTTTTTGAGCTTGAAAAGTATTTCAAATAAGTGCTTTCTATATATTTAAATTAGATTTATTCCATATTTATTGTTTGTAAGTGTCTAATCGCAAACAAAAATTAGCATATATTATTTGTAAATATAAATCACAAATTTTCATAGAATACACATACATATATATCATCATTGTTAAACACAATGTTTATGAATTTTATTCATCTTTATTAAAACTCATATTATGAATAAACTAGTATTTACTGGTCCTCATTTTATAAACCTCAGCCCAATACAATGAGAAGTGTAATGACGTAGGTTTGTTTCTGTAGCACATAAATTAAAATTTTATATATAAATTTAGTATGAATTATTGAGGAGTTATTTCCTTATATTTATGGAATGCAATTTGATCAGTAAATACAGGATACGTAAAGGTTCTATAATGAATAAAAGGTCAAATTCGTTAAAGGCCTGAGAGAATAAGTGATCGTGAAACGGTAAATATTTTTTTTACAATAATTATTTCTTACACTTACAACTTCGATATCAACGGAATTGTTTGTTGTATTTCAGTAAATCCCTTCTGCTACTATAGTTACAATTTTCTCATTAAGTTATTATTAGCACTAAATATGTCACATCCATATTAAATTTCTCGTTTCGTATATATCTGGTTCTTACCAGGAATAGAGAATGAAATGTGGGACATTTCCAGAGCTAGATAAATGTGTGTTTACGCAGCATTTGTTAGAAGATAATTTTTAGCTTTAAGTGAAGTCCGAATTTTGCTAATCCGACTTTTGCGAAGAAAAGCTTTTTTCCGCATATAGAACCACCTACATTAGTTATTTAACTACGCTCAAAGGGCAACGCTACACAAGCAATTTATTCTTTAGCAAGTTTGTTACATTAACTTACTACTCTTTGAGAAATATAATTAATTTAATGTGAATCTGTAATATTGAGCTAAGATACTTTTAATGATGATACAGTTGGCATAGAACGACCTTCGATCTACTGTTATTTTTTGCAAAAAAAAAATTAAATTAAAAAGATTAAATTTCTGGAAGTAATAGTGACTCAGGTGCTAATCTGGCGCTAATTATAAATCATATTACATTTGTATAAGGACAGTGATAAGCGATGAGGAATATATACGGTGCATTATCGAAGAAAAATTAAAACAAACCTAATAATTATGAAGATAATGTTGACAATTATCTTGTTCTCCCTTTTATCGGCATTGGCATTCACCCCAGGACCTGACGGCAGAGGTAAGAATTAATTTTGCTATTTCTATAATTAGAACTGTTATCATGGAGAAGCAGGCATGACGGTTCCTTGGAGAACAATCCCATTTGACTTAAGATAATTTTGTATGAAGTCTAAATTCATAATAATAGAGTTATCTCAAGTCCCCACTTTTCATTATTTGCACAAATGCGACGAGTAAAAATATTTTTAATATACAAGAAGTATAGAAAATATTAACCAACGTTGTCTATGATTTGTTATTCAAATCACCTTTCGTCTTAAGTGCAATCCAAAGGTTAATGAGATAGATAGATGGGTAGATACATTATTTGCTTTATTGAACTTCCCCTTAGCAAAGGAGATCAGCTTAAATAAAATCTGGTTGGTTTACGGTTTGTATGAAAATAAATAATATTAAATAAATGCATATATACATAAATAAAAACACTACCATAAAATAATACTAATAAAAACAAATAGATAACAAAAAAAATACAATAGTAAATTATATATAAACCCTTGTACATTCAAATTTATTTCTAATAAAATTTTATCATTTCCAAAAATAATATGAGATGTTATATAACAATGACGAAATAAAGTATACGACAATAATAAAATACATTAAAAATAAAAATAAAATATAATGTATGATTACTCATTAAGAACAAATGAAAGAAATTTCAAGATGTTCATCAGATACACAAGTAGCATTGTTAATTTATGATTGTCATCTGCAGAGTGCTTAAAGAAAATCACACCCTAGTTGTTCTTTGGAAAGAAAACAAATATATTTGGCTCCCATTGGGCTATATAAAGTACAATATAAAAATAAAGGATGAAGAAAGTTTTTCGAAATTGTCAAAATTACATATTGAGGATTTCCTTTTAGGATCACTGAAATACATTATGTTTTTATAGTAAATTTTAATCAGTAATTGCTTGATGTTCTTAATTGAAATATAGCTTTGTAAATTGGAATCAGTAGATTTATGGTAAGATATTCTTGAGTGTTTCTTGTTGTTACATTAATATTTTTTATTGGCTTCATCATTGATTAGTTTATCTCTATAGACAGCTTTGATGGTATGCGAGACCTCGGGGCATGTGGATCTTGGTTTAGCCAAATATTGAAGGAGTTCATTTTAACAGGTAGCTTCTTAACTTGACTGACCCAAATGTAGTGAACAGTATTTGATGGGGAGTGGTCTAATAAATATAATGTATTAAAACATTAACTACTATCCATAGACAATATTTTGCTGAGTCAAGTTTTAGGCTTTTAAAATGTGGCTGGAAACAAAGTATGGAACGGTAGTATAAGGATCAATAAGAAGGCCAAGTCATCTACTGTTTTTTAATATTATGCAGAGTGCACTTTCGGAGTGAACGCTCCATCGTCAGTGCCTGCTGATTAAAGCTGCGTAGCCTGGACCACGACTGCCGGGCGACTCAGCTTTAATCAGCAGGCACTGAGGATGGAGCGCTGACTCCGAAAGTGCACTCTTCATAATATTAAAAAACAGTAGAGGACTTGGCCTTCTTATTGATCCATATCAATTGGTTCCTCTACCATCCAGCATATTCCAGAGAAAGGTACTATATTATTTTTTTATTGTCTGTGTCATTCAATTGACCATATGCCATATTCGAGATTGAACAATATAATCCAGGATTTGTTCAACATAACAAAAATATTTAAAAAAAGCTCATGATGATTTAGAAAAGTTCTAATAAACCTTATAATGTACTTCATTACTCTGACTTATATATTTCTTGACATAAGATTCTATGTAAATGGATAGATTAGCCATTATAGTGCAAGCGCTGATCATAATCCCTTAATTCAGGAGGCGCATATTCAGTCCAATCGTTTAAAGTTGGTTTCAATGCTAAAAAGAATTTAAGAGGGGTTAAAGTGATAAAACTTTAAGCGTTGGTCCACTCTTGCATAATCGTTACTCTGCACTGTTCATTTGGACTCGGCTGTCTACCTTTTGAAAGAAGATAATATAACACCAACGTTTTCCCTGAAGGTCTAAAATCTTACCTAACTGAGGGCGTGGAAGGAATATAGAGCCAGGAACTTCGTTCAGATATCGAAAAAGTACTGAGAACAAAGAAAATGATTATTTTTGTTAATATAAATGTTGCCGTTCTTGGAGATTAAGGTGATGAGGTAGAAACCTCAAAACTCAACATTTTAGAGAATGTTGTTCATGTGACATTCAAGGTTTATCCTCCCTAGAGAGGTCTTATTCAGCAGTCCATCATATATTGTATAATATATACTTATTTATTACACTGCTTCAAAGTTCCAAAAAAAAATATTAAATCAGTA
The DNA here is from genome assembly GCA_019009955.1 of Riptortus pedestris. Taxonomy (NCBI): domain Eukaryota; kingdom Metazoa; phylum Arthropoda; class Insecta; order Hemiptera; family Alydidae; genus Riptortus; species Riptortus pedestris. Next base: position 98,824,777 of record CM032230.1, on the reverse strand, counting down.
AAAGGATACTTGGGTTTGGTATAATCGAGAATAGAGCTATTTGAGATAGCAGGTCAAATACCAATTATGTTTTGTTTGCAGATATCTGCAGCCCTGGCAAGTACTGCACCATAGGATTCCATTGCTGCGACGCTATACATTGCTGTCCGAACAGTAGAGTTTGCTGCTTTTTACCACCGACAATACAAGCAAGATGCTGCACCGTCAGGCCTAAATTTAGCAAAGTGATACAGTAGCTCAGTGAACAACAAATGCTGAACCATGCCGATTACGGACAGAATTTGTTAAAATCTGCATATATGATATATTTATTGGTATGTTTAACTACACCTCATGGATACATGTAAATCTCTTGGTCATTTATAAGTGCGCTAGAGTACTTATAGTTAATTTATATTGCTCCGTGAATTCCCATTGTTCTCATTAAACGGTAGAAAGTCAAATTATTTATGAAAACTTCAGGAACGGAAGTTTTTTCGAAAACTCTCCCCATTGCACTTTAAATGTACCCCTGAAAAGAGCATCTCAAAATGAAATCTTTTAGTCACCCCAACAGTGACTGCTTTGCTCATGCAAAGTGCAATAATTTTCTGGCATGATCTTAAAATGGAAATAACCCAACTCCAGGCATTTCAAGAATGAGTAACGAATGAGATGGACATTATTTACATAGGATGAATGACATTGCCAAGCCCGTACTTCAAGAATGTGTCTATAAGGTCAATCTGCAAAATCTCTTACCCGCATCTGAAGTCTGCTCCCCTGCCCCCCCCCCAACATATTGCCCAATTTCGCAGGCAAACTCGTCTTTGTGAAACTTCGCTCTTAGTAAGTGGCTTGCTACCGTTTAATGTTAAATTGATCCTATTAAAGGTCTCCGCAAGTCCTGTTCTCTACTAGTAGTTGTACATTTACACATACTATTTAAATCTGCTCAAACAACTATTAGAGTTAATAATAATTTATTCAAAAACTAGACTTAATTTAACACGTTAGCCTAGTTAATTATGAGTAATAATATGATATTTTTAACAAGTAGTATTAGCAGGCGTTTCATCAAGACCTAATATCCAGTCTTCTTCAGCGCAGTCTCCATGAAAGTCTATAGGTCTATGTCGCACCGTTGCACATGTTCATCCCCTTGACACCAGGTAAGGTGTGCCCTATCTAAATGAAATGCTAATGCTCCAACTGATATCTCTAAAAGGCAATGACCAACTGTTTACTTAGCATCATTTTCGTTCAATTCTGTGTATCGCATCGTCGTTGAATATGACATTTTATACTAAACAGGTAACATCTATGAATGCAGCTGGTCTATAGAAAGGATATCTCTATAGATGATGGACTAACTTCTGTTACGTTTAATATGCTCCAGAAGAGACGTTAAATCGATAAAATATGAATCGTGCTCTACTAAGAACTACAGACCTTGCAAGACCTAGACCTCTCCTACGACCATAAGCCATTCTGAGAGGTTGGCTGTAGATTTCTCGAAATCCTTCACACAAGACTCCGCTCTGATTCGACCAACTCTTCTTCCTTTTTCTCGTTTCTTTTGGCGCAACAGTCAAAATTTTCATGGGCACTGGCCTCCATCCTCCCGACGTACTCTAACCAGCGAAATCACCATGTCTGAAAAACACAAACGATGTCCAGCTCGCCATACTGCTCCATTACTGGTGCGTATTAACGCTTGGTCAGATACCCGTATAGTTCATTAGCCCTTTTGCTTCCTAAATAGACTCTTAAGATGTAGATCCTCTTCTACAGAGCAGAGGTCTCTGATGCCATTCTGACTTTCATATCTGCTTCCATGTTATTTTTCACAGCATTAGTTGAACATGACTTCACTAATTCGACAGGACCACCAACCTCCTCAGTCTGCGTAGATACTCTTATATTTTTGGAATTTTCTATCCTTACATCTCGTACAAGCAACAGAGATCAACGCGTCTTCAGTACACATCATGTCCAGTGTGTGCCTCTGTAGAGGGTGGAGCAGAGGAAACGCATGTTTTTCACTACTTATTTCATTACGTATTTCATTATTCCTTTGTTCCAACCTATATATTGGACCACCGGGGATTATATATATATATATATATATATATGCAAATATTATAAAATTTAAAAAAACTAACATTCTGGCAGGACTCTATAATCATGTTGGAAGCCTATGCTGTTGGCAGTAGAGGAAACAAACAGGGAAATTAATGTCACACTCAGTTCTTACAACGATTCTAAAATACATGCACAGGAGACTTACAGGAACACCGAACTATATGATGAATTACTCTGAAATGAGGTGATTGCTATTATTTAACAATTAAGACTTCTTAAGTGGACGCTACACTCGTTCTAATGACAAAGACAAAACTATTAAATAAAATAATAAGGGATTAGACGCACTTATTATTATCTGTGGACTTTAATATGTTATAAATTGTTAAATGAGAGCTCACTGATTTAAAGTGTCACGTAGAGAATGTGTCTTTATTAATAGATTTTATTTTTAATTTCTTTACTTATGTATCATTTACATGCAATATTAATAATTATGTTATGCTGTTCTTATTAATAATTATGTTGTAATTCATCAAGAATCCGGTATTGGAGCGAGTATAATTTTTAATAAATTGTCATGGGATGCGGTTACTAAATTATAGGAATAAATTAAGACACTCTCTCTGATTATGCCATTCTGCAGACAAAATTAGGAAAAAATCTGTTTATTAAATATATACTATGATTGAGTCAGTCCTGCATTATGAAAGTACTTCATACACTTATACGTAAAAACTAAAGATTAAGTTCATACTAAACTTTGACCAGTAGAAGTGGGTATTTAGAGAGGACTTTGTCACGGAGCCAAACCTGAATTGCTATAGATCTTCTTTTTTTATATATTTCTAATATTAGGCGTGTTTTTTGGATTATTAATTTTCAGTTTTCAGTAAGCCTTTATCTTATAAGAACAATAAACCAATATTTCATTAATCATCTTAGTCTAAGTTTAAATATTGTTTATATTAGGCATTTCCTTTGTGAGATAAACGCTTATACGCTCGACGTTGCGCCATCATTGAATCAGTATATTCCATTTTCCATACACAATATTTATAACCGAATCAGATAAAATACAAAGTAAAATCCATTAATTCGGAACAAGAGGAGTGGTGGTTAATGTATAACATTTTCGGTTAGCTTCTAAACCTTGAGAAAACCATTATTCTCCAACAGTTGCTTTTTACAAGCAATCTATTCAATGTACAACCCCCACAACCAAGGGAATCGAACCCCACTCTGTTGATGAGAGTGATAGGATTTCCTTCCACCAATCAAAATCATTAATTTCCTGCAGCATGTTCCACACTCTAGTCTACATTAATTAATTCTAACCGTATGCTCTAAGATGAACCCACCTCAGTACGCAATCTTTCAGAAAGAAGAATCAAATTGCCTCCGTTTCCGGACATCCAAATAACACTTTTATTGGTTTTAATTTATTATATTCAAAAAGATTTATTTGCATTTTTACGTACGTAGAAATACACAGTTATGTATTTTCATTCTTCATGATTTTGCTGGCTAATCATCTTAGATTTGCGTTCTTTAATAAAAGTTTATATTCTGAGTTTTATGGATATTGGAACACCTTCCAACTAACTTGTGTAAGCACGCAAGCACACACACACACACACACACACCTGTATATACTAATTTGAAGTAATGGTGATGCCATTAGAAGCATCAAAGTAAAAACCGAAATACTGAAGTAATTTCCAGTAGTTACTCCAGTAGGTACTTTCCGGTAGTTACCTTTACTTGCGTAATTATATTTGTTTAATATTTCTTATTTGATTTCCCCATTATCCAATGTGACTCTTTTTGTTTTCATTTTTGTTTTTGTTATTAGTCTTGGATTCTATCTGTGTTCGATTTCTGTTTTGTGTGTTCCATTTCTGTTTTTCATTTCATTTCTGTTTTCTGTTCCAATTTTGTTTTCTATTTCTGTTTTGTGTTCCATGTCTGTTTTCTGTTCCAATTTTGTTTTCTATTTCTGTTTTCTGTTCCATGTCTGTTTTCTGTTCCAATTTTGTTTTCTATTTCCGTTTTGTGTTCCATGTCTGTTTTCTGTTCCAATTTTGTTTTCTATTTCTGTTTTCTGTTCCATGTCTGTTTTCTGTTCCAATTTTGTTTTCTATTTCCGTTTTGTGTTCCATGTCTGTTTTCTGTTCCAATTTTGTTTTCTATTTCTGTTTTCTGTTCCATGTCTGTTTTCTGTTCCAATTTTGTTTTCTATTTCCGTTTTGTGTTCCATGTCTGTTTTCTGTTCCAATTTTGTTTTCTATTTCCGTTTTGTGTTCCATGTCTGTTTTCTGTTCCAATTTTGTTTTCTATTTCTGTTTTCTGTTCCATGTCTGTTTTCTGTTCCAATTTTGTTTTCTATCTCTATTTTGTGTTTTGTGTTGCATTTTTATTTTTCGTATTCAATTTCTGTTATGTTGTTTTATTTTCGTTTAAATTAATTTTGTTTCATTTTTAATTTTATATTTTTTTTTCTGAGCAACATCGCCACAGTTGCGAAACTCCAAATAAATAAAATAAAATAATTGGGGAATTCCTTGTCGGGAAAGTCGCACAATTTATGTATCCCGTATACATACTTAATAAAGTTTACAATAAATCTAATTGTTATAATCTTTTGAAACTAATATTCATTGCAAAAGACACCCTTTAGCCTGTAATAATCCATCTGACTAATCTGATCATGGGATTATCTTTGCTCCTTCTGAAGATAATGTCACACAGGAATATAAATAGCTTTATAAAATATAGTCTAACATAAAAAGAAAAATAATGAACGTTCAGTTGACAATAGTTCTACTCTGTTTGTTAGCTTGGTTGACATTTTTGGCAACGGCTGCAGCCCAAGGTGAGGACTCTAGAATAGATACTTAAGAAGAGCTAAAGTTCAGTTCTCAAACTCAATCAATCGGTGTTCCCAACTTCTTTTCTCCTGTGACATGTTACTCTTGTGAAGTTAAGGGCTCTCCCCGGTTATCGATAAACTTTTCACTCAATTGGTCTTCTCAGGGCGTGAGTGTAGGATGTACGGATCACAGTTCTTCAAGTGATGAGCGAATGACCCTTCTAGTGGGTCTCATCGTTGCACTTTAATAACGAATAAATTTTGAGTCTGTCGTAAGAAAAGTGTTCGGCTTGAATAAAAAACGAAACTACATTTCGTCTGCTTGTCAGTAGTTCATCAACCTCTTCCTCAGTTTCTCTATACAAGGAAACCTCGTAATCTTCTGATCTTTTATACCCCCCCCCCTCTGCTTTATATATTTCTTTCTTTCAGACACCTCCCCCTTCCTCCAACTCCTCGCAATCTGCCGCGTAAATTTTATTTTATTTGTTTAAAGGAATAAATAATGCTATTAAAGGCTTAAAACTAGAGGGTATTTCATAGTACTTCAGTTCTGCTAAAAATTAATTCCTTTCCCTTGCCTATTGTACCTCTCCATTTATTTTATTTTATTTTTTGAATTGAAGTGGAAATGAAAAGATGAATAGCCTCTAGAACCACTTCACCACTGAGATAGCATGTCATTAATTTACTTTTTTTTATTCTATATTTTTTTTCATTTATAACACAAAACCACTTTTATTACTTTAAGTACTATGATATAAGGATAGAAAATGAATATTTTAAATTATCTATCTCTATTTCATATTTTAAATATATTCAAAAAGTGGTATTAGATTCGATGGAGAAATTTACAATGAACTCTTGATATGTAATTATATTTTGCTTCGTTACTTGTATATACTATTTCTAATAATGCAAAGGTTTGAGAGTGGCAAGTACGTTTCCCGCCCGGCCAAAGGAATTTATTGAGTGACAGAATACTGTAAATAAAAACCTTAGTTCCACCATCGATAGAAAAGGGTGATAATCTGTAGATAACCCGTCCCAATTAACCTTAGTTCCAAAATCTGGACGCTAATAAATAATTTAGTTTCAATGATGCAAAACAAATGATGGTGACCCAATAATATTTATACAACTTTACTAATTCAACGCAAAAAATATTTACTTAAAAAATACAGAAATAATTAATATCCATATATTCATGAAACCTAAAAATATGTGTTGTAGAAACAACACTATATCTACGCCAACTAACGAGTGATTATTAAAGTAATTCCCATAGGAGAAATGTCACATACGTGATGTAGACATTTAAATTTCTATTTATCTCTAACCTATGAACATTTATTAATTATACAAGTTTATGTTATGATTAGCGTCTATTTTTCTGGCTATTATGATTTGTTTTTAATATTCTTCATTTTCAGTTGAATACTGAATTTTTTACTTTGAAAATAAGAACAACTCTTTCCTCATTTCTTCCTTTCTAGGAACTACAGTTCTTGAATCTTGTTGGACAGTCTACAGCTAGTGTGTCCGTCTTCGCAAGTCCTCCATAAAGCAATTACAATCCTGAACCCACACCTCTTTTAATATTTTCTCATACACTGTGTGACATATTGTTAGCAAGTCTCACAAGTTCTATTCCTTCCACATGTCCCTCCCGACGGAATCTGCGATAATGCTGATTTTTTCTACAATTTCGGAAGTTCGGTTTTACTACCTAAATGCGCCATCTGCCCTGTCTCTAGCTTGTACATATTTCTCTGAAGGTCCTTTTTTCGCTTAACAGTAGCGCCTCCGGTTTTTCTTTGGAGAGTCCTTGTTCCGTTGTCGTGTGAAACAACTTAAAGTAAAAGTTGGCAATGTATAAAATGGTAGTATAAGCTGTACCAACAAAGGTTGTTTAATTTTTTAACTTCCTGGAGAACATAAAGCACCTGTTCCAAAAGCCCATTTTAGCTTAAACAACACACCTACATCCCTACCTGCTCTACTCGAGGATACATGAGTTACGTATAAATAGGAAAAGTAAACTGCCATATAACAATAATCTCTGGTTCTATTGCGGCCTGTCTTTACTAGAGATTTACAATCATTAAACATTTCTGGCAGTCGTGGTCCAGGCAACGCAGCTTTAATCAGCAGGCACTGAGGATGGAGCATTGACTCCGAAAGTGCACTCTGCATTATATTAAAAAACTGTAGAGGACTTGGCCTTCTTATTGATCCTGATTAAACATTTCCTTTGCAGGCCTGGGTGAGGAGTGCTCAGACACCAATTACTGTGGCGTTGGCTTTCATTGCTGTGGCCCCAAACATTGCTGTCCTCTTCACATGTATTGCTGCTGGTGGTTAGCTGTTTATAGGCGATGCTGCAGCATCTGATTCGAGGTACTTCTAAATATAACTGAATAATTTAATTTCAACTAGGATCTTTCACTATAGGCCTTGTCTTCAAAGGGGCTTTCAGACGTTTCACTGAGAATGCTTCCTAGGCAACCACTACGAGGAAATTCATCGTGAGATAAATTGTCGAGGTAGTGTCGAATCCAAGTGACATTGATAGAGGAGATGTCATCAGATTGAGTAAGTTTTGCAAGTCTATGAAAGCATCAAGATGGAAGAAATTCAAGGACAAGAGACTGGAAATAAATGGTCACCTTAAAAAAATTAGGAGAAAACTGAAAAAAAAGCACTTTGCTGAAGACACCGAACATGACATATATGTGTACATATACATATTAGAATATGGAGAAGAAAGAAGAATGTTCAATGAAATGTGGACAATGAAGTTTTTCTTTAATTGATCTACAGCTTGTAAATAGTTAAAAAATATTAACCCAGTTACGGCTATCGTCCTTCTCTAAGGATTTAAAAGTTAGTCGCAAAAATCAAAATAAAATAATAGTTCAGACGTTCTCCATTAGGTGGCAGCTAGTTTTCTGATAAAAGGATACTTCCTTTTGATAATAATAGAGGTTTCATTTGTTTACTGCTATTTTTGAGTGATATATGTCTGTTTGAAAAGTGGTAATTTGAAAAATGAGTGCTAAGACGGAGTTTCTTGTCGATGGGTAAGTAAAATTTCCTTATTTTCTCACGAATTTGTTTTAAACTCAACATGATTATTCCGAAAGGTGTATTTCATAAACGAGACCTATTAAATTGAAGTTTTCTTCAACAATGTTTACATTCTGACACCTGTTTGAATGCCATCCTTCCAAAAGGACGTTAGCCTTATTCATATAAATTCAATTTGAGATTTTTTTTTTACGTACTAATTTTTTTACTCTATCTAAATGTTATAATTTGGTTGTTAAAATTAAAGTGATTTTTTAGTATTTTTGATTCAAATAAACATTCACTCGGTTAACTTTCTATTTATTATTATTGAGATATCTCAGAGTGCAATGAGGAATGATAGCAACGTGGAATGACAATAACGTTGTAAGCGTGGCCACTAATTTTGACAGTGTAAATCCACTTCGACAAGTTCAGAGATATTCTCAGCAGCAAAAGAAAAAAAATCACGATTCAGCAACCTCGACTTATACATAATTATAACATTCATATGGGAGGAATTGATAGAGCAGATCAAAATATATCTCTGTACCGAGTATCAATTAGGGGTAAGAAATGGGTGTTTCCCCATTATTGCTCACCTAGTAGATGTGGCTTCCCAAAATGCTTGGCAATTGTATAGGAAAGATGGTGGAAAATTGGATAATCTAACATTCCGTAGAAGAATTGCCACATCCATCTTGGAATCTAACAAACGTATCACGTCAGTGAGAGGACGACCTTCAGGAAGTTCCAAAATTGATTCAAGGTAGGAAAAATAAATCTCAATAAAATATATTTATGTTGTAACATTAGTTTACAATGTGCATATATTTTTTTCACAGATATGACAGGGTTGATCATCTTGTTGGAGACTTACCACCTGACACTTCTGGGAAAAAAAAGCAATTACATTGTCGTTTTTGCCATAAAAAAGCAACAACCTTGTGCTTGAAGTGCAATGTAGCTTTGCATGTTGCTTGTTTTAAATCATATCATACAAAATAAATTATTTAACTATGTATATAAAATATTTCAGTCAATAAAGTTTTTTAAAGCATCGGTCTTTTCTTAATGCGTATATTAGGCTAATGTCCTTCCAGAAGGATGCGTCATTTCTTCTATGTTGATGATGATGCTGAAAAAAATTCTTTTTTCCCTTTTTAAGTGGGCTATGATTAGACTGAATATCAAAAAATTTTGTTGAAAAACAAAAAATAAAATATTCAGCCTTATGTGGGTTAAGGGCCATCACAGATGAGACAAGTAATCTCTGTTTAACATTCTCCGGATCCATGGTTGACGCGGGAAGATCTGAACCACCTCCTGACTGCAATGTAATCGTCAGCTCTACACAGCTTTTTTTTGTTTGGTTTTGTTATTGATTTGTTCGCCATTACTGAAAATATTCTGTATTGTAAACTCATTTAATTATATTTCGTATTTTTTATTTTACTATTTGTTAAATGTACTGCATATGTATATAGGATTTGTATGTAGAACAACTAAATTGTATTTTATGAAAACTAATTATTGTAAAAACCTACTCTACTGTGCGTAGTATCGATAGATGGACGTACAAGTGGAGAGAATTATAAAAATATGCTCCCTCATTTCAGGGATACTGAACTAATGGAAGAAAGAAAAAAAAGTACTGCTGGATGGGGAAAGTATATCAGGAAAACTGAAAGACCTTGTCCTTCATTCTCAGATGTATAAAACAATTTCTTTACACTCCGTTTCTTTCTGCCATGCATGCTTCGTATCCTCATGCCTCCTTTTCCTGGGCCAAACTGTTTCCTATCATTGAAAAGCTTTAAATTATTTATGAACGATTTGTTCATAACTGACATACTAAAAATATATATGTATACTACCAATATATATTAAATTGTTACACATTAGAGATATTCTAGAATATAAAATGTAATTTACAAGTATATGCAGTGCTCATTTTCCACAAACTAATATGCAAAAAATATTCATGTATTATGAATCACCTTAAGCTCACAACATATTTAATTTATACATAGCCCGTCACGCAGAGGCTGCGTAAATCAAGCAGATTTCACATGAGTTGGAGTGTGACGCCCTGATGGTCTCAATTCACAGTCTATTCTCTATTCCTCCCGTAATAAGAAGTCTTTGTAATCAGGAATGGAAAAACCAGCTGGATATGAGATGTTTAATGACTCAGTTACTCAAAGTGAAAATCGCATGAGTTGGTCTTGGGTTTAACCAGGAATAATACTCAAAAATGCAAATATCTCCGTTACTGCTCCAGAAAAGATGCATATAACCACATTTCATAAAACTAAATTTGCAAAAAGATTAAAACATCAATTTTTTTTCGGTCGGATTCGTAATAACTGAGATATTTCCACGTTTTCATTTTCCTCCCTCACCCTCACCCCCCCCCCGGAACCATTAACAATTTTGATCTTTAAAACTGCATACAACGTTTAAATACATAGTTTGGATAACAAAAATTGCCGCAGCTAGAGTGCACGATACCCTTAAAAGAAATTTGATTTTACATTATTTAGATATTTGTAGTGTTCGCTATTAAATATCTACAAATTTTACCGCGTAGTTTGTGTGTACCAATTTTTTTTATTTTTTATCTGCCAACAATTTTAACATCATGAAAATCAAAATTACTTCTCTGAATAACTGTATGTTTCTTGAATTCTGTATTGTTTTCAATACTATAGTAACGGTGCTTATGTTTTAGAACTAATTACGTTTTGGGGCTTAAAACTGTGAATGTTTTTTTTATTATTGTGAGATTATTGATCTGAAATCTGTTATTATTAACCAGTTACGTCTACGTAACTACCACTATAAAAATTATAAATGTATGCAGTTTTTGACTTGATGCATTTACAGTAGAAACATTCTTAACGGGCCTTGTAACACTTTTTAATGATTCTTATTATATATATATATATATATATATATATATATATATGCTTCGATAACAACAATTGTAGTTGCCCAAGGTGATGACATTCCTATCAAAATATTTATTTCGTACTACAACCTATAACCAATGTTATAGTACAATCATATCAGTTTCATAATTTCCTTATAATTTGAAACTATATTTATGAATTTAACTAAAAATAATCCTACTAAATATTTTATTTATGTAACATATTAAAATAATTGACATACTAATTGTTATGAATCAGAAAACAATAAAAAATGAAATGTTATTGAAGAACTTTCTAGGTGATAATGAATTATATGATTGCTCCAGATTATTGATTGCAGCCATTATACTGCGACCACTTTAATACGTTAGATACTTGAGTACACTGTATAAACAGAGCATTGTTATTAGGAATAAGGAAAAGCTGCTATATATATAAGTCACCTTGTTTAAAGATTCGAACATTTGATTCGTGTAAAGGAAAATAACCATAGTGTTATTTACAGTAATACGGAACTAAAATCTTTGCTGATTTGTAATAGTACTCATGCATTAGTGATTACTATATCATGATCGTCATTTTGGTTCTGGTAATCCTATCGATTTGTTTTTCAATATATATATTGTGTAAGCAATACAAGCTTTGCTCAAGTACCTCTTTGGACAGACCAAGATCTCCAGGTACAGAAAACGAAATGGCCTCTCCAGCTGGACAACAAACTCTATCTGAATTGCCACAACCATTCCCGAAGCCAACTTCAGATTGAAGAGCTATTTCTTGACCGAAAATGCATTAGCAAATAGGAACTTATTTTAAAACAGGATTACCTACTGAGCTAAGGCTGTTCTATATCATAACTTTGAAATGTATTATTTATATAACGTTGAATAAAGAATGATTTTGAAAATGTTTTTATACTATGCTGCCTTGTCCAGCAATTGAATCAATTTCACCACTCCCTTTATATACAAATCCTTATTCGATTTCCTTTTTTTTTTTTTTTTTTATTTAAGAGCAATTTCCAGTAATATTTTCATTGGTTAATATTTCTTATGAAAATAAAATGAAACAGATAACAAAATGTGGGGACAATTGATAATCGCATGAGATAAGTATGTTATTTACAAACGTGCACTAAGGCCAATAGGGACGAGTTATCTACAGTCTACAACCCTTTACTACCCAGGGTATAGCTGTGGATTTTATTTAATGAGTTTCATCAGTTAATGAATACCTATTGCTGGGTGAGACTCGAGTTCAAGACTGTAGGTGTATCGAGTGAGTTTGAGACCAACGCTTTAACTCACATGGCTAACCTGAGTTCCATTTTGAACGGCCTCATATTCATCATCTACTAAGTTGGTCCGATTGACATTTGAAGGAATGTTTCGAAAATCGCGTCACGAGTATAACCTTAAGGGATATCTGCCAATAAAATGATAGCATGACGTCATGTAGCTGAGAATTCAGTAAATGTATGACCAACCATAAGGCCAATTTTTATGGGGAAATATACACAGGTTATTGAAAGGATAATGGAAAAGTTTTAGTGAAGTTGATTGAACTAAGATTAATTCTTCACTTAAGAAGCTAAGGCATATGCTTTGTTCTTTATCATTTATAATTCTTATCAAATCTTATGAATTAAATTATTTCGTAATGGAAATCATATATTTACAGAATAGTAAATATCGATAGCCCGGCTATTATATTATAAAAGTAAATCTACACTTTAAGGTTTATATAATGATAAAACATTAATTTATAAGTAATACTAAAAGTATTGGCTCACACAGTTACTAATCTCAATTTCCAATCTAATGATGGATAAGTATTTTTACAAGCCATTTAAATAGATAAGAAGGTAAATTATTAGATATTTAATATAAGTATTAAGCAGAAAACGGATTATACGATTATTAAAAGACGTCACAAGCCGTCATGATTAAGATATTACTCAAACAAAACATTTTTATTTCATTTATTATTAATGAAGTTACCCGTGATGGGAATTAGTCATTCTCTGATGGATTATTAAATATAAAGTATTGCATGAATTTTTTCTGCACGTTTTTAAAGAATTACAGAGCGAAGGCCTCACCATGCTGAGATTTTTTGCTATTTTCGTCATACTCTGTGGCTCAAACTGTCAAGTATGGAGTAAGGAAATATATGGAAAACGTAAGAATAGAGATAAAATATGTTATATATTCTATCAAAAATGTCCGTAGAATTTGTCCTTATGAGTTGTTCTAATCAGTTGGTTATGTAAACCTGCTTACGTTTTTCATTAAGAAGTACTTAAACGTATTTCTACCTCCCTGTCCGATGTTACCTATTATTTTCTAGTTTCTTCCGATAAGGATAATTACTATGTCCTACTGTACCCATCCGTATGTGAGACCTTAACGAATTAATGTAAATTCACAAAAAATTGAATGAATGCGAACACTAATTGATAATCCGCAACGACGGTCACATATATAAAAATAGTGATCATGTATCCCTCGGGGAGGATGGCTATGGTCTCAAGGTTTATAATACCAACCGAAGAAGAAAAAAAAAGTGTAATTAATAATAATAATAATTAAATAATAATATTCAAATAATTAATTTAATGTGATTTATTTATATTAATTATTAATCAATTTAATTAAATTAACGTTGGAATGTTCTCTTTGAGAACTTTTAAAGTTCTAGCATTTAAATGTTAAAATTCTAAAACGCAGGATATATGAATATGAAGAGTTGACATTTTCCTTTCTCTATTTTTTATATTTGTTTTCACATAAACGTTTACGAATACATATAGGATAAATATCCAATAGGTCTACAGCATACTCATGAAGTTTTAAAAGGGGTAGCTTTTATTATATACAAATAGACAAAATACAGTTATGAGTAAACCCTAGATATTTAAGAAATATTTTCCATACTACATAAATAAAGTACAATATCAAGGTTTATATGAAGGGATAAATATATTATTCTAAAAAGAGATCATACCAATCACCTTTAATGTGGGGCATAAACCAAATAAATAAATATTTGTTTTCAAATCTCAGTATCATTATAACATCATCAAGTCCATTACCATTATAAAGGTCTCTTAGGATTATTACTATACGTATTACTTTTTCTTTGAAAATTATATTACTGAATAAAGCTAGACTAGTTCTTATAATGAGGATACAACATTGGTCTTTAGACGAAGAAAATTAATTTTTTAACTTAAACAACGCAGCCAAGAAAATTAACTTCTCAGAGTTTATTCGATCTCCATTGATATATAGTGATTATTAATTTCTCTGTAATTATTGTTTTAATTAATTATTTTTCTCTTTAGTTACCCTGTTATTTCATTTATTGATTTTTTATATTGTCTTCAATTTTTTTTTCTATTTTTTTAATTACTCTAAACTACATTTCCTCCACATCGTTCCTTTGGCTTAAGGAAATACAAGAATAGCAAAGGAATCAATATGTGGAAGATGTAGGGAATGCCACAGGGCGATGCCTAGAGCAAATAAACTACCCTTTTCCAGAGTTACTGGTGAAGGGGGAAAAAAGAAAAAGAAAATCGTCTACCACATTGAGATTCAAAATAAATTTTGTTCACTTGTTTACTAAACCAGGCTACTTACGATACATACTAAAAATTGAATTCCTTCTCAAAAATGTTTACTTCATTCAAAAATTATTGAACTATTCATTATGATTGTTAGTCCACTTCTACCATGAAGGCAATGCTTATAATAAGTACGTTATGGCAGTTTAAAAAAATTGAGTAGGCAAACCGTTGTCACTTATATATTTACGAGCCTTAAAAGCATTAGGGACCCTTGTAAGCACAAAGGTTCCTATATCTAAACTGCTAAAGCGTTGGACATTTTTTAATTAATAATAATCTGTGTGTAAGTAGTTATGTTAGTTTTTAATGAGAAGTATAGAGAAGCCCAGGGCTGGTTGATACAATTTTGGGATTTTTTGTTTTACCTGGATTATAGGGCAACGCAGAAATTTAAAAAAAAAAATATGTCTTTCGTTACTAATATGTTGCTTCATTGTCAAGTTCCGTTTCTATTTTTTATCTTTATTGTAGAAAAGGCAGTGAGAGTATTAAGTCAAAGTTCATCAAGATACCCGATTACCGGCGCGTTTAATAAGCTGCTGGTGCACGTTGATATAGGCATTAAAAAAAAAGTTTACAATTTTATAAACCTTAATTAAATATAATTTGTGATGATAATTATAAAGGAACAAATGCAGAATGAAATCCAATAATATAAACATTTTAGGTAGACCAAAAAACAAAACATAGCAAGGAATTATGACAATAAATAATAGTGGCTGAAGTTCGTAAAAATACAAATTTAAAAGAATTAAAATGATTGTTTAAGACATTTAAAATAATAATATAAAAAACATAGGAATTCTCTAGAGTAAGAAATTAAACAAAGTTAAATTATTAAAACAAAAAACATTCTTAATCATAAATAATATAAATAAGCTAAGAGATTATCGTCCTTCCTTTTAGTCCAATAAATCTTCTACATCTGACCCGGAAAGGATACAAACGATTGATAATTTATCACTTCCACATCAATATACGCCCATTTTTTGCGCACCTTTGCATTGGATCCATTTTTGTCCAGGTACAAAAAGGTCTTGGAAAAAGGCACCAGGTGTCCCTTCTCAATCAGAGTTTTTTCTTTTGTATATATTTGCTAACCTTTTCCTAAAAATTAAACTATTAACTAACCGACATCACCAAAATTAAAAATGCTAGGGGTAAGTTGATAAACTGTATCAATGTGCCCCGCGTTGACTTTATCAATATGCTCCTAAGTACGCCATAACTCTTATTAAAGTAAAAAGAAAATAAAGATTTGCCTTAAAAAAAGAAATGCATAGTTAATTTACTTATCAAATAATTGTTAAATAATATTCCGTTATTAAATATCAAAGCTCCTCAATAAAAGCAAGAAAAATGAACCCAAAGAAGAACTTAAAAAAAAAACACTTTAAACCCCTAAAACATCCTTGACGAAATATTTTAAATGCTTAAAACACTATGTACTGAAGTGAGGCAGAGTAATGAAGAGGCAAAAATATATAAAGAGGAATTAAAGAAAGCTAAAGAGAGAGTTGCGGCATTGGAGGATAGTCAAAATGTGATATTGGCTGAGCTGCAGTGTTTAAGGGAGATGAATGAAGATATTGACCTAGATAGAAGAAAGAATAATTTAGTACTCCATAACTTTAATGAATAAAGACGATTCATTCTCTGCTTCTTGACACTTTTATTCTGTTCGCTGCCGAAAAAATGCAAATTTCTGTCTCTAAAATAGAAATTGATTTTATAAAGCCCATAGGAGCCAGAAGAAACGACTCACCCAGGCCGGTTTTAATACGATTTATATCTACATGGAAGAAACATGAATTTCTAACTTCTAACTTTAAACTTACAGATGAGAGAATTTATTTTACTAAAGATCTCCCTCTCAAAATGAGGAAACGAAGAAGAGAATTAATACCCTATCTTCAAATGGCAAGAGAAAAACAATTCCGAGCTAGTCTAAGAAGGGATAAGCTGTTGTTAAACGGTAGGCTATACTCACTGGAACAGCTACACAAGTCAAGAATCTTGCGGAAAGAAGAAAATGAAACTACCGGGGAAGGATCTACAACAGTTGATGGTGGACCGTTGGTGACGACAGCAGATCCCCGACCGCCTATTAAAAGGAAGCATATGACGTCACCCCAGAAGATGGTTTCAGACAAGACAAAAACAGCACTCCAAGGATTTTCCTTTAAACCTCGGTCTTCTTCTCTGGAAGGCAGGAATTCCTGTAGTCCACCAAATAAAGTAATACCAACATAGCATACAGAGCAGCTGGATGATCCTCTGGATAAGACTTGCCATGGAGACGGTAGTAATATCTTGTCATGGAACATTACTGGAACGATCAACCTTCGGACAACCTGGACGGCCGTAACAACCCATTCATCAAAGCATTTTCACACCAACAGGCTAACCAATTATCAACATTAAAAATAATTTGCAATAATATTAATGTATTTCCAAACATACTTAATGTTAAGATAATAAATAATTTAGTTATATATAAAGTTAACAGTATTAAAGAAAGAATTGTATTATTTTTATGGGGGTGCTTAAACATCAATAACCAGCACATTAATTATTGTATTCAATAACACTTATTATTATTATACTGTTTTGGGGCTCAGGTTAGCCATGCGAGTTAAAGCGTTGACCTTTATCTCACATGGTAAACCTAGAGTGGCGAGTTCGATTCTTGCCTGGGCAAAGGACATTATTTAGTGACGAAATTCATTAAATAACGTCCTAAAATCCCACCCTGGCTAGGAAAGGGTGGTAACCTGTAGATAACCCGTCCCAATTAGCCTAAGTTGCATAAAGTGGACGTTAATAAATAATAATAATAATATTATACTGTTTAATAAATCATAGAGAAGAATTATGTTAATTTGATATATCAGAGAAGTGATCTTTATTTAGACGTTGATATATATATATATTTATGTGTGTGTATATGTGTATATATGTATATATATATATATATATATATATATATATATATATATATATGTGTGTACATGTGTGTATGTATGTGTGTGTGTATGTATATGTATATATGTATATTTAATTTACATTTGCATTAAATTATGATTTATTGAATTAAGTACTATAATTATTTAGATTAATATTAATATTATATTAAAACCAATGTATATCCTGTGAATTTGTACTTTAGAAAGTATTATTAGTTATTTACACATTTTTTAATGAGTTATATTATTTTAACAACGGTACTAACAGAAATGGGTCAGACTCTTGGCAAAGTGTTGTAAAACATAAGCCAATAAAAATCTATCTATCTATCTAAAAAACATATTTTTTTAATCAAATAGAGAGAATGAACATTGATGGAAGACAATGGAGATTAGCCTAGAGACCACCCTTTCTGTGGTTGCCAGTGATCAGTTACCCCTCAAAACCCCATTTATCAACCATTTTACAAAAGACCTTACATTCTGAGCATTCGAAACACTTATGATAAAGATCAAGTTCTCCAAATCTATTAGATTATATAGCATTCAAGCCCTGCCTTACGTAAGCGTCACAATTAACATTCTTAAAGCAAATTAAAATTCAAAAAGGTCTCTTAGCACTAAAAAAAACTACCGATTTAATAGAAATTTCGGAAAATTCAATTATTTCATATCTAGGCCATGTCAGATGAACGCTATATAATTCTTCATTGAGATCATAGGCCTATGTGGGAAGACAAGAGACTCCGATAATAAATAAGGGTAAAGTATCATTTCGACAGCGAATAATTTGATGTAGAAAAATAAAACGATAAAAAATAATGTGTAAGATAAAAAAGAAGTGTAAACTGAAAGCAATTTAGATATTTCACACAGGCCCGTCAGCAGATTTCTCACGGTTTGACACACTAGAGATCTCATCTCACCACATAATCTGACGAAACACCATACAGTACGAATTAGGCGCTAAACATTTAAATTAAGAAAAAATCCATAGAACAACAATTGTAGAACATCGGTAGTTTAACAAGATTGGTTCTATAATATTTTTCCAACCGACTCATAGTAACGCCGAAATTTTGAATTTTCGGATTCCACTCTCTAGCACCCACCCTCCCCAAGTCCGATTTATGTCAAAAACAAATATGGTCTTTAGAGTTGACTGTAATGGTTAAATATCGAGTATGGTAGAGATGAAATAAACATTTTTGAGACAAGAAAGTAAAATATAAATTGATGAAGTCATCACACATCCAATTTGCAAGTATCTCGCATTAATAAGGTCTCGTGTAAACAACATTTCGTATTTAAGCTTAGAATAAAGAGATTCATGTTAAAACATCTTATTGATGTTATAAAATGACCAAGATTGAGGATTTACTCAAGGCTGAGAACTAAAAAATGCAAATATCTCGGTTAATTTTCATATTAGAGAAAATATGAACATAACAACATTTATAGGCAATTATATTTTTAATAAGATGCGATCTAAACAAGTTTTTGATTCGACGTATAATAACGAAGATATTTCGAATTTTCAAAATTTCTTTTCTCTAAACCCCCCCCCTCCACCCGGTCAAATGTTACTTTAACAAACTTCATCTTAAGTTTTACATAAAATGCTTATATTTCGAGTTTGTTTCCGATAAAACAAAAATTTCTACCTTATATATATATTTGAACGGACTTCATTTTTGTCATCTCATTATAGGTAGGGTCGATGGGCATTTGAAGAAGTTTGTCGAAAATCGCGTGATGAGTACAACCTTAATAGGTTCCCTCAAGTGAAATCTTCTAAAATGGGAAAAGGGGGTAGACAGTCAGGCTATACTAGAAAGATTTTAAGTAGACACGGCTTTGTAAATCTAAATTTAAAAGCAATATTGTATTTAAAGTTTGAATACGTTTTTATTCACTTATACAACATGAATTGACTTCTTAGAAATGAGGCTTTTATATATTTTTTATACATTATGTGAATTACACTCTCTATTTTCCTGGTCTATAGGCTCCTTTCAAAACGGAAAATCTGCGCGTATGATTGAGATAATTATGCAACTGTAATTATGGAATCTCTGTCGTATACATAGGTACAGTTGATAGTTGATTGTTGCACATGCACATTGGTATGTTGCAGGAGTGTTAGCTGCTAGGGCTATCTGCGCGGAAGGTTATCACCGCTGCGATTCACGCTGGTGCTGCACTCCTGAGACATTCTGCTGCATTATACCAACCCATTACATCACTCCTCGGTGCTGTTACCACCAACCTAACCTCCAACTCGTCTCACGTCTCAAGGAAAGGACACAACCTAGATAAAGGAATTTCTCTCCAAAAAAAACTCATTGTATAAATTAAAACGATTTAATCTAAGTACATTTCTCCGTGTCCGAATGGCACAACCAAATGTCTACACCTTATACCCTAATCTCCATTTCACCTATAGATAGAGCCATATGTGAACACGCCTTCAAATTCATATTGGACAAGACATGTTGAGAGTTTACTGATAGATCAAATCATAAACATAATTAAGGCAAATATATACAAATATTGGATTACAAATCTATTTCATATCACTCCTTATATAAGGCATTACTTTATCAACATGAATGGTTATTTTACATTTTTCGACGAAGAAAAAAAAACGACTTCTCACTTTTACAAGCATAGTTGCAATTAATAAAAAGCCCGTCACGCAGGGGCTGCGTAAACTAAGCAGATTTCCCACGTGAAGTTTTACAATAGAGAAATCTGCCTACTAATAACAGTAGTAAGGAATCGCTAAACCAATTCACGAGGGACGAACAGTTACGGAAACGGCCGAACTAGCTTTCGGTGGAAAGTCCCGAATATAGCCGACTTCTGCCGACCACACACACACAATACAAATGCAAATATCACGGTTAATATTCAAGATAGAGAATAAATGTATATAAGAATATTTATAGTAACTTTAATTTGCAATAAGATTGGTTCTATACAATTTTTTGACCCGCATATAGCAATAAAGATAATTCGAATTATCGAAAATCCCCCCTCCCACTGGTCCAATTTCAGCCGTTAACGAACTTGATCTTCCTTTTTACATAAAACGATTAAATACCGAATTTGGTAACGATTAAACAAAAATTGCGACCGCTAGACCGGTAACAGACATATATATATACTAGCTCAGATACCCGGCTTCGCCCGGGAATTCATTTGAGGCTGGATGGTGATGGTATTTTTTTGGCAAGGCATTACTTTGCACAATATTTTGACATTTACCCTTCCCAGTGTTTAGGGTTAATACCCGTCGTTTCTGTGGATTTGTTAATAATAAAATTAATTTTTTATGTAAGACTTCACTGTCCTCCATATTGTCATATTTCCCGTTAAATTATTAAGGACAAAATATTATAATAATACATTATAATTTGAATTCATTTTTCCAAGTGAGGTACCTGGTAGTTCATATTGAAAAGAATTGTTGAGCAAATTTCTCAAAATAAACAAATAAACAATTTTTTATTATAAGGAAGGCGTTAGTGCTAATACACATACCGAGTTTTATTTAGTTCGGTTCAATCGTTAGTGCCCAACAAAATTGTTGGCTCCCGCTTTAGATTTTAGTGTATATCTCGTTTATACTTTTCTATACGACAAAAGTGAATATAACAAAAGTTACTGAAAATAACAAAATAAACAACTTTTGTCATGTGCATGTTTGTCGAAAAACAATAGGAAACGAAATATCACTACTGTTAATTTCAGACCTCCCTTACAAACCCCACTCCTGCTCGTCCCTGGAAATGATGGTATGGCTTATAATAATTAAGGCGTCAACACTAATAAACATACCGAGTTTAATTTAGTTCGGTTGAGTCTTTTGAGCCCAATAAAATTGTTGACTCCACTATAGTTTTTAGCTTATAACTCATTTATACTTCGGTATACGACAAAAGCGTAAATAAGAACAGTTACTCTAAATATCAAAATAAATAACTTTTGTTATGTTCATATTTGCCGATAACCCAATAGGAAACGAAATATCTTAAATATATTTTTAATTTCAGGCCTCCCTTATAACCCTCACTCATGTTCGTCTTAGAGAATATTAGTATAGCCTAAAGTCTAAGTTGGGCTAGTAGTAATATACATACGAAGTTTCATAACATTCGGTTCAGCCGTTTATGCGTGAAAAGGTAACATACACGAAAGAAACAAAATGCAGTTATGGTGTCTATGACATGTGAAACGAAAAGTTATCGAAAAATTTTGTGAAAAAAATCAATGTACAGACAGAGGTTACAATTTTACAATTTTATATATATATATATATATATATATATATATATATATACAGTTTTGAACAGACCTCATTTTCGTCATCTCCTAGGTAGGATCGATGAACATTTGAAGAAAAATTTCGAAAATTGCGTCATGAGTACGACCTCAATAGCTGATTTCCCTTACGGGAAATCTGCTAAAACACGGAGAAGTTCATTACTCTGGAGATGCCTAAATGAAGACTTGAAAAATAGCAATTGTAAAAATTGCATGAGGGGTGAAAACCCTCTTAGGGCCATATCGAAGGCTTAAAATGAAAAAAAATATATAAATAATCCCTTTATTATTGTAAAGAAATGCGTATAACAACAATTGTAGGGCCTTGTCAATAAAATTGATAAGTAAAAATTTTCGATTCCACGCATAATATTGAAGATTCTACATTTTGATCACTTTCTCACTGACTTCGTCCTGTAACTCAATATTTTGTTTTACCATGGAAGACGTTGGAATAGAAATTGTGGGATTTTCGATAAATTTTTGACAAATTACATAATCGACAAGGATACATACCTACATATACAAATCACAAGTACGCAACCGACTAGGTACCTCTTTATGGGCAGTGTACTTACAAAACGAAATGTCATTGTTAAAACTACAAGAGATACTAAAATTAAATAATATCTTAGAAGATTTTACAATACAAAATATAAATGATTCTCGACAAAGATCAATATGAGAGATACACTCCAACGAGGCATGGAACTGTCTGACCATCTCGAAGTGACTGGACACACAAGAAGTTACAGATTCCAAGTGTAATCGACTGAAGAAAGTAATGAGTAACAATTTTAAACATAGGCACTCAGGATATGTACCGAAAAATCTTCAAATTTACTTCTATTAATTCCTGTAAACGTGACAAGACACCTGATCACATCTCCTACAAGACTGCACATTCCTCGACCAAGGACAGCACTGGACAAGCACATTATATTAGAGTTGTGTCCTTGGTTCATTTCGTAGGATTAATATTTATGAAATTGCTTTAAATTTATTCTAGAACTGGTGAAAATCAGTAAGTATTTTTCTTGAGTAGAGAGTATTTTAAAGTTTAAATATAACCGTTGTGCTGATATATTCTTTAAGGTTTAAAGATTTCGGTCAGCTTTGTGGGAAGTAAAATCGAAGAGGTGTATTAATAAAAAATGTTGATTTTTTATTGCGTTAGAGTCAATTACTCCTTTTCTTTGAAAAAATTACATCAATGGAGGAAAATTATCCGTTCTTCCCCGTTCCATTAATGGAAATCTGCTAAAATGACAAGCCATAAATGTTCAAATTTCCTGTTCAGGATTGTAGAGGCATCTAGTTGTGCATCATGCATATAAATACAAAACATTAGTAGGGGTTGGTAGGGCCTATTTTTGTTTATCATGAAAAAAATCTATAAAATACGTTTTTTTGGCAATCAAGGATATCGAAACTTTGAAACGGAGATATAGTATGTCATGTTCATAATGTAATTAAATTATTTATCAACGTCCACTTTTTGCAACTAAGGCTAATAGGGACGGGTTATCTACAGGTGACCACCCTTTTCTAGCAAGGGTGGGACTCAGGATGTTATTATTATTTACGGAATGAATTCCGTTCCTAATAAATTACTTTGCGCAGGCGGAAATCGAACTCGCCACTCTAGGTTTGCCATGTGATATTAAGGTCAACGCTTTAATTGAGATGGCTAACCTGAGGGCTCATTTTCATAAGAAGTTGATTTAATTAAAATATTAACTCAAACTTGATTGAATTAAAATATTAACTCAAACTTGATTGAATTAAAACATTAACTCAAACTTGATTGAATTGAAATATTAACTCAAACTTGATTGAATTAAAATATTAACTCAAACTTCATTGAATTAACATATTAACACAAACTTCGTAAAATTAACATATTAACACGAACTTGATTGAATTAAAATATTAACTCAAACTTGATTGTATTAACATATTAACTCAAACTTTAAAGATTACTTTTTATTCGAGTAAGGGAGGGAATAACAATTATATCATAAGTTTTATTTTAGACTGTATACTTTAAAACGTCATACTGTTTGTTCTCAGAGCTCTTCTCCCAGTTCGAAGGAATTAATTCACGAAAATAATTATTTAATCCTTTCTGATCCGGATTAAAATCACTGATGCAATCTGAGCTCTCATCTTATTAATAGAGCAATAGTATTTTCAGATCACCAATATGTTTGTGTGGAGACAACCATGCTCAAAGTGGTCCTAGCACTGACTCTAGCTCTCTGTGTGGGTTTTGTGGCTGCTGAGAAGGATAGTCGTATGTGAAAATAATTTTTCTTTGTAGTTCAGTTTCTTTAGTTCGGAACTCAGAGCAATGACTGTATTTAACTGAGTTGTGTTTCCATATTGACAACGGTATATATTCGGTGAACGAAGCTCTATAAAAACTGGTTAGAACTATGTTGGTAATCTGTATAAAACCCTTACCGATTAGCCACAGTATGAAATATTTAACTATCTAATTTCCGGAATATAATTACCGGAATATTAGTCATTTCAAACTAATTCACAGCACTTTACTAGTTTATAGTACTGACACGAATGTATCAATTACAGTTCCAATGTCCGTAAAGCAAGATTTCACCATATCTTTCCTGTATTGAAATAATATCAGGGCTATTTTATGTGAAGATGCAGTCAGTAAGGATAGTTTCATCTCACAATTAGTGTAGATTATACTTCGTGTTTTCCATCACTGCAGGTGCTTTATGATCGAAGTAGAGCTGAACATTACTTCTGTCGAGCAATCCGTTATTTAAGGCAAAGCTCCCTTGTCATATTTTAAATCAGTCTTTCGTAGTCAGTTATTGCAAATGAAGAATATCTGCCTACAACTTGATCATTTAATTCAAAACGTAACTTACTTATACGTCTCAACGGTTACATTTTAATCCTGGGAAAAAATTGATTCTACATGTACGAATGACTCGATTGACAACAATCAGGCATATTGATTTCACATATAAACCAACACAACTCATTTAGTTTAGCAGATGTCCCTTAAGGAAAATCAGCTATTGAGGTCGTACTCATGACGCGATTTTCAAAATTTTTCTTCAAATGTCCATCGATCCTACCCAGGAGATGACGAAAATAGGGTCCGTTCAAAATTATATATATATATATATATATATTTGTCTGTTACCGCTCTAGAGGTCGCAATTATTGTTTAATCGGTACCAAACTCGATATTTAAACGTTTTATGTATAAAAACACATCAAGTTCGTTAATGGCTGAAATCGGACCAGTGGGAGGTGGTATTTTTGAAAATTCGAAATATCTCCGTTACTGTACGTCGGATCGAACAATTGTATAGAACCAATCTTATTGCAAATTGAATTTACTATAAATATTGTTATATACATTTATTCTCTATCTTGAATATTAACCGAGATATTTACATTTTCATTAAATTTGGGAGGATAACCGGACGAGAGTAAGTTTCCCGCCAAAAGCTAGTTCGGCCGTTTTCGTAACTGTTCTCGTGAAATTACTCTATTGTATAACTTGACTTGGGAAATCTGCTTATTTTATTGTGACGGACTTTTAAAGGCGCTCTTTATCACTATAATACTTTTTCAGGGTATTGTCATATTCTTTTATAATCGAATTTGTGTATTTTAATTTATATGATATCCATCTGACATTATTGCTTGTATCTATTGGCTCGGTTTACAGGATTAAGAATAATATAGGCCTTTATTATGGAATTGGTCTGTCTTTAACAAGCGAATACAAGAGCTAAGGCAATGTTGTACCACATATTGCAGACGCCATAACTTCATTCTTGGCTTCATAATTTTAATTGGCGCTACTTTAATTGTTGTTTTTATCCTTGTTTGCTATTGAGGTAACTCAATACTTGTACTCATTGCTCTCTGAAAGAGATCTTTGCATAGTAAGTATTTGTAGAAGGCAGGGCCTTCTTAATAATGATTCTCAGGAGAAATATTTTTATATTACCTTAAATAATTTTATTGGTCTCAGTAATGATAAGTTGCAAACACAATCTGCACCATGCAGTTATCTTGTTGGTATATTTGGTTCCAGACATCCCGATAGAGTGCAGTCATGGATGGATCTGTAGGGATGGGTTTCGATGCTGTGGCCCCACCCATTGCTGCCCCTACCACCTCCACTGTGGCTTCACACCCAACGGCAGTCCGATCTGTAGAAAATACCCTGATTCAAGCAAATAGTCACTAGCTCAGCATAGCGAGGCGTCACTTAGCTCCATATACGATGCTGCTCTCACCATCCAGAGATCCTCTTGCGACTAAAACAACTGGCCTTGTGATGTAATATATTGTACAAAACATATTTTTACTATATCAGCAGAGAAGGGAAAGGTCCAAATAAATAAGAACATCATTATCTGCAAACCTGACTTTGCTACTACGATTAAGAATTCACACGTAAACTGCACAGTTATATCTAATCTACGCGCGCGTGAGCGTGCGTGTCTATATATATATATACATACATATATATATATATATATATATATATATATATATATATATATATATAAAATTTTATTTATTTATTTCTCGAAGTAACCCTACGAAAATGTAGTTTATTGTCTACTTGTGCCGTGCAATAACTGTACACAACATGCAATTGTTAAATTTAATGAAAGTATTTTAAACTTGTTCCAATAATAAAAATGTTTTTAACAATTATTGAAAAATAAAATAAATAAAAAAAAGAATAAACACCGTAAATTAAAGAAAATAAATAACACAAGATATTTGTTATCCACAAGTCCTCAAGATTCCCAATAATTTATAAATTTCTTCAACAAATTTATTTAGTGCCTAATACACATGTAAAATAACATTTGTTCCTAAATAGGTCATTTTACCAATTTTATTTCAACTACGTTTTGGAGGGTTTGTCTTTGTTCTGTAAGTAGTGTACAGTTGTATAGTGAATGTTGGTAGGTTTTTTTCATTGTAAAGTAATAGAAGTAGTTTGGTTGGTCGGTCAATCGGAACGGTAGAAATAAGTGTTTTGTCCTCCCATGTCCTGATAAGACTTGTGTAGTACAAAAGTTAGTTAATGTGACCGGTTTGTTAAAATATTCAATGATGTTTGGTATAAATGTTTTATGTTTTCAATGATGGTTGGTAAATGTTTTATGTGTTAACTTTTTGTTGATAATGTCCATTTTTGTTCCCATTTATGCAGTATGATTGTCTGTAACTGTTTTTTTTTGTATATATATATATATATATATATATATATATATGTGTGTGTGTGTGTGCATATATTTCATATATACACACACACACACACACACACACGCGCACGCACGCACTTACTAGCGGACCCGACAGACGTTGTCCTCGGTTGAATGATATTTCAAGCGATTAGGATATTAAATTTAATAATATTGTTTAAAAAAAAAAGCTACTTTTAATAACTCAAAAAACAACTTTTGTTATGTGCACGTTTGCCTAAAAACAAATATGGAAAACCTAGAGTGGCGAGTTCGCTTCTTGCCTGGGCAAAGGAAATTATTTAGTGACGAAATTCATTAAATAACATCCTAAAATCCCACCCTGGCTAGATAACCCTTCCCAATTAGCCAGAGTTGCAAAACGTGGACGTTAATAAATTATAATAATTATAATTATTATAAAAACAAATAGAAAATGAAATATCGTGAATTTTTTAATCAGCCCTCCCTTATAACCCCCACTCTCGTTCTAACCTAAAAAATTCAATATAGCTTATAATCATGGAAGAATTAATCCTAATTCACATACCGAGTTTTGTTAAGTTCGGTTAAATCGTTGACGCCCAATAAAATTGTTGGCTCCCACTTTACTTTTTTAGTGTATGTCTCGTTTATACTTATTTATACGACAAAAGTGAATATAACAAAAGTCACTCTAAGTAACAACATAAACAACTTTTAACTTGTGCATATTTGCCGAAAAACCAATAGGAAACGAAATATCGCTATTTTTAATTTTAGGCCTCCCTTACGACCCTCACTCCTCCTGTCGGGCTGATTTGTGACGCTAAACCATCCAGGGCGTCACCCAAACGCGTACAAAAAATTCATTCAAATCGGTCCAGCCGTTTAGGAAGAGTTCAGTGACATACACACGTACAGTAGAATTATATATATAAAGATATGTGTTTGATGTGTATAAAAGCGTGTTTTGGGTGTGTGGTGGCCGTGCGGGTTAAAGGCATGGGTTTATCTACCACCACCCTCATATGATCCGTGTAAAAATATGTTGCGGTGAGTGTAAACATTAGTTCACGAGTTCGCTATCAAAGCGCTCTATTGTCGTTGCGCTTGTGGATTAGAGGGAGTCTTCACAACCATATACGTCTGACTGACCCTCAAGATGATTAACGATTATGGCTCCCTTCGATTCCGCCCACAGGCAAGCTAACACTGAATGAATTGGCTACTGACTCCCTCCCCCTCCCGGTATAATATGGTCAGTCTATTGTCCGGTCCTCTTTGGTTAACGGGGGTTGTACATCCAAGTGTTCACTCTCTAAGTAAAACTCTCTCAAGTACCTCTCGTGTGTTGCTTGGGAGTAGATCTCTGAGGGGTATAATGCCAATTTATAGCCTATTTATATGTACATGACTGTGCATGCAAAAAATAGTCTTGTATATAAATTTTCCAATCAAGTGAAATATTCAAAAATCATTAGATATATAACAAAAATCTTACATTTTCGAAAAGGCTTTTCTCCTACACTTTACACCATACTTCCACAGAAATGAAATCCACGATATGAATCCTCTTGCACTATTAAAAATAGCTTTAGGAGTAAATCATGTAAGTTGCCCAGTTTATTTTCATACTGTATATTAAGTCATACCTGGTATGTCATCATAAGTATTATTATTCAAAAGAATTTCACTTTTCTCACAAAAATATGACCATCCATGGCACAACATTGAGAGGCTCAAATGACTTCCTTTCTCTTCAATAAAAGGTCTCTTAAAAATACTGATTTATAAACTGTAAGTAAAGTAACAATAAGCTGTGTAGTTTGTTAGAACGTCGTAAATAATATCGATCTATTTGTTACTGGGTAAAATGAATAGAATTATGTAGCTTCGCCCAGTTTAAGAAGTTTCGAATTTGAGATGAATTAATAAGGGCTCAATTCATGGATTAATTGGTTTGTAGTTGGAGAATATTGTGAGGAAAATTTAATCACTTGCTTCATTTATCTTTTGCTTTTTTCTCTATTTTTAAGTCTCCGTTTTTAAGTATGTTTAAGAACCTTCTATAAATAAGAATAATGTCGCGGAGACGCTTCTTATCTAAATACAGTAATTCTAGATTTTAATTTATTAAACCTAGAGAAGTGTTGGAAAAGTAGTTAAAGCTCTTCACAAATGTCCTTCGAAAAAGAAGCAGAGAAGAAAGAAGAAAGAAAATGTATTTGGACCAATACATAAGTATTATAAACAAAGTGTTATTATAAGATTTGTTACAAAATTAATAGATTTTGGTATAACCTCGGACGTAGCCGTCCTTCAGTCATTGCACGTAAATTATAATGAGTGGTTCCACTTGACATTGGGAGGCTGCCATGATATTTCCTCACAAGTTGTTGAAGATGTTCTGAAATAGGAGCAATCTCCAATTCCCTGTGGATTTGGCTGTTACTAACAAACCAGGGAAGTATTCCGAAGTACTTCGCTCTGGAAGGACTGGAGTCTCTTTTTGTGTGTGTTGCGTATAAGAAGTAGATTTCTACCGGAATGGTATGCTGATGGTATAGTCACATCTCTTTAAACATCATGTACCGACGTAAACAGAACTTGAAATTATATTATACAATTGTATTCACATAAGTAGGAGTATGGGTTGACTAAAGGCCAAATTCAGAACTGTAGAAATAGAATGCTTCAACAAAGTATCACATTTTAATCATCTACAAGGGAAGATCAATCAGTAGTCTAAGAAACTTTTCAAATATTGCGTTGTCATTTTAACGACAATAACTGATTTTTCTTTTAATATTTTACTCTGGCATAACGCAAGGAACTCATGGCAGAAGATTACTTGAATAAATAAAATATAAAGCAATGGAAAATATATTCCCATGGAATATTGTTTTAGATTAATAATAATAGTGTCCGAGATAAACTTGGAATCTATCTCATCTGCAAAACAGGTACGTTAGTGTAAAACGAGGAATTAAGAGCAGCTGGTTAAAGCTTAAACACCACATTAAATTTACATTGAAAAAAAAAAGAATAGTATTACATTTTAAAAGAAATAAATGACTTTGTCCTAGCAACTCAGGGGTTGCAAACATTTTTTTGCCCCAACAGTACTAAGAAAACATAATTTGGAATAGAAAAATGAATTCACAAAGAATATTTCAAAACAAAATATTTATAAGAGTTTATTACCCTGTTTTAATATGGTTATTTATTTCCTCAGTTCATTGTCCCTTGATTGAGGAAGTATATTTATATAATCTTCTCCACTTGTCCCAACTTTCCATACTATCGATACTCGGTGGGTTATTTACAATAATTAGTTCATATGAATTGCAAAATACGAGAACAATATTTGTAATAATGATAAAAAGAGTCATAACAAATTAATGATGAAGAAAAGAAAGTATTATTGGAATACACGATGCTTTTATCAGGTAGCGTAAAGTAAAAGGTTATTTGACCTTTATTTTAAATTCTTTTATTATATATCAAAGTTTAGTTCCCTGCTTCATTAGCTAATGGTCTAAAAAACATTGTAGGTCAAAATTATAAAGACCAAACACAATACTTATGGAATTCATGTTATGATTAGCACTTTTCAAACATTTTTCATAAAAGCATAGAGCAACACAATAATCAATAGATAATAGTGGAAAAATAGCACTTTCAACCCACGTAATGAACGGTAAAGCTAAAGTATTCAATAAAGAAGGTAATAACTTAAATATAAAAAATAAAGGGTATATTAAAATTATTAGTAAGGAAATTATGGCAGTAAATAAGAAAACAAATGTTAAGTATTTGAACGGTATCAATTAATGTCTTCTTTCATTTAAATCAATAATTTAAAATAGGTTAGAGTGGAATGAAATAATCAATTCGGGTGTTGTGCTCGATTTTATAATCTAACAAAGATATAACGTTATAAACTTTGAAAAACTTCATTATTCTCTTCAGTTTTTTGTCAGCTACAAAGATGAAAAAAATGATTTCCAAAATATTTACTACAAACATCTTCAAGAAAATATATATCATATCACGTTACATAGATGCAATACTAACAAAAAAAAGTCCGTCACGCAGGGGCTGCGTAAACTAAGCAGATTTCCCACGTGAAGTTTTACAATAGAGAAATCTGCCTAATAACAACTGTAGTAGTAAGAAACCTCTAAACCTAAAACATTATTTAGGGCGTAATAACCCAGTAGTTTCTAGCCCCAAAAAACAGTTAACCTAACCTCTAAACCGATTCACGAGGAACGAATAGTTAAGGAAACGCCCGCCAGAGCTCTGGCGGAAAGTCCGAACATAGCCTACTGGTGACCACACGCAGAATACAAATGCAAATATCACGGTTAATATTCAAGATACAGAATAAATGTATAGAACAATATTTATAGTTTATTACATTTAGAATAAAATTAATTCTATACAATTTTTCGATCCGAGTTACAGTAACGGAGATATTTCGAATGTTTAAAATTCCCCCCTCTAAACCCCTCCACCCACTAGTCCGATTTTAGCCATTAACAAACTTGATGTTCCTTTTTACATAAAACGATTAAATTCCGAGTTTGGTAACGATCAAACAAAAATTGCGACCGCTAGAGCGTTAACAGACAAATATATATATATATATAATATATATATATATATATCTATATATATATAAAATTGTAACCTCTGTCTGTACATTGATTTTTTTCGCGAAATTTCACGATAACTTTTCGTTTCACATGTCATAGACACCATAACTGCATTTTGTTTCTTTGGTGTCTGTTTGTTTGTTTGTTTGTTTATTTGTTTGTTTGTTTATTTGTTTGTTTGTTTGTTTGTTACCTTTTCACGCATAAACGGCTGAACCGAATTTTATGAAACTTGGTATGTATATTACTACTTTCTCTACTTAGACTTTAGGCTATATTAAAATTCTCTGAAACGAACAGGAGTGGGGGTTATGAGGGAGGCCTGAAATTAAAAATAGCGATATTTCATTTTCTATCGGTTTTTCGTCAAATATGCACATAACAAAAGTTGTTTATTTTGTTATTTAGAGTAACTTTTGTTATATACACTTTTGTTGTATACCTAAGTATAAATGAGTTATACGCTAAACAATATAGCGGAAGTCAATAATTTTATTTCGTACAAGGGACTCAACCGAACTAAATAAAATTCGACATGTGTATTAGCACTAACGCCTTCATTATAATAAGCCATACCAACATGTCTATGGACAGGCAGGAGTGGGGGTTATAAGGGAAGCCTGAAATTAAAAATAGCGATATTTCGTTTCCTATTGGTTTTTCCGCAAATATAAACATAACAAAAGTTGTTTATTTTGTTATTTGGAGTAATTTTTGTTATATACACTTTTGTCGTATACCTAAGTATAAATGAGTTATACGTTAAAACTATAGCGGGCACTAACGGCTGAACCGAACTTAACAAAACTTGGTATGTCAATTAGCATTAATTCTTCCATGATTATAAGTTATATTAAAATTTTTAGGTTCGAACGGGAGGGGGGTTATAAGGGAGGCCTGAAATAAAAATTCACCATATTTACACGTATAAGAGACGGGAAATATAAAAATATCGAAGACTGTGAAAAATTATCGAACAAATAATTCTATTATTAGCAAATCACCGGCAACGACGGGTATCAATCCTAAACACTGGGACGGGTAAATGTTAAAATATTGTGCAATGTAAAGCCTGCTAAAAAATACCATCACCATTCAGCCTCAAATGAATTCCCGGGCGAAGCCGGGTATCTGAGCTAGTATATATATATATATATAATTTGGAACGGACCTCATTTTCTCATTTTCATCGTCTCCTGGGTAGGATCGATGGACATTTGAAGAAATTTTTCGAAACTCGCGTCATGAGTACGACCTCAATAGCTGATTTCCCTTAAGGGAAATCTGCTAATAAAGCCAAATGTCGACCAGTACCTCGAGAATTCAAGCACATTAGCTGTAATCCCCTACATGAGCATCTCCCTAAAGTCAATTAAATGATGGATTTCACTAAATGAACTAGATTACTGGCAACCACACTCTTCCTCCAGATTTTAAAATTCCTTAAGGATCTCTAATGACTGTTTCCATTATGCAGATCTTAGCATTAATTTCAGGCTCATTCCAATCACCTGCAGACATCTTTGACCACCTGGTTCCGAATAACAGGGCTGACTGCACAGCCATCCATTTCTCTTCGCAGAAAATAACATCCTGTCGGCCTGATGAGACCAGTGCATTCCATACGTTTGATCTTAGTACCTGTTTATTCCATGTCCGTTCTCCTATTAGACAGCCCAAAACTCATTTTACTCATATTTTAGGATTATCAGTAAAAGCCACCAATGACAATTCTATTACTTATATACTATGGTTGTTTCCATATCTGGTTTACTTATTTCATTATTCTTTGGAGTAACTAAAAAAAAAATCATATTTCAATAATTAAATGGCAGAATAGAACAATGAGGTTTATACTCAATAGAAGTGTCACGTCGCCCATTCTTTAAGGAGCCAAAAATAATGTCTGTTTCACAAACAATACTGTTTGTGAAAAAAAAGTCCGTCACGCAGGGGCTGCGTAAACTAAGCAATTCCCCACGTGAAGTTTTACAATAGAGGAATTTCACGAGAGCCGAACAGTTACGAAAACGGTCGAACTAGCTTTTGGCGAGGAGAACCTTACTCTCGTCCGCTATCCGCCCACAACAGAGAAGTTTTACAATAGAGAAATCGGCATACTGGTAACACAACACCACCGCGATTAAATACGAACGAAAATAATGAGAAATCTTTCAGTTAATTAAAATAAATTCCCAACTGAAACGGCTTCTGAATTGTAAGAATAATTTATATTTTAATAACTCAAATTTTAGTAGTCCAAGAACTAAAGAAGGGGGGGGGGAGGGTGGACGAACAGAACGTATTTGCATAATCTCACAAAGTAGCAAAGGTAAGGTAAGGTTAGAACAAGGTTCTACCTGAGCCGAGTAGTTACGGAAACAGCCGACCTAATCCGAACTATACCCGACCACAGACTTCAAAAAAATGCAAATATCTCGGTTAATATTCAAGATAGAGAATAAACGTATATAACAATACTTATATTAAATTTAATTTGCAATAAGATTGGTTCTACACAATTTTTCGACCCGATGCGGATTAACGGAGATATTCCGAATATTTGAAAATCCCCCCTTTAAACCCCCCCCCCTCCCTTTAGTCCGATTTCAGCCATTAACGAACATGATCTGTATTTTTACATAAAATGGTTAAATATCGAGTTTCGTAACGATCAAACAAAAATTGCAACCGCTAGAGCATTAACAGACATATATATATATTTATATATATATATATATATATATATATATATATATATATAAAATTTTGAACGGACTTAATTTTCGTCATCTCCTGGGTAGGATCGATGGACATTTGAGGACATTTTTCAAAAATCGCGTCATGAGTACGACCTCAATAGCAGATTTCCCTTAAGGGAAATCTGCTCAAACATGACCTTATTCTACTAAAATAATGTAACATATAATAATAAAACTATACTTCAAACCCCCAATTATAAAAATAGAAACTAAAGTAAAGGGTATCATTTTCAGAAGTAAATCATTTTAACCTGAATAAATTAAATCTATTCAAAAATTATCTTTGATTAAAAATAAAATAATGAACTTATACAATATCAATAATTCTTCTTATTCTGGACCGAATATTTTTTATATATTCTTCATATTTTATGGCAAGGGACACCAATAAAAACATTTATTTCCGTCCAAACATTATTGAAACTACCCAACATGCTTCTTGAATTTAAAATTAATCGATTTTAAATTATGACGCGAAATAATTGAGTTCAAGATTGACGTGTAAATAGTGGAGTTGTAGTCGGCTGACTTGACCTCCCTTGGGAACCTCAGTATCAACTACCTCCGCAGTTAGGACAGTCGCAACAATTGTAAAAGGGAATCGAGCACTTCATAAATGTAAGTAGCAATGTATAATTAGATTTAATAAATATGTCATTGATGTAGGCACCTATTATTACAATATCTAGAAATTTTAAGGATTTTGATAAATTAATGTTATTAATTTTTAATATTATTTTTTGAAAAGGATAGCTCCCTGAAGAGGTTGCAAGTAAGCCACGTTAGCACAGACATAAACGATTTTTATTGGTAATCCTTGCCATAAAATATCAATAATGTTTAATTACTAAATAAATCTTCAACATATTTGTAAGAAAAAAAGTTTCTTGTCATTTACAAAACATGCCATCCTTTAAAAAAATTAAGAATAATAAGAAAGGAGGTCAATAAATTAAAAAATGCATGTAATACATTTACAGTGTTTAAATATTGTTAAACAATTATTTTTTATTCATAATTACTTATTTATTAACGGTCACCTTCCGCAAAGCTAATTGGGATGGGTTATCATTGTTGTCTGTCGAGGGTGGATGGAGAACAGAGTTCGTCACTTAATAAATTTCTATTGCCCAGTTGGGAATCAAACTCGCCATTCGGTAAACCTAGATACCAACTGAGATTAACCTAATTAGACCTTATATATGATTAATAAATTGATAGAATTTATAAAATTATCCATCGAATTTTATATAAGTTTATAGCGTACTTACTATGTAAGTTTGCTACTTAATAACATACGGGAAATCAGCTATTGAAGTCGTACTCTTGACGCGATTTTCGAAATTTTTCTTCAAATGTCCATCGATCCTACCCAGGATGTGACGAAAATGAGATCTGTTCAAAACTGTTTATGTTCAGTACATATATATCTGTATATATATCGGCTGAAATCGGACTAGGAGGAAGGGGGTTTAGAGGGGGAGAATTACGAAGATTCTTCATATCTCCGTTATTTAGCGTCAAATCGAAAAATCGTATAAAACCAATCTTATCGACAATTTAATGTTCTATAAATGTTGTTATGTACATTTTTTCACTACCTTGCTTATTAACTGAGATATTCGCATATTTTATTTTTCGGTCTTTTGTAAACCCCCTGTTCGCGGAAGATTGAACTCCGCGAAGAGTAAAGTAGGCGGGCGACTTCGATGACGTCATCCTCTCCCTGGACTGGGGACCTCGATGTCAGCGCATCCAGCCACGAGGGGGACCGCAGGAAAGGGCAAGAAGACGGGAACAAGATGGCAGCCTAGTGTGGCAGAAAGGAGCTCTCTATTATCATCGAGGTGAAAACCCCCCTAAAAATGCAAGAGTAGGCGTAAAAGGGCCCGTCGGGCGATGAAGCGGGGAAGAAACAAGGACAATAAATAAAGTGAGTACTCACATTTATATCAAAATTCGTCACACATCGAAGCCAACAGGCATAAACCCAATAATGGGCATCACCACAGCAACAAGCTCCACCACCAGCTCCAACCAACCCACAGCAGCTCACCAATAGGAACATTACTAGATTTTAAAAGATCAACAATTTCCTTATTATTTGTTCTCATTATTATTGATATCACTTAATTATATTTTATTATATCCATCCATGCTTTATAATTTGCACCACCCTCCCTTTTACCATACAGTCCACTCTCTCAAATTCAAAAATGGGGCGAAGGGGCATCTCCCTATACATCTTTTTATGGGAAGCATATTCGATCCCCAAACACCCCCACTCCTACTCATCTCATATTCACAATATTCTATTATGTTATCAAGCATTCTATTTGAAGCTTAAATACCAAATATTGTTTTCATTGAATTTTTAATTTTTGAGACAAATGCAAAAACGTGACTCACTAGGGAAATCTGCTTACTTAACGCAGCCCCTGCGTGACGGACATTTTAACCTTTAATGGAAATAAACGCATTTAATATCATGTCCCACTGACAATTAAGACTTCACAAGATACAGAAAGAACTGTCAGAATGGACAATGAGATAGGGGTGCACTTTTCTTCGAGGCTTGATGTCAAGTTTTCTTCAAGACATTCACGCCTGGGCTGTGTAAACTCCAGGTAGAGTCCATAATCATTTGAAAAGTTATTAAAAAACCGTGTCCTGTCCACAAACTCCATTACTGTAATAGGCTATAATGAGTAATATAGGTGAACAGGAATTAAATGGAAATAAGGATGATTTAAAAATTTTGTTCATTAAAATCGTAAGCTATATTGTAAGAAAACATGAAAAAAAAAGATTCGGTTACGTGTATCCAAATTTTTAATCACAACCTTCTCAAGTAGACAAATCAATTCTTATCCTTCATCACTTACTATTTAAATCTTTTGATCTTTATTGTATCTGATTTGCTTGTCAAAATGTATTAGCCTAAGCATGCTGGAGCTAAGCATGGATCAAGATGAGTTTGAACGCCCATTTCCAGATATATTACAGCCATGTGTCACATTTCTTCTCACATAACAGTCGTATCTGTAGGTGTTCTACCATTTTGTGTCAACAATAATAACTCCTGAAAACTACATTTAGAAAACTTTCTTTCCACAATATTACGATAAATTTTTCAAGTAGCGAGTAAGAAGTGTTATTTATTGTTACTTTCACGAGTGACTACCCTCTTAATCTCCATCGTTAGAAATTAAGTACGTCCCACAAGGGCTACATAAACTAAGCAGAAATCCCTCGTGCTCATATGACACACTGCAGATCTCATCTTCCCATACGTTCTCTATTTGTCAAGATAACTTAGATTTTTTGAATATTCAATAATCCCCCCTATTCTTTGTCCGATTTCAGCCACTAACGAATACGAACGTCAGTTGTATGAAACGACTAAATCTAGAATGATACGATATACATCAAACAAACAAGGGATGACTCTTCGCGATGATGGAAAATCACAGTTGATGACGTCATCGCAACTCTTATATCCATTTATCTCGCATTGGTGAAGCTCAGTAAAGACAATATTCGATATTTAAGCTTTGAATAAAGTGGCTCATGATATAACAGCTTATTATTAGTATGACACTAGATTATTTCAGTACAATTTTTCGATCTGACGTATAATAAAGAAGATATTTACAATATTCGCAATTCCCCCTCCTCCTGAAACCCCATTCCCACTCGCCCCATTTCAGCCATTAACGAACATGATCTTTCTTTTTACATAAAAGGTTTATATATTAAGTTCCGAAACGATCAAACAAATATTTCGACTTCTAGAGCGTTAACAGACAAATATATATATATATATATATATATATATATATATATATATATATATCGACAATCGCGCATGAGTACAACCTGAATAGCTGATTTCGCTTAAGGGAAATCAGCTAATATAGTTTCTTGTAAAGGAAATAATGCCTCCGAGGAAGACAAGCGTTCTCAGCGAATTTCAATACAGCATTTAATATTTAGAATAAAATTTTCCAACAACAATGCAACATCTTTATTAACTAATTTTAGGATCACATGAATGTAATTTGAAACCCAAACTTTTCACAGAGTGATATAACGTCCTAACGTAATCTTTTCCCAAGAACCGACCAGCTTTAGAGAGTTGAAATTTCAAATTTGGTACTGGGGTAACAGTCATATAACCTTTTTTATACCACCATTTTTGATTTTGGAGAAAAGATTTATTAATTAAGTTCTAAAACATTTTCGATTCTATATTTTGGAACGGATACATTGTATGCCACTTTCCAATTAAGTAATGATGTCCAATAAAAACCATATTGAATATTTAACTTAATAGGAGTACAATGAAGTCATGTGGTGTCCTCATCAGGTTTTAATAGTATAAATTTTAAGTTCATTACTCAGAATATTCAAAAAGCTATTCCTTAGCTCTACTTCTAAGATACTACATGTGGCTGTCTATTGCTATCAACGCCATTTTGCGTAATAAGACTCGTGACTCTTATTCTAAGAGCCATAATTCTAAATCATCGTCTGATGCAATCACTCCCCATAAACGGTATCAAGGTTCAAAATTGTTTGATAAAAGAAAAAAAAATGGCATGGCGTCATAAATCCTTCTTGATCCAAAAGATAAAGTCATAGAAATTCATATTTGACAATAAAAGTTTAACTAGAGCTCTTAGCTTTTCAATAAGGTTCATTAATAGGAGTAAAAATGAAAGCCATTGTTTTGGTATTTCTATTTCTGTATGTTACAGGATTAGCAGCAACGCAGGACAACGCTCCATCAGGTTGTTTTTTATATCCACTACTTACATAATAAGTTCTGATTATAAATGTAATGACATTTTCCTCCTCTGCCCAGGAAAATCCAACCTGCAAAATAGCTTTGCAGTATTGCCAATCATTCTAAACTATGAACACCCTTTATTTATTTATTTTTTATGGACATTGCATCAAAGGTGATTTACCCTTTCAAAAGTCAAGAGTCATACAAAGAGGAATAACAAAAGTAAAATAAATAAGAGATAACAACAAGTAACAATAACAAAAAACAATGGAAAATAACAAAAGTAAAATAAACATTTTGCAAGTGAATATTAAAAAAAAAACTATTGGCAATGAGCATACAAATTGGTACAAATGCATATAATTTGAAATTTTGTTGCACATCACAGACCTAATTTATATGTTAAATTTTGTCGTACATTTCAATTTTGTGTAGGTATTAGAATATGTTGTTAATGTATGCCTTCCGCCAAAAGGTCTAGTAAGTCGTAGAGGAAGTCGTATATCTGGCAGTTTTTGTCATTAAATATGAGTGTGTCAATTTGGTGTGGCCGATTCTATGTCTCGAGAGAATTACTACTTCTCTCCAAGAGTTTCTGATACTTGATGGCCAAATGCAAATAGTGTTCATAATAGTTCGTAGTTTGTTGTCAGTACTTGTCTTACTCCAGTCGGTTTGCCACGCATCTAAGATAAGGTGTTTTGCTGGTCTAAAGTTGTTGCTTGTGTGATTGGGTTATTAAACGATAATCCTTTAATTAAATCGCGTCTTGATTGTTTGACGGTCCTGAGGAGGTATTGGAGAACAATTTAGTTCAACGAAATATCCAGTAAATGTCAAATGTTCACACAAAAAAAGGCATATAAAAAAAATTTGTAGTGTGATAGTCCTTTCATTCAAAGCAAGTTGTCTTATCAACAAGCCAACAACACTAACACTAGTCTACGCAAACCCCAACACACTAGTACAGATAAAAATTCAAAAGCGCTCTTGTTCCTCTTCAAAATGCTTAGGCAGAGCCCGTTTCGGCTCACGCACACAAACACATCTTGTATTCACACACAGTCTGACTTTTATAAAACGCAGTATAAAGCCAAGTCAAGGTGTAGTAGCTCTCCTATCTGTACACATAGGAACTGGCATTGTGCCCTTGAAAAGTCTTTCCTGAAAAGACTTACCAGAACGTTTTTATATCTATAAATTGTTTATACAGAAATTCGTGTTTTAAAACAGACAGTTTTAGACATCAAATTTAGTATCCTGTACAGGATTGTATTCGTAAAATTAGTAAGAAGGAAGTTGGATCAGTCTTAAGATATTGAAGGATAAAATTGAACAATTTCAGTCTATTGAATTTATTACAGCTATTAATTTTATATATTATAAGTTATATATTAGTAATGTATTAAATAAAAATCAAATACATGTAATGCACAAAAGCTTGATTCAACTTCTCCTCTAGGAGACTGAGATATGTTTTATCAATGTTCTCAAATTATGTTCATTTTACTTGCAGTGGGTGCTAAGATTTTCTGCAACGATAGGATGTACTGCCCAGAGAACCATCAGTGCTGCTGGGACGGGAAGCATTGCTGCCCTTTCAACAGATATTGCTGTTCAAAAACAACAAGAACTGGAATCAGCTGCTGCGTCCAACCACCGTTCCCGTATTGAACATGAACATCACTACCGATCACTAACATTTTAAAAAAATTGATAAAATGGCTATACGAACAATTTCTTACAAATCAAGGAGAGTTCCAATATAAGGAGGGAAATGCCAATAAAAATGTAGATAAAACTATTTATAGTGTTAAAAAATAAAGATCCCGAAAACGCCAAAGAAATATAAAATTTAAGTCAACATATTTGTTAAAAATAAATTTAAGGGCATGTCAGAATGGAGAATACATTTAGTAGCATTATGAATCTAAAATCGAAAATGTTAAATAGTATTAAAGACTGAATTAACCGAAAATAAAGTAAATATAAAAATACTTCCAAGATTGTGACAAATGTTGCATAGCAGCTTCAGCTAAAAAAAAAATACTTAACTAGCATTTGAAAAATATTTACATTTCAAAAACAACTTTCGTATTAACCAAGCTCATAATTTTAGTGATACGAACCTTTAAAAGCAGAAATAAAATTATCACGAATTTTTTAACATTAATCCCAAAGAATGTTTTTTTTTTCTTAAATTACCAAACTTTCTTAATGCTAGCCTTGCTGTGCCATCCATGCAAAATGGATTATTGATCCCAAATATCTAGCAAAATTGCTAAGATTTTATATAATGTGGTAAACTCTTGAAGAGACACCAAGAGAGGAGCCTCTCTTATGAATTAATTCAAGTACTGAAAATTGAGCATCAATATTTTACTGGTCTTCTGCCATGCTATCAATTTGAGCAAAATATTATTAACTGGTGGTATTTATTAATTCTGATTGATGCATTTATTTCTATCCATTTCTAAATTTATAATAAAGCTAATTCTTGATAAAATTGTTTCCTATCATTTCTTGTCAACCTCACAAGAATCCAGCAAACCGTTGGCGTGAATACATAATAATTCTTTTGGCTTATTGTATTTATATTCGGCATAGACAAGTGTTACGTATGCAGAACTTCAGATGATTGTAGAAATGGAAGCAATAGTTGATGGAAAATTACCTAAAGGTAAATCTAGATTGTAGTAGTTCGAAAGGGAATGCCTGCGTTTTAGTGGTTAGTAGGGATTCCAGAGACAGGCCACGGTTGGACGGAAATAGTGGGAGTTCAAGAGACAAGCTCAAGACCTATTAACTCAGGAGGCAAGCTAGTAACCAAGTGGTACCTGGTTATCAATAGAATGCAAGTTAAGTGTAATCAAAAGCACAAAGGCGGAATGGCAATCATGAAATTGAAGTTCAAGAAGAGAAGAGGTGGTTCTTGTTAGACTGCGACATACCATTCCCGTACAATGTATAAGAAACCTGCGGCAAAATCTGAGCCACCAACGTGTTTCCTATGCAAGACACTATAGAACACTTACTGACTGCAGAAGACGACATAACATGGACCTACCGTACAATCTGGAAGAACTATTTGATGGCAAAAGTGCACTCATGGACGCTTTGTTAGCATATTTAAAACAAGAACCTCTAGACAAAATCATATAGTAACCTCTTGCTATTCCCAGAAAGTATAGTCATAAAGGCTTCATTCCAACGCTATTGCAAAATTACATCTTGCATTACTTTGTGTGTTCAGAAGTGTGTGTGCGTGTGTGTAAGAAAGATTGTGAATGATTGTGTAAGAATTTTACCCAATAAAACAATTTTATTTCTGTACATATAAATTTGTGATTATTTATCTTAATATTTTTAGATTTAAAGATTGGGGTTATACAATTAAATCTATGAGTTATTACTCATCGTAGTTTTTACTTATCTTGTATTTCATAAGAAGTTTTTGTTTTTGAATTTAATGTTACATTTTTGGGCAGATTCTTTTTCTCTTTGGTTGATTATTCGTATTCTATATTTTTGTTGCGTTTTCTGTTCTCATTCCTTGTTTTTACTTTTTAAATAGTTGGTGTTTATTTTTTTTTACGGCCAATATCGCCTAGTAGAAACAATAAATATAAAAATCAAATTACATTCAGCAGCTAAGATTATTTTTACCACTTGGTTACCTGATCACGGTCACACAACATTTCAAGTTTTAATCCATTTAATTGGAGATTTCAGTATTTGGAAATACAGTGCCCATCATTTTGAAGGTAGTAAGCTCAAAGGAGGCTGGTTCCATCGAGTATTAATAATAGTCCGTTAACGATGAAAGATTAAACGAGTGTTTAAAAAAAATAATAATCCGTGCTAATCTATGAAGGATATCTGGGTGATTAATAGCTAGCCATTCTGTATATTAGTAACATCACTATTGATACTCTTCAATCATGTCAAATATATTTATTATACTAGCAATAGCACTGATTGCTACAGAAATATCGGGAGCGGAGGATGACTCTTCCATGACTGGTGAGATGATAATTATCATTACGATATAAATTTATATATATACAAATATATCGCGAAAATAATCTAGGTCTTATGAGAGACCATGAAATTATCAGTTTAGTATTGTGTGGGTGCGTCAGTTTAATGTTCATTTATCTTTTGAACAGGAGAAACTTGGCAAACAAAGATTTTCAAAATATCTTTGATCCAAATCATTAAAATGCTATAAAATCAGTTAAATGTGGGGCAAGGGGATAAAGAAAGTAGTCATTTTTAGATTCATTCTCCTATTTGTCTACAGGAAATTTTTTCCTGGAGACGGTTTACAGAACTTTCTTTTTTGTTAAATTTGCTTCCTCATACGAAGTAAAAGAAATATGTTATTACCTAAATTATTGGTTTTCATATTTCTAATGAATTAACCGTTTTAACCTTCCCTGTACCCGTTTTGCAGAAGGAATGGCATTTAGAGAAGGGAAAAGGCTAAAATCGTAAATTTATTCGTTGCTATTCTTGAAATCATTAAAGAATTAAAAAAAAACAAACATTCTAGTTGACTAAATAATGAATTGCCTTTGACTTTGTATGAATTTTGCTCCAACTCAAAAGTCAAATGTGTAATTTGTTCCGAGTGATATCACGGACATATTTATTCTGTTTCTTGAATATTAAACAATATATTTGCACTTCTCCTCTCCTATTCATATTAGAATAGCAATTATATCATGAACCGCTTTATTCTAAGCTTAAATACCAAATATTGTTTTGAACAGACCTTTCTTATGCGAGATTTATGCATATTCGTTTTGTGATGACGCCATCAATTAAGGTTTTAGGTTATTGTTTCGAAAACGTTTATTTGACCTATACCATACTTGACATTTAGCTGTTACAGCCAACACTAAAGATTATATTTGTTACTGGCAGAAATCGGATATGGAATAGTGGGGGTATAGGGGGGGTAGGTGAACGAAACTTCCATTCGTACATAACATGTGTTTGATTTTTTACATACCCATTTTTGTTTGTTTTTTTAATAAAATTAATAAATTATTTATGAAATAAAACTATTTACAACAGGAAAAAAAGAAAAACAAACGTAGGCTTCATTGACGAATTAAATAATTAAATTAACTTCGTAGTTTAATGACAAGGGTCAACAATAAAACAAATTTCTTTATT
The DNA here is from genome assembly GCA_019009955.1 of Riptortus pedestris. Lineage (NCBI taxonomy): Eukaryota > Metazoa > Arthropoda > Insecta > Hemiptera > Alydidae > Riptortus > Riptortus pedestris. Next base: position 98,780,268 of record CM032230.1, on the reverse strand, counting down.
CACATTGCCCTATATGTTTCGTGGCATAACTACCACTTCTTCAGTCGCCATTCAGTGGTCGTTCCCTCCTACAATCGTTGTGACAGTGCCTTCCTCACTGGGGATCTCTTTGAAAACGACCTGCACTTCAGAACTGGATGTCCCTTGAAGAGTTGGTACTTGAGCCACGATACATGAATAACGTTTGCTTGGAATGAAATTTGTTTTATTGGTAACCCTTGCCATAAAACTATGAAGGTCATATAAGAATAATGGGTGTATAATAAGATGAATTAAATTAACAGTAGTCGAGTTTCAAATGATTTATACAGTTATACATTTGTTCTGCCTAATTTCTTGATTGTGTATTAAGTACATTTATACAATAGAAGTTTTTCCTCATCAGGCCAATTTTCTTTTAGTCGTTTTACTTCCGTTTTAAATATTTGCCTTGTGTCCGTTAGTAGTCTTCAGTCATAGGGAAAGTATCTATAAGTCTGTTCAGTAGTAAAGTCGCTGTAACAATTTGGTTGATCTGTTAGGCCAATCGATTAAAGTAAGAGTTTTGGATTGTTCCCAATCCTGTTTACGCAAATTTACATACACACACACACACACACACACACACACACACACAAATATATATATATATATATATATATATATATATATATATATATGTTTTAAAAATAATAATAAAAAAAAGAGATCTTTTTTGATATTACTCAAGTAGGCAGATTAGGAGGCTGTCTCTGATGGGAAACCTCCAGAGGGAGGCCAGCTTGTTTTTGCAGATTTCCCTTAAGGGAAATCAGCTATTGAGGTAGTACTCAATTTCTTCAAATGTCCATCGATCCTGCCCAGGAGACGACGAAAATGAGGGCAGGTCAAAACTATATGTGTGTGTGTGTATATATATATATATATATATATATATTTGTCTGTTTTTAATCGTTTTATGTAAAAAGGAATATTAAGTTCGTTAACGGCGGAAATCGGACAAGTGGGAGGGCGGGTTTAGAGGAGGAGATTTTCGAAAATTCAAAATATCTCCGTTACTGTATTGCATAAAACTAATCTTATTCCAAATTAAATTTACTATAAATATTGTTATATACATTTATTCTCTATCTTGAATATTAACTGAGATATTTTCATTTTTATTAAGTGTAACGGTCTCTTCTATTCCTTCCCGCCGTAAGCTAGTTCGGCCGTTTCCGTAACTGTTCGGCACTCGTATGGAGATTTCTCTATTGTATAACTTAACGTGGGAAATCTGCTTAGTTTACGCAGCCCCTGCGTGGCGGACTTTTGTTGTATATATTAAGTAACTCCATTTTACTTTGTTTCTAAATTTATAAAATAAATCTTTTAATGTGCGAGAAGGCAAAAAAATGCTTTAGTTTGAGGGTTTTCATGCTATGGACAAAAAATGTGATTGCAACTGGATACAGTTTTAGGAGACGGGAGAGTGTTCTGCAGCGAAAGGTTCTATTGCAAAGCTACCTTCCACTGCTGCGACGGAACACATTGCTGCTCCCAGAACACCTACTGCTGCTGGTCTACCAATCGGCTGCCCAGGTGCTGCGACTTCCCTCCGCCCTTCCCCCGATCTACAGCACAACTCAAGCATCAATGAAGATACTTTAGCCAATTAATCCATTGCACATGCTTTGGTTCTCATAAAGTTTGTGGGTGTTGTGAAAACTGCCTACTAGATTAAAAACTTTTATTTCTCAACATCTATCAACCTTTTTGAGTCAAATCCGAAGACATCTGGTGATGTAACAAAAGAATATGACGGTTACACGTTTAGTACGAAATTCATCATACATATTTAGGTTCTAATAAAGTTTGAGATGCTTAAAACTGCATATTTACACAACTAGATTTAAAACTTTTATTTCTTAACATTAACCTTTTTGAATCAAATTTGAAGACATCTGGTATGTTCTTACAGAAGCTTATGAGCTTAGTAACACGTTCAGAACGAAATGAATTATCATATATTTAGGTTCTTATAAATTTAATGATGTCTAAAACTGCAATTTGATTAAAAACCTTTATTTCTTGTTTATTTTCTAATCATCGACCACTTTTAAATCCGTGGACCTTTGGCTCTTGTCTAACCATCGACAATGAATGTCGAATGAAATGATTGTCGCCATAATTATATATTGATTTATTTCCTTTTGTTGTGCATTTTAAAATCAGGGCGTAATAATGTGGTCCATTACCGTCATTGATTTGTAATATGGAAATAACTGCAGGAACATTGAATAGATAGAGACCCGACATATCAGGTACGAACTTCTTACAGACAGGAGCCCACATATCGGCAATAAACTTAATCACCTTTTTGACAATTTAATTTTGAATTAGTGAGAAATATAATATGATTATTAATTGACGTCCACTTTTTGCAACTGCCGCTAATTAGGAAGGGTTATCTTCAGGTTACCACCCTTTTCTAGCCAGGGTGGGACTAAGGAGTTTATGTAATGAGTTCGTCACTAAATAAATTCATATTGCCCAGGCGGGAACCGAACTCCCCACTCTATGTTTATCATTAATTATTATTAAGTCCAACGCTTTAACTGACGTGACTAATCTGAGCCTGAGAAATGTAATATAATTTTGAATAAAATTATAGATGTATTAGAATATAGAAATATATATATATTTTTTAAATAAAACCATTTTAAATTGTTGTATTTAATATTAGTCTAATGTTTATTTGTTGTTTTTATTACTTGTGTTTAATGTTTATTTATCGTGTTTAATTTTTTTTGTTGGTGCAGTTATTTGTTGTTTCTATACTTTTGTTTTTATTTTGCATTGTTAAATTTTAATTCGTCTAGTTCCGGGCGCTCCTTTAAAAATAAATGAAAAAAATTAAATTAATAATATGGGAATTGGTTTTATTACAAGAGATTTATCAGACGCGAAGAATTTCGGTTTCCTCTTAAACAGGTTTGCCAAGAAACATTTCTTCCACCAAAAAACCATTGAACTTCATTGCTATAGAGTTTTTAGCTATGAAGTTGAATGGTTTTTGAAATTCTTATGACATTAAGGAGAAAAATAATAACCACCTTATTAATTATCTAGGCCAAGTTCACTTTAAACCTAATCAATGACACTGCCATAACCCAAGAATATGTATAGCTACGAAATAAAATATTGCCTGGGAATTTAAAGGTTTAGGAATTTAGGCCTAGTTTGTTTACATTCATAGAATAGAGGAGCAGTATTTATCCATGATGGAAGCGATTAAGAAACGAAAGCACACTAAACTAAAAATGTTTCCATAGCTGTTTGGGAAAATGTTAATCTCCAATGTTAACTTGAAAAAATGTACAAATTGTATTTCATAATTTTAATTTTTTTTTGGTTTTGAGTTCAACTCAGGTTGTCAAACTGCCTACATCCTCCTTACTATTATTTCTATGGTCAGAATATCGAGCTTTATTCATATTTATTACTTATATTGTAGTTCAAATTAATCATCGTATAGAAGTATTGAATAAGGTTTGCATGTATATAGTCGGAAATTCGCTAAGTGTACAGGTTCTATTTTACCAAGGGTGTTATTTTTGTTTTTGCTAATAAGACAACTGCATGTTAAGTGCTTTATCGTGTTACTACTAATCGGTGTTAAACCATAGTAGATGACGTCGACTGATTAAATGTCTTAGCAAAGCTTTGAACAGATAAAGCGTTTCAAAGGCTAAGTTAAATCTCAGTTAATCTATAAGAACAAAAACAAATGTCTAGCTATATACGTAGAGTTCAAAATTGTGAACATTCTCTGCAGCTATGTTGAAGACAATTTTAATCGTATCTTTAATTGGAAGCATAGCAGTTTCAGCTGCTGAAGGTCAAACTTCTCCAACTGGTAATTATTTTTTTAAGAATAGGCTTTATAGTAAAGTTTCGTTGTTAAATTACACACAATTAGGCCCCTAGATTCAACGAAATAGTAATTACCTCGGACTGAAGTTGATCCAGGTGGTTTTATAATTTTAGATATTCATGGAGGGATAAGTGGTTCCTCTTGTAAATATTGTAATGAGTAGCAAGATTACCAATCCATTACTCTACTTGAATATGAAGGTTATGTTAGCAGATTTCCCTTAAAGGAAATCAGCTATTGAGGTTGTACACATGACGCGATTTTCGAAAACATTTCCACGATTGTCCATCGATCCTATTCAGGAGATGACGAAAATGTGATCGATTCAAAACTATATATATTTATCTGTTAACGCTCTAGGGGTACCAATTTTTTTCTTCGCACTCGATATTTAAATGTTTTATGAAAAATAATGATCAAGTTCTGTAAGGGCAGAAATCGAACCGGTTCAACAATTATTGGAATCATTATTATGGCGAATTGGAAGACAGTGAATGCGAAAATATCATAGTTTGGGAGAGGAATGTACAATTGAAGATCATAGTTTGTATGGACAGACTATAAGCAAAACGAACATTGTTTGGGTGGGGTGGGGAGGGGGTATTGAATTAGCACATTGAATTAACAGTGCAAGCAGAAATCTCGTTATTTTTGTAAGAAAGTGTAACCGAAAATAATCATAGTTGGGAACGGGGGTACAGCCGAAAAGATCATAATAACTTGGTAGAGGTGTGCAGGAAAAAATGTCAGATTTTGGTGGAGGGAGTGTAAGCGAAAATATCATAGTTTGGGGGAGGGCGTACAATCGAAAATATCATAGTTTGGGAGGAGATTTCAAGTGAAAATATCATATTTTGGGTGGGGGAGGGGGGGGTGCAAGTTAATATTCTATATTTTGGGGGAGGGAGTGTAAGCGAAAATATAGTTTGGGAAGAAATTTCAAGTGGAAATATCATAGTTTGGGTGAGGGAGGGGGGGGTGCAAGTTAATATTCTATATCTTGGGGGAGGGTGGAAACAACTTTGATTTGAGGGGAGGAAGTTGAAGCGAAAATATCATAGTTTGGGGGAGGGCGAATAATCGAAAATATCATAGTTTGGGAGGACATTTCAAGTGAAAATATTATAGTTGGGAGGTGAGAGTGCAAGTTAAGAAAACGTCCTTCGCGCAGGGGCAGCGTAAACTAAGCAGATTTCCCACGTGAAGTTTTACAATAGAGAAATCTGCCTAATAATAACAGTAGTAGGAAGGTATCTCTATACCTATTCACGAGCGACGCTTAGTTACGGTAATGGCCGGGGAAGTCCCGAACATAGCCGACTCCCGCCGACCACACACACAATACAAATGCAAATATCTCCGTTAATATTCAAGATACAGAAAAAATGTATAGAACAATATTTATAGTAAATTTAATTTGCAATAAGATTGATTGTTTACAATTTTTCGATCCGACGCATAATAATGGAGATATTTCGATTTTTCAAAAATCCCCCCTCTAAACCCCACCCCCCACTGATCCGATTTCAGCCATTAACGAACTTGATCTCTCTTTTTATATACAACGATTAAATATGAACTTTGGTAATGATCAAACTTAAATTGCGACCGCTAGAGCGTTAACAAACAAATATAATTATAAAAATATATATATATATATATATATATATATATATATATAATTATTAACGGACCTCATTTTCGTCATCTCCTGGGTAGGATCGATGGACACTTGAGGAAATTTTTCAAAACTCGCGTCATGAGTACGACCTCAATAGCTGATTTCCCTCAAGGGAAATCTGCTAAAATTCCATAGTTGGAGAATGGGTTGGAGGAGAAGCGTAAATATCATGGTTTGGGGGGAGTAGTATAAGCGAAGATATCATGGTTTGGGTGGACGTTTCAAGTGAAAATATCATAGTTGTGGTGGGGGGGGGAGTTAATATTCTATAGTTCGGGGAGGGAAGAGAATCGAAAATATCATAGTCCCCCCCCCCAAACTATTATATTTTCGCTATGTGTTGAGTTTAAGAGTGGTATATCATAGTTAGGAGGGGGTGGAGTGCAAGTTAAAATTCCATAGTTGCAGGGTGGGAGGGAGGAGAAGCGAAAATATCATGTATTGGGGGGAGGAGTGTAAGCGAAAATGCGTTAGTTTGGGGGTGTGAGTGCATGTGAAGATATCATATTTCGGGGGAGGGAGTACCAAGTGGTAATATCATAGTTGAGGGGGAGGGTAGAGAGTGTTAGCAAAAATGTCATAGTTCGGTAGAAAGATTGTATGTAAAAGACCAATGTTTTGGGCATAGTGTAAGCAGAAAGACCATTTGCTAATGGTAGTGTCCTGATGCCAGATTTGAAAACCGCCCCCGAGGTAAACTACCTCTTTACAAATTAAATGAGACAATGCCCTCAAGCTTGTGACCGAAGAAACCCCATATCAAAAAGTTGGGGACATTCAGTACAGCTGAATGCAAACACACAACCATTTCGAGATAAAAGAACTTGAACATCAGTTTTGCATGAAACAGACGAATAAATTTGAATAAACCCCGACCAGGCAGCGACCGTTACAAATTAGATTCATGGACAACACGAACTTGGAGTATGCAACGAAACACCGGTTTCCATGAAGTGATCTTATACATTTATTCATTTCTTAGATTAAGAAGAAGTTAAAATTCAATTCTAATCTAAAACATTACTAATAAGAGACCTAGTGCCCAAATTATGCCAAAATGAAGAGTATTTTTCATTTTCAGCCTCTAAATTGAAATAAATATATTTAACCACACATTTGTATTAATATATATATATATATATATATATATAAAAAAATTCTAACCTCTGTCTGTACATTGATTTTTTTCTCGAAATTTCACGATAACTTTTCGTTTCACATGTCATAGATACCATAACTGCATTTTGTTTCTTTCGTGTATGTTTGTTTGTTTGTTACATTTTCACGCATAAACTTTTATTTTATGAAACTTGGTATGTATATTACTACTAGTCCAACTTAGACTTAAGGCTATAATAATATTCTCTGAGACTTACAGGAGTGGGGGTTATAAGGGAAGCCTGAAATTAAAAATAGCGATATTTCGTTTCCTATTGGTTTTTCGGCAAATATGAACATAACAAAAGTTGTTCATTTTGTTATTTAGAGTAACGTTTGTTATATACATTTCTTACGTATACCGAATTATAAACGAGATATACGCTAAAACCTATAGCGGAAGAGAAGAAGTTTATTTGGCACAAAAGACTCAACCGAAATAAATAAAACTCGGTATGTGTATTAGCACTAACGCCTTCATTATATTAAGCCATACCATCATTTCTAGGGACGGGCAGGAGTGGGGGGTGTAAGGAAGGCCTGAAATTAAAAATAGCGATATTAGATTTCCTATTGGGTTTTCGGCAAATATGAACATTACAAAAGTTGCTTATTTTGTTATTTAGAGTAACTTTTGTGATATTCATTTTTGTCTTTTAACAAAGTATAAACGAGATATACACTATAAACTAAAGCGGGAGTCAACTATTTTATTGGGCGCTAACGATTGAACCGAACTTAACAAAACACGGTATGTTAATTAGCATTAATTCTTCCATGATTATAAGCTATATTAAAATGTTTAGGTTAGAACGGGAGTGGGGGTTATAAGGGAGGCCTGAAATAAAAATTCGCGATATTTCATTGTCTGTTTTTCGACAAACATGCACATAACAAAAGTTGTTTACTTTGTTATTTAGAATAACTTTTGTTTTATACATTTCTTCAGGAACAATGTGTGGAGGAAGTAATTTGCGTAGAAATATTGATATGCTCAACAATTCATTCCAATTTGAACTATCAGGTAAACCTGGAAAAAGTAATTCAGATCTACGTTAATATAAAATAAACTCGTAGACTTCCACGGTCCTGGTCATTAATACTGTTAAGGTCTTCGGTCTACAGTTGCCAACTAAAATGCAGACACGGTCAATACCCGAAGACCTTAACAGTATTAACTTTGTTAATATTTTGTCTTTAATAACTGAAATCTATGCACAGGAGACGGGAAATATGACAATATGGAGGACAGTGAAGTCTTACATAAAAATTAATTTTATTATTAGCAAATGCCAACAACGGGTATAAACCCTAAACACTGGGGTGGGTAAATGTCGAAATAGTGTGCAAAATAAAGCCTTGCCAAAAAAAATACCATCACCATTCAGCCTCAAATCAATTCCCGGGCGAAGCCGGGTATCTGAGCTAGTATATATATATAAATCAATAAAAACTAAGTTCGTTAGTCATAATCGTATATTTCCCCATTCTCATACATGAGATATCTTAGAGAAATTCCTTTTGCTGGCGGGGAAGAAGGAAATAAAGGATTATGGCGTCAGCCGAGATGCATTGTTGAGCATGATTCTTCCAGATGAAATACAATGTCATGGAGTCAATAATATTTAATCAATTTGTACTTATAATATAAGTACTAAAAACACGCCATCACATAATTCTGGAAGATATATTACTAAATCTTGGCTTTTGAAAATCTTAGATTTAAGACCATTTGAAAATATATTTATGGGTCTAAAAAAATAACCAATTAGGTAATAATTAATATCTTTAATTAATGGATTTTTCAATTCTTTCGACTTTAAAGTGATGCAATTTTTATTAGATACCTGTTGTTTTACATTTTGGTTGATATGCTGCTCATAAAATGTGCATCATTTACATTTTTTTGAAAAAAATATTGCATGCATATTATGTTACAATTTCTTTTCCACAGACCTTTGATTAGCAACACATTTTTTGGCGAAAGCGTGTGAAGCATATGAAATCAATTATTTATTATATAATATTGTTTTAATTAAACTTGCACACTCAGTAATAATAATTGAATACTTCAAATATGTATGCCTAAATTTGATGAAATAATTCTACACTATTACAGACGGACCACTCTACAAGAAGTCTATTTATTACGTGTTCAACAAAAATATTGGTAAATCAATTTTTATATGTAACAGACATTGGCACCTTATACCTTATCCTCTCAACCGTTTTTCATAACCGAACATAATTTTCATAAATAAGTATACTGCTCAAAAATGAATAGGGATATTTGTTATTTTTTCTTATTCTATTAATTTTAATTAAATCGATCTTAATTAAATTTCCTTTTTATGGGTGAAAAAAGACAATAATTTCTAATAAATATTAATGATATTTATAATAAAAAAAAAAGGTGCTAGGCCCCATACATACCACAAAACAGCCAATATCCCTATTCATTTTTGAGCAGTTTATATACCACCAATGATATGACGCTACTTGTCACACAGTGGATACTAACAAAAATGTATTAAGTTATTATACTCATTAAGTTATGGTAGCAGGATCTAAAACGTCTTGTTTTATAATAGTATTTTATTTATGCTTCCATAGTTGTAATAATTGACACAAAATAATTAAAAGAAATATTAAAATATACATTTCCTTCCATCCATTTTCGAAACATTTTTTCAAATGTTCATCGATCCTACCTAGGAAATTACGAAAATGAGGTTCGTTCAAAATTATATATATATATATATATATATATATATTTGTCGGTTACCGCTCTAGCGGTCGCAATTATTGTTTTATCGTTACCTAACTCGATATAGGGGAGAGTAGAGTAAAACCGGGTAGTCGGGAGCAAACCAGGTACCTCCTCTTAGCCATTGTGTGTACTGCAGTCGGGCTGATATCGGAGGAACTACGACCCACCTTTGAAGAAGAAGCAGCTGTCTTCACGTCAAATCCTTTGTCGTGCTTGTTTTGTGTCAGTGACAATAATTCAATTTTCGTGAAACCTGCTTATTATTTTGGTGGAAAAGGTTTTTGATTGTATTGCGCTCCTATTCCAATTAGAATACATACATGTAGTTCTCTCAGTACTAGTTTTAATTACCTTTATTTTAGCACTAAGTAATTTTCTTTAGCGTTTGGTATGCCCGAATGACGGAATGTTTTATTTAACCTTTACGTGCGAGGGGTACCAGCTAAGGGGCAATCTCCAAGGGTGGTGAAGGATGGATCAACTTCCATTGTCATGGTTGGGCTAATCAAAGCTGGTCTGGGGCCGAAAAGGAAGTAGACGATTTTACTTGGGACTTTGCAAGTAAAATTGTAATGTCACCCAAAAATAAATGCAATGGTAAAATGATAATGCCAAAGACTGTTAAGTTTGCTTAACTCTTAAACAATTGTGTGTTCCTTTACTTATTTCAATGTTTTAATGCATCAAACAACATTTTTAATAACAAAAAAAAACATTAATTTGATTAAAAGTCATTACATTTTTATTTTCACATAAGAAAAACATATGTACCCGGTTTTACCCTACTAGTGGGGTAAAACCGGGCAAAGTGGCTTTTTTACAAAAAAAAGTAAGGTAAAACATTTTTAAAAATTTAGATTTTCTTTTTGAAACTGTGGTTGCGTTAAAAGACAAGTAGAGCTTTTTATCAACAAATCTTTACTTATTTGTGGTAAAAAGTGTGGTTTATGGAAGCCTCCAAACCTTAGCTACCCGGTTTTATGCCACTTTCCTCTATAAGCCTTTTATCCAAAAAGAAAGATCAAGTTCGTTAACGGCAGAAATAGGACTGGGGTAGAGCGGTTTTAGAGAGGAACAATTTCGAAAATTCGAAATATCGTCGTTATTGGAAGTCGGGTCGAAAAAGTGTATGGAAGGAATATTATTGCAAATTTAATAGCCTGCAAATGTTGATATATAAATACTTCTCTATCATGAATATTAACCATGATATTGGGATTCTTTACTTTTCAGCCTTCAGTGAACCCCCGCACCTACTCATGTTAGTATTAACAATAAGCTATTTCATCATGAACTACTTTATGCTATGCTTAAATACCAAGTATTGGTCTCATTGAACTTTTACGTTTTAAAGATAGATGCAAATATGTGGCGCACGTGGGAAATCTGCTTAGTAAAAGCAGCCCCTGCGTGACGGACGTTTTTATTTGGTGAAGCAATAGTAAATAGTTAATAATAAAAGTTTACGTTGCCATAGTACTCTCAAATAAATGAAATTTCCAAGGTTTTGTATGAATATAGGTGCGACACCAGAGAAGGTTTGTTTTTTTATAGTGTATCTGTAATGGGATAATGCATGTTGCAGTAGTTAAGAGGGTCTTTTGCAACGAGAGGACATACTGTGGCTTCCTGGAAAAATGTTGTAACGACGGAAAACACTGCTGCGAAAGGACCCTGGAATGCTGCAAATCCTCCAACGGACAGGCCAGATGCTGCCTCTATCCATGGCCCTTCCCTAAATTATTACAAATGCTCCAGGAATGAATAAATAAACATCGGCTTGGAACCGACGGAAGATCAGGTTTAATTACTCTATCGAAAACATTTAAGCCAGAATCATTTTCATAAAATCCGCCACTAACAGATGGGCTATTAATTCAATTAAATACTTCTTCTATTGTTGTACAAACTATCTGTATCAGTTTATCGTCCAATTTTCCACAGTTCCTGTATTGTTGCCTGTATCAATATAATCTGAGAAATTACGTGTAATATTTTTTTATATATGAATTTACGCTTGGACATAATAATATTTTCAAAACATCAATGTTACTTTGGGAAGCAAAGTAGTTCAGTGTAAGAAAAGTCTCAAACAGACAATAAAACGCTATTAGTGACTAGTATGGAAAACTCTAATATTGGTTTCAGCTGAGGTCGATTCAAAGAGTGGAGCATGTTCAAAACACTCAAAGGATGCCGCTGGTTTTACTACGATTTTATATCCACTTGCTTTATATCGTTGCCTGAAAAACAATACATATGTTCTTGCTTTTGTGGAAAGAATGTGAATAATTTTTGTCTTGGATTTTAATTGCCGTGGGTGTTATATTTTAATTGCAAAAGAGGGGGGTGATTGAATCATGGCCCATCCAAGAAGAGAAATGGTTACAGTTTGGTAGGTCATGGCTGGTGTAATTCAAACATTTTAAAAACTGTAGAGGCCACTATAGGATCTCTTACTGATTTGAAGCTCACAAAGTTTAAGAAAAAAAGGAATGCCTCTTTTAAACTTATTTTTAAATTATTTGACCTTAAAATATAAGTCTTACCGCTTGCCACTTGGTCTGACACCTGACTTGACACCAACTGATTTCTATGTTCTCCTAGGGTTTAAGAAATTTAAAAAATAAAACTCCAAAATGAAAATGATACAGAATTATAATTTTCTCTAATTTACACACTCACAGTGAAAACCGTTTCCTTAAAAACGGGCAAACAATCTAATACAAATATGCTCAAAATAGTAATAAATTTATGGATTTCAAATTTCTTTCCCTACGATTGATTAAAAGAATATCTCTCTCTTTCACAAGTCAACTTCAATGTCGTAAAATGCGCTCTTTCATGTTAGTAATAATGAAATGATTAGTAAAAAACAAAAACAAAAAAACAATCTTATTATCCTGTGCTTTTACTGACTTGAATCATCCAATTCTAGTTGAATCCTTTTCTAGGTGTGTGGATATCATTCTGCAGCGAGAGGCTGTATTGTGGAGCAGGCTTCCATTGCTGCAGCACTTTCCAATGTTGCCCAAATACTAAAATTTGTTGTGAGTCCAGCTTGGGAGAGACCAGATGTTGTGTCGACCCCGATTTGACATCTGCATATCAGTCAGGAATGAATAGTAATATTGTAAAAGAAGTCCACTGGCAAGAATAACCATTGAAAACAAAAATCGTGGAATTAGTTTCCCGATTAACAAATAACTAGAAAAAAAGATGTAGACAGGAATAAATAAGAATTTATTCATATATATATTGTACAGAGCACTCCGTACATATTAGGGATCTGACACTTTTTCATATTCACCGTAAATTATATGCCTAATACAAAAGCATGTCCTCTTTCTGTCATTTCATAACCCATTGACTAATATAATTCATTGAACGTTTCAAGAAGTTAGAGGAAATGTCAATAGCTTCGGAAAACATCAAAGAAAGGTTGCTACAGTTTTACATCCTAGGTACAGTAGGCTAAAATAAGTGTTTGTGGAATATTCTATAATAAACGAACGATTTTAGATGGTTAAAGGTTTGAGTTAGTTGAGCTGAAGAGCTTCTTGCGTTATAACTCTAAACACACAGCAATTAAGAGTAATTATTGGAAAGAAAATTCTCGAGAATCAAATATCTAAAGAATACCAGGTCTATATCGCAATGGAACACGTGATATCAAACCACTGCTTCGTCATAGAGCAGAATATAAAAGGATAAGCCACTATCGTTTAATTGAAATTGATTGGCGTGTATTTGTATACATCCTTAATAAAAGCCTAAGCTCCTCGCTCTACTGAGATATGCTTTATTCAGCAAGTATGGGAGTATTTGTAATAAACCAATTTCTAGTGGGGTCTAGCACGGATGTTATCCAGAATACCTTTTCGGTGCTGCTATAAATCTCACAGAATACAAAACGGTCACTTCAAGTGATCAAGGCTTTCATTAATTTTACTCTGCAAATTTTGGGAATTTCAGTGCTAGAAAATCGTATTTTCGTATGGAAATCCTCTTTCTTGTTTATAGTTCATCACTTTTAAAACGATCAAGACTCGTGAAGGTGGTTCAGGGTTCTCGTTCTGCCTAACTCAGATTCTATTGATGTTTCAAGCCAGTCTCTAAACATAACTCCATCATCTACGGTACTAACTCATCAATGTCGTTCCAAGCCCCATCAAATGGCTCGCCAGCCTGCAGACACTTCAATTCGTTGTCTCAGGGTTTAATATTGCTTGAGTCTTTAGAAGGGCTTGACGATGAACGAGGTTCTGGAAGAGCACCAACTCACAAAAGGTGCCCAAATCCACCGAAGACAGGCCTAACTCGTTACTACTTGGACATCCTGGATACGAAAAAAGATTGGACGAGTTTTGTGAAAACCCACTGAAATGTATAGTGTGTTGTCCTTAAATTTCCAAAAAGTTCTTATTTATCTTTTTTTAATATTGACAAATCGAATAATAAAACAGGCAACTTCTGCTCCCTAATCATAATTCCACATGGTGTTTGGAGAATAAGGTTCATCCAAGACACAGCTATAAATTTCACAAATATTCATTAGAATACCTAGAACAGTGAGATTAGTGCAAAGCTCACTGTTCCATCATCAAACCAGGGCCGGCTCGGAACCTTACAGACATACACTATGAATGAAAAATATTTCTTAAATAATACAATAATGATAATGCCTTACTTCATAGTTAATTTACTACGAACTATCATGAGGGAAAATATATACACAATTTTGAGAAGTTGGGTGTGGTAAGTTAGAGAATCGATGAGTTCCTAAATACCCTATCCATGGTTCAAAATATATTTCCTATAAATAAATTCCAGGGAACGTTCAATCAATTTACTGCTAATTTACTTATGAAGGCTAATTAAGACGGGTTACCTACAGGTTACCACCTTTTTCTAAGAAAAATTCCTATTACCCAAGCGGGAATAGCACCTACGAATCCAGGTTTACCAAGTGAACTATGACTTACGCACATGGCTAACTTGAGAACTCAATGTGAAGATTACCAATCTGTACAAATAAAACTGTAACGTTTGTCTGAAATGCTTTGGGGAGTCGATTCTTTTCACGTTTCTTGTCACTCTAAGAATTACGGTTGAATTGAAATTGAAATCTTGTAAGCTTGCACGTTTATTAATTCAATTCAAACCCAGCAAATGATATTGATGAACTTTTACATTAGTGAGTTAACAGTCCCAAGATACAACTCATATATGAAGATTATCTTTCATCTAGGAGTGGTTTATTTGAAATTAAAAGCAAATATTCGTCAATATCTTTGTTAAAACTCATTTATTGAAATAATGTAAAGAATATAGTTATTTATTATACAAGTGACGAAAGTAGATCATTTTACAACTCGAGTGAAACGTTTACCCACACGAGCGAAGAGAGTGTGGTAATTTCACGAGAGTTGTAAATTCTACTTTCGTCACGAGTGTAATACTAAATTTTTTTTTTAATCGTGTAATACATGATCAGATCTAACCAGAATATGAACAAAATTAGGATGTTGTGAAGATTATGGTATGTTGTTGGTAGGTTATAAGCATAGTTATAAAACAACTAGTGATGATTGTGAAGTAGTGCAGTTATAAACAAGTGCAGGTTATAAACAAGGAAGGTAATTATTATTATATTTAAATTTTAAAATATATTGATTATTTCCACCAATAATTCATTCACATTTCAATTTATTTTGTTAAAATAAATTCTTACAATGTTCAGAAACATTTAAAAGCATTTAATTTCCAACTTCAAATTATTTTTTAATTTATACTTATTACTAATTAAGAAGGCAATTCACTTTCTTCACTTGTGAAGAAAGTGATTACTTTCTTCACTCTATTGCAAAATGTTTCACTTTCTTCACTCATTTCAGTTTAGTAATGTTACCATTATTCAACGATTACAGAAAAAAATGTTATTTAACGTATTTGATACTCCTAAAACGAAAATGATTTTATGGTGCATAAACTAAACCAATATTTATATCTGCATGACATTTTTATGTCCACTTATCAGCTATCCTGTTATCAACCCTGCAACGTACAGTTGTTGCTGAACTAAATTTCAGCGAAATAAAATATTATAATAATATTATCAATTTATTATCGGTTGCCACAATCATCGGTTGTCATATATTGGTCAGTGAGGTAATTTTGACACATTTTCCACTTCAGCGTGTGCTCATCAGCAATTATATTTCTACTAAGTACTTGGTTTGCTTTGATTGCAGTCGAAGGGAGACAAATGTGCAGCGAGCATACATACTGTGGCGCAGGTTTTCATTGCTGTAGCTCATCTGACTGCTGTCCCTTCGGCAAGGAGTGTTGCTGGCCTACTTTCGGCTCAACCAGGTGTTGCAGCGATCCTGTCTGGCCTTGGGTTTAACCAAATATTTAAAAAAGAAATGAAAATAAAAAGTGTAAACTACCATAGCCCTTAATGTAAGGAATAACTTTAACATTAATGTGTGGTTTTGTATAAAAAATAAAAAGAATGCAATATCATATTAAGCATAAATTGTTGTTTAAATACTATATATAACAATAAACGAATTATTTATATGAGCTTCAAGTAAAATCATCAACATATATTGACTATTAACTTAGGCCATTATCCGCTAACACTTTTTGTCACAGCTCTATAGGAGGTGTGTAAACGAAGCTGATTTCCAACGCCACTTACTTAAATTATGTTTCTATATTTGCATTATTATAATCGAATTTATATATATTTTGAAGAGAGGGGGTGGGATTATTACTGTCTAATTACAGCTAAGATAAAGGAAGATAAGTCCGCCACTCAGGGGCTAACAATGACATCATTCCAGATATACTTAATTTCTATATAAATTCGATGAGCAGTTTCGGGGGTTCACTTAAGGCTGAAAACAAGAAACTAACAACAAACAAAAACAACTATTATAGAGCATGAATAGTTTAACTAGATTGGTTCGATCGGAACGAATATATTTTGAATCCTCGCCTAACCCTCCTCCTCCCCTCTATTCCTCCTTCGATTTCAGCAATTAATGAACTTGATCTTTATTTTTACATAAAAGGTTTAAATATTGAGTTTCGTAACGATGAGTCAAACATTATAAACGCTTGAGGTTTAAAAGACATAAATATATATATTCAAATATATAGTTATGAACGGGCCTCATTTCCGTCATTTCCTGGGTTGGTTTGATGGAAATTTGCAGATATTTTTCGAAAATACCGTAATGGGAACCACCTCGATAGCAAAATCATACATAGTTAAAAGAAAATATGAGATCTGATCAAATTTTATATATACATATATATATATATATATATATATATATATATATATATATATACACTCTCACACACACACACACACACACACACACTTGTCTCTTACCACTCTAGTGGTCGTAATGTTTTTCTTATCGTTGCCAAATACTATATATCTACGTTCCATGTAAAACTAAAGATCGAGTATGTATCGACTGTAGTGGGAAAGGGGTATTTAGAGGAGGGAGTTTAGAAAATTCCAATTATTCCAATTATATGTCGAATCTAAAATTTTGATAGAACTCATTTTAAAGGTATATAACTTTTATACAATATATTGTGAAATTACACAATTCTGAAAAGCTGTTACAAAAAATATCCAAAAAAAAAAAAGACATTCAAAGATTGAATACGGCTTACACGACTATAAAATGTAGAGTATCTGATAAAAACATGATAAGCACACGTGATGCAATAAATCCTTGTTGATCCACGAATTGAATACTATAAGAATTATAACTGAATAATACTAAGAATACAACTACAAAACATCCAACAGTTTCTCATCATTAATGTTTAACAATGTTAAAGACTTTTCTACTTATATCATTGATAGCTTACGTTGTGGGTTCATCAGTTGTTCCTGAGGACACATCAGTAACTGGTAAGTTGCAATTTTTTTTTATGGTGCCACGATTTGATGAGGACATATAACATTAGATAAAAAAAAGGAAATGGAATTTATGGATTTTTATCTTACCCTCAAAACTAAACATAATAAAGTATCATCGGTCCCGAAACCATTAAGTTGAGTAGGGTGTTGGAGGCCTCCAACTTAACTCATTCATTCCATACAGTCTGCAGCTAGAATCCTCTAACCCGTATCACCAGCATCGTGTTCTCCCTCAGATCATCCTGTCACCTTTTCAAGGGTCTGTTTCTCCACATTTTTTTTCTTACAGCCACGCTCTTGACGTGCTCAAAAAAGCTTTTGAGATATGCTCTTAATAAAAACACAGATGATTTCAAACTTCCTATGCTACTTTGAAAACAATACAAGCTGGGGAATAAGGAGCAGGCTCTAGGAGGGATTAGATGTACTAGAGGTCTTGTAGAAGCATGTTTTTCAATGTCCGGAAAATCTCGTTGTTTTTCTCTGAGAATAGTGATTCTACGCTGGGTGGATTTCCATTGCCTTCTTGATTAAACTATCTAACAATAGAGTCAAGAATATTCCACTTGTGGCTAGGATTGTTAGAAAGTCCACCAACGCACCCACAGACAATAACCTTTATGAATCTCCGGGCTTATCCCACTTACTTATACGTAAAAGGAGGAACATTAAAGTTTACATTAACACTATATTCATCTTTCAGGACAGTGGAAGGTTTTCTGCAGTGAGAAGCTCTACTGCTCTGATGGATTCCATTGCTGCGACGCATCCCATTGCTGTCCAAACCACCAGAACTGTTGCTGGCCCAAGAGTGATACCAGATGCTGCGACAGTTCCACCTGGCCTTGGGATTCAAGCTCAACACAATCTTAGCTGACAATGTGAATGAATATCCATAACCAAAGAAGATTATCAGCAACTAATCATGCCAGAAGTAATAGGACTACTAGTAAAAATTATAAACTGTATTAAATTTATAAATAAAAAAATAATAAACAGTATAAAGGGTATGTAACAAAAAAATGTAGATTCTTTGTGATAAACTTCTAGTTATGTAATATAGGAAACATTACTTTACAAAGAAGACTGATAAGCTGTCACATCTCAATATTCAATAAAATTAAATGTTATGATAAAAATACATACACTGTTGCTATAAGAATTATTTTTGATAGGTTTATGAGCCATAGTCGATTATGAGTATGAAAAGGTAAAAATGTAAAGTCCTTATTTTGATAAAAGAAAAGAAAACCTTAGCTTTGGTTAGTATAGTATCCATGGTTGTCGCAGGAAAAGAAAAAATAGATATTATGAGTAACAAACTCAACAGAATGAAAGAAGTCCGT
The DNA here is from genome assembly GCA_019009955.1 of Riptortus pedestris. NCBI lineage: Eukaryota > Metazoa > Arthropoda > Insecta > Hemiptera > Alydidae > Riptortus > Riptortus pedestris. Next base: position 98,761,464 of record CM032230.1, on the reverse strand, counting down.
AAGGCAAGGAATTCGTAAACTAAACAGATTTCATACGTGTTGGATTCGCTACAGATCTATTGCCCATTGTTCCTGTAATTGGTACCATATGTTAAGAGGACTTGAAATTTAACCTGGAAAGTATATTTTTTGTGACTCAGGTGCTCAACTGAAAATTACATTGATTGAGAATTTACAAAAGACTGAAAACTAAACATAAATGGGAATTTCTCGTGTTATGATCTTAGAGGAGAAATGTACTTATAAAACAAAACATTACATTGCACCACCTCATAATATCGAAAATATTTTGAGTTTTAGATTTTCTGCCCGTCTTCTCTAAACACTCCTCCCCTCTTCCCTGTCCGAAGAAAACAATACGACATACTTAAGGTTGAAATGTAACGCTATTAATAAATTGGCTTATTGCTAATGTAAACTACAAAGTAATCCCACTGCTCTTTTTAGCATACAAATGTCTGACTAACTTAGTGCTTAGTTGAATAAAGCCCTACTACGAAGGGTCCTAGAGGATTATCAGGTAGAGTTCAGATGAGGAAGAATGATGTTGGACCAGATATTCACCCTCAAGCAGATGCTTGAGAACCAATGGTAGATAGATGATGTGCACGCCCTATTCATTGACTTCAAAGCACCTTGTGATTCACTTGGTAGAGCTATTTTTTTGGAAATAATGGCAGAACATGGATTATCAGTGGAACTTGTCAGATTGACAAGGCCTTGCATCAATGGCTCCCGCTGTCGAGTGTTCGACGTTTAACTCAGGATTGAGGCAAGGTGAGTGCTTATGTAGGATTGGTGGCCATTTGAAGGCATTTATCGAAATGAGAAGGACCTCAATAACTGAAGTATACAACGACACACACAACGCTGCGCCCTTCGGGATACAATTCCATACCAAGTTATAACCCGTACACACCCTTCCCCACACTTTCAGTCAGAGTTAGAAAAAAAAAAAACTTAATTTGAGTTAAGCTTACAAAAAATACTTAAAAACGACTTCAATTGAAACAAGGAAAGAAAAAACAAAATTCATTAGCCTTTTTATTTTACATGAAATGGAAGTCATTCATTACAGTAGTCAAAACACCACTGTTTTGACTGTAATGAGGCGGGTTCGATTCCCGCCCTGGGCAGTAGACATTTATTTAGTGACGGACTAACTAAATAAATTCCTTGGGCCCACCCAGGCAAGAAAAGGATGGTAACCTGTAGATAACCCGTCCCAATTAACGATAGTAGCATAAAGAGACGTCAATAATAATAAACTAAAACCACTGTGGATGATATAACTATTATCACATTTATATTAATAATAAAATTATTATTGGCAGAATTGTTTTCATTGAATGTTTTTCTGTCATTGAAATCATTAATTTTAATTTCAAAAGTACAATAGAAATTCATAAATAATAGACATTTGTCCGCTTATATGTTACAGATTACGAAAACATTCTATTTTTCTATCAATTCCTTCTATTTCATGAATATATATATATATACTAGCTCACATACCCGGCTTCGCCCGGGAATTCATTTGAGGCTGAATGGTGATGGTATTTTTTAGCAGGCTTTACATTGCACAATATTTTGACATTTACCCGTCCCAGTGTTTAGGATTGATGCCCTTCTTTGCCGTGGATTTGCTAATAATAGAATTATTTGTTCGATAAGGCATCACAGTCTTCGATATTTTTATATTTCCCGTCTCTTATACATGTAAATGTGGTGAATTTTTATTTCAGGCCTCCCTTATAACCCCCCTCCCGTTCGAACCTAAAAATTTTAATATAACTTATAATCATGGAAGAATTAATGCTAATTGACATACCGAGTTTTGTTAAGTTCGGTTCAGCCGTAAGTGCCCGCTAAAGTTTTAACGTATAACTCATTTATACTTAGGTATACGACAAAAAGGTATATAACAAAAGTTACTCCAAATAACAAAATAAATAACTTTTGTTATGTTTATATTTGCGGAAAAACCAATAGGAAACGAAATATCGCTATTTTTAATTTTAGACTTCCCTTATAACCCCCACTCCTGCCCGTCCATAGAAATGTTGGTATGGCTTATTATAATGAAGGCCTCACTGCTAATACACATACCGAGTTTTATTTAGTTCGGTTGAGTCTTTTTTGGCAAATAATATTGTTGACTCCCGCTATAATTTTTAGAGTATAACGCATTTAAACTTCGGTATACGACAAAAGTGTACATAACAATAGTTACTCTAAATAACAAAATAAACAACTTTTTATATGTGCACATTTACCGAAAAACCAATAGAAAACGAAATATCGCTATTTTTAATTTCAGGCTTCCCTTATAACCCCCACTCCTGTTCGTTTCAGAGAAAATTAATATAGCCTAAAGTCTAAGTTGGGTTAGTAGTAATATACATACCAAGTTTCATAAAATTCGGTTCAGCCGTTTATGCGTGAAAAGGTAACAAACAAACAAACAAATAAACATACACGAAAGAAACAAAATGCAGATATGGTGTCTATGACATGTGAAACGAAAAGTTATCGTGAAATTTCGCGAAAAAAATCAACAGACAGAGGTTACAATTTTATATATATATATATATATATATATATATATATATATATGTAATTAAACATATAACATATATAAAGATTCATTATGCTAATAAAGTGAAGTCTTGTTATATTAATTTGTTAAATAATTTATATTTATATATTTGAAACATTTCTTACTTCATACGTCTGTTATTGAGAAACGATTGATGATGATATAACCAGAAATCACGTGCCAACATAAATACGTCCGATTTCAGTACAAGTTTCTTGCAGCCATAATAGGCTTAAAATGATATAATGTGCTAGGATTCCTGAGGAGGACAAAGAGGAGAGATACCAAAAATACCACAATCAAAGTCCATAAAAAGCAACATCAAGCTATGTAACGCTAGAAGACTAATTCAGTTGGCACTCAGGAGAAAACATTCAATGTAACAGTGATCCACAGATGTCCGTGACGCAGGGGCTGCGTGAACGAGGCAATGTCCCTGCTTCTGGAGTGGCACTTCAATTAGCTACTCTCAATTCCTGCCTTACTTACTGCTTATTTAGACAGAACTTGAAATTTATCACGGTCATGTGATGTATCCAAGCTACATATTAGCCTTAAGTGAAAACCACACCGACTTTACCCTAAACTGGAAAAATGTGATACTCAATGCAAATTATTCCGTTAACATTACATCTATGTAAAAATAAATATCTTCAGGAAAAAAAAATTTCTATGCATTACTTTAAAAGGTTGGTTAAATTACTTTTCTATGCAATTCATGTACAAACTTGATATTTAGCTTCTCTTATAACGGTCAACATCGAGTTTAGAACGACCAAACAAATAATGCTAGGACAATAGAAATCCGAAAACCTCATGGATTAGGTCATTAATAAAATAATTCTCTATAGATCACATAGAAATTACCCTATCGCTTGCTTGGAGTTTTTCTGGGTATTACTTCCAACACAGGATTATCAATATCTGCCACTTCCCATTCACAGGTCCAATAAATGAAAAAAGACACACATAAAAGACCGGTCCGAAAATTTGTCTCGTTAATGATGACACCGCTGGAGATAAATAACGATTTTCTGAGTGTTGGAGTAATAACCTTTTGTAAATGTAACTTTATATTTACTTTGAAGATAACATTCTCTGTGAAATAATAGCTTAAACTGAATATCGTACAAGTTGGAAAGGAGATTCATTGAAGGTTGAATACACAAACAAAGTCCGTCACGCAGGGGCTGCGTAAACTAAGCTGATTTCCCACGTGAAGTTTTATAATAGAGAAATTTCAGAATAGAGAGTCAAACAGTTACGGGAAGGGCCCGAATTAGCTCTTGACGGAAACCCACGACTAGACCCGAAGTTAGCCGATCTCATCTCAGAAGCTGAAAACAGAAAAATGCAAATATCTCGGTTAATATTCAAGATACAGAATAAATGTATATAACATTATTTATAGTAAATTTAATTTTCAATAAGATTGATTCTATATAATTTTTCGATCCGACTTATAGTAACGGAGATATTTCGAATTTTCAAAAATCCTCCCCTCTAAACCCTCCCTCCCACTACTTCGATTTCAGCCATTAACGAACTTGATCTTTATTTTTGCATAAAACGTTTAAATGTCGAGTTTGGTAACGATCAAACGAAAATTGCGACCGCTAGAGCGTTAACAGACAAATATATATATATATATATATATATATATATATATATATATATATATATATATATATATATATAATATATATATATAATTTTGAACGGACCTCATTTTCGTCATCTCCCGGGTAGGATCGATGGACATTTGAAGAAATTTTTCGAAACTCGCGTCATGAGTACGACCTCAATAGCTGATTTCCCTTAAGGGAAATCTGCTAAAAGAGGAATGACTCCATTAATATTCTAGTTAGAGAACCATTTAAAAATAATTAAATAATAATGTAGCCAGTGTGGACTAAGGATTTACATGGTGGAAACTAAAGTAATTACTTGGTTAAAATAATATCATCAGAGTAAATGGTGCCCCACAGGGACCTTTAGAGGCTGGAGGTGGCCACAACTAGAGGATCGCATCCACAAAGTGCATTGAATGTTGGCAGAGCACTTCTTAAAAGTACTCTAATTCCTGCTAGGGGGATAATTCCCACCCTTGTAGTGTAAAATTTAAATCTTCCATGGAAAAGTGATCAACATAATGTATGAAATTTATGTATTCTTATGTCAATGCTAACCACTGTTTTCGGAGCCATTAACAGACTAGTGAACAGGAAGGAAATTTATACGGAAGGTCGTTTATCAGTTAGATAAGCCAGCGATAGGAGGAGAATTATCAGAGGCTGAGTTTACATAATCTTTATTCCAGGACTAATAAAATGTAAAAAATGAAAGAATGTTTACAGCCTAGGTCAGAAAGATTTAATGCCGAAGATAAGGAAGGGAGTTCATTGCTGTCACAAATCCCCCCTGATCCACATAATGTATATAAAAAGTAAAGCTTAGGGTTCAACATGGTCCAGCTATATGACACTGCCTTCTAGGTCTTCCAACGTACGAGTTATGTTCAACATTGGAGCCATGTTCAAGCTCTTAGTAGCCCTAGTCATTGTCGCCTACGTTGCTGGAAAAGTTCATAAGGAGGATGAATCTAGTACATTCCGTAAGTATTTGAATCTGAATGCCATAAGCTAAGTAATCAACGATTTCAGGAATGATATTCTCAATGTATTAACTAATTGAAAGGTAGAATCAAAAGGAACATGTATATACCAAATATAAATTAAAATCTCTAGTAAGAAAAATTCTGCTTGCAGTGTTAAGCAGATATAAAGCATACCGGAAGGACTCTCAGAAATCATGTCACATTCTATTCTCCATTTCGACCTTAATAAGAAATTCCAGTAAACAAGATGATTACGAAGAAGACTGGCTTGTAAAATCTGATATAAATTTCCCTTTCAACTTTAAGCTGGAAAATGCGCGCTATAAAAAGGCGCAATAGCATAAAGCGTGGCTCCGTAAGAATTTACAAAAGACAGAAAACTAAAACACAAATTACTTCAAAAACTTTAAAAACACAGATAACTCCTGAGTTGCTAAAGAATACACGACATGTAGACCATAATAAAGAAATTCTTTACATTCCTTGCCTTTCCGCATTTGAGTGATATATCACCATAACCTTATTTTATATTTAATGTAGACCATTTAACATTTGATATAATATTTCATTAGCATTATCTACATCCACATTAAATACATTTCAGGAGATTCAAAGGTCTTCTGCAGCGATCATAAGTATTGTGGGCCAGGGTTCCATTGCTGTGACCTAGCAAACTGCTGCCCAGAAAGCAGAGCCTGCTGTTGGCCCATGGGCAATACCAAATGCTGCAAGGATCCTGTCTGGCCCTGGGAACTCAACAAAGATTACAACGACCCTTCGCCAGCAAATGTGCAATTATTATGAATAATAAATTGAGATGTAATCAAACATTTAAGCAAGTTGACTTCTTTCCGTAAACTAAAGACTGCACAAAATAATGCGATACATGGTATTGTATCAATATCATATGTATTAAACATTATATAGGTAGATATATACACTTTATTAGCTCATACGTACAGAGTACCCATGTAGTCTCATTTCTTCTTAGTAGGGATTAGTATTATGCTAGAAGCCACGTACCTACATGGTTTTAGGAATAATGCAACATTAGTAAAAAATAAATACATTAAATCTCCTTAGCTTGAGTCATCATTGTCCTCACTTAATTTCACGTTTTAACCTATTTCTTTTAATATTATATTCATTTAAAAGCTTTATAGTCTAATGTAAAAAAAATAATAATAAATTTAGTAACTTTTTATATATCTTATAATTGATAAACTTCTTTTAAAGAGTATTTACTAGCTAATCATAATAAATCTGGACATTTGTATTACTCTTGTAGCCAATTACTCGCATAAGAAAATAAAACATATTGTTACGTTTTTATTACCAAAACCAGTAATAAACGTTTTTAATAAGAGTGCTTTTGGATTGCAAAATTAAATATCGCAAGTTTCACAGTTTTTATCACTGCACAATTTATTTGGATAATGCACAATAAACTTGGTAATTATTCTTAATTACTACTCACAGTATAGACTGATAGCGTCACTGTTCTTCAGATTACACAGTCCAATAATTCACTCATGGTCACTGAGATTCACAACAAGACGGCACTGCACTGTCCTTTACTTCGCGGCACTGCACTGTCCTTAACTTCGCGGCACTGCACTGTCTTAAACACGGCACTAAACTGTTACTTACAGTCACGGCACAACACTGTTCTTCTTATAAAAACACTTTACCGCACTGCACTAAGTCGCACTGTAGCACTGATGTGAACATCAAGACAGGTGAGAATAAAACTGGCTGGCTCGCAGCTGGCCTCTCTTTATATAGGTTGTCGGCATACATCAAAGGGGAATTGTCTGGACCTCTCGACGCCTGGCTGGAAGGTACTAGTCGGAACTAGGACATTCTCTCGGTTTCTTTGATCTACGTCACACTTTCCAAATACGTGACTCTCTCTCTCTCTGAAGGATTATTCATCTATTTAATTTTCGCAACAATATTATTTAACTGATTAAGTTAAGGCTTCTAATAACCAGAAGAGTCTCTAATGATAATACTCCTTCTCATTGTCAATATATATATATATATATATATATATATATATATATATATATATATATATATCTGATGGTATTGTCTTCTATATGGTTCCAGAGAAGGATATTCCAACAATAAGTGTTTTACACTATCAAAAATATTAGCCTGAGTTGCAAAAGGTGGACATTAATAAATAATAATAATAATAACTATCAAAAATTAATCCCTCACATCATTTACAAACTTCATCTACTTTAATTCTTCATCTGTTGTATAGTTTTAAATAGCCATCACTTGAGATTCGTAATATACTTACTATTCTAAGATTTCTTATCGGAACGTTTAAAGTTTAGTAATTTTCTGGGTCTGGGAAAGAATAGCTAGAGATAAGTCTATAGAAGTGTCTGTAATTGGAATTGAGGGCCCCCTCAGTGTCTATTGAGAGTATGTCATAAGACTCCTTTTCTAAATTAACATTTTGGTTTTTAATTAACATTATAGGGTGAAAAATATCTCAAAACGGTTCTTCAAAGAAATTAAAAGTGGCAAGGTTTTGAACTTGTGAGACAAACTTATAGTCAAGATTCGGCTCCCTACAATCCAAAGCTACCAGTTTTTTGCAAGCACTTTCGAGGCAATCTATGTTCTCGCGTTACTGATATTTGAGAACAAAAGTTAATAACTTTCTGAAAAACTGTCATCAAATTGCTTAGGGACCAGTTTCCGATCAAACTATATAATCGGGGTTGATCTTGGCCGTGAATAAAATAAATGAATGAAAAACTACCTGTTCTTGGTCGATAGTCTCAAAATCTTAAGCCCCAGATGTCTGCTGTATAAAGAAGGGTTAGGAGACCATCAAGTCAAAAAAAGGAAATATATAATTAGACATTATATATATATATATATATATATATATATATATATATATATATATATATATATATATATATATATAAGATAATATTTTCTCTTCATCATTCCAGTAGACCAACAACTAAACCTACAGAATAGAGAGGTTTTTATTCGTTTTAACCCAGTCTCTAAGGTTAGTTCAGACTCCTGGAAATTATTTATTACAAAAAAAAGGGTTAAATATAGAGGTGGCGGAATGGCAACCAAAATTTAAGCGAAGAGCGAGCTGACGACTGTGGCTCACTATTTGAAAAATTTATCATTATATTTTTCGATACTAATAATCCTTTCTTATATACATTATATATAAATAAATAATATAGTAGTGAAACTTTATACATCATTGGTCCATTATTATAAACGGGACTCGAACATTGGGAGCAACTGGAGAAGTATGTGAAGGAGAGTCGCAAAATTTCAACTGACAGCTAACCTTTTGGCATCAGAAGGATTAATAAAGTTGTAACACGCAATGATCGCCATTTTTTACAAGTGACTCCCAAGAGAATGAATTTGCAGCTTGGCGTATATCACTGTTTACTTTCCCGTCCAAATCTCTTTCTGTAGAATATTTATTATATATAGAATAACGTTTAGGAAAGACAAGGCTTTTCAACGCCACTTTTCTCACAGGCAATCATACATTAAAGAGACGTTTTAATAAAAACTGTTTCTTAAAAAATATTTAAAAAGTCCCATATTGAATATTTAATTCTGGAATAAACAAATAAAAACGACTTGAAATAACACATCATTGACATGATTTGGACAAAGCATATATGATTTGGAAGGGTTGGCTAGAATAGTGATTACTCGTTGGAGATCGTTTTATTGTAATGATCGCTGTGATTGGAATGAAATTGAAGGTGAAGTAGTTTATGCTAACATATTATATAATAGAAATGATATTCATTGTTGAAAGTTTGAAATATGCTTTCCTTATTGTTTTTCCTTTACTCACCATTAACAAATATGTGTCAATTCACCACTAACATATACTAATTCATATTTAAGCTGACCTTGTTCTAGAGAGGGCCTAATATTGTAAACCGAATATTAATTAAATGTGTTATTGTATTGTGTTTTACCCTTTAAGAAGGAGTGGTGTGACGAGTATATGGTTTTTTAATCCATAGAAATGAGGACGTTCTTTTTTCTGGCCTCACCAAGATTCATTCATGTACGCATGTGGTTCATCGGTGTACTTGTGTGTCTGCGCGTGTGTGTATATGGAGAAAATCCCAATGTCAAAGAAAAAATTGTAAATTTGAGGGAGGATATCAACAAGACATCTGCATTTCATCAAAAGTGTTGATGTAGATATGTTTTCAAACCATACACTTTAGTTTATTTAATTTAAATTTAAATTTAATTTCCATGTAATGTGGATTGAAATAGCATTAGAAAGAGTAGATTGACGTTTCATACATTATACATACATACACTTTACGTACTATGGCGTGTGTGGAATGGATGGTAGGATGGAGGTACAAGGTTGGACAAGGGTTGGACTATAAAAAGTAATGAAATGAACTTCATTCTCTGATACAAGGGTATGTGTGGTGGTAAACATATGTTCGTTGTTAAGGTTATGTTAAACAGATGTTCGCTTATCTTTTATTCTTCAGTTAATAAATGTTGCTCGTTGAGACAGCACGTGTTGTTCCTTATTCTACATGGTGTCAAGTGTAAACTGATAAAGGTGATGGCGATTTCACCAGAGATGTTGAAGGACATTTTGTCCTCTGTGCTGTCTACACATGAGGCTGGTATGCGAAGCGGCAATTCTTACCAGGTAAAACCTCCAGATATGTTTGATGTACAGGATCCGCAGTCATGGAGTGCCTGGATCAAGCGGTTTGCCATGTTCCGTTCGGCGTCTGGTCTATCTGCTAAATCGCAAGATCAACAGATTAGTATGTTGCTTTACTGTATGGGGCCAGACGCTGAGGAACTGCTGACCTCTATGGGGATGAATATCGAAGCTAGGACTTCATATGATGCTGTTGTGAAGCAGTTTAATGAATATTTTAAAACTAAGAAAAATATATTTTATCATAGGGCAATTTTCCTAAAAAGAAAACAATTTGTTGATGAAAGGGTAGATGAGTTTATTAATGACCTCCATAAAATGTCGGAGAGATGCGAGTGGGCTTGCAGTGATTGTGAGAGTCGAAAATATCATGAGGATATGATACTGCTTAAGCTAGTTACTGGTATTCGGGATCAGCAGCTGTCGAAACATCTTCAGATTCAGGAAGGTCTGACCCTTACTAAAGCCAAAGAGATGGTTAGGCTGTCAGAAGCAATAAATTCTCAAAAAGAATTGTTTAACAGAGATTCTGGGGAGGTTATGGAAGCTAGGAGAGAAAATCGAGCGTCTAAAGACGGTGGTAATCTAACCAAATTTTCCAAGGTTACTTCCAGATGTGGTCGATGTGGGTCTTTAAAGAATCATTCTTTTGAAAATTGTCCTGCACGTGGCAAAATATGTTTTCGATGTGGCCTTAAGAACCACTTTAAACTTTTCTGTGGCTCAAAACGTGATGTAAGAGAAATAGAATCAGCTGTTCAAATTAACCAAGATCATTGCCTTAGCTCTATTACGGTGGGAGAAAGCGTTGCTAGGGGCATTCGAGTTGACCCTTTTACTATCCAGCTGTTGGTTAACGGTCGCCATTTTGTACGTTTTAAAATAGATACAGGTGCAGATGTCAGTTGTATAGGTTACAAGGATGCAGAACGCCTTGGATTAGAAATGAGGCCCACAAAAATTCGTTTGAATGGTCCTGATAATACTAAGCTGAAAGTAGTAGGGGTTTCGAAGGTTAAGCTTGAAACAGGGGGAATGTCGCATTCTGAGGACTTGTTTGTTTTAAACTGCCAGAATGAGCCACTTTTAGGAAGAGGTGGTATAATCGCATTCTCTTTGTGCCAAATAAATGAAGTTTCTTTAGACATAAGAGAAAAATTCCCCAAATTATTTAATGGATTAGGAAGCTTTGGTGAACCTTATTATATTAAATTAAAGAAAAATGCAACGCCCGTTGCAGTTGTAACCCCTCGCAGAATTCCTGTAAGCTTAAGGACCAAAGTCAAAGACGAACTTGATCGTATGGTAAAGAACGGTGTTATTTCTCCGATTACGGAAGCAACTGAATGGTGCTCTCCTATGGTGGTAGTGCCAAAGAAATCAGGCGATGTTCGGCTTTGTGTGGATTTCACTGCTCTTAATCAATTCGTGGAAAGAGAGCGTTTAGTTTTACCCTCTGTTGAGGAAACATTGGCTCAGATTTCTGGCGCCAGGTACTTTTCGAAACTGGACACAAATAGTGGCTTCTGGCAGGTGCGATTAGATGAACGAACGGCCAAACTTACAACCTTTGTTACGCCTTTTGGAAGATATTATTTTAAGCGCTTACCCTTTGGCATTTCTTCAGCCCCTGAACATTTCCAACGAAAAATGCTTCAGGTATTAATGGGAATGGAGGGAGTTGTCAACTTGATAGACGATATTTGTGTTTTTGGGAGAACTAAAGAGGAACATGATGTTAGGCTTGATATGGTACTTGAAAGGCTTATGGAATTAGGTGTAACACTGAACCCTACCAAGTGCGAATTCTCAAAGTCCAGAATAGTATTTCTGGGGCACATAATCGATAATGGGAAGGTATTGCCAGACCCAGAAAAAACCAAGGCAATAAAAGAGTTTCCCAGGCCTAAAAACCAAAGTGAGCTGAGACGATTTTTAGGAATGGTAAATTATATGATGAAATTTTTGCCAAATCTTTCTAAACAGCTTAAGCCTCTTAATGATCTTTTATCTTCAAAAAATGAGTGGCATTGGTCTCAAAATCATGAAGAAGTTTTTGTTTCAATAACAGAAGCATTGCTTAAGGCTCCGGTTTTACACCTTTATGACCCTAATTTGGATACACGGGTCTGTGCTGATTCTTCCAGTTTTGGTTTAGGGGCTGTCATCGAACAAAAAGTAGATGAACGTTGGAAACCTATCCAGTTTGCTTCTCGTATGTTAAACAATGCGGAAACCAGATACTCACAAGTTGAAAAAGAAGCTCTTGCCTTAACGTGGGCTTGTGAGCGTTTTTCATCCTACATAATAGGAAAAAGAATCATCTTAGTCACTGATCATAAGCCTCTCTTGCAAATATTAGGACAGAAACCTTTGTCTGATCTCACACCTAGGCTGCAAAGATTTCGAATGAGGTTGATGCAGTTTGATTATAAAATGCATTTTGAATCGGGAAAAACGTTTTTGGTTCCTGACACGCTCTCAAGAGCCCCAGTCAACGCCGGTACCCAGAAGGTTACAGATGTTTTGAATGATGAGTTAGATATGTTTGTAGGTGCAATAATGTCAGACTTACCTTGCTCAGATTCTAAATTAGAAGCTATTAGGAAAGCTATAGCAGAGGACAATTTGAGTTGCATCATTAAACGTGCTATTTTGAGTGGAGACTGGTCAAGTTTGCGCCAAACAGAATTCTACACCGAACGAGGAAATTTAGCTTGGGTCAATGACCTGATTTTACGAGGGACGAGGATATATGTTCCTCATGAACTAAGAAATGAAATACTATCACAAATTCATAGTGGCCACCTAGGTGTAAACAAGTGTATGGCCCGTGTAAAGGAATCTGTTTGGTGGCCTGGTATTAGCTCAGATGTAAAGAAGATGGTAGAGACTTGTCATAAGTGTCTCGAACATAGAGCTAATCCTGTAGAACCATTAAGGCCACAACCCATTCCGGACAGGCCATGGGAAGTTGTTGGAGCTGACATTTTGAAGCATAATAGAAAAATGTATCTTTGCATTCAAGATTACTTTTCAAAATTTATTGAATTAATTACAATAGATCGAACTGGAACTGCATTCATAAAAAACGCTTATTTATCTATTTTTTCGCGACATGGAATCCCAAAGATCCTTAGATGCGATAATGATACTCCACTAGTATCGGCTGAAATGATAAAATTTTCTGAAGAGTTAGGTTTCCGAATTATCACATCAAGTCCACATTTTCCACAGTCTAATGGTCAAGCAGAGAGGGCGGTTCAGATATGCAAAAATATTCTGAATAAAAATAGTGACCCTTATTTAGGACTTTTGGCTCACCGAGCCACTCCGTTGGAATGTGGCAATTCACCAGCCGAATTGTTGTTTGGGAGGAAAATTCGGACTACTCTGCCTGTCTTGCCTGAGAAGATGAATCCAGGTTGGCCTAACCTTGACAAGTATAAAGATTCATATAATAGAGGAAAACAGAAAACAAAATTTTATTTTGATAGACGTCACAGAGCAACAGAACTTTCGATCCTCGAACCTGGTCAAATAGTTTGGATTACAGATCTGAAGCGTTATGGGACTGTGGTTAAAAAGTGTGTTACCGATAGAGACTATGTAATACAATCGGGAAGTCGAACATTCAGACGAAATAGAAGATTTTTGGTACCATCCGACAAGCATTTGGTCACAGATTGGGGTCCCTACCCGCCATACCAAACCATTTCGGATAAAAATGGAAGTGGAGTTGTACCTTTAAGTGGTGAAGATTTAGCGAAAACCTCGGGTAGAGGAGCTGGGGGAGAGGAAGGAATATGTCAAGACCCGGAGAATGAGCACGGTACTGAGGGGAATGATGGACAAGAAGATTCGGCGAAAGAAGACTACACAAAGGGGAATGTTGAAGATGGATCAGGTCATAGTGCAGAAGGCTATACAACAAGATTCGGGAGAAAAGTAAAACCTCCGAAGAGATTCAAGTAATCTTCTTCTTGGAGCGAGAAGGGAGGATGTGGTGGTAAACATATGTTCGTTGTTAAGGTTATGTTAAACAGATGTTCGCTTATCTTTTATTCTTCAGTTAATAAATGTTGCTCGTTGAGACAGCACGTGTTGTTCCTTATTCGACAGTATGTTAACTTGATCATTTTAAAATACATCAAAGCCATGGATTTTCATGATTACACTCGCACACGGATAGCAGTTTAAACGGATTTTATTAAACGACGATGGATATTCAAATAGGTTTGTGAGAAGCTCACCAAATAAGGAATAATCTGTTGTTATGTAAAAAATAATAAAAAACACCAATCGTGGTAAAATAACTTTAAATCTTAAAAATTGTGAAAGTTGATAACATTACTTATCTCCAACCTAATACTGCGTCATTAAAATATAGACACGATTATTTAACATAAACATTGACACATTTTAATTTAGTTCTGGACACTTTAACTATGGAGCTGACCACATTTTTTATCATCTTAATTATTTGCAGTGCAATTGGAGAGAATACATTTATCCAAAGTGAGGGGTTATCTCTATTCGAATTGCGGCTGTATCACTAGAGATGAGAATGGCTTTCTAGCTTTTTTTAAAACAATTGTTAATTTGTCATAGTTCAATGTCTTATCAGATTTCCCTAGCTTCAGCTATTTTTGTTTTACTCATGACGCGATTTTCAAAGTATTTGCTCAAATGGCCATCAATCCTACTTGTAGATGATTTGTCTGTTAACGCTCTAGCTGTCATAATTTTTGTTTAATCGTTGCCATTGCAGAAATCGGACCAGTGGGAGGTAGGAGGGGATGGGGTTTAGTGGGGGATTTAGAAAAATCTACTTACTTGAGGTGGGATCGAAAAATTGTATATAACCAATCATATTGCAACTTAAATTACCTACAAATGCTGTTATATACATCATTTCTCTATCTCTAATATTTACCGAGATATTTGCATTTTTTTTTAATTTTCAGCCTTCAGTAAACCTCATTTCTTTGCCATAGCACGTTATGAATAAGCCGTGCTATATAATAGCATATCATGAACCGTCTTATTTTAATCTGGAATACCAAATATGCTCAGAAAAATCATTTCTAGATGAGTTACATGCAAATAAGTTCTGGTGACCCCCTCCCTCGTTTTTGTTCTTGAATGACTAAAATTAGAGTGATTGAGAAAAATTATTCTTCCTCATTATAAATTGCAGCAATAGATTCAATAAATAGTTCTCAATAAAGTTAATATATTATATTCAGACATATTTCAGTAATTGTTTTTCTTTCTGGTTGGATGACCTGTTTGTTTACAATTCAGACGCTTTCCGATGTACAGGTTATTAAAATGTAAATTGAAACATTTCTCATCGTCTTTTGTATTTGTTCACTTTATATTTACCGTTATGTTAATGTAAAAGAATGTAGATTTATCTATTTTAAAACTTCACGTGGGAAACCTGCTTAGTTTACGCAGCCCCTGCGTGACAGATTTTTATCCAATTCAATTCATTTTTTTTTATTCAAATTTCAATCACATTGTTTTTTTTTTGTCTTCTTTCAAAGGAAATATTCTGCATTTGTTGTGTCCTTATGGTAAAAAATTGTATCGTCTGTTGCAGATAGATTTCCAGGAACAATGGATTCTTGCTCAGAAACGAATCGCTGTAGGCCTGGTTACACCTGCTGTAGCTCATCCCATTGCTGTCCTATCGGCCTCTTCTGCTGCTTCCTAGCACCAACTCATCTTCCATGCTGCAACTTTCCATTCTTCCAGCCAATTTACGTTAATTATAACAAAAACAATATATAAAAGTCTCAGACTGTCAGGAAATTATTTTCTGGATTTACCAATAAACTTTACAAGGAAATATGCATGTAACAGTGCAACCCTCCAAGTTTTTAACATGAGTGCAAGAAATTAAAGTTTAGATGTTTAGATTTTTTTAAACTTCTAAAATATATACAGTTTATATAGGTGGAACAACAAAAAGTATCTTAAATATTCAAATTTTCATATTTCAGACAGAGATATAATAAAAATCAACAAATAAAAACTTTTCCATAAATCTATCTTTTAATTTGTAAGCTTGATTCCTCCAAACCTCTCCCCACCCCTTTACCCATCATAATAATATTCATAATAGTATTTTTGTAAGGTGCCCGTAAATGCAATAACGTTTGTTAACCAATTAAATTGATTTAGGTAGAGGAAAAGTTTTGTGAGTAGGACGGTGTAGCATAAAAAATTCCGAACACTGAAATACTTCGCCATCTTTAGATCAAAGGCTTACATTAGTACAATTTCATGCCTCAGTAAACACACGCGTGCTTAGTTATTTGTTTTTTGTGCTGTTTCACCTTTCCTTATTGAATTACATAGTTTGTCAACATTTTATTGATGTTCAGTAGTGGTACGAATATTAGCTGTTTTTACTTTAACTAACATTATTTCATTATTATTATTATTTATTAACGACTATTTTTTGCTAATGTAGCTAATTGGGATGGGTTATCTACAGGTCACCGCCTTTCTATCCAGAGTGGTGTCAAAGGATTTTATTTAATGAGTTTGTCACTAAATAAATTCCTATTTGCCGAGGCGAGAATCGATCTCGCCAATTTACGCTTACCAAGTGCAATTAAGCCCTACGCTTTAACTCATATGGGTAACCTAAGACCCAACAATATTTCAAAGATAATGACATACTAAACTAACAATATTTCAAAGATATGGCAAACTAAACTAACTATTTCAGGACAAAATAAAGGATCTTTAGGTCACAAAAACAGCATTTCTTTATTCTCTTATTTCACATAGCAGACGTTTCGCCCTCCTGGGCATTAGAATTGCTTTAAAATTATTCCTCTCAGTCAATATAATACTAATAAATAAAAAAAGGAAAAAAAAACTTCTTATCAGCAACACAAAGTTCAATTAGCCTTATAAGTAGTAATTTATCAAATAATATCTGTCAGATATTAATATCAAGGTTTCAGATATTACTTTCGCTTCACTGAAATAATTTTTAATAAAACTTTATTCATATTATTATTAATTTTTGTTAATTGGTATTATCTTTACATAGTTGACGAAGAACACCACTGTACTCTCAAACTTAAACCACTCACGGCAGTGTCATACTTGTTTTCCCATCTCAACCCCAACTATTAAATACCTTGTAAAAAAAAAAAAATTGTTGAAAACTATACAGAGCTATTTATTTATTTGTTTGGTGTCACGCAATTTGGAGCGATTTATACTAAAATATTCAATAAGTACCAAATGGTTGAATTAATCCATCATTTTATTTATAGATGCTGCTGGGTGATATCAATATTGGAAAAGAAAATGTAAAAAGTAATAATAACTAATTAAATAAAAACTATTAAAACAGAGAAATTCTAGAACGGAAAAAGAAAAGTAAAAAAAAAACAGAACACGAATAATCAACAAAAGAGAAAAAACAAAAACGAAAGAGTAGCGTAATGGTAAATTAAAAAAAAATGTTTTATACATTTAAACAAAACTATGATGAGTAATAATTTATAAGAAATAATTAAGAGTTTATTTAAAAATGTCTAAAGTCATACACATGCATTCAGAATAATTCTGTGTTTTCTTGTCTTTTGGTACCGAACACTGATGAATTAGGCAGATTCTTGAAATAAATCTGAGAAGTAAAACGTCTTTCTTTACTATTACGGTTTAAATAATACATGATTGAATCAGTTTTATTTGATGAAAGAAACACCGCCTAAGCTTCACAGCCTGATAAGAAAGAGAATTAACATAAAGTTATCAAAAAGGTTTTTACAATGAAATACTCCTTTATAAATATTCATCTGCTGACCTTATAAAACATTGATTACTTGTCATTCATTGAGACTAATCATGAATAAGATTGTTTTTGTCATTTTAGTTGTATGTATTATTAGCGTTTCGGAGGGTTTGTCCAAGGAGTTACCATCCCAAAAAGGTGAGAGTGGAAATAATAATCAAACATGTATTATAGAACTAATATATAATGCTTACCACTGAGAAACATACTCGAGAAATGCCACAATATCTTACTTAAAATATTAGCAAGTGATAGTGACTGACGCCACAGTTTTTGTAAGACCTGCGCCTCTAGTCTCCCTCTTCCGGCTCAATTCCCTGACAGTTGATCGAGAACATTATATCGGAACCTAGGTCTTCTTTTCGTCAATTATTCATTTTAGTATGCGCCTCTGCATCATTCTACTCCACCTGGAGTACCGTGCAATATTATTTAGACAGCCTCTCGAGTAGCCATTACAGCCATAATAATAGCACAGCCATTGGCTGTAGGCGTGGACTAGAGGCCGCTATGCCCTGCAAAAGGCCCTACTCTCAAAAAAATTCTCAACGAAGGCAAATATAGGAATTTGCAAAACAGCCTGATTTGTTTAGAATTTGCGACGAAGAGATATCTTCTTTCTGAAATGAACCCTCTGACTGATTTTTAAAACCGTGAAAGAGAAGGCCAGATAGAGGATCAGATGCAAACAGAAAGCCGACTTTGCGGTAATTCCAACTTACAATTAAGAAATACAAAACTGTTGTAATTCGGTTCTGTCGATAGAGTGCTATAAAAAAAAAATGTTATGATACATTATGGTGCCTAACAAGTAGTAGCAAGACCTAGTTCATTTTGGTACATGGATTTGAATAAGAATTATTAAAGGTAATCTGTTAATTAATGAATTAACAATAGAGTATGTATGAATAATGAATATTCTTGTAGAAGTTATGATTGTAGAAACTATGTACTACAAATGATTTGAAGAAACTCAAAAAAAAGAAAGTTTCAGTTCTAAGAGATAGGGAAATAAATATTAAAACATTAGATAGTCTTGTTGGAGGAAAACCACGTATATAATGAAATTTGAATAAACTCATTTATTCACGTAAATCAGTAATAATTTATTTAATTATGGTAGTACTAAGTGGTATGGGGAGGGGAGGGTTCTGACCCTCTAGACCTATGAGCTTCGTTGGCGGTGGGCATTGTAAGGCAATATCATCCTTCCATCGTCACTGCTCAAATATCTGGGGTTGAAACTACACCTCTTTTATCATCAGCATACTCAGCATAATTGTAAATAAGTATACATATGTATGTATATATATATATATATATATATATATACATATGTATGTATATATATATATATATATGTATGTATATATATATATATATATATATATATTTCTCGTAAATGTACATAATCTCATTTGCCCTAGGAGTAGGAGATATAGTTGATTGGTGTACTAAGACTACTCACTGCCAACCTGGATATACCTGCTGCGAGAGAACCCACTGCTGCCCTGATAGTATGTACTGCTGCTGGCCTCCGAGGTGCAAACCTCAATGCTGCCGGTTTCCATTCTTCTCGCCATTGTAAGTCCGTTTATCTTGAATGTAGATACTACAATACCACTAATCTTTACTGCAGCTACTTTACTTTGATATCCCATTTGTAAAGGACTTAATTCCATTAAGATTCAGAAAATTCCACAGCAGGCTATCCAATCATCCTAATCCAGAAGTCCTTTTTTTACCACTCATCCATATTTCCCTCCACGGTGCCTCAAGAGACAATCGCCCAGAGATCTACAGAAGTGTAAAGTGAAGTGATAGCAGTGGCTATTTTCTTATCAAGTGCCATTCCTCCTTAGCACTTCCTTGCCAGGCAGAGAGAGGCTGCTCGTCTCATTGTGGTGAAGGGGTGTAGCTTCTGTCAAGAGTGATGGAGGACGATTGTATTGTACATATCACACATTACCAAATGCATTTATTGTAAATGCAGGCTGTAATATTCTTAAAAAAAGAATAAATAAATAACATTTAAAAAAATATTTACTTTGATGTATGATATGATAATTAACGAAACCAAAGAGTCCAACGTTTCTGACATTTTGTTTATAATTTTGGGTAGAAAGTCAACATAAGACACCTTTCAACCTAATCTCTCATTACTCTTCCAGTTTTATATACATCTTTAAAAATGAAGCTATTGAACAGCACTGTTTATCATATTGTTCTTATTGAAAATCAATCTATGAATGTTGCTATATGGGTATTTTCGCTATCAAGAATATTAACTGAGATTTTTGGATTTCTTAGTTTTTGACTTTCAGTAAACCCCCACTCCTACTCGTGTCATACTAACAATAAGCTGTTAATTCATGAACCACTTGATTCCAATATTAAATACCAAATACGGTGATGATACTAATCAAGAGTTTTCGTTTTTACTCGAAAACGTATATATTATCTATGCCAAATTCCATATTTAACCGTTTCAGTCAACACTAAAGATCGTATTCGCTGTTGGCTGAAATAAATATTATTATAAGCCTGATCGTAAAATGTTATTGAAACAATCTCGTGAGACTATTGATGGTCTACAATTGATATTCTATGAAATCCCCCCCCCACTTCAACTAATCAGTTTTTTACACATAACTAGAGAATATGTGGTGAGTTGAGATCATAAGTGTGTTATGCCAGCACGTCTGTTTTGTTTAAATGGCTCCTGCGTGACGGACCTTCATTATTTAATTTATACGATTAGCTGTTCTAAATAAACTATTTGGAAAATGTGTGTGTGTATATTTGGGGTGGTGTATATATATATATATATATATGTGTGTGTGTGTGTGTGAATATATATACTCATATATATCAAATTAAAAAATTTAAGTAAAAGTTGATTGTTATCTCATGGTAGTCTAGATGTTACATCTCTAAGGTAATCGTTAAGACTAGCTATTTTTTTTTTTTGGCAAAATATTTTAATGGATTCTTAATTTTAGCGAAAGGATACCAGCAAAGCCTGCTTCATCCGTTCTATGATTACGACATGAATATCTTGGACAACTCCACAGAAGAAAAAATATCGACAACGAGAGTAACTGACTCTCAGTAAATGAATTATTCATTTAATAGATATATACTGTAAATAAATCAATAAAATGATCTGTAAAATATAGTTTATTATTAATTGTGGAATGATAATATCGAATCCATCATTTTCTGACATTTGTTACGTCTTTTCTAGCTTAAGATATTCATTTTCTGGATTAAGTAGTTGTTTTCAATTCATTACGGCAAAATTTAACTTGCACGACTTGGTAAATTTTCGGTCCTCAATTGAAATTATAGGACAGAAATGAAATCATTGCTTGTGACTGTCTTCTGTGCAAACATTGTATAAACCACAAGAGGATGTAAACAGAACGAGAGGGTACCTAGCCGTCAGGCCTCAACCCCTGTCACCCTCTCCGAATTCCCGTGACATAATGATGAGAAGGAAGAATCCTACAGTTCAAACACTCAGTTCTCTGGTAATCGCCTCATTAAATGAGACGATAATTGTCATCACAGATTAAACTATTGTGAAGGAACGAGGCCTTTATTTTAGCAGATTTCCCTTAAGGGAAATCAGCTATTGAGGTCGCACTCATGACGCGAGTTTCGAAAAATCTCTTCAAATGTCCATCGATTCTACCCAGTAGATAACGAAAATGAGGTCCATTCAAAATTATATATATATATATATATATGTCTTTTAACGCTCCAGCGGTCAGGATTTTTGTTTGATCGTTATCAAACTCCATATTTAATCATTTTATGTACAAAGGAAGATCAAGTTCGTTAATGGCTGAAATCGGACCAGTGGGAGGGGGGGGGGTTTAGAGGGGGGATTTTTGAAAATTCGAAATATCTCCGTTATTATGCGTCGGATCGAAAAATTGTATAGAATCAATCTTATTGCAAATTAAATTTACTATAAATATTGTTCTATACATTTATTCTGTTTCTTGAATATTAACCGAGATATTTGCATTTACATTGTGTGTGGTCGGCAGGAGTCGGCTATGTTCCGGACTTTCCGCCGAGAGCTCTGGCGGCCGTTTCCGTAACTATTCGTCCCTCGTGAATAGGTTTAGAGATCCCTTACTACTACACTTGTTATTGGGCAGATTTCTCTATTGTAAAACTTCACGTGGGAAATCTCCCTAGTTTACGCAGCCCCTGCGTGACGGACTTTTCTTACCTGAGATAATAATTTCTTCACCATCCAGCACCTCAAAAATGGACGCATCAGATAATTATGCAGACAATGGTGAACTCATAGGATAGCATGATGTCCAATAATATGGCATGTAGCACCCCGGGAAAATATGTAGATCAGAAGGCTAAGGTAGATGTATCTTGGACACTTGGAGGAGGCATTGTGGTGGCTAATAATATAAGAACTGCCCCAGAAAAATGAGGGAATTGATCAAAAGGTCAGATGCTTAAGACATCCATGGACTGTAGCGCATAGAAAGTTCGTAAAACAATTTTACGTCTTCTGTGATGGTGATATATTATTCCTAAAATCACAAAGGATTTGGCGTATATTATTTGATGTCATTAAAGCTGTACTTCGTGCCCTGCAAACGAATTAATAATAGGCGTAATATACGGTAATAGACAGTACAGTCCTTCTTGGGCAATGGCCAATTTCCTAAACCATTTAAATCCTCAACTAGGTTCCCCCAACAATGGAACCCCAGGCTCCAAAAGTCATCCCTCAGGTTATCCATCCATATCTGAATGTGTCATGCCTAGTCAGAGTGTGTATGCTGTTGTGGAGGGTGGAAACAGTGAGTGGATACCTAGCAGTCAGGCCTTAACCACCACTTACCTATTCAATCCCTCCAATCGCCCCCTATTTCACAACAGAGGAGGACATAGCATTTACTAGCTAACTTTCCCCAGAATTCCTGGACACCCATCTCATCTAAAGATGACATATCATCACTTAGGATACTTCCACCTAAAGGGCAACCGCAGTGGATCCGCCCCACACCCTTCAGAGTCTGGAATCACTGACTGTCATGGAGCTGCTCCCACCGACCCCATGATATCACTTTGGTCTATACCTCCAAGCCTGGTAGAGTGTTGGGTAAAGCCTGCATAGTCTTCTATCCCATCGGTTTTCGTTGTAAAGCACAGTAGGATGGTGTCCGATACCAACTCATCCCCTCTCCTTGTACATGGTGGATCTACTTGGGAAGGCACACGGCCGTCTACCCGAACCAGATTCATCCAGACTATGTAGTGAAATTAGTCTCGAAATCTCCACACAATGATGATAACTAAGCCTCTTGTGTAATCCGACATCTCGCCCCCCTACAAGCTCTAACAACAGCCACTTAATACCACTTGCCAGACTTGCCATTCAAATCCGTCACTTGACGTTCCTTCTGATACTCCATCTGCTTCTGATCATTCCACGTGTGAGAGAACACACTCACTCCTAAACATTCCTGATGAGCTGATAACCGTTACATATTACACATATATTTACTCTTCCTGAAGAGACCGTAAATGTCCTTTACTGTGAAATGAATCTGAGTTTTATTCTCAATAAAGACGTTGGTTTTAATAACAATATTGAATAGGTTGGTATGAATGTGATAAATACGAAAATCAAAATAAAATACAGATGTTTAATAAATAGTACGGCTCTAATGAAGAAGGATCAATCTTGCAAAAGAAAAGAAGGGTTCATTAATAAAATGCAAGAGGGAGAATGTTCCTGAACAAGATATTAAATCGTGGCATGTCTAATATATGGATGTACTCATTGTCCTTTATATACAACAATTCATAAGAGGAAATCAACTATAAAGGTGAACACACTATCCACAGCCTTTTGGCTGAGATATAGTCTTAGACTGTTGGCCGAGATATAGTCTTAGCCTATTAGATAAGATATATTCTCAGCCTTTTGGCCAAGATCTATCCACAGCCTGTTGGCATAAATCGATCCACAGCCTGTTGGCCGAGATATTGTCTTAGCCCATTACATGAGATATATTCTCACCCTTTTAGCCAAGATCTATCCACAGCCTGTTGGCCGAGATATAGTCTTAGCC
The DNA here is from genome assembly GCA_019009955.1 of Riptortus pedestris. Taxonomy (NCBI): domain Eukaryota; kingdom Metazoa; phylum Arthropoda; class Insecta; order Hemiptera; family Alydidae; genus Riptortus; species Riptortus pedestris. Next base: position 98,737,578 of record CM032230.1, on the reverse strand, counting down.
CATTAGATGAGATATACTCTCAGCCTTTTGGCCAAGATCTATCCTCAGCCTGTTGGCATAAATCTATCCACAGCCTGTAGTCGAGATATAGTCTGAGCCTATTAGATCAGATATATTCTCAGCCTTTTGGCCCAGATCTATCCAGTCTGTTGCCCGAGATATAGTCTTAGCCCGTTGGATGAGAGTTCTCAGCCTTTTGGCCAAAATCTATGCACAGCCTCTTGGCCGAGATCTAGTTCAGACTTCTTTTTTCTACAATTGATGTCCTAAACATTTTGACTCATTGATGTCATTTTATTTTGCACTTTTCGGGCTTCAATTAACCGCCATTCCTTCTCTTGAAATTTTCGCTTAAGATTAACATCATCTTAAAAAATATGTTCGTCTCTAAGGAACTGCGTAAACTAAGCTGATTTCCACATAGACAAGTTGGGACGAGTGACAATTGGAGAGACTTCTGAAGAGATGGAGACCAGAAAAATCTTGAGATCTCTTACTTAACGGGCACAGGTACGAGGTTCAGGAGCTCTATAGGTTACAAAACTAGAAATTGGCTTCCTTAAAATGAAAAGAGATTCGAATCAATTACTTTTGATTCATAGAACGTGTGATGGAATCAGGTACATATTTGTAAAATCTTTATGTTCTATGGACAAAAGAAAAATATGTTTACATTTTTGTTTTCTGATCTCTCTAACAGCTTCCAATTTTCATAAAATATCCCCCATTTTTATTATAACAAGGTCTATTTTTCATAAACTGTGGAAGATAGAAAAATACGCATTGGTTCCACAAACAATTTATTTTACCCGCGACAGAGCACTTATCTTTTCATGTTTCATGCATAAATCTCTAACATTGAATTTATTATGAAATCTTTATAAAAGTTTTCAAAACATGATTGTAGAGTTCAAGCGAGCAAATTGGGAAATATCGCTTTATTAGCTGGTTGAGAAACAATGTTTTTTTCGTCTGTGAATAAGCAGATGGAATCAATTTTACACGATATGCGCTAAAGCGGTAATAGCCTAAAGAGATGAAAGGGCTTAAATGGTTATAAATTAAATTTATCCGGATAAAGAGAGTGACAAATAATTAATCAGAGCCAGTAAATGTGATAGATGATTGAACATTGAGTATAAATCAGGTGATAAGAGCGTCAGGCCAATAGTAACGGCTATGGTTCCTATAATCTCCATCATTCTCCTTATCAGCTTGACGATAGCAGAGGCAGAGGATTCAATTAAACAAGGTTAGATCAATGGACTAGCTTGCTATATGCTGAATTGATATCACACCAGTGGTTTTGCAAAGAGATATGAACTGATGAAGATATCGTATTGGTACAAATCAAGGCCGGTGCTAATTCAATTTCTCTCCAACGATCCCCATTAAATTGCACTATTAGTAGCTCTTGTTCTTTATTGATCCGCTGAAATGCTATTATATCAACAGCCATTAATTCTCAAAGTTATCTCCACAGCCCAGTGCTTCGTTACTAACTCTTAGTGTGACTCAAATATATTAATCCAGTCAATTGTATCATTAACATATCTTTAGCTAAATAATATGTGGTCAACTGTCCCAACAATTAGGTAACAAAAAGTCCGTCACGCAGGGACTGCGTAAACTAAGCAGATTTCCCACGTGAAATTTTACAATAGAGAAATTTCACGAGAGCCGAACAGATAAGGAAACGGCTTACCTAGCTTTTGGCGGAAAACTCACTCTCATCCGTTATCCGCCCAGATTTAATAAAAATGCAAATATCCCGGTTAATATTCAAGATAGAGAATAAATGTATATAACAATATTTATAGTAAATTTAATTTTCATTAAGATTGATTCTATACATTTTTTCGATCCGACGTATAGTATCGAAAATATTTTGAATTTTTGAAAATCCTCCCTTCTAAACCCCCTCTCCCACTGGTCCGATTTCAGCCGTTAACGAACTTGATCTTTCTTTATACATAAAACGACTAAATATCGAGTTTGGTAACGATCAAACAAAAATTGCGACCGCTAGAGCGGTAACAGACATATATATATATATATATATATATATATATATATATATATATATATACACAGTTTTAAACGGACCTCATTTTCGTCATGAGGGTAGGATCGATGGACATTTGAAGAAAAATTTCGAAAATTCCACCATGAGTACGACCTCAATAGCTGATTTCACTTAAGGGAAATCTGCTAAAATTAGACTGCAAGTATGACGCACACGCATATATCTTATTCATCAGCGTCCACTGTAAGCTGTTACGGCTAATTGGGACTGGGAATCTACAGGTTAACACCGTGGTCGAGGCTCAATAACTAAGTACTAACTCAATAATTTATTTAATGTGTTTGTAATAAATAAATTCCTATAGCTCTGCTGGAAATATATCCGACGACCTTAGCTTTACCAAGTGTATTAAAGACCACCTGTTAGCAGATTTCCCTTAAGGGAAATCAGCTATTGCTGTCGTACTCATGGTGGAATTTTCGAAATTTTTCTTCAAATGTCCATCGATCCTACCTAGTAGATGACGAAAAGGAGGTCCGTTCAAAACTGTATATATATATATATATATATATATATAGATATATATATCTGTTAACGCTCTAGCGGTTGCAATTTTTATTTGATCGTTACCAAACTCGGAATTTAATCGTTTCATGTAAAAAGAAAGATTAAGTTCGTTAATGGCTGAAATCGAACCAGTTTGAGGGGGGGTTTAGAGGAGGAGATTTTTGAAAATTTGAAATCTCTCCGTTATTATGCGTTGGATCGAAAATTTGTATAGGTTCAATCTTATTGCAAATTAAATTTACTATAAATATTGTTCTATACATTTATTCTGTATCTTGAATATTAACCGAGATATTTGCATTTGCATTAATTACTACAAATCACAAATGTCTCTACACCGTCTAAAGAAAGCATGGTTTTAATACAGCTCTCTTATTTTCTACAAGGCACTACAGCCCGTGTAGGGCCTGGGCCTATGCATTTGCCTTACATAATTCTGTGAGGTCGTTCGTATGTTACACTTCCCGACCTATAGTCCCGCACTGGACTCTATTGGTTCTTCACTACACTAGGTATAGCCTATAAAATATTTCTGGAAAGCCTGTCGGGTTCCACTCTCTAGGACCAAAAACCAGTCTTCCCGTCTCAGTTGCACAGATGTTGTCATCCTGTCTCCCTGGCTCTTTGGTAAGACAACGGTTTACTGACATACCCGTCCCTTCATATGAAGTCCTTTTCGAATATTTGCACTTCTACCTTCTCGGAGAGATTCTTAAAACGGATAGCTGTTCAGCTGGCTGAAGAAGATATATTGGTTCGCAATATTGTTCTTAATGAGTAGATCAGTACTTGAACCAGCTGCCACAAAGTAATATGCTCTCCTAAAATTCGGCATGACCACAGGTTTCCCCCAATCTCTCCAATGGCAAGATTTCCTTGACCTTGGTCCATTTTTTTTTAGTTATTTTAAGCTCCAGATCTTGCTTTGATAATTCAAACTGATTCACAGCTCCAAGATTTCTATCATCAGCATACTTTGTATGAGGCTCTTGTATATGATGCAATCAGACTTTTTTTTATGGGGAGATTAAACAATATAGGTGATAAGGAGTATCCTTACGCCAATCGTAACCACAAAGTAATGAAAGACTTCGCCTTTGTTCTTTCAGGAACAACCCTTCCAAAGTCATTCACGTCAATGTAATCCGCTTGTGAAGTATGCCTTCTGACTTAAATGCTGTAAGCAACTGTAGTCACGTGGTCGACGAAAATCAAGAAAGAGGAGCTTCAGATCAACGACATACCTCATGCCTTTTAGTAGATTTCTCTTAAGGGCTATTGAGGTCGTATTCATGACGCGATTTTCCAAAAATGTCCATCGATCCTACCCACGAGATGACGAAAATGAGGGATTTTCAAAATTATATATATATATATATATATATATATATATATATATATATATATGTTCGTCTGTTAACGCTCTAGCGGTCGCAATTTTTGTTCGGTCGTTACCAAACTATATGTTTAATCGTTTTATATAAAAAGAAAGATCATGTTCGCTATTGGCTGAAATCGGACCAGAGGGTTTAGAGGGGGATTTTTGAAAATTCGAAATATCTCTGTTCCTATACGTCGGATCGAAATATTATATAAAATCAATCTTATTGCAAATTAAATTTATGAATACGGTTTTGTACGTTTATTCTCTATCTTGAATATTAACCGAGATATTTGCATTTTTCAGTTTTCAGTCTTCAGCAAACTGCCACTTCTACTCATGTTACATAAACAATACTCTGTTATATAATAAACCACATTATTCGAAGCTTGAATGCTGTTCTTGGACTTCGAAAATTGAGATTAAAATTATTCTAATTCATTATAAATTACAGTAGTTGATATAGTAAATAGAATAAAATTAATACGTTATATTCAAAAAAATATATATTTCAGTAACGGTTTTTGTTTCCGGTCAGAGGTTGGCAGATTTGTTTGTTGTTTATTTCAGACTCTTCCCCTCGGGAGGTTATTAAAATTGGCTGAAAGAGTTTTTATTACTGTTTGTATTTATTCATTTAATATTTACGGTGGTGATGTGTTAGGAATATATAGATTATCTATTGCTAAACTTCACGAGGGAAATCTGCTTAGTTCACGCAGCCACTGCGTGGCAGACTTTTTATCTATGACTAATAGAGAAGTAATGATACGTGGTAGCTCGTCTTTGGCTAAAACTGTTCTGGTATTTTCCCAGAACCCCTTTCAAGTCACTCTTCTAACCTCCTACGAATAGGGACTGGATGATCATGTAGGGTCTGAGAAGAAGCACTGTACCTCAATAATTTGATGAAACCAATTATAATGAGTAAAATTTGTATTAATTAATAATTCATTGTTTTGAAATGATTGCAGGGGATGTAGGTGTAATCGTTGACCATTGCAGTAAGACCAAGTACTGTGGTCGAGGGTTCTTGTGCTGTGGCAACACCCATTGCTGCCCTAACAGCATGTACTGCTGCTGGCCTCAATGGTGCCGCCCTCTATGCTGCAGATATCCATTCTTCCAACCAACGTAAGTCAGCCTTATTCGCTCCTGGGGCTCAGGTTAGCCATGTGAGTTGAAGCGTTGACCTTAATCTCACATGGTAAACCTAGAGTGGTGAGTTCGATTCTCGCCTGGGCAGGGGAATTTATTTAGTGACGAAATTCATTAAATGAAACCCTAAGTCCCACCCTGGTTAGAAAAGGGTGGTAACCTGTAGATAACCCGTCCCAATTAGCCTAAGTTGCAAAACGTGGACGTTAACAAATAATAATAATATTATTCGCTCCTTCAAATAATCTATGCTTCAATCATTCTATCGTAGCATTCCATTAGGTTGTCTTGTATAGTGTTCCTCATTAAGAAAAGTCCGTTACGCAGAGGCTGCGTAAACTAAGTAGATTTCCAAGTGAAGTTTTACATTAGATAATCTACATACTGGTAACATTTAATACCACCATGAATATTAAATGAATGAATGAGAAATATTTCTGCCAATTTTAATAACCTCCCAACGGAAAGTGTGTGAGTTGTAAACAAAGTGGTCAGCCAACCTGAGAGATGGACAGATAGATAGAAATATTCTTCACCGGAAAGAAAAACAATTACTGAAATTTATCTGAATAAAACATAATTTTAATGAAAACTATTTAGTATATCTAGCACTGTAGTGTATAATGAATCAGAATAATTTTGATATCAATCACTCAAATTTTAGTAGTCCAAGAACTTTAGAAGGAGGGTGTCAACAGAACATATTTGCATGTATCACGTAGAATTGAAAATTAAAGTAATAAAGAAAGACCGAGTTTGTTAACGGCTGAAATTGGACATGGGAAAGGGGGGGGGGGTTACAGGGGGAAATTTTGAACATTCTAAATATCTCTGTTATTATATGCCGTATCGAAAAATTGTATAGAATCAATCTTTTTGCAAATGTAATAATCTGTAAATGTTGTAATGTACAATTTATCTCAATATTGTATATTAACCAAGATATTTCCATATTTTAGTTTTCGGCCATCAACTCCTACTCATACTAACAATAAGCTGTCATACAATGAACCACTTTATTTGAAGGCTAAATTCTAAATATCGTAGTCATTGAACTTTAGACTTAGGTAAAACCAAATTCGAGACGTACATGAGAAATCTGCTTAGTTAACGCCCCTGCGTGATGGATTTTTTCTAGTTATATTGTTTGTTTAACTTTAGCATATACTTTTTTTGTTTAATCTAATGCTACAAAATTGTTTAGAAGCTACGACTTCAGCACCTGATATTTGGTAAGCACCCAAAGCTTAATTTCGGTTTTCAACTTGTGTTACAGGTCAAAGAGCGGATGCCCTCATGCCTTACCCAGCGTAACACCTGCAAAACGTTCCAAAGAAGCAAATGAACACATGGATACAATGGTTTCACCTGAATAGTAAAGGGAGCCAAAGATTAGTTGTAAAAAATTAAGTGGATTTGAGGTCATTAGAATTTGTTTTCTCTTCATGTCATTAAATAAGATTTATTTATTCTATTTATTCATCTTAATTGTTGTATTATACCTAGCTTTTTAATTATGTACAATCATGGCCATCTGTATAATAAATATATGCTAATAGTTGTATTGACCATGAATTATGGAATCTGATTGAAAATAAATTTCGTTTGTTCATATTTGTAGTTGTATATTTTCTTATATTAATCGTTAAACTGAATTTAACCTGAATGCGACATTGAAGACAAACGTTAGTAATTTCTGACCCAGGAAAGGTACTTTGTAGTACACTACTTGTGCTACTTTGTAGTACACTGCATGTTCTTGTATAATAAAATCCTCAAGATCTTATGCCTCGATATTCAATTTCGTAAATGGGCTTGGAGATTGGGGGTTGAGGGGAGGCGCAAAATGTACAAATCTTAAACATCACCCTTCTCAGATATTTGTTAACAAGTAATGACATACAACTCTTGATTTTTGTCTTTTTGCTATAACTTAATAACGATTTATTAGTATTCCTTAGTGTTTTAACCAAATAAAAACGTGGTTCTCAATGTTTTTATGATTTTATTATTTCAGACTATTAAATTACTAATCTAGTTGCTTCGGTACAGTCATTAGTCTGTACAATTCCAGTAGTAAGTGCATTATGCCATTTTTTTCTCATTACATCATTTAAAATATTAATTAATGTACATTTGCCATGTATAAAGTATGTATACATGAAGTTATTACAAGGGGATAGTAGAAAACATACAGCGAGATACTTCTCCTTTGAGTCTTTCAAACACCAGGAAAATTTACTTATTTAAAGCAGCCCCTGGTAATTGATTTTAGTATTCATTGCAATTCTGAGACACCTGATAAATTAAATAAACGTAATTAAAAAGGGATAAGGATTTTAAAAAAAAAGAACTGTAATCCCGAGAGAGTTAGATATTTTTCGTAATGTTTATAGCCATAGAATTAAAATACCTCAGATAACAAGATTTCCAATAAGAAATAAATAAAAACATGAGAGCTTATTACTGATTAACGCCACTTCTCATCTAAAATGATAGCGATCCTACTCCTCGGGCTGTTTTCTTCCACCATTGCTTTATCACAACTGCAAGGTAGGTAGGGATGAGTCTAATCCATTTATTTGAACGGCACCATTTCCCTAGGAACTTGTTCAAATATATAAATCTTTGAATAAGCATGTGTTGGCCATTTTTCTTAATGGGAATTTTTTCAAATGAGAATTAGCTCAAAAACTATTCAGAAGTAAAAATGAATAACATTTTTGACTAAGTAATGCCCAGCAATTATTATTTATTTTCTTGCATTTGAAGCAAATGCGTACTCCTCGAATCAAGTCATCTTAAACATTGAAAGTCTCGTTTATACATTTCCTTGTATTCAGGGCGTTCCTTAGCTCTATTGAAGGCGCCCATTGTTACCTGCCTACCATCAAGCAAGTCTTCTTTTTGAATTACGTCTGATTACTTAACATTTCTTTGTTCCCTTTTTATATATTTTTTTCATCACTTGCCGTGCTTTTATTTTTATTTTATTTTCTCCCAGCAGTATATAACTATTCTGAGTTTCGGCAACCCCGCTATCATTACATAGTTGTATATTCTCTTTGTTCACATTCTGTGTTTTCCATTTTTCTAGATCATTTTTAGCAGAGGTCGTACTCATGACGCGATTTTCGAAAAATTTCTTCTAATGTCCACCGATCCTACCCAGGAGAAAATGAGGTCCGTTCAAAATTGTATATATATATATATATATATATATATATATATATATATATATATATATATATATATATATATATATATATATTTGTCTGTTAACGCTCTAGCGGTTGCAATTTTTGTTTGATCGTTACCAAACTCGATATTTAAACGTTTCATGCAAGAAGACAGATCAAGTTCTTTAATGGCTGAAATCCGACGAGTGGGAGAGGGGGTTTAGATGGGGGATTTCTGAAAATTCGAAATATCTCCGTTACCATAAGTCGGATCAAAAACTTGTTTAGAACCAATCTTATTGCAAATTAATCTTACTATAAATATTGTTCTATACATTTATTCTCTATCTTGAATATTAATCGAGATATTTGCATTTTTATTAAATGCGGGCGGATAAAGGACGATTGAGTTTCCCGCCCAAAAGCTAGTTCGGCAAATTCCGTAACCGTTCGGCTGTCGTATGGGGATTTCTCTATTAAGGGTGACGGACTTTAATCATTATGTAGTAATATGTAATTCATATATTAATTAAAATTTGTTAACTCAAGTAGTTGGAACTGAAGCCTTTGACCTTATTTATGACAGTTTAAACATAGTTATTAATTACTGATAAAATTTTAAGAAAGAAATAACAGTGACTAACTAATCTAAAATAAAAAAGAGTTTCTAACATTATGACTATAATCAGCTATAGTAGCAAAAGTCAGCGTTAATAAATAACGATATAACACTATAAGAATACACCCATTCATTGATTAATGCTTTTAATTTAACGTTTTTCCTCATTTTTAATTAAATGAAAGACTTTACTCTTCGATGGTTTCATCATTAAAAAGTCCGAACTTCTTATGTAACCCACTGTGCCTCTTCTGATTCAATGGCTTCGTCGTTACATCAGCAACTTATTCAATGGGAACTTTTTTCACTTCGAATTCTTTTTCCGAAAACGAACCTCTGACTTCGTCAGTCTTTGTACTGCAATGGAAGAGTATATCACCTTCATTACCAATTTATAGTTCAGGAATTAATTCAATTTGGTAATTTCTGGGAGAAGCTCCCTTGCTGCTCCATTGGCTGCAATTACATGTAGTGTGCATTGAAACTCAAGTTTGCTCCAGTGATATCTATACCTCGAAATAGGTATGGACTACGCCTGATGTAGGACATTTAATGAGAAACATCCCCCAAGACCTGCGCCATTGTAGAGTTCCAGGATACCGCTGCAGCATTCTGCCACAGGGTGTGCTGCAAATTGTTCCAACGTATGTTGTGCCTCTAAGGTAACTAACAACCATGTTGCCTCTAACCCGGTCAGTGAAAAAACCTCTTACGGCAATACATGAAAACTAAACAATTATAGTAATTTATGGCGGTGTTTTGAGAGGATCGTCGAGTTGAAATAAGAGATGTGAATTATCTTTCATTTCCAAGAACGATTTTCTTCAATCTATTTCGTCCCATAACAGCGCACACCAGTCTGCGTTGAGGATTACCCAAGGGATTAGGAATAATGGTTTATTGCCCGTCCAAGATTCATACCCAAGGGCATAGGCTCTGACCATATGACCATAGAAAAGGTAGACAGGCTTGATATTAGGTTACTGATAGACGCCCATGTTGTTAGTGTACCTACTGGATCAAATACATTTCCCCGGATGAAAGCATGTAAATATGTTGTGCTTGAATTCATATATGATTAAATCTCTTTCCATTTATTTATTCAGCTGTTATTAATTTCTTGTGTTCAGTTTTTTTTTTTAAAAAAACACATTTACACCTAAAGATTCCTGAAAATAGTTTTAACATTTTTTATAAATGTTTTATGTGTTAATAATTTCATTATTTGTAATTAATTCCTCCCAAATAAACAATAACTAAATTAATGATTGTTTAGTAACGGTAGTATAATTCCTGTTAATACAGTTAATTTATATATTGTCTTGTGGCAACTGTTTTTTTTAAATTATTTTTAACTGTTAGCACGCTTAACCCTGAGCTGTAAGGCCATAGAGTGAAATTCGTAGTTAAGTAAATAGATGTTTCACTCCTTCAAAACCTTTAACCAAATTGAAATTTCTATATCAAACATTGCCGATGGGATTTTCATTCAAAATACAGAGTGTTTCAAAAAGAATATACGTGTTACAAAGTATTATTATGTCCCAACTATCGATCGCTGCATCTCGGCTCGAAACGAATACATAATCGAGTTTATATTATAGCCACTAGATGTCAGTTGTCTTCTGTTTTGGTTGGTAACCGTCATATGTTTAAAATGGCTACTCCGCAGCAGAGATCATTTTGTGTCCTCGAGTTTGCGAAGTGCAATTTCGTGATTATAGTTCAAAGGCGTTTCAGGTTGAGGTGCCAAATTGATCCTCCAAATGACTGGAACATTCGCAGATGGTATCGACAGTTTTTAGATACAGTATGTGTATATAAAGGAAAGAGTCCTGGCCTCCCTCGTGTTCCTGAAGGAAATGTTGCACGAATTCAAACTGTTTTCCAACGTAGTCCTTTAAAATTTAGTAGTAAAAACACATGATAACTGACATCAAGTGATTATAATATAAACTAACTATGTATTCGTTTCTCCAATAGCCGAGCCTAGGACCAGCGATCGATAGTTTGCACAAAATAGTACAGGAAACACTCTGTATATTGAACATGGTAATTTGACTATAAAATTCTGAGTATTCAGGTTAGCTGCCAGAGTGGTGTTTACTTATTCATAAATACTCTGCCTCTTCCCTTTTGAGTGATTGACAGAGCAGTGTTAATTAGGCTATATTAGGCAATGAAGTTTAATATCGCGGAGTATGGTGAGACCGCAGTGGAGTTGTTCCAAAGTCTTCAAAGAGGATTCTCCGAATCTCTGGAGCTCTATATGTAAAGCAATTCAAAATTAATCAGTAATGTATGAAGCACGTGTAGGTTAATCAAGTGTGGCCTAACCGTAGTCTAGACAACACTAGTTCCCTTCATGATTGAGGAGGAGAGATCCTCAAGGGGACGAGTATAAAAATGAGTCGTATTCAGTCCTACGTATTGATTTATCCTTAGAGTAATTATCCTTGTATTTCATATTATTACTTTTCAATCTATAATAATATGCCACAGCTAGTGCAGTGTCAATTTTACTAGATTTCTCTTAAGAGAGATCCCCGTAAGATAAGGGTGCTGCTAGTAAGTTTGAAGTTACTCTAGACCAGATTTTTTTTTTTAAAATGTCTTCAAGCATTCATCGATCCAACCTAGTACAGTAGAGAGAGGCTGAGAAAGAAAGTGCGAGAGAAGTCTCAGGGGATGTGGGTCCGTGATTGGACAATCCTAACACGCACCACCAGACGTCCACACTCAGTGGTTTAAGACAGTGATAGAGTCCCAGCGCCCTGTGGTAGGTAGGTAATAATAATAATATATTTATATATATATATATATATATATATATATATATATATATATTTATATATATTTGTCTGTTAATGTTCTAGCGGTCTTAATATTTGTGTGTGCGTTTCAAAACTCGACATTTAAACGTTTTATATAAACTTAATGATCAAGTTTGTAAATGGCCGAAATCTTGACCAAGTTCTCCTCCGAGTGGGTGTGCGTTTACACGTCAAAATATGGCTTCCCGTTTTAAATACGGTTCGTAGCATGAGTAACCCAACACTTGCTAACTGATTAGATATCTTCCTTGCAGGTAACTGCGGGGTGAAGAGGAACTGTGCCGAAGGTTTCCACTGCTGTGACCTAATCGAAGGACTATGTTGCCCCCAATCCCTCTACTGTTGCAGGAAGACTGATATCATTGCCTACTGCTGCAGAGAATACTCAGGGTATGCAAGTATAATAGTTAATAGCTCACTGCTGTAGATAATCAAATGCGAGAAGTTCAATCCACTGAATATGGACATCGAGGTATGGTACTTAAAGTTGAGTAATAGTTAAAAATGGCAACGTAAAGTCGGAGAATACTAAAAAGTCCGTCACGCAGGGGCTGCATTAACTAAGCAGATTTCCCACGTGAAGTTTTACAATAGAGAAATTTCAAGAATGTCGAGCATTTAAGGAAACGGCCGAACTAGCTTTTGGCGGGATAGTCACCCAGCCATTGGCCGCCCAGATTTAATAAAAATGCAAATATCTCGCTTAATGTATATAACAATATTTATAGTGAATTTAATTTGCAATAAGATTGATTCTGTACACTTCTTCGCTCCGACGTATAGTAACGGAGATATTTCGAATATTCGAAAATCCTCCCCTGTAAACTTCCCCTCCCACTGGTCCGATTTCTGCCGTTAACGAACTTGATCTTTCTTTTTACATAAAACGACTAAATATCGAGTTTGGTAACGATCAAACAAAAATTGCGACCGCTAGAGCGGTAACAGACACACATATGTGTATATATATATATATATATATATATATATATATATATATATGTATATATATATATATACGGTTTTGAACAGACCTCATTTTCGTCATCTACTAGGTAGGATTGATGGACATTTGAAGACTAATTTCGAAAATTCCGTCATGAGTACAACCTCAATAGCTGATTTCCCTTAAGGAATCTGCTAAAAGTCTTGGTTTATTGAATGTTTAAACACATCAGTACTTAGGAATTCGTTAAACCTATGCGAACCAAAGCCTTTAGACGAATTTTCGAAGGATGAACTGTATAAAGTTCTATTAGCCAATTACACAGTTAAGACAGTAGCAAAACAGTAAATTTTTTCTCTAATTAAGCAGAGAGCATAATCACCTACAAGATTTGCGAATAATTTACGGGAAATGGTAAATGGGTGTATGTTTCCAGGAGAATTTTATCAAGAGTCTTTGATAACTGCTTTTGTTACAGGTCTTAATGATTTAAATGTCAAATCAAGTTTATTACAGAAAGAGAGGGAGAGGAATCCTTTAATGAAGTTGGCAAACACTTTAACGCCTATAACTCAAGCCACAGCACAAACCTCCACAGTCACATATTATAGTTGTTTTGGGGTTAATAAATGCGCTTGTTACGTATGTGGAGGCCCACACATAAAAACATTCTGTAAAATTAAAAATCCCTGGTGTGCAAAATTTTAATTTTTAATTTTTTACTTTACTACACATTCCAAGAAATTGCAAGCAGAATAAAAATATACTCGAGTTGGAGGCTGTTAGAAATGAGAGTAGCTCCAATCTGCTTGGCGGTATCAGAAACGTGAACTTTGCTAACAGGTCATTGAGTGCAGTATTCCCTATGGTAACAGCGAAACTATATATCAATAATAAGATGGTACGATGTAATTCGATACTGGAAGATACGTTTCAATAATTTCTGAAACTAAATTGGAAAATGTGGGAAAATTTAAACTAATTCCCAGTAATCAATCATTCACCCCATCACGGGCCAAAATGTTAGGCTTCTAGGGGAAAGCGATGCGAAGGTCCAGGCAGAGTCGTAACCTCACTCAGAGTATATGTAACTTCGGGAGTGAAAACAAAACATTCTAGGAAGAGATTGGATTTACCAGCTACATCTTAATAGGGAGTCCCTTGATAATTTGTGTAAAATTAACGAAAAGGAATTTACTCTACAGGTTAAGAACACAGATAAGGCTCTCTCTGAGTTGATCGAAATGTATGTAGAAGTGTTTAATCAAAGGAAGGCGTTCTGGAAGCCCGGGGTGATCCAGAAGATACTCGGACAGAACACTTGGCTGGTTAAAGTAGAAGGAAGGCTCATGAAGAAACACGTGGATCAGCTGAGGAGAAGGGAGGTACTGGCAGAAGAAAGGAATCATCTAATGGGGGAAATGGTGTAGATCAGATGTTTAGATGTTCAGTTGTATGGAGAGATCAGCTGTGTTGTAGGTTGAGAGATGTATGAGAAAAGTAGAAAGTGTCTTTTCTATTGCAAATAAGTCATTTGTAAACATAACACTTTTAGAAGGAAATTCGGTTATAATTTAGCAGTGCAGAACCTACAGAAGATGATCAGCCAGATCAATAATGTCGCACATAGTTAACTTACACAAATAGTGGTTAATACATCTAGCCTTCCCCTAAAATCTAGAAATTAACATGATTAAGGTTTGCAATATTGAGATAACATTGACCCCCGTCCGGGGGGTAGTTTACATGCAATTATACCTGCCCCAAAACTCTTGCCTTCAGAGATATTACTATTTAGAATGAAATATTTTACGAGGAAAATTATGTTATATAAAGTTTCATTTTTCCTGTTATAGTACAAGTGATTTTTTTTATTTCAGGAAAATTCCAGTGATCCGAGCTCGTCCAGCAGATTATATGAAATAGCGAAACATGCCACACTCTTCAATGACTTCAGAAAACAGATTTTAAATTTATAAGGCTGAGGTTTCCAAATCCTAAATTGATAAAACTAGTTCTTTAATCAAACGACAGTTTAAATATTTGTACAGTATTCCTGGAATAAAAAAATATAGAGGTTTTATACAACCGTAGCGACCTCAGTATTTGCCATTCGAACAGGAAAAGTTAACCACTTTTCCAATTATAATCAGCTGATCTGTCTACTGAAAAAGTGTGCAATCCAATATACTCGATTATCCTTAAAATAAACTGATTTTAATAAATGAAATGAATGTTTTATTAATAAATATTGCAAAACCCATTCTAATACCACAACTTGGCTTTTAAGTTGTCATTTCCTATAATGAATGCAAGTGACTCCGACTTATGTACAATGTGTTTGTGGGTTTGTGCGTGCGTGTGTGTGTGTGTGTGTGTGTGTGTGTGTGCGTGAGTGTCTGTCTGTCTGTGTGAGCCAATAATGGAAAACAAGGAAAATAAATAAATCATACTAAATACATAAACGTCAGCAGATTCAGTATATTTCAACATATAGCTATATGAAAAGATTAGCATCCGACTGAACTCCTTTACCTTCACATCCGTCCGATAAGACATATAACAGTTAATAAAATCGTATTAATATTTACATACTGATTAGTCATTCTAGGTCATAAACATTTTAGATAAAGTAACAGTATTTATGAGAATTGATAATTTAGGATTTAGAGATAGAATACACAGAAGCAGGTATGATGTATCCCGGATTGATTGTCCTTGCGTTAGCCATCAATTCAGTTGCCGCTGCAAGCGTCAAAAGTAAGTAAGTTAGGATTATATATATATATATATATATATATATATATATATATATATATAATTACATATGAAACTATTGCAAAATCTCATTACAGGTTATGATGCTAATGATATGTCAGATCGTCGGTACATTGGCGAAAATTAAAGTACGATAGTTAAGAATGACCAAAAATATTATTTTCCGGCTATACGCACGCGCTCATATATATATATATATATATATATATATATATATATATATATATATATATATATATATATATATATATACCTTACAAATGTTACTTATAATCAGATAGGGTAAGTGGTTATATTTTTTACGTGAGACCTCCTAACATTAGAATTTTATATACGAGTGGGGCTCAGGTTAGGCGTGTCAGTTAAAGCGTTGACCTTAATCTCACAGGTATACCTAGAGTAGCGAGTTCGATTTCATTAAATAAAATCCTTAGTCCTACCCTGGCTTGAAAAGAGTGGTATCCCGTAGATAACCCCTCCCAATTACCCTTAGTTGCAAAAAGTGGACGTTAATAAATAATTTAACATTTAAATTCTCACCTTCTTTTATTTCGGAAAATATTAAAAAATCTCTTGTTTTATATTGAATCGAAAAGTTGCACGGATCCAATCTTATTGAAGATTTTATCGCCTATAAATGATGTTAGATACATGAATCACTGTATGGGATATTACCTAAGGCATTTACATATAAACTAACATTATTGTACATTTCCTATAATACTTTTTTTGTGTTTTGTAGTTTTGTGATTTTTGTAGTTTTCTGCCTGCAGTTAACTCCCACTCCTACTCATGTCATATTTTCAATGATCTTTTATATTTTCAAAGACTTAATTCGAAGCTTTAATACTAAATATTGTTTTTAAACCGATCTTTACTAAATTAGATTCATACAAATACCTTGTATTATAATGTCATAAATTCATATTTTCGTCCTTTACTTCAAAATGTTTATTTTATGTATATCTTACTCGATATTTAAGCGTTTCCCAGAACACTAAAGATTATATTCATTAATGGATATGGAATAGGGGTAGGAGGAATTTGAAAATTCAAAATGTCTCCATTATTATGAGTGAGATCGTAAAATATTATATAACGAATCTTGTTAAACTATTGATTGTCTACAATCCTTGTCCTAAGTATTTTTTCATAACACAAGTACTAAACAAGTTATTCTAACATTCTTATATTCAGCCTTTAGTACCCCCCCCCGTCTTCTCATCGGATTTTTATTTCGAAATAGAAACTATATGGTGAGATGAGATCAACATTAAGTTATACCTGCAGATAGGAAATCTGCTTAGTTTACGCATCCTAGCTACTTATATAATCTACCAAGCATGGCGAATACTGGTAATTCTTTTGTATGTAGGATGAAAAAATTGTTGGCTACACTTCCACTATAATAATTTATTGAAACGGCAAAGCGCTTTCGATGCTCAGACTTAGAGTCCAGCTCCAAGAGGCGTCAGGTCAACATCGAAGACCTTCGGGCACTGACGATGATGCACAGCATCAAAAGCGCCTTGCTGTTTCAATAAATTATTATAGTGGAATCGTAGCCAACATTTTTTTCATCCTACATACATTAGAAGTCACTTCCACCTCCCAGAATACCAACTCAGAATATGGTAATTCTTTATTTCAATTATTGTTTTAATTTATGACATATAATTTATAGGTAACTGCGGATTGTACAGGAACTGCGTGTTTGGCTACCATTGTTGTGATCCTATAGAAGGGATTTGCTGCCCTCGAACTCTATCCTGCTGCAATAAGTCGGGTGTAGTAGGGTCGTGCTGCAAAACATCGCCAGCACCTACCAACTCATTAACACTGCCATTGAAGATGAGGTTAGAATCACAAGTTGGATTAAATCTGGATCCACCAAGAGTCCACCATTAGAGTTGTGATAAATGAAATCTTGGCTCATAAAAAAAAATGAGGCCTGTAAAAATATTTTATTTGATTGTTTATTTCATTTCTTGAGGTGGCATTTATAATTATTTAGTTAAATATGTGTTACGAGGTGTTTAGAAAAGCTGATGCTTAACTACGAAGTAAGACCTTAATATAGGTAGACTATATTAAAACTTACATTAAAAAACAATGTTATGAAATTAATCTGTTGTTATTATATTCATTTTAACTATATTTTATCTGAGAAAAAAAATGATCTGACTACTAAACTACAGATTCGTGTAACGACGGAATCAAATTGCTCAAGCAACTCAATCCCCCAGAATTATATGATATGAAGGGGAAGCTATTAATTTACAAGCCTACAAGGAACTATGTCTATTCACTGTCACACGAATCTGTTGGCCAGTCGACAAAAGTGCACTGCCCTGTATAACTAGATTCAAACTTTTTTTTAACACTCAAGAAATATTGTAATTTGTCATAAATATTTTTTTATTATGGGATACCTCACAACAAGCATTTTTTTTATCTGGTATTATTTCATTAGCTTTATTTAATTTATGTTTACTGTGGACATGAAATATATGAGAGTTAGAGATTATGAATGTAAATCGGCTCTTGATGATCTCTGTTGTCTGCCATTATATTAATCAGTTTGTGTGTATATATCAATAACTGCAGTTACTGTGCTAAAAAATGTCATAATGGTTTAAAGTGCAATTAACCCATAATGAGATGCTTTTAATACCAGTTCTTCATTGTAACAAACGCTTTTTAGCTAGTTACTAGTTGAATCAGTTAATGAATTGGAATGTAATATAGTTATTGTCAAGAAAAACAATTCCCTCAATTCTTAATTATTGACATTACTGCATTGAAACCAATATACATATGTGTGTGAGTATATATATATATATATATATATATATATATATATATATATATATATATATATATATATATAATTGTGAGGAGATTAACTAGCTGCTTCAGTGGTCTGATTTTTCGATATAATCCATTCATCTTTGCCAGGCTGTGTTTTTACTTTGGTTAGCTACGTCCATTAAATCGTCTGTTTTTTTTTTAATCATTAACTACCACGTTTCGGTAAATATAATTAAGTACAATTGGCTATAATTAAAAACCAAAACCATGGCTAGAAAAGGGTGTCAGCCGGTCCTAATAAGCCATAGTAGCAAAAAGTGGACGTTAATAAATAATAATAAACAAAAATAAAACAGATGATTTAAGCTATGTACCAAACCGAAATAAAAACACTGCCTGACAAAGAAGGACGGATTTCCATGGAAAATTTGCACGTCAAAAAGATCAGACCGGTGGAGCCTCAGAAAGGAGAGCCAGATCCTTCTTAGAATTTTCTCATAACGAAAATATTTCCCGGCGATAAAGCCTAAAAAATAGAATACCTGTACATAAATAGGTATATCTTATCCTCTAGACCAAATTACAGGAACATTTGTGATTATCAGTAAATCTAATTATCTTATGTGTCTTATTAAACCTTTATATATCACCTACGTTCTTCTGCAAAGAGAATCAGAAAATCCATTAGTATTTATCTCTAATTATATAAAAGGACTATAAATTGATAAATTATGATTGACTGTCTTAGGATGATACCTAAAGGAATTCTATTAGTTGCTGTTATCATCTATACCTTTGGAATTATACAATCAAAAGGTACATTTTTTCACGAATATTTATTTTAATATATGACATGAAGTTTGTTAATTAAAAAAAAAGAGTTAAACCATAAGCAATTCATCTTTAAACTGCAAAAGCTGTAGTAAACAATGTACAGCAAGATACACATCCAAAAAAGCATTAACATTAATACATAAGTGCTAAAACGCGAGGACACACACACGCACGCACGTACGCGCGCCCCCACACACACACACACACACACACACACACACACACACACACACACACACACACACACACACACAGCTAAAAACTTTTATAATGTTCTTTAAAGAAATAATCCAGCTTTTCTTAAATATTTAAGAAAATGATAGATGATAGATCGGTATTAAGAATCTAATTTAGCCTGTGTTTTAATAAGTACACAACATCGGTGAATGTGCTGTTTAATAATGAAACTACCGAGACAGTAAAAGGAAAAAAATAAGTATCAGGAGTAAATAAAAATACCTCATAAAAATGGATAAATAAAAAGAGTTAAGAACAGGTAGAGATAATCAGGTAACCTGAAGTGGTACTTGTGGATGTTAGGATTCCACAAT
This sequence comes from Riptortus pedestris, assembly GCA_019009955.1. Lineage (NCBI taxonomy): Eukaryota > Metazoa > Arthropoda > Insecta > Hemiptera > Alydidae > Riptortus > Riptortus pedestris. The sequence goes on along the minus strand of CM032230.1, from coordinate 98,717,894 downwards.
AGGAAGATCAATTATTACTATGAAAGCTTAAGCTATATACTATATTAATGTTTAATGCAAGTATGCTTAATTATACATTTGGATAACTTAGAGTCAATGATTCGATTCCAGAATAGGAAAATAAAATTCATGAAGGACTCACTAAATAATATCCCTTGTGCCTACCAAGCTTGAAAATCCTGGTAATCCGTATGCCCGTGAATTTCTTTCATATCTCTTATTATTTGGAACAAGATATAATAAAAAAAATTAAATTAAAAAAAACTACGATTTTGAATACTTCTATATATTTCCTGTTTTTATCGAAAATGATTTCTCTCCTTATTGCCGCTCTTCAGCTAGCACTTTGACGAATCATCTATCCAAGTTTCACCTCAATGCAAAACATTGATTTCACTCATCACAAAAAATGTAAAATAAGTTGTGAAAAGAATTAAAATATGTATTTAAATTTTAATAAAATAAAAAAGTAGTGAAACAAAAAAATATTTAAATTTTTAAAAATAGTTGTGAAAAAAGAAAAGAAAAATATATATTTAAATTTATAAAAGTGTTTTAGATGTTATGAGTTATAGATATTACCAGGCACTGATAACCTAGTACTTTTAGCCCAAAAACCTTATGTAAAAAAGCAAACGATCTTTTTTTTGGCCTCACCATTACTTCAGAAAAGGGGGTCAAATAACAGTTCTGTTATGCCGAAGCTTTTAAAACCCATTCTAGCTGTCTTCTAACACTTATGATAACATGGAGCTCAATTTCTCCATATTTAGGCATTGTTTTGATAAACTTCTTCACTCCTTTCATTTCATTAAAAGAGGCGGCAATCAACTTCATAATTATGAGAAGCCTGCATGAGAAATAGCTTAAGACAATGGTTGCTGGGTCATAAAGCCCTTGAAAGTTAAATATTCGGCCATGGGTATGCCATTAGAGTGTAAATGAGGAATAACATTACTATCACACCCCAAAAACATTGATCACGAAAGGAAAATCTCTCCTTTCATTAGGGAAATGCAAAATACAGACATTGCCGGATGAAAGATGCTCCCCCAGCTCCTCTGGGAGTTTATTTCATTTCAGAGATAACGCACCCTCCAAGCAAACTGCGTAATGCCTGACCTACATTTCCACATAAAGGATGACAAGGAAGAGAGCGGTGGAAGGGGGTTTGAATTTAGAGCGAGAAAGGGAGATATTACACACTCAACCGAACTTCATATTTAACTATCTCATAGAATCTAGTTCGCCCTTATCTAACTATCATATCTGGAATACATTAAAATGGTCGGCAATAGCTCATGTATTGTTTCATTTAGTCATATGTTCCCAAATCAACCAAATTATGATGTTTCATAGAATAAAACTAATTCATTTTTGCGAACATGGCTCCAATTAAGGGCCATTGGTTTGGTCATATACATATACTTGGTCATATAAGCATATACTTCGTGAATGGCCTTCCCCCCAAAAAGGCTAATTAGAAAAGAAGAAGTAGTTTTAACGAGGTTAAGGGTTGGCCATTCACGATTGACTCACACTTACTTACTGGAGAAAACGAACTCAACTGCCAACACTGTAATTGTAGACTAACTATAAAACATATACTAACTGACTGGTATCTAAGGACTCTCATAGACGTACCATACACTTTGACTGAATTACTAAATGACCGAAGCCAGTATATTGACCACGTATTACACTACTTGAAACATATCAACATTTTCAAAAAATTATTATGTAGGACAATACTTGAAATATTTGCAGAATTGAGTATACTCACGTAAATATAATGTGTTGATTATAAGAATTTAAGTTAAATCACCCCAGTCGCGAAATGCGATTTTTGTAAGAATAAATAAATAAATTTTATTCAAATATTAAAAAAGGGAAATCTGCTAAAAAAGTGGAGAGTATGATTGATAAAATAAAGACTGTTATGTACTTTTTTGAGACGTCATTGAACTCTTAAACTTTACGTGACTTTAGGCTAAACCTCACCAGCATTTTTGCAATGCAGATAAATGCCCTTTCTTTTCTCTTTAGTTTGTCCACAGTTCCTGTCTATTTGCCGATCAAACAACTCCTCTTAGGCATTCTCTCTCTTCCTTTTAGGTCGCTGTACAATAGCCAGCCTTCTGTCAGGCAGATCATGGAGCCTACCTTTCATCTAGTACATGAAAGTCAGCTTAGCTTACACATTTTTTAAAAACCCTTTCCAAAATCCTCTCCCAAAAAAACTTATTTCCTTTCAAAATAATATTTTTCTTTAACATAGATAGAGGTAAAGAGTCTTATCTCTGATATCTTAATAGTTATTGATCATTTAATGACGGATTTGGCATCACAGGACGAACAGAATATGTTTTCCAATATACCTCCCAAGGACGCGGTGAGGGTTTTCGACTTATGTTTTAAGATAAAGAAACTCAACTCAGTAATAGCCAAAGAGTTTCTTGGCCTACTTCGGTTATGTTTACGCCAAAGGTTATTTCAAATTTCAAGGACGTTCTTGAAAATAGCCTAATGATGGGATCAGCGATTAGCCTTCTATCTACAGAGCTCTTTATGGACTATATAGAATGTGAATATTTGGTGTCTAATCGCAGCCCATATCGGAAGCATAAAAAAATTATATTGATGACATCATCATAAGCTATTCGGGGACTGAGAATGACTTGAGGGGTCTTATGGACTATGCCAACGGTTGCCATAAGCAGTTGAAGATTACTTTGGAGATTGAGAGTGAGGTAGCTGAGCTTTCTGGGTATAGTGATATCCAGGAAGAAACCGACTCACTCCTTCAACATTTATGGGAGACCTACCGTTACTGCCATCTCCATCTCATATGAATCTTATCATCATCCCCAAAATAAAACATCAGGAATCACATACATGATGAATCGTCTACTGAGTACCCCATTTGCAAAAGGTGATTTTCAAAAAGAATTGGAGTACATAAAATGCATGGCATGAGCCAATGGGTACGATGAGAGAATAATTTGATTTAAGAAAAAATAAATGGATAAAGTTTTGGAGCGCCGCTTCGCAAAGAAGTTCCAAAGTGAATGGAAACAAGGTGAGAGGGAGTCTCGAAAGCCTGTAGGGAAGTTCTCCGAGAAGATCAGACTTATGCTAGAAAAAGTTGTTCTTCGTCCTGCCTAGCGAAGTCAAAGCTCTCTAAAATAACTCCTTCCAAGAATTAAGGATACGGCCGATCGACTAGACAGAACTGATGTGTATCGGATTTCTTGCCTGACTTGTAGAAGCTCATATGTAAGGTAAAGTGGAAGGAAGTTAAAGAGCAGAGTAAAAGTGCACCATCACACCCAGTCATCGGGGCACGAATGTACATCTTGAAAGAAGGCCACCAAGCTAATTCTGTTGAGTTCGAGGTGCTCGACCACCTTGGTAAAGGAAGAAAAATGGATTTGGTGGAACAGATCTGGATCAGGATGGACATGTTGGACGACAATAATATTATCATTTCTAATGTTATCTAATGGGGAGGAAGCATGTTCCGTCCTCTGCAGTAGGCTACACTCGCCCAAGTACACTCTGTCTCGCCGGAGGTGTTAGTTGAATACGCTCGAGCTCTTGGTCAGTATTTCCTTTCCATCTCCTGCTCATTCTATTGTATATATATATATATATATATATATATATATATATCCAAGGAAATACTAATAATTTCAACAATATTGTAGATGAGGAATATAAATTGAGTTTTATTTCACGGATCTAACCTACAGACTATTCTCACATAGAAATCATAGTCATTAAAGACTACTCTGAAAGTATGAAACAAAAAATCTAATCTTGTCACCACATGAATTCCTATTAATTTAAATTTAAGAAATTTTTGATAGGCATTGATGACATAGAACATAATTTGTAGTACTATTTATAATTTGCTAAAATGAGATATGTGTGCCCAATATGCGACTAGAACTGGTCAGGATTTGTAGTTAATACAGACTTGGTCCTTTGGATGTGACTGACAATAAAAACCTCTTTGCCGAATTATATTTTTAGTTTGCATTATTATTTCTAGAAACTTAAACATGTTAATATTCCATCTATCCTTATAGAATTAGTCGTGCCCGTGGATCCTACTTCTGGTTCAAAATGCGGAATCTTTAATTCATGCGATGTTGGTACTCATTGCTGCGACCATCTCTCAGCATTCTGCTGCCCCGACTCCATGTATTGCTGTAGGATGGCTCCTGCTGCTGCCTACTGCTGTCCAAAAAATAGGTGAGCACAATATCAACATTCGAAATACTATGATAATTCTATATTCTAGCAGTTTTATAGTTGAACATATCACTATTGTTAAAGCCATTTCAGGTTGATTAGTTGCTCAACATTTTGCAGTTCATTACACCCAACGCTGTCCTAAATTATGCATGGGAATGGCTGCAAAGAAACAAGAATGCACGAGGGTTCTCTAGAGGAACTCTAACACTAGTGGAACTACATGAAATACATTGGCATCATCTCACATAAATGCTCATGGAATTGTTCGTATTTTTTTTTTATGGTTCAATTCATATTGAACCCCACTTTTAGCAGATTCCCCTTAAGGGAAATCAGCTATTGAGGTTGTACTCATGACGGAATTTTCGAAATTTTTCTTCAAATGTCCATCGATCCTACCTAGTAGATGACGAAAATGAAGTCCGTTCAAAACTGTATATATATATATATATTTGTCTGTTACCGCTCTAGCGGTCGCAATTTTCGTTTGATCGGTACCAGACTTTAGTCATTTTATGTAAAAAGAAAGATCAAGTTCGTTAACGGCTGAAATCGGACCAGTGGGAGGAGGGGGTTAGATGGGAGGATTTTCGAAAATTCCGTTACTATACGTCGGATCGAAAAATTGTACAGAATCAATCTTATTGCAAATTAAATTTACTATAAATATTGTTATATACATTTATTCTCTATCTTGAATATTAACCGAGATATTTGCATTTTTATGAAGTCTGTGGTCGGGTATAGTTTGGATTAGGTCGGCCATTTCCGTCAGTACTCGGCACAGGTGGAAGCTTCTTCTAACCTTACCTGTCGTTTCTAACCTTACCTTACCTTCGTTACTTTGTGAGATTTATGCAAATACGTTCTGTTCATCCGCCCCCCCCATCCTACTTTAGTTCTTGGACTACTAAAATTTGAGTTATTAAAATATAAATTATTCTTACAATTCAGAAGCCGTTTCAGTTGGAAATTTATTTTAATTAACTGAAAGATTTCTCATTACCGTTTGTATTTAATCACGGTGGTATTGTGTTACCAGTATGCAGATTTCTCTATTGTAAAACTCCACATGGGAAATCTGCTTAGTTTACGCAGCCCCTGCGTGACGGACTTTTTTATTTTTAAAATTATGGTCATTCATGTACATATATCATTAAATAAATTACTTATAGAGAAACAAGAAATCAGTTGTGAGATGTAATAGCTATCTGAAGTCATCTGTGAGCCGTTTCATCCACATCCAGTTTGACTTTCAATTTTTCGTCCAAATAGTATTGACAATGTTTATTGTAGTGGCACATGGGAAATCCACTCAGTTCAGCTAAGCCCTGCTGTAATGTCATAACTTCATCGACTTATTCCCATTTAGCTTTTTTTCCAGGGAAACTGGGTGGTAGAAGAGCGATTCAATCAGGATGTACAAAATAGGCCTGTTTTCCTCAAAAATGCGTTTATTACGACTGAGTGCACTTTCAGATTTGGGAGTTCCAACGGATTTTTTAAACAAATATTTTTAACCAAGCTATTTGTGGGAGTTTTAAATTTCGGGTTGTTTGTCTCAACTAGAGCTACTTTAAGTTCGGTGGCAAATATTATAAGATGTATGTGGACCTAATAATCGGCAGCGCCATCAGTCCACTTGCTGCTCAAATATTTATGAACGTGCTGGAGGAAATATTTATTGAGTCCCAGTAACCTATATTGTAAGTTTATTGATTTTTGGCCTATTACGCTGATGCCGTTTTTATTATATTTAGTGTCTCACGGAGTGATTTAGATAGATTACACACTTACCAGAATAGTTGCCATGATTCGGTTAAATTCACCTTGGAAAATAAAAATGAGAAAGGACTTTGTAACTTTGATCTTCAGATAGAGAGAGGCTGTGGTAGGCATAAGTGTGGAATTTTCAGGAAGCCTTCAGCTACCGATATGCTGATCCATATGAATTCGCTCCACCATGCCTGGTTTATTCTACTTAGTGGACAAGCTCCTCACCGCTCGCTTGGGCCCTGTCTCGGAGAGGATAGGATATAAACATAGGAGAATCAGCAGTACATAAGAGAAGTTGTACATTGAAAGCGATCTTGCCACTTGTGGCTGTAATGTCAAATACGTCGGGCAAAGTGCGAGGAAAATAAGGACGAGGCTAAAATAGAGTATTACTAGAGACACCTTGTTGTCTGCACAAGCATGTCCATGATTGGACATACGTGAAGTATGCGTTAGCTTATGAGGCTAAGGATGACAAGAAGCTGAACACTGCAGAGGGACACTTATATATTATTCTGGATTTAATGGAGAATGGGGACAGTATTCTGAATAAAAAGGAAGAGGTAGCGACATGTTAGTGATATCGCAGGTAAGAAAAAACGCCTCGTTCCTTCACTGTTGTTTATTCGCTGCGACAGAGCGCTTTCAGAGCATACGCTCCATCATCAGTGCCCTGCTCTTCACAAAGATGTGACTGGGTCCAAGGATTCCCTGTCCCTGTAGGATGTTAGAGATAGTACACTCTCCAAGCTCCCCTAGGGAAGAGATCCAGTCGCCCGGCTTCCGTCCGTAGTTCAAGCTACTACCTCCAAAGCTCCTTGCAGGTATCTATTCCCATTTCCTCTCTGTGGAGTCTTTGTTATTTCATTGTTGTCTTTTACTTCCTCTCGAATACCTGTCTAACTCTTTTTTACCATGTTTATTTTTTAAAATGCACTGGGCAGGACAGTGCTATAGTCCTCGTCTTAGCTATAATAGTCGTTTTTTAGGTTTTAGTGCTCCAATTTTATATTAATTGTTTTTGTCTTTCCTTTTAACAAATTTACATATTAAATTTGAACTTAAGTAAATTTTTTTCGCATTTTCAGTTGTATTTAGTAGGTTAGTATTATATTGTAACTATTTTTCTGTTGACTAGTTAGGCGTTATGTTGTAAGTAATGACAGTTCCTCTATTCTGTGATAAACGTTTTAAGTTTTAATATGGCTTTTAGCTTGTGTTTTAATTTCAGGTATTTCTATTCTAAGCTATTTTACTTACTATAGCGTGTGTATCAGAAAGATGCTTTTATTCTATAAATTTGGTTTTATTTTAACTTTTATTGCCAGATAATATTAGCTCTTATTTATTTAATACTTTTTATCATCCATTATTGGCTTGGACAATGTGTACGTGAAGCTTACAAGCCGAATGGGAGAGTATATGTAGGCAAGATGTGTGAATTCCTCGTACGTACAGATGATGTAGCTGTCCTCGGGGGCGAGAAAGAGGATATACTGTATCTCGCCGGTTCTGCGGCGAAACAGGGAGGTTTGCAAACAAACGATAATAAGACGAAATACATGGTAGTGAGCCGTCGCCTACATCTCGAAAGCAGCTTGAGCGTATGGCATCTATCCTTCCCAAAAGTAGAAAGCTTCAAATACCTCGGAGCTACGAGTACCTCTATCAACGACCAGTTTACTGAAATGGACAGAAGGATAATTAGTACCATCCGTGCTATCTGCTCGGTTTCTCGAGTCATTTCACGGGATAAGAAAGCTGAGAGGTTACAATGGGCAGGACATGTGACAAGAAGCATCCCAACCGGCTCCCTATACAGGACAATGAATGCACCAGTGTGCCCGACCACGTCGGGAACCGAAGATGAGACGGGTTGACAGAGTGAAGAAGGACGCTAAGGAGTTCTTCCTCCAAGTAATGGACTGGAAAGCCATCTCCCACGATAGGCAGAGGTGGAGGACGCTTGTAATGGGGACTAAAGACCGGGGGACGGGGAAGAAAAAATAATAAGCTTTAATTAATACTGCTATTTTTTTGTTTTTTTGTGAGTTCTGAGTTGTTGTTCAATATTTTGAGTATTTTTATCTTGTATTTCACATGAAGCGTTTATTATTTTCTATTATTATAATAACAAATTTTTCTTTTTTAAAAATGAAATGTGCAATATCGTCAACTTTGTATAGCTGTTGAAATAACCTTTTCTAAACTAAGGTTGTTTTAGTATTTGTTGAATAGTTGAAACCCAGTTGGTTGCTTTGGATTCAAAGGGTTCTTGTGTCAATAGGCACTATTGATAGAGCTGTTGCTCTCAAAGTGGACTCTGTCGTAACAAACACATTGTAGACTACAAGAGGATTCTACATCCATATACATTTACGTTTGTTCATAAAGAGTTTAAACCAAACTCATTCTATAGAGGCTCTCCATTACAGAATATGTATCAGGCAACCACAACTGCTGTATTAAAATATTCCTAAAGAACACAGAACCATTTATTGATCCATATTTTACGATCCAATGTCATAATAATAGGCAGTTATACTTACTCCGTATTTATGAATTATATTATGTTAATAGTTTTGCTTCTTCTGTCGGTTAATTAACTTCCAACATTTTCATAAATGACCATTTACTTCATTAAAGCACACAAAAATCAAAGTTTAGTCTTTTAAAATATAAATATCATTCTGAATCCTATACCCTGCCATGTTTTCAGATAAAGAAATTTCATGCTAAGTTTAGGGCATTATTAAATAAAACGTGGGGCTCAGGTTAGCCATGCGAGTTAAAGCGTTGCCTTTAATCTCACATGGGGGGGGGGGCTCAGGTTAGCCATGTGAGTAAAGCGTTGCCTTTAATTTCACATGCTAATCGCCATGGAGTGGCGAGTTCGATTCTTGCATGAGCAAAGGAAATTATTTAGTGACGAAATTCATTAAATAACATCCTAAGTCCCACCCTGGCTAGAAAAGGGTGGTAACCTGTAAATAACTCGTCCCAATTAGCCTGAGTTGCAAAAATTGGACGTTAATAAATAATAATAATAATAATCTCAGATGATAATCCTAGAGTGGCGATTTGGATTCCCGACTGGGCTAGGGAATTGACTTAGTGACGAAATTCATTAAATAAAATCCTTAGTCCCACCCTGGCTAGAAATAGGTGGTAACCTGTAGATAACCTGTCCCAGTTAGCCAAGTTGCAAAAAGTGGATTTTAATAAATAATAATAATAAATAAAACGTACTTTTTACTAAATAAGTTCTACCACTTTAGTAAAATACTGGTTGACAATCAATTCTGCAAATATAGTATAGTTATGCTTAACAAATTAGTCAGAAATGTATTTATATGAATTTATAATGGGATGATAATTGGTAATTACATATTTATGCAGAAAAAACATTAATATACATAAGTTTTCGTGGTGGTTTTCAAATTCCAAATTTGACTCATTTCAAGGTGGTGGGAGTTATGCGCCCATGTCATGTACCGTACATCTGTTTTAAGTAGTATTATGGCATATAATAAATGACCTGTACTTTACAAAAAAAAGTTATTTATTTTTATAAAGGTTGTTAATTTCTCTGTATTTCAGTGTCTATGTTTTTGAAATAATTAACTCTAATGAATTACTTTTAAAGATTTATAACTTTTATAGTAACTTGATGTTCTGAACTATGCTAAAATATAACGCTATTAAGTGGCCATTAAATATGTATCTGTGGTTAAATAAACGTTATTACAGAGATAAGATATTTTCTCTTCGTGGACCCTCCAAGACTTGGGGCTGATAGTACAATATAGCAGAGTCTAAGTTTGCATCTATACTACACTTGTGATAGAAACCATGCATACATAACTAGACACATACCTCCTAGTTGTGTATGCATTGCTGTTTATACAACTTAGCCCGATTAGCGAGGAATATGCAATATGAAGGCGTGTCTTGCTAACTTATTTATGAAACTGTGACTCTTTGTTGGGTTTTAAATAATTAATGGTTTGGCCGGTTCTCTATAGAAGTGACCTTTACACCTTTCCATTATGCATAAGCCTCTTTGGCAGTGGCTCCAGGTAAAATATTTGTTAAAGGAATCTTTTATATCTTTCCTCCTAATTCTTGTAAACATTTATGAACCATTTAATTTACTGTACGACTATCACGAGCAATCCAAGGAATTTTAGCCTCGTATCGAATATATAACTTGGGTAGCTATAAATAGTTACTTGCTTTGTCGGCGAATTAAATATTAAGTAAGCAGATTAGCCGTGCTGAAATTACTTTAAATTCCATTATCTTGCATTAATGTTTTTTCTAATCAACAGTTCATGAAAACCTTGAGTGGGTAACTCTTGAATTGTAAGCTCGGCAAGAAATATTTTGTTATAGATGGTCTCCCGGTGTAATTGTTAATCACCTCCCTCCCCCCCCCCATTGGTTACCGATTTTATTGAAATGAAAAATAGCGGAATGAGACTCTGAAGGTCGTAGTAACTATTCTAGCAACCTCCTCCAATGGCTTTGTTATTGTCAATGAAAATAAGAAAATGAAATTCTAATGGCTATGTTCTGAAACAAATTAGAATTGGACGCTCCAAAGAGAAGCTTAAATCGCAAAAAAATAAAAATCTACGAATCAGTGTATTGAAATATATTGTAGTATGATAAAAGTTGCTTAAACCAAGAACAGACGTATGTGTATTAACTATTAAGTTAATTTATATATTAATAATTAAATATGTAGTACGCTGTAAAACCAAATGTCATCATTTTATTCCTGAAATTTTGGAATGTACAGAGGTTGACCATGACTATTGGGTCACCCGAAAAGGCAATATTCAAATCCTATTACGTCAATCCATTTTTCAAGTAGTATATTTTACAGGGTCATTAATTTGCTACAATATTTTTTATAGTACTTTTGATACAATGCTTCGTTCTGGTGATAATTAGCGATTTCTCTTAAGGAAATGTATTTGACATTTCTATAATTTAATTAAAATACGTGTAATATAAAAGAAATGTATGTGATGACCTCAATGAGTGGGGAACGACAAGGGACACATAGGTAGAGACCTATTTAGCCATTTTCATGTCTCATTCTCCCAAAACCTAGTATTCTGGAATAGAAATTGTGGGTTGACAGGGAGATAAAAATACCTGAATCCCTTGAAGCACTTCATCTTTAATATGTGGTATTCGGGAGAAAAGGACTTCTTTAGCAATTTTCGCCTTAAGGTGAATCAGCTGTTCAGGTACTTATTGCTTGAATTACACAAACTCACACAAGTCCCCTTGGTTACCATGATTTTTATGTAGAGTAGATAAGTCAAAATATATAACCTTATCTGCAAATCCACCTTGGTGGTGGCTAAAAATGTCTGAGGCCAACAAAGCCAATTCAATTATTTCAACACAGATATCTAAAATTTGAATGTGTAGCCATACTGGAAACTCAAACCATCGCTGAGTAAACTCAAACAATTTAAGAAAGTAGCAAAGAATATTTATGACAATTTATATATATAATACTGTGTTGATGTTTCCGACCAGGTTATATTTATAGATGGTGTTGTTAATTTTTTTTTTGAGTTTTGGTCAATGTTGGTGAAAAAATCTTATATTATGCCAATATTTCGAGAATATTTATTTTATCTTCTAAAGACACTTAAAAACTACTTTACATAATGTGTTGCACTTCTGGTTACATTAGGAATACCTTTAGTTTCTTTAGTCTTGCCCTAAAGAAAGGAAAATTAATATTCTCGAAATATCGGCATAAACTAAGATTTTTTCACCAACATTGACCAAAACTCAAAAAAAAATTAACAACACCATATATATATAAATTTTTTCATCTGAATGGCTTGTGAGCAAATGAGAAATCTATTAAGTTGATGTAACCTCTGCGAGACAAACATTTCTATTCCTACGATGGACTATAATGTTTCAGGAGGATACCGCTGATGCCAGCGATTCGTGGGTCCCGTGGACAATCATCTCTCGACTACTTGAACCGTCTTTCCAGCCTCCTGTCAGCTTGAAGAGGACATGTTCTTCTTCTCCTTCCCTTATCCATGAGATACAACCGCATGTGATGATCAGACTTTTCACATATCTGGATATATCTTTTTCAGTGTCTTTTAAATTGTATTTTCTTAATTGGAGTGACTTTTATGCAAATAAAATGTTTTTGAATATACTAATACACATTCAAAACTCGTCGAATCAAAAAATCTTATATTAGCAAATGTAATAACAAATTAATGCAAAACAATTGTTCATCTATATTTCTTTTTTGTTCTTATTCTGGATCCAATGTCATTTAAAAATTCTTCAAATTTGATGGGAAAGGTCTCCAATTAAAAACATTTTTTTTCTGGTGCAAACTTTATTGAAACTGCCCTACATGTTTCGTGGCTTATTTGCCATCTCTTCAGGGGCTATCCATTACTGAAGTACTCGTTTACCTTTTACACTACGTTGCGACTGTCCTCACAGAGGAGGTAGATGACACTAAAGTAATCTACCTCCTGATGTATCATCAGTCTCCTCCGTGAGGAGAGTCGCAACGCAATGCAAAGAGTAAACGAGCACTTCAGTTACGCCACCTCTTCGGGGCCAAAAGATAGCCCCTGAAGAGGGGGCAAATAAGCCACGAAACATGTAGGGCAGGTTCAATAAAGTTTGCACAGGAAAAAAATGTTTTTTATTGGAGACCCTTCTCATCAAATTTGAAGAATATATATTTCTTTTTGTATAGTTGGAATATTAGCAGAGCTATTTGTCTCTTATTATGTAAACCCTGAATAATCTCCCCCCCCCCACTCCTACTTATTCCATTTTCACTTTTAGCAGCTGGGTCAATAAACATCTCTTGGTCTTCTTAAATTTCAATTCCTCTTTATAAAGCATTCTGAATAATGGTGAAATAAAGATAGATGGTGTGATGACATCATGGCGTGTCTTTCCATGATGGACTCCATTTGGCTTAAAATTAGTTCAGGCCTGCAGTTTTATAGCAACACCCCTTTACCCAAGACTGATATTTCTATCGCACAATATGAAGCATATAGTTAAGCTAAGTTATTTCTCTACTAAATTTGTCTAACTAAAACTACTTGCAAAACTTTTCCATCAATTTCACCTATTTTTCTTGAATAGAAACTACCATGATTCGTAGTTCTTATCATTTCTATATCTTCTGAGAAAAACAATAATTTCCATTGTAAATTAGAATGTTTACCCCGGTATAAGGAACAAACAGACAGAGCTGCCTTGGAGTAGCCATTGTTAAGCCGGAACTAGTTCTGTTTTCCAGACAACTTGATCGTCTCCCAAACTTCCTCCAGCAGTCTTGGACTGTCTCCATGTTCCTCTATAGTATACAATAGTGTTCCAGTGAGATTTAGAGTGCCCACAATTCAGTAGATCTACAACAAATAGAAACTTTGAATTTGGGGCTTGCTTTTGTTGAAAAACACTAGCAAATTCGGACACTGACTAAAAACGCTATTAAGTTTTGGCAATCATTGAATTTAAAAAAACAAAGAGGCTTCAATTGCGAAAACGCGGCTTTTCCCATATTATTCCACTTACATCAGTGCTATAATTCTTATACGAGTGGTTAAATAATTTTCTTTATTAGTGACAACTTTACTGTAGCTGGACTGCCCATGAGGAGTAATGTTCTTTAATGTTTTTCTTGACTTTTTACTATGGCAGTATAATTTGTTTTACTTTAAAAAAAAATCACAGCTAATTATTAAGAGAAAACGCACTTAGGAAGGACAATCCGTTTACCCAATTTAAAATGACCATCACGCAGAGGCTACGTAAAATAAGCAGCTTTCCACGGGTGCCACGCATTTGCATTTATCTCAAAAAGTAGAAGCTCAATGACAACAATATTTGGTATTTATGCTTCAAATAATGCAAAAGCGCATTTGATGCCAATCAATAGTTGAATGTCTACTGTGACAATGCCCTAACCGAACTAGACTGCCGATCGATGGTTTACAAAATGTATGGTTTTTACCTCTCCGCCATTCGTCCAGGCCTGGACCAGGGTAATGACCAACAAATAAATAAAAACCTCATCACTAACGTTCTGTGGACGAGAAATTAGAAACATTATTTATTTTGTTTAATTTTAGGATGCACAGGCAATGAAGTACACATGAACTCGCTTCTGTCTTGGGACATCATTTGGATCTAGTCGGGAATTTAATCCTCCTCTGATGCTTTTCGGTAGTCACTGCGGATTATAATTTCAAATCTAGTGTTTCTAAAGGTATCTCCAACTTGTTCTTCCCTTGTCCACAAATTAACTCGTTTCGGAGCAGCCCGTTTTCAGCGTGGCTAAAAACGTATTGAACATTAGGTTCTTGTAACTGACATTGCAAAACGTCCCAGATAGTTTCGAACGTTGGCAAATTGAATGAAACACAGAATTTAAATCAGTATTCACGCATAATAGGTAATGAAATTCGATTCCGCTAGAATGTGGTCGGAGTGCTGAAGCCCTTGGTCTTTTGGATTACAAGTCTCTTGAAACCTTACTGGAATCGTTTTCAAAGTTTCATCTTTAAATCCAGAAGGAGCTCTCAACCGGGTAATAAATTCCTTCCAGAGTATATTAGCTGTTTCTTTATGGAGTGGACTTAATACATCCAGGACTATTCTCTCGAAGGGATATTTTCCTTCATCCTATTGCTTGTCAAACTCATAGCACATTTGTGGAAGTAATTCCTCACACCATCCGTACAGCTCATCAAGAGAAAAACTCTTGCATACTTCCTGCAGTATATTTATTACTCCAAACACTTCGACATAACGTTGAAGAATTAAATCCAGTAGCTATCCTCTCTGGATCAGAAGCCGCTTCTTACATTCTGCCCCATTTCCATTTTGAATAACGCCATTCAGAATAACTTCGAAGACCATGAACACTGAAGAAGGTGACACCTCCAGCTAGTTACGACTAATTAATTTTTAGTTTAGGACCTTCATCAAATGCATATAATTTTCCTGTCGATCTCTCGAAATTGGATTTCGCTGGAATCTGCCCATTGTCAATTACCTACGCTGTATACAGCGAGCATATATCAACCACAGATTAGTAAAGTATATGTCCTTTTCCGACAAGTGGATAATATATCTTACTCTTACCATTAAAGTATATATCATTCACTTACCAGTGGAGAATGTAGCCTTGATGAACTAGTGGAGTATTTATCATTCACTTTCCAATAGAGTATAATCATTGTCTATCCATTGGAAACCACTTGATGAGCGAGCATACGTATTATATCATGTACTGCATATTCTAAACAACATTGCATTTGACGTGAAGGTTGTAAACCACTGATTGATGGAATTCAGTTACTTTAGAACAAATATTGTACAAGAGGAAAATCTCATTCTTATTCCTTAGACAATCATAACCCCCAAATAAATATTTTGCATTTCTTATTTTTTTATTTTTTGTCATTAGTTCATTTGAAAATTGTGCCCAATCTATACATACATTTATTATCCCTCTGAGTAATAAATATCCCGGAACGTGACTTAAATATTCAATAAGCTTATTTTTAATCAAACCAGCATTTTATTTCTAACTACATTAATGTATGTAGCAAGCCTTAGGGAAATACGTATTTCAAGGTTTAAGTAGATTTAATAATACTGATAAATTCAAGATTATATATTTATCTCTCTATAAATACAATGCCAGAGTATTTTGCGAATATTAAAAATAATAAGATGATTTGGTGGATACTTCTAATATGCTTTATCAGCTCTTCAGCCGATATCATCAACCTTCATAACAGAGGTGAGAATAATGATAAGACTGACATGATTTTAGAGAATGCTTTAAGGGAAATCAGCTATCGAGGTCGTACTCATGACGCGATTTTCGAAAACTTTCCTCAAATTTCTATCGACCTTAACCAGGAGATTGTTTTTCTTTACGGTGAGAGCTTGGCAGACCTGCTTGTTTCTTATTATCGTTTGCATGTATTCATTTGATATTCAAGGTGGCTTTGTGTTGCCATTATTTAGATTTACCTATTGTTAAACTTCACGAGGGAAATCTGCTTAGTTTACACAGCCCCTGCATGATAGACTTTTTTTTCGTAACTCCAGCACTAAGCGAGTTATTCCTACTTTCTTGTTTCTTTTCAGAGCCCCCTCCCCTCCTACTCATCTGGTTTTTTTCATAGAAATAGAGAATATGTGATGAAGTGAGATCACGTGTGTGGGAAATTTGCTTAGTTTACGCAGCTCCGGGCTTATATCTAATGCCACTCTTAACATAGGCTAAAAGAGGATAGAGTAGGAAGTATGAATGGTCTGTTACATGAGCCAGGCCTAGTGAGCCACAAGCAAGAACCTTAAACCCATGCAGACGTGTAATGTGACCATAATTCCCTGGGAACCACTAGAACGACCCCTGGAGGGTTCCTTTATATGCCCAGGGGATGGTCATTATTTTAGCAAGCAGTCTGATGGCACTCAGTCCTGTTATTGCAACTGCTCTGGACGCAGCCATCAATCTCACGGCATCCAATAGCACCTACTCAAGAATTCAAGGCATGAACACAGGAATACTACTGTTTTGGATATGACTTAAGACCGGAAGTATTTAAGAAAGTTATATTCTTTATCTTCTACACATCTCTGTTTCATAGAGTTCCACATATCCGCGATTATGCCCATTCCACATTTG
The DNA here is from genome assembly GCA_019009955.1 of Riptortus pedestris. NCBI lineage: Eukaryota > Metazoa > Arthropoda > Insecta > Hemiptera > Alydidae > Riptortus > Riptortus pedestris. The sequence goes on along the minus strand of CM032230.1, from coordinate 98,701,120 downwards.
TTAAATACAGATTACGAAAACACCTAATATCTGGTGCCTAAGAACACTTAAATACTGTGAGTTCAATTAAGTACTTTAGTTGTCTAACATCTAAATGCTTCAAGATTCTGAAAGTGAAGTACTGACACGAAAGTACGAACTATTAAGAACACTAGTTGCATATGGTCATATAGTTTCAGAAATTCTAGGAGAGAAGAAGCAGTTCTCTCGAGACTTACAATCGGCCACACCAAATTATCACACTCATCCTTAATGAAAAAAGACTGACAGACCTACTTGCTCAACATGTAACATTCTCTTAACGATAAGACATATACTGACATAATGCCGGAAACGACAACATCAGGACTTCCTGTATGACTTATAAGAACTTTTGACGGAAGGCTGCTGATAAATTAACAACATATTCTCATAACTAATTAAAATTCAAATATACTACAAAATGTAGCGTACAAATTAAGTTTGTGGTGTGCTCACAGATAGATAATTTCAAATTATATGCTTTAATTGTATTACATGCATTTGTACACTTGTCTATGTATATATATATATATATATATATATATATATATATATATATATGTCTGTATGCTTTTAAAATGTAGCATATGCTATACGGTTGCTAGGTGATGGAACCTAAGGGAGCATATGCTATGTGGTTGCTAAGTGTGTGTGTGTGTGTGTGTGTGTGTGTGTGTGTGTGTGTGTGTGTGTGTGTTTATTTACTATTAATCATTCACCAACTAGGCCCATCGCCAATTTTTTATTCTGCTCGTAATTACATGAATTTAGTACGATGTTTATTTACTTTCCTTTTGCTATTTGTTATTGTTCCTTGTTGTAATCTCTTATTTATTTTACTTATTCTATTTCACTTTGTACTTTTGAAAGAGCAAATCACCTTTGATGTGATGTCCATAAATTAATAAATCTAAATGTAATTACTTAAGTGACATAAAAACCACTCTAGCAAGTAAAATTTGCTATTCGTAACTCAACGGTAAAGTAAGACAGAATGACAGTACAGTACTTATGTAGAAATTAAAAAAAATAAAGAAAAGATAATAATTAGACTTGGACAAGAAAATTGCTTCGAATCGACAAAAAAAAACTTGTGAGATAAAAATGTGAGGTACATGCATGACCAGAATACTCAACAAAAGAAGTAGTCATTTTTACACCAACTCAGACCTGGAGGAGTATCTGTTACGATGTTTATTGAATTATATTATTATTTTTATTATTTCGCTTTTCAGATTTAAACGGAATTTGGCATTTTCGCCCTCTTTAAATCCATTTTTCTAGTTTCTGCGTTATGCCTACACTTACGTACGTATCTCGCCTAACTCATAAATGCCAAGTCTTAGAATGCCCTTTGATAAATAAAAGAGGAGTGTAATTTCTTTAAATGCAAATTTTTCTTTGCACCCATTGAGATACTGAACATTTGTGTAAAACCTTTTTTGTTTGTAGTAAAAAGTTCTATAAACTTTCTAGATCCGATACTTTGGGAAGGACATATTTTGCAAATGTGGTTTTTTTCTAAGTCCTAATTAATCTGTTTCAGACGTGGCACCACTGGAAGAAAGTAATGTCAGAGCTAGAGCCGATAGACCAAGATCGACCATTACACGATGCAAAAGGAGAATGTATTGTGCAGGGGAAGAGTTCGAGTGTTGCGACCCTTGGTCATGTTGTCCAGCGCCAAAAGTCTGCTGTTGGAAGCAAACCGAGTTCAGGTGTTGCCAATCTAAGAACAGCACCATGTTGGTATTTTCTTAAACAATATAATATATTATTGTTGTATCTACAGGCTAAGCAAAGTGTGATATCAAAATAGTTTTCGGGGGGAAAAAAGTAATTACGAATTACATATTCAAATCAAATTATGTTTCCTTATATTTATATAAATTGAAGACAAGTTCAACTATTTTTGCCTATATTGCTGTCTGGTGGAAAATTAAATTTTCATTTACTGATAACTTCATGTCGAGTGAAAATTGCATAGTGGAAGATATTTGTTATTTCGATTGGATCACATTTTGATGATACGTGTGATAAGAGTAATAATACTTATTGACTTGAACCAAAGAAAAAATATTTTTATGATTTTTTTTTTACATCCCTTATACTCTCACAAAAGATCATTTAAAACGGTCTGCCCATTTTATATTTACTCTCCCTTGGTAAGTTCAAATATCAATACAGATACAAACTGCAAAAGTTTAAGAATTGCGTAGCTTTTTCATAATTTCTTGTCGCACTTTCAACAGATGCATTAAAATTGGCAAACTTAGTAGGAAATCCACTGAGGACGATATTTTTCAGAAACGGAAAGGAGTAGGGGATTCGTTACTTTTGTCTCTTTTTTTATATAATTTTAACAAAGTCTGTGTTTCGAACTTTTTAATTATGAAATCTACAACAGGTATATTATACCTTACTATTTGAACAATAGGAACACTAAATACCTTTCTTTATTTCAGATCAACTGAAGCTGTGAAATAACCCTTGTAACTGATAGGCTGAGCTGCCACAGCAGATATCCTATTTATTAGTTACATAAAATAAAAGGATCTCGAACTATTTATCCAACATTACTTTGTAAATAAACATTATTTTTTTATGTATTAAAAAGTCTATTAGATAAAATATAGCTTGTATATAAATAAACATTGTTGGAACTTCATTCATGAATGGATTTTCTTCCATATGCAGGGTGTCCCAAGTTCCCATGTCACCTGTAGCCAATTGTATTAATAAAAGGTTGAGGCTTGGTGTGTAATAATTGTGACCTCTGAAGAATATTTTCAGTCCCATGATCAACCTCGAAACCATCTCCAGTACTTCTCCGGCGACCATAACTATGGAATTTCCAATGGAATGCCATACATTTTATAACGGATTCTTGTACAAAATCAAATTCTAAAATCAGTGAATTTTTCGATTTGACGCACCCTTTAGCCGTTAAGTGCAGAAATATTTATTTCAGAGAACGGCACAGTTTACTGAAAAATGATGCGACATAAAAGTTGTAGCTAACAAAATTATCTTTGATATAAGTATACGGAGAAAGGAATGGACAAAAAAAAGTATTTGAAACGAAATAACTCAAAAGAATTCTTGAATGAATCCTAAAAATGTTTACTTCAAAAAACATCAACATAACAAAAAACGTTCTTAGAATTAATTTATATTAAAATAATTACATAGTCATTTTTTATACAAGGAATAAATTTTTCCACCTGCATAGTTCCATGCAAAAAAAGTCCGTCACGCAGGGGCTGCGTAAACTAAGCAGATTCCCCTTGTGAAGACTAATTGTAGATAAACCTACATACTGCTAACACAAGATCACCGTGAATATTAAGTGAATAAATAGAAAAGGTAATAAGAAATCTTTTCCCTGCTGGCGGGAAGCGTTTCAAATGTAAATAAGCAGGTCTTCTTCCAACGGCTCAGTGGAAAGAAAAACAATAACTGAAACATATCAGATATAACATCATAACATATTCATTTTCTTAAAAACTATGTACTGTACCTAGTGCTGAAATTTATAATGAATCAGAATAATTTTTATCTCAAACAATCAAATTTTAGTAGTCCAAGAATTTAAGACGGGGAGGGGGGGTTACAAGAACATATTTGCATCTATCTTGTATAATAAAGGTCTCTGGAAAACAATATTTGGTATTTAAGCTTCGAATAATGTGATTTACTGTATAACAGAGTATTGTTTATGTAACACGAGTAGAAGTAAAGGTTTAGTGAGGGCGGAAAACTGGATAATGCAAATATCTCGGTTAATATTCAAGATAGAGAATAAATGGATATAACAATGTTTATAGTAAATTTAATTTTCAATACGATTTATTCTATACACTTTTTTGATCAAACTTATAGTAACGGGGATATTTCGAATTTTAAAATTTCTTTCTGTCTACCCCCCCCCTCCCCCTGGTCCGGTTTCAGCCGTTACGGCTAAATATCGAGTTTAGTAACGATCAAACAAAAATTGCGACCGCTAGAGCGGTAACAGACAAATATATATATTGAAAACTGTTTATATATATATATATATATATATATATATATATATATATATATATATTTAAACAGTTTTGAACGAACCTCATTTTCGCCATCTACTAGGTAGGATAGATGGACATCTGAAGACAAATTTCGAAAATTGCGTCTTGAATACGACCTCAATAGCAGATTTCACTTAAGGGAAATCTGCTAAAACAATACGGTATCTTCCAGGGAAAAATCATAGGCCCACATTTATTTGATAACACATTCAACGGAACGGTCTTCAACCACTTCCTAATTGAAGACATATCCCGGAAGTAAAGAAAGAAAATGTGGCTGCAGTTTGACGGATCTCCTTCCCACTTCTCAATCACAACTCGATCAACAATAAAAGAAATCTTTTTCAAACACAGTATCCGTCGCAGCTTACACATTGAGTGGTTCAGGTCACCCGATCTGACAGAAATGAATTATTTTCTGTGGGTGAGGGTCAACGGCATCGCTATCAAAACAGGTCGCAGAATATTGGAAATATGGTAAATAAAATCAGATTGGTGATAAATTCAATTTCAGTAGCAGAAATACAGAGTGCCAAAAGGGATTTCAGATGCCGTCTTCTGAAGTGCATAAATGAGGAAGGACACATTTTCGAACATTTGTAAATGCCTAGCTGTAAGTATTCTAGAGCTAAGGAAAAAACTGGTTCGGTTTTTTATATGAAGCTATGCAGGTGGAAAAATGTATTCCTTTTACAAATAATTATTACGTAATTAGTTTAAAATAAATTAATTATAACAACAGTTTTTGTAATGTAGATGTACTTTGAAGTAAACATATTTTGGATTCATTCAAAAATACTTTTGAATTATTTCTTTATGTAATGATGAAGGATGAGAGGACATAATACCCCGAGGGAGGGACAACCAGCATCTGGCACAAATCCTGGATTAGGACATCTCATTATCAGGATGGGATAAACATATTTATACAGGTATGGTAGAAGCAGTGATGTAACAGTCAGACACCCATTCTCAAAATGTGGGACTGTAAGGTGTTGGCTTTTATCTTACTCATTCATGCAACTTGCTGTATCAGTACTGTGCGGGAGGGACAAACACAAGGTAAGTGCATTGTAATGTGTATTCTTTGAATTAAAATTTGAGCTTCTTTTTTATGCTGTTTATCATTCTTAAAATCTACTAAATGCAGCTCACAGTGATATGTAAAGCTTATTTTATCTATAGGGACAGCAACCTAGGTTTCTATAGTAAAAAAAGGAAGATGACTGACTATGCTTTAAATGATTTACCATATCAAAAGAAATATTTTTTCCTGTGTCTTTGCAGATCTTTTAAACCTTGAGCAACCTTAACCGTCCTTCTCCAACTGTGTCTATCGTGAACAATGGCTTTCCCGCACATGACGTGGGACTACATATATTCGTTTTTTTCCGTCATCCAATCTCGGCGCGGTTACTTCTTGTAGTATTGTGGCTCTACGAATCTCGAATTCAAATCTTAAAATTTATGTTTGAAGTATAACCACCAACGCCCATCTCTCGCGAACATTAATAAAAGTGTCAAGATGGTAGTAATGATATAACTTCGAAATACAATCATTTGGATGTATTTTTTTCTCAGATGAGTTGGCTGGTGAGTACAGAGTTTCGATCCTCAGCGACATCCCCTTCAGGACTAACTGCGGAGGTACGAGGTACTGCGGTCCAGGATTCCATTGCTGTGACTCAACACGTTGCTGCCCCAACAATCGCCATTGCTGTTGGGATTGGAGGACACTCACCTGTTGCCGATTACCTCTAGATTACCCAGCCATAAACTAAAATATAAACAGAACAATTAGTAGTAACTTCTTAAAAACGCCAATCCTCTCACCTCCTTAATATTTTCTGCAATTCATGCTTTGTACATCTTCACATTTTGGTTAGCAAGAAGAGATTATCGAGTCCTTTGAATGGTTAAAATGAAAAGGCAAAAATAAAGAGGTGAAAAGGAAAAGGGGAATGATAAAAAAGTGGACACAATATAAAGGCAAACTCCAACGAATTACGAGTATAATTAAATATCTCATATTCAAGGATTTTAGTAAAATAATCTGCCAAGTATCCATTTAACGTAAGAGGGAAGGTCCAATGCCGTATTTCCTTTTATTATTTCAAACCTAAAGTTATGAGAATTCAAAAACAAAAAAAAAATATCCATAACAGAATGTCTTAATCGCATTGCAATATTAAAATCTGCAGAGTTAGGAACATAAAGTTTATAAAAGATCCATTAAAATAAGAGACACAGTGTCTTTTGAGTAGGGGAGGTTGAGACGTCGTCCAAACTAGAACAACAACAATAGCCCTCATAGTTATCAGGGAACACAAAACTTTCTGATTTAAATAAACATTTTCATATCTAAAATGATTCAAAATGGCTAATACATTATTCTGCATTTCATTTACTATCAGTTCATCATAAACGAAAAATCATATGCCAAAATGTGGTGGCATATAGGAGCAGTTGAAAAGTCGTTCCCTTACTTGCTGAACTAAATAAGTAAATAGAGAAACTAAAATATTCTTGGCGTAATATACTTATGACACTATATGAACTTTGGAATTTTCAAAAATAATCTCTATGATAAAAAAAGGTAGGAAGGAGGACTGGTACATGAAAACTTCAGTCGCCCACATCGAAGCAATTATGATTATTCAAAAGTAAATCTTAAAAATACATTTTTAAAGGTCATGCAACAAGGCCTTTCCAACTCCATATTGAAAAATGGACAAAATGTTTCTTACACATATAGATTTGGTCCCAAAATACACAATAAGACGAATTTAGTGTGATAACAATCAATACTAAGAACGGTAGACAACAGTGATTGGGTCTAAATGAATTATTGAATTCCATTGTGTTCAAATAATATTTTACGGTAGAAAATAGAAAGGTCTGGACAGATATAGAAGTATCTTTGACATTCCAGTACATTTCTTAATAAATGAGACCTCATCAATTTATAAATTATAAATTTAACTTGTAGGAGTAAATTTAAAAACGTTGATCTAAAAAAAATAATAAAATCTGACCTTTTTCAGACATTACTCCTATAAAGTAGCATAAATTAATGAATTTCAAGATTATGATTTCCAACTTCCGCCCGTCAAATAGCATATACTAGTTTTACATAGAAACCCTCTAGCTAATTGTGAACTTTTCTCTACCTATATTCATAGAACATGAATATGTATTTCATGTTTTTTAGGGGATAAATTTCATCAACATGGTCTATATTTTGCTTCTCTTGAGGGTTTACTAAAAATAAAACTACGATATGCTTTCAAGGAAAACCATTTTCGTTTGATTCTATGAAGCCAGGTAACAACTACTAATTATATAATATTAATAATAAATTACCCCCGACTTTGGTCAATAAATCAACCTCTACGGAATTACAGAAAAAATATACTTTATTTTCGAATGCTAATATGATGCAATAATTCTATTTTGACGGGAAATTAGATTTATTTAAATCAATGAACGAAAGTAAATTCGTTAATAATCGTACAAAGCAAGTCTTTCTTCACATTAAAACTTTAATAAATTCTGTCATTTGATGATAATAAAGCGATTTCTTAGTGCTCAAGTAATTCAATCTTCATATTATGACAGTAGACCATTATTATTTAATTTCATTTAAGTACAACAGCTATTCTGATTATTTACTCTCACTCACAAATTAGCACATTTACGGAACATGTTACAGGACATTTGTGTTGTTATGAATAAGGCGGGATGATTTCGTTCATAGGCTAATCCAATCTTTACTTTTCACCGTAATCCATTTACATTACAACGCAACTACGACGGGTAACAAAGATTCAATATAAATATGAAGGGAATACCTCTCTTCACGCTTCAGGTAATTCAATAACAATGGCATCAAAACGGATATCCATATCTGCCTGTATGACTACCTGCTCTTTTGTAACTCCATCACTTAAAAACGGTTCGGAGGATTTCAATGGACTTTTATATTTGTGAGCTCGCCATCCGAGGAAGTGGTAATTTACTTCGACGTCAAAACATATATTCATCAATGTCTTCAATCATAGTGGTTTTATTGAAAAAAATATAAAGAGCAAGCTGAGTATTGAATATATCAATTTAAAAGTCTTTTATATTTATGAATGTTAGTATTTTAACATATGGGCGCCAAATTTAAATTATTGACGTTTTATAGAAATGGGTGATTTCTTAGAATTGAAAAATGTTTTGTTGCTGTTTTAAGAGAAAGAATGTTGCCCACGTGCGTTATTATAAAATTCTATATTATTCTCAGAAGAGGGGGCGGGGGTATTTCAAACTAATAATAATAATTGAAAATAATTACTTCCAAATACCGGCAACTACCTCAAAATTCTTATATAATACAAGAGTTTGCCAGAACGAAATTTTATCGTATATTTTGTAGGAATGCTTAGGAAATTGTTATATGGGGAACAACATTTTTATTATGTGTTATTTAGAGCAGAAATTAACCCAATATTTTCACGACTAACAATTTTTATTTCAACGCCAAAACTACAGGTAAGGCAGTTAGTATTATTATAAAAGATACGGTGATTAGGATTGACAGTTTAAACACAATCATTTGTTAAATTCCAGTATTTTTCATTAGACAAATTTAAAATGTTATACAACACCGACGTGTCTTCTGATTAAAAATAGAGATAAACGCCTTCCAAAAGCCAGCGATTATGTAATTGTAAACATGGCCACTGTCCCTAATCCGGTTTAAACCTCTAGAATTATATCGAGGATTAGATAAGTTACTGACGTGAATTCCGTTCGCCAATACTGCATAGATCGATCGATATAAGGGCCGGAGTACTTTTGACGAAGACTGGTAGCAATATGCTGTTTACAATCTTACTTCTGGTTTGCTCCATCGCAGCATCATCCGCCCTAGTCCCTGGAGAACAGGACCAGATGACTGGTAAGGACACAAATAACATATCAGGGCAAACAAGAACAATGTTGATATTCAATATAGACTTTGAAGCGTTCAATTTTAATAACTGATTTGTTGGCCACTTACAATACTTTTTTCAAATCTCTCTCTCTCTCTCTCTCTCTATATATATATATATATATATATATATATAGTTACGTTTATTACAAAATCAGTAATAAACGTTGTTCATTAGAGCTCTTTCGGATTGCAAAATTAAACACGCACACAAGCTTCAGATTGTTTATCACTGTACAATTTATTTAACAATGCACTACACACTTGGTTAATTATTCTTAACTACTACTCACAGTATGCACTGATATCTTCACTTTTCTTGTTATAACACAGTCCAATAACTCACTCACGATCTCTGAAGTTCACAAAAACACTGCACTGCACTGATCTTCGCAAAGATAACGGAACTGCACTGTCCTTTACTTTAACACTTTACCGCACTGCAACTAAGGCGCACTATTCACTAAAGCTGAACTGAACGCACTGTTGATCACTTGAAGAGAGCTGAGAACAAACTAATTAACTCGGGGCGGGCCGGGTCACTTATATAGTTTGTCGGAAAACATTAAAAAGAGAAGGCCGAGACACGTCCAGAACAGGACTGGTATTGCCTAGAACGAGTTCGAACCTCTTGTCGGCTTCTTTGATCTCCTTCATACTTCCCTAATACTTGACTATCTCTGGTCAATCTTTCATGTACGTAGTTTTCGTAATTATATATAGCGGTCTTGTTGTGTCGCGTACCAAGTACAGACGAAGGACCAGAACAATTTTTAGAGACAATGCCAGACCACACGGGTCACAAACCAAAAACTAGGTCGCACAAGAAGCAAACCGCAACATGAATTTCATCAACATCAAATTGTCGCCAGACACCAGGGTTCATAATGAAAAAAAGTCCTACTTCAAAATGAAAGGAAAGGCAGACAAATACATTCTTCGGAATGACTGGAAACAGCATTGTATGAAGGCCGAAAAGGTGAGAATAATAAGTAAGCGTATTGTTCAAATAAATCCTGTAGGATATCGACCCTGACGCGTGAAAGATGTGCAGTAGGTCTTAATATTTATGCATTTTATTATTCTCTTTTGGTCTTTTATAACATTTGGAAGTATATATTCATGTGTGCGTGTTTTGAAATATAAGATATATTTATTATTTACATGAGTGCGTAATATTTAGTTTCTAGAGAGCACGAAGTGTAACTGAGTCTTAAATTTTGCTTTGGCATAAAAGCGTAGTGTTAAGTAAGTAATAAATATATATTTATCTATACACACACACACACACACACACACACACACATATATATATATATATATATATATATATATATATTAGGGATTTAAGAATTTTTGCTCTTTATACTATAATAAATAGTTATATGATGTTATATGATATTATGAGGGTATGTATGTGTCTCATAAACGCCTAAAATATTGCCTATGAAATGTCAACCGTTTCGTTTCGTACTTAATGCTTTGTTGTCTATATTTTTCTCTGACACTGAGAGTCCGAAAGTGGCATCCGAAATGGATCAAAGAAAAAGAAACACTGAGATGGAGACTCCCATTTAATTTATCATGCAAATGTTTATTATACGACTACATTTGTTATTGTCCAGTATTGAAAGTGTTCTTTAAGTACTAAATATTTGTAGGATAGATGGTTTTTTGGGATTACAAGAAATGTATAACATGAAAAATCTAGGATTGTAATTTTTTACAAAATGTTAATTATGTCGTTGAATCGTTTTGAACACGCGGCATAACACAAGTAAAGTTTTCGAACTTTTTAATGAGCATATCCAACAGTATAGACCATAAGTAAGTATTGGTATTGTTGGTCAATATTCCCTAAAGTTTTCAAAAATACATTTCCTTTTCATGCGGTCTTTGAGCCCTCGATGAGATTGGCAGTATTTATTTATTATTTGCCAAATTACGTTATGTCATACATGTTGTTTGTCCACAGAAAGAGTTGGTGCGTTGGAGGTGGTTGGAGGATTATTGGAACCTCCCTACAGGAAGAAGTGCGGGGGCACCCGCTACTGTGGTCCTGGCTACCATTGCTGTGACCCCTGGTCCTGCTGCCCGGACGGACAGCACTGTTGCTGGGACTGGAGGAATCCAAGGTGCTGTGTCAAACCTCCACCAGATGACAGCTCATAGCCACCTGTTCCGTGTGACATAACATGACGTAATCATCATGTTTCTTGCTTTGTCAGTCCTTGTCGAACATCAAAATGCAATGAAGGGGATTTTCAACGATGGATAACTGTATAAAGTTAAATTTTCACAAAAGTAACAAGCACTGATATACAACTGCTTGTTATTTGGAAATAACTTCCACTAAATCTCCTGAAGTACCAAAACCTACTTTATGGCCAAAACATGAAATAAATAAGTAAAGAAAATTTTAAACTATAACTCACTTTATACTGGATCAATTTTTTTAATAATGGGTTCATAAGAGTGTTAACCTGTGTATATCAGTTCCCAGTAACCTCAGTAGTACAAAGTGAACCATTCCATATAGGATTTTAAATGCTATTGATCGTTATAGAGAATGTAAATTTGTGTGCACTAACATGCACACAGGAAGTTCTATTATTGGGAATAATTTCTACAAATGCAAGGATAGTAAAAGGGATTATTGTTGGGTTAGCCACAACCATTCTTCAGACATGAATCCCATGGAACACCAGTTATGGGACACGATAAGAATGGCCCATCATGTGCTTTTTGGTGTGACAAAAATAAGAGTATTTTAGTGACAAACTTCTTTTTGAACCCCATCTCCTCAATTATTTGTAAGTATTAAAAACAACGATGCTCATAATTCCGAGCATCCCAACTCCACGTTCAAAATAGATAGACCTAACATACGGACATCCTCTCAAACAAAGACATTATATCACCTGAATCAATCAAACATCAAATTCAAAACCATCCTTGGGACAACTAAGCGCCTTGGAATGCAACTTGAAAGTTTTCTATTATAAAGTTATAAAGAGAAGAAATCCCATACCAATTAGCCTTAGGTGTTAAAGTGGATGTCAAGAACAATTAACAAATCCCTTATCCTACATGGCTACAAGGGCTTCCTTAAATGAAATTTATTTCAAGTAGAAGAAAAATGCTTTCAAATTCCCCAGGTAAATTTGTTTCTGGATTTTCATCTGTCGAGTCTTGAAGAGAGTTATTTTCAGTCCATTCTCTTGCAACAGGAGGAGAGAAATGAGAAGGCGATTGTTGTAAGAGTCAAAATTTGAAATTTCATCTGTTCGGCCATAATACTTTTGAACTTAAGGTTTTCCCAACGTTTTCCAAAAATAGTTTTAATTGTGAGCCAAACTTTTAAGCTTATAACCTTATTCAGCCCTTCTTACCCATCAATCCCTTCCTTCAATGCCTCTTCTTTCGTTGTTTTATTAAGGCGATACATTAGCGAGTTTTAATTGAGTGTTGGACTGAGGTGAAGAGAAGTAGCTTTTTTTAAAAACAAGTGACATTGTTAGACGAAAACATTTAAATATTAATTGATATTAATATCATCATTGATATGATCCATAAACATGTTTTGTGACACAATGTCACTCGACATTGCATCATTAAGTCATTTTATGCATCTTTGAAGATTTTGTATAAAGAAAAAGCTATATATGGGACCTAAACAACTCAAAATTGCCTTGATCTAATTCTTTCGATCTTAAAACTATAGAATAAAGATTAGTATATTGTGGAGTGCCTAAGGTTGTAATGGTTCCCGTATTGAGTATATCCCATATATGAGATTATGTGTATATTAGATTCATAAAATCGTTCGCAAAGTAAATTGTAAAATTTGAAACAACAGAGTGTAAGTGTATGTATATATAACTTGCAATGTTATCTTTATATATATTTATATTTTTGTTAAGGTATTAGCTAACTGAAAATGGTAATTTTGTTTAATCAGTCCGTTACCTGGAGGACCCTTTCAATTTCCTTGGCTATTTTTCCTGACGATTAAAAGGATTTATTTTTTAGAGGGTTGAAGGTAAACAAATGGCAGGGGTAAAGCATCGGACTAAGGGCCAGCTGTAAATAGGGAAGCAGGTGGTGGATCCTATTATAGGCTGCATTACTCTCTTTCATACCCCCCCACCACTCTACCCCTTAATATATGCATGCTCCCTCCCTCTCTCCCCCTCTCAAAATTGGCACACAATTTTATTGAGACATTTGAGATATATATTTTCATTAACTGTCTAATGTTATTTTAAATCATATGTGTATTTTGCCATTATTTTATTTTGATATCGTTTTCCTCTTTATTTTATCCTTTTCATTTTTATTTTGTTAACTATTTTCCTTTATTTTTATTAACTACCTAATTTCGTTTTAAATCATATGTACATTGCACCTTTATTCTTTATTTTGATATTTTTCCCCTTTATTTTTATGAAAATTAAAAGCTTGTTTCTTTCTGATTCTCTGTTCCGCTTATAATGTTTTGCTTTCATTGCTATCAATATCTTCAACAGGTTTTTTAATTTTTTTTTTCTTATTAACTTTAAGAGGTCTCCAATATAAATGCTATTGCACTAATTATAACATATTTAGTAGACTTTATATTTTGAATTGGTTTTGTTGGTTTCCTCTTTTATGCTGGTATAATGAATTACAATTTTATTATATTACAAATTGACTTAAAGAATAATAAAAGAAAATACAAATTCGTTCCTTTGGTAAAGATATTACCTTACGTAGCGTTTGTGGAGTCCCTCTCGAGAATGTAAGGAAAGTGAAATGTATTATACATGAGTAGGGAGATCTTACATACATAGTTCTTATTATGATGGGCCCTAGTCATTTTGAATTTTTATTCATTTTATGTCCCAGCGGCCATACTTCTCTCTTTAGATAAGAGCATTTTGTCTATCTCTACGAGGGCAGGCTGTTCAAAAAGTGTGATGTTGATTAGTTTATTATTTTTATTTACCACCAATCATGATTATGCCAGCCTTCCTTCAAGCAAACGTGTATCTATTTTAATACCCTTTAATCACATATCTATATATATATATAAAATTGTAACCTCTGTCTGTACATTGATTTTTTTCGCGAAATTTCACGATAACTTTTCGTTTCACATGTCATAGACACCATAACTATATTTTGTTTCTTTCGTGTCTGTTTGTTTGTTTGTTTGTTTGTTTGTTTATTTGTTTGTTTGTTTGTTACCTTTTCACGCATAAACGGCTGAACCGAATTTTATGAAACTTGGTATGTATATTACTACTAGCCCAACTTAGACTTTAGGCTATATTAATATTCTCTAAGACGAATAGGAGTGGGGGTTATAAGGGAGGCCTGAAATTAAAAATAGCGATATTTCGTTTCCGATTGCTTTTTCAGCAAATATGCCTATAACAAAAGTTGTTTATTTTATAATTTAGAGTAACTTTTGTTATATACACTTTTGTCGTATACCGAAGTTTAAATGCGTTATACGCTAAAAACTATAGCAGGAGTCCACAATTTTATTTGGCACAAAAGACTCAACCGAACTAAACCAAACTCGGTATGTGTATTAGCAGTGAGGCCTTCATTATAATAAGCCATACCAACATTTCTATGGATGGGCAGGAGTGGGGGTTATAAGGGAAGCCTGATATTAAAAATAGCGATATTTCGTTTCCTATTGGTTTTTCCGCAAATATAAACATAACAAAAGTTGTTTATTTCGTTATTTGGAGTAACTTTTGTTATATACACTTTTGTCGTATACCTAAATAAATGAGTTATAAGCTAAAAACTATAGCGGGAGTCATTAATTTTATTGGGCTCAAAAGACTCAACCGAACTAAATAAAACACGGTATGTATATTAGTGTTGACGCCCTAATTATCATAGGCCATACCAAAATTTCTAGGGACGAGCAGAAGTGGGGTTTGTAAGGGAGGCCTGAAATTAACATTAGTGATATTTCGTTTCCTATTGGTTTTTCGACAAACATGCACATAGCAAATGTTGTTTACTTTGTTATTTAGAGTAACTTTTGTGCGCATTCACTTTTAAAATGAAGTAAACACGGGATATACGCTAAACGGGAGTCAATAATATTAGTACTTATTTAAGGGGTTTTAATAAAGGAATATAATGACAAATGATGTTATGTTTTATATGATAGTTCAAAGTATGATTCGGATTAGTGAGGTAATAAATCTTCGTCACCCCCTCCTAATAACTTTGTTATTTATTTCCAATAGAAATATAAACTATAAGAGCATTTCCATTATTTAATTTGTATAATCTACCTTCATGTTATTGAAACAAATAATTAATATAATAACAATTAAACGTTAATGGTAATGTCATTATGACATAAAACAATATGCGTTTAAACTCGATATGATATTTTCAGGGTGCCACTATTATTTAATTCCATCCGGTAGTTAAATTATAAAATAATGTTTTGCATCAATAATATAAGTAGAAGAATGTTGAGAAGTCCCATGCGGGAACGGAAGATGACGGGAGCCTTACACGTTAATTGAGTTTCCTTATTTCCCGTCTGGCATTACTGGAAGCGATTTCCAGTGAGATTCACTAATACAAATATAATCTTACGTGCAAAACTTTGCCTAAACTATGTGACCTCGGATTGGCTTTTGAAAGGAAATATGTTTATTATAGATGATATTTAATTGTAATAAATGCTACCCATGATTATGGTTTGAATGATTGAAAAACGGTGAGTCAAAAAGTGTAGAGGGATAGATTAGGAACACATTTTCATTTATCCTTCAAAAATAAAATTTCTATTCTATTAATCCCCAAAAGTTACCCTTCAGGGTTGGCTATTTCGGAAAAGAAAATTATTACGTTGTGGAGGGAAGTGTAATTGTACACATTGAAGTCTTACTATCAAAATACCATCATTAGTCAGTCAAGAATGATTTCCCGGGCATCGCCGGGTACCTTAGCTAGTCTATATATATAATTCTACTGTACCTGTGTTTACGTCACTGAACTCCTCCTAGACGGCTAGACCGATTTGAATAAATTTTTATGTATGCGTTTGGGTGACGCCCTGGATGGTTTAGCGTCATAGATCAGCCCGGCAGATGGAGAAGGAGTGGGGTCGTGAGGGAGGCCTAAAATTAAAAACAGCGATATTTCGTTTCCTATTGGTTTTTCGGCAAATATGCACAGGATAAAAGTTGTTATTTGGATTAACTTTTGTTATATTCACTTTTATCGTATAACAAAGTATAAACGAGATATAGTAAAGTAGCTTTTATTTTAAACATCATATTATTAAATTTAATATCCTAATCGCTTGAAATATCATGCAGGACAACGTCGGTCGGGTCCGCTAGTGTTAATATAATATTAAATGACATTCCAAGCCAATTTAAAAGCCAGGGTCTAGAGCGTTGCATTTTTGTGCAGCTGACTATGGTGGTTGCGTGTCACTCCAATGTTTATCGCGTAACATCCAGTCAAAACCTCATGGCATCAGACGCTATGAGGGGTGGGGCCCTGGAAGCTTCTGGTATAAATAAATTTATTAAAAAATAAATTGGAAACACGTCCCCAGTGAGTGTTTGAGCTCCTAATCCAGGAGCGTATAGGGAGTGTCAACCGGAGAATCCCCCTTCTCCCGTGTCTGTCATACTGTCAGCCTGTCACACGACCAATGGTCCGTCCTGATCCTCTCATAATCCTAGTCACCGGTTTTAATTATAACCCAGGAAGGGATGGTGATTCATATTCTCCATATAGTACAATAATAAAAGCGTTTGAGAATAGCCGCTGCACCATTATATAAGGAATCATTTTAGTTTTGTGTTATACAATAGTATTTGACTGTTATATACATATTTTCCCTAAGCTTAGATAAATAAACTATTGAAACCTCTTAAGCCAAGTTTAAATACGAAATATTGTTGTCAACGGCCCTTTACTATTCAGGGTACGTTCAAATACGCTGTGTGATCACGCCATCAATTAAGATTATACATTCTTTCCCTGAAAATTGTTTTTTTTTCTTTATTTAACTTAAAAAAATGTATTTAATTTAAAAAATTTAAGGTCTATAGGTTATTTAACTACTTCTTCGAGCAAGAAAGATGATATTCGTTAATCGCTGAAATGAAACCAGAAATAGAAGAGAAATTTGAAAATTCGAAATATCTCAGTTCTTATGAGTGGCATTAAAAAATGTTATTGGATCAATCTTACTAAACTTCCAAGTGTCTAGAATTGTTGTTCTATACATTTATTTCTTATTTCGAATATTGTACGAGTCCTTTGTATTTTTAAGTTTTCAACCGTCAGAAATTTCATTTTCAGTAATCAATTTCAATTTAGGTTTACATAGGAGTCTTACTACACAGAATAGACGGTCAGACGAGATGGCCAGTGTGCCATTTCAGCAAGCGGGAAATCTGCTTAGTTTACGCAGCCGTGGTGGAGGACTTTTATTAGTTTATGAAACGACTAATATCAATTTCGTTAAGGAGCAAACAATAATTAATCAAGAGTGTTACCAGATATATATTCAAATGGACTTAAGTAGGATCATTAGACCTTTGAAGATTTTATTCATGAAAATCGCATGATCTGTAATGAATCTGCTGATATTGGAGCATTATTTCAAAAAAAATATTAATAATAAAAAGAAGGGACCTATGACGATACAAAGCTAAATTGTTATTACTCCTTAGTAGCAAAAACAAATTCGGAACAATTTTCAAGAATGACATATGTAAAATCATACGTGGACCTCCCTCCCCACATCATATAAAAGGGAATGCCAACAAACGAAAACGTCAATATACGTATTCAAAATGTTAAGTAAATGGAAAACGTTTGGGAAGTTAATTAACTTAGAGAGAACTCAGTAAATATTAAATCAGTTCATCCTTCACAACGAAACATCAAAAATAATAATAAAAAAAACTCCATGTTGGTTAAAAAATAAATAAAGTGAGAAAGACGGTGTGAAGGTAAAAATAATATTTGTCAATTACTTAAATTGTGGAATGTTGTCATATGGAAATGGATTGTTATGAGACGGAGGGACTTGTGGCTTGGAGCTGAGCCTCCGTCAACAATGGGGAGAACTAACAGTGAATCGGCCACACTTTTCAACATTTACTCCAAATATAACATTTATTCCCTTCAGTTTGTTTTTTTTATTTTGCTTCCGCTGTTTATAATGCTCTAATGGAATTTACACAGTTTAATGGGACTCTGAATAAATTAATTGCTCGACAGAATTTGTACAGAACTCACTCGCTGAGTGGGAAAACAAAATTTAATTTGCTATCGTGGAACACTGGCAAAAGACATTTCTCAAGAGTATTTCTCCTTTCTTCAACTTTTCGCTCTCTCGAGCCCCCTTTTTCACAAAGAGTCACGCACTATTAGCTCAGTCAACTTATTTGTCTTTATCACCAAAAACTTCCTTGCTCCTCATTTACATTAAGAAATTGGAACGAGACTCACAGGAGGCTAACTAACAGTCTGGAATTACAGGCTTACTTACTACATAGTTTTCTGACTAAGAAGGACTGGTGAGAGGTGGAAATTTTACAAATATCCAAGTACTTTTTGTATTAAAAACGAAAATCAACAAATTATCTTCAATATCTGGACTCATCGCAAAATGGAAAATTCTTAAAGTTTTCTTGTTTATCTCAATTCTCGGAAATGTTTTATCTTAGGAGTTTTAACTAAATTAAATCCCCAAATTAATATGAATTATTTTCATGAGTACATCTAATGTTGCCAAAACAAAATCATAAATTTGAAAGAAAAGAATGCCCTCCTCCAGTTTTCGTGAAACTAGTGACAGCATGATGCAATACCACCCTCTAGCTTTCAATTTCTTATTTCTAACAGTTTACATTTTTTCATCATAGTTCGGGATAACTCATACTTCACCATTTTGCCTAAGTAGAATAGCTGGTGCAACGATTCATGAATCTTCATGAACACAATACTTACATCTGTATTAAGTCACTTGGCTGGTTTAGTGCCATTAGTGATGGAGATAAAATGTTGAAGCAACAGCTTCCGTGTAATAACATTAGACATAATATAATAAGTGTTACAGATTTTGAGGAAAATATATTATTTCTGTCATCGGTGAGTTTAGGGCCCAAATCGATCAAATGTTAACATTTTTTTGTGAATTTTCTGTATTCAACCACCTCCCCTTCTAACCATTTCACGTTATCAAAATACCAATATATCATGAAACATTCTTGTTGAGCTTTTACTATGTCAGATAAACACAAGTATGTTCGACGTGACGCCTGCATTTAACATTTTACTTTCTAGATAATGGTCGAAATCGGGCTAGGCAGAGGGGGTGTTTAAAGGGGCCCAGAATCGAAAATTCTTCTGCAATTATTTCAGAATTAGTACTGAACCCCCTGCCTTCTAACAGTAGACTCATTCGTGTTGCATAAACAAGTTGCCGCACTGAACAGGTGTTGGTGTTTCCTTTCCTTGCTCCAGTCTGCTCCCGTGGATTTACTTGTAGTGGAAGGGAACGGACCCTCTTCGCCAAATAAAGGCCCTTATTTCATTAAAGCCTACACCTATTTCGAAGTGCTTAGTATTGAAGAACTTTGAATCATAGTTAATATATCTCAATGTTTTTTTTTTTTTATTTCGGATCTCGTTCAGATTGCCAAGCTGAAATTATTCCTCGAAGTTTGACCATTTTCAATTAGAACAAAACAAAATATGTTTATACATCTAATTAATTATTTCTGAAAATGAATTTCAATTACATTTTCTTAATTTCTGATTATACTTAACCTTTGCGGCCAACGCAGAGAAAAAATTAGGCTACGGGTAATTGTATTAATATTTTTTTTTAAATTATGTTATTTTCATTATAATAAATAATAATATTATTTCATATTATAAATAACAGTTTAAAATTCATCAGACACACAGGTAAGAAAATCACACAGCTGACATTGCACTACCGGTGAATGGATGGCTTTGAAATGCTGCAGCATTCTGATGCATTCATGGATGTGTCAGGGAGAGCCATCTACGTCTTCTACCACTAGTCCAATGCAGTAACAGACCACAATTATTTTAAAAAGTCGGATTTTTCACTTCCCAGTTTAACAATCCAAACCACTGCGAAATGCAAAAAAAAAGAGAGAGTCGTTTCTCATGAAGTGTTCTTTACATCTCGTGTTAATTTTCTTACCTTAGTTGGCTCCACAAACTCGATCCTTTAAATCGACTGGATCTTTGACCACTGAGATCGATTGAGCATTTATCATCTAACTTATAGCCTGCCTCAGCTAGTACAGTTGAGATATATTCCCTAGATGTGAGGTCCTTCACTATTTCTGCATGGGTTTAAGAAGTATACGACTCTCTTTCTATATATATAAGCTTCATTAGTCTTACATAAGCTATGGAATGCTGTAGTTCCGTTTCATGGTCAATTTTGTACATCGGAGTCTCCAAGAGTGTAGTCATTAGGTACCTGAGCACTATAATTGATATGATGAAAGAAAGTTATAAATGCCACCGCATCAGTCCCATGTTTCATTCTCGTTCAAATTTTGGCGTTCCTACAGTCTTCCAAAACTAAAATATGTAGATCATTGATAGTCGTTGAACAACATTTTAAGCGATTGCCCTTATAAGCAAAAAAAACTTCGAATGTCCATCAAACCTACCAGATGAAAAATGAAAATCTTTGGCTTAATAGGCCATGAAGAGCAGGTACCTAACAATTATCTGTGGACCTTTAGGGTATTTATTTTAAGAAGAATCAATGACAAATACAGCCTTTGGTAGATATGTAAATAGGCTAACTAGGCGGCTGGAGTAGAAAGGAAGGTGGCAGGGGTCAGGTAGGGAGAGTAATGGTAGCCCATCTCGGAAGGGAATTGATTCTAAATCGGGCCGGCAAAAACCCCACCCTTAGCCCTCAGGTCATCAGGAACACCCTCTTTTTTCCCTCTCTGTGAAATGTTTTGTTTGGAGCTGGTGGTGTTTGTAGTGAAAACACTGTCCGCCCCTACCTGGGCCGCCCCTAAAAAGGTGATGGCCTAACAGGGTGTATTAGTCCAGTCGCCCACCTCTTGCCAGACAGTTTTCCTACTCCAGCTGGGGGCTGCTTAATGCACTTCTTCCCTACCCTCTTCATCGTCTTCTAATGCCTTCTAGTTGCAACCATTGTGTTCTTTCGAAAGCTGCCCTTTTCATATCACTATATCCACCGAATTTCACCAGATGTTTGATCTCTTCAAAAAAGTATTTTCTATGTCTCTTTCCTGAGGAATTAACGTACCTCATATGTCCAAGATGGTTTATCCTCTTGTTTTCTATGACATAGATATGACTCGTACTTTCCCGCCATATCTAATTAATTTTCCACGATGAATATTTTTCAGTCCATCTTGTTTTGGTGATTCTGCGTGAGATCCACATCTCCATTGCGTCCAATCTATGGAAGAATCCAACATTCGCTCCCCCAAACACTCCAAACTAACAGATTATCAAACATTTTTGATTATAAGCTTATAAAATAAAATACTCCTTTTGCTTCGGATGCCTTGTTTAGCAAGTGCCATTCTCCAATCGACTTCGGCTCTACAATCTTTGTCTTCAGTGATGATGTTCCATAGGTAACAAAATTTCTTCACTTTTTCAAGTATAATATTTCCAATCTTAATACTTATATTTCTTTAGCTTCATTTTTCCTCTACTACCGAAACTTTGGTGGGTAATCATCTTGAGGTTAAACTGATCTAGGAAAGTCCTTTAGCACTTGCATCATTCTATTCAGGTCTACTGTCACGAGCACATCATCTGCAAATCAGATTAAGCTAATGGATTTACCGTTAACCTGTATAACCTCGGTTAATTCTTTCGTTTTCATTATTGCCTCATCAATCAAAATATTGAACAGATAATGGGACCCATGGCACTCTTCTCTTCCAACCTTCTTAATTCTAGCTTCCCTTTCACACTCATTAATGACGATTTGAGTACTCTGATGTTTGCAAATAATCCAAAATAACCTTCTCTCATTCCAGTCTTTCCATATTGTACGCATTCTACCGAACAACAGTTTCCAGTTAACAGTTTCTAACACTTTTTCTACCCTAAATACGACTACCGTTTTTTATATATGTCACTCCTTATCCCCAGGATAACCCTGAGTTCTAGAATAGCTCCTCTTGTTCTTTCGGATCGAAATCCCAATTGGTCTTCATCGACCAAATCAAATTAAAATTGGTGTTCAATTTTACCTCTTAGCCAATGTTTAATTACACAAAATAATATTTTAGAGGCATTAGAAAGAAAAGAAATAGTTCTGTAATTTCTGCTCCTCATTCTGCAACCTTTTTTTAGGAATAACGAACGTTCGCTTCCGGTAAACTCTGTGAGAATTTTTCCCACATTACAACAATTATTACAAGGTTTTATTACATCAAACAACTTCTTTATTTCACAATTAAGGTTCTTAAGCAGTTCAGTTGGTATCTAATCAAACCGAGTTGCTTTTTTATCTTTTACACTCCGTTGGGTTGCTCCATCAAAATGGGAAGGACCAAGTCATATTCATCTACTTATATTTTCTCTAGAACTTTGTCGTCAGCAGAATCATTGTACAGTTCCTTTATATTTTCTTTCCATTTATATTTTTCGCTAGGTTGAATCTACATCTTGGCTTGTAGAGCAAGAATTTGATTTTGCTTTAAACATCATCATCACTTAACCTCCGTTAATATTAAAAACGTTATATTCTTTATTGTAATGGCGTTCTGAAATTTGCAGGCAAAGGAGGCGGAATGTCAAGACTTAAACATTCTAAAGTGCATTACGAAGGGTATGTATTAGCTAAGCGTATTTCCCATTTGCTCGAATAACACGTCTTCTCACATGGCGTTCTATATTTCTTACTAATTAAGTACTCAATGTTACCTAAAATTGTGCAAACGACATTTAGCCGCATAAGTTAATCATACTATCACATAACTAGGAACGAGGGTTCCCTAAAAACTAATAGCTCACAAATTTAAAATAACTTCATTAATAGTAAAGTATAGAATAAGGATTGTACAGAAAACCATTACTAACTTTACAAGTGTCACAACGATATGCAATAGCGTCCCGTTCTCTTCCGTCACGTGTCCCAGACAATAATAACTTGCAAAAGAATGAAGAAAGAAAATTTCTGTCGAGGCCAGAACTTTTAGAGAGTCAACCTAATCACATTGCCGCAAAATGCATTACAGTGCTATTAATACTTATGAATAAAAATAATACTAAAATATGGTAATCCGATTAATAAAACGTGAGTTTTGACTCAAAATTGTTAATTAAGAAACGAAAAAAGTTCTTTATATATATATATATATATATATATATATATATATATATATATTTGTAACTTCCATGATGCTTACAAAAGCAAAAGTCATCATTATCAAGGCACAACGTTTTCATCACAAATCTATTTTGAAAGTAAGGTCCTTGGGGATAGGTGAAGAGGAAGCCTTGGAAATCCTATTTTGAGGACATGAAAAATCTTATGAATTTCTTTGGGTATAGTAATATGAAAAGAAGAGCTTCTGAAAGAACGCTTTGTTGAGAAAGAAAGAACAAGTTGCAACTGCAAGGCGAAGCATCTAGATCGTGTAAATTTTATATATATATATATATATATATATATATATATATATAATCAGTCAACAATAGATAATAATGTATAATTTGTGATAGCCTTTGTTTTCCCTTGCTTTTAATCAAATTGTAATGTTTGTCAAGTTTTTCATCAACATTTAAACTATTATTACCTTAAAGTCCTTTTTCAGGGCGCTCAGTAATTTTTTTGTTTAGTAGTTTCCTCCATTATTCAGTAGTTTTCTACTCCCGACATCATTTTTCCAAAGTTTCCGTAAATTTAAGCTGTCCTTTTGGGGCGTTACCTTATTTTTACTTTCCATTCAGAAAAGCAAAATCTTCTGTTTTTTAAGAATTCACACTGATTTAGTTTGACTTTTAAATTCTGAAATAATTCTTAAGGCTTAGTGATTATTTTCAGTGGTCTTGATAATTCCTGTGATTTAGGACTCTTGGATACGCTTATATTAATGGAATTGGATGGATTGGAACAATTATCGGTAGTTGAATTTGTTTATGTTCGTTGCTGATGGAAACATGTTCAAGGTTTCTGGTTTAATTATTCAAAAAAAAAAATTGATGGGGTTTTACTTGGGATTATTACAAGCTATAATTTATTTATTTTATTTATCAGAGCAACACATTACATTGAATATTAATTTTAATAAAATCGAGAGAACCTTGAATGCGGATATTGGGTAGACGAGGTCCCCGTATGACATGGGTTTCATTTTCAATTAAAATGAATGAGTCTTTCAAAATTAAATATGCGATCAATCCATTCGTTTAGCCCGCGTCATTTATAGCATTTATTAAATGAAAATTAAATCTTTAGAATTTGTAACTAATTGATATTTACTGTTAATTTCATTACGGGTGAGAGGATTGAAGTACGTGCTAGAATGTTCTGGGTATCAGAAAACAATGTCCAGAATCATCTGGAAACATTATCTGGAGAACGATCCATGATTCTGTAGTAGTGGGGATATCCTCAGCATATTTGGATAAATATAAGCAATGAGCAAGCTATAGCACACTATATAGTCCCATGATGGTTCTTTTGAATGATATCTCTTCATCTCCGTCTACATAAAGTAGGTGTCATAAGAAAAAACGAGGATATGGTTTGCAGATCTAGGGACCGAAAGTGGACATCTCACATGTTTCCTTGTAGAAAGTCCGTGAAGCAATGGAGGTACTACAGCCTAAATGGCAGACACAGTAAATATTTTTTTAAATATTTGTTTATTTATTGTGGAGCGTTTGTTGCGAGGCAATATTGCTCATCAAAAAACAACTGATAAAAATAAAGATATGGAAAACAGTAACAAAATAAAATTAAACACTACTATTAGAACAGGACAAACTATGAACACAAAAAATACAACGCAACACAACAGAAAAAAATATCACGAACAAACAAATAAAAAAAATAAATTAAAATGAAAACGAAAGTTCGAGATAAAAAATATCTTATAAAGTAACCAGATAACTAAAAGTATAATGACTAATAAATTACGAAAACAATTACATGTATGTTTAATGGTTAAAATTAAAACTAACAACATATAAATAAAAATTAGTATGTACATAAATAAAATGCTTAGATCAAATTTTCTAATATTTAGATTAAATTTTCTAATGCTTAGATTAAATTTTCTTAATTATGTTTTCGACACAGTAAGAATGTCCTAGAATGGTCAGACGGTTGCATGGATCTTCGAGAATCTTGAGTATCGAAACAGCGTTCTAGAAACCACAAACGAAAGCCAGGATTCATCTTCTGTAACATTCTGGAATAGCCCGTTTTCCTGACGTTCCGACTCATTCTACATTAGATCCAAATATATCTAGAAACGTTTTAGTTTAACTTAAAATACGACGTATTTTTGATTGGGCAAGGAGGGAAACAAGAGGAGGGGTTAGAAAGGGGTAAAGTAAAAAACTGAATATCTCCTTTATTATGGGTTGAATCGAAAAATGTCGCATAACGGATCAATTAAACAATCAAATTTAATTTACTATACATGTTGTTTAATTCATGTTTTCTCTATCTTGAATATTAGCCGAGAAATTTGTAATTTTTAGCTCTCAGCCCTCAGTAAACACCCACTTCTAGGCATTGCCTATAACGTCTAATTCTAAACATAAACACCAAATATTGTTTCAACAGATCTTTAACAGATGAGTAAATACAACAAAGTTGTTTGATGACGTCAACAATTAATATTTCGTTTCCTGACTTAAAAATGTTTATTTAATCTATGCCATGCTCGCTATTTAACCGTTTCAGTCAATAGCAGTGGATTATATTCGTTATAATGGCTTGAATCGGACCAGCGAAAAGGGGTGTTAGAGGGAGAGGAACTCGAAAATTAAAATATTTTCGTTATTATAAGTCGGTTTGAAAAATGTTGTAGAAACGATGTTGTTTAAGTATTGGTGCTCAACAATTGTTGTTCTAAACATTTTTCTCGATTCAAACATTAAGAGAATTAGTTGTATTTTCTTGTTTTCAGCCTTCTGTAAGCTCCCTCTGCTATATATCGGATCTTTATTTAGAAATAGAGAATATATGGTGTGATAGCAGTAGTGTGTCATACGCGCACGTGGTAAATCTGCTTAGTTTACGCAGCCCGTGCGTGACGGACTGTTTTACCTTCTTTGCAGTCTTCACTCTGAGCATAACATTTCGTTTCCACCATAAATTTTTAGTCCTTTCTACACAGACTTCTTATAACAGAAAAAATAGAGAATAGATTATGGCAGATGAGTAGCGTGAACCACTGGGCTACGCACGAGAAGTCCAGCCGTGAGATCTTTGTAATAAGCTTGAATGGTAGCCAGTTGCAAGCTAAGAAGATAAAGCCAGGGTTGACCTAGGTACTTTATCATTATTATAGTCGTCATTATCATAATAATATTCTTCAAGCCAGAGTTTATCTTCTTAGCCGACACTAAGTTTCTTCTTTAGTATTAGTCAGGATTTAAAGCCTATCTTCTAACTTCATATGAAATTCAAACAATAATACAGTGCTGCGTGGAAATATACGGCTAAAGGTGAACAAAGGGATATTCTCCTTTTCGCTTACAACGAACTTTCAAAATTTATCACAAAATAAAAAATATATATTACCTAGTAAATCACGAAAGGGGAGACACGCACTTTTCGACGAGTATCTAGGATATCAAATACCGATAGCCGTAGCTTCAATAATGCTAATTCAAACCTCCCTCCAAACAGGTGTAAGCCCACAAAACCTAAGCCCGGGTAAAGAAAAGTTTAAATAACAAAAGATAAGAAACTACTTTTCTTAGTAAGTAACCAGTTTCCTTGGTAAGAATCATATGTATACAAAAATATGAAATTAAAGATATGACATATTTAGTGATATAATAACTTGATATCGAAATAGCGTGAAATGAAGTGAGATTTACTGAAGTCTGAAAACGGAAAAAGACAAATGTTACAGAAAAATGTATAGAAACCCAATTTGTAGTATATAACATCGTCAAAATTGAACTTTTTCCCAGCAACCCAAATAACGGAAATATTTTTTTTTTGCGTTTTACCTCTTCGCATAACCCCACATAGGATTTTGGCATTGTCTTTAGTTAACGTGAAAACAAAGTTCGAGTTTGACACACATGAGCTGCGTAAACTAAACAGATTTCTTACATGCTCCAGTTGTAAGCTGTTTCCCATCACATATATTATTTTCTTCTTCTCCACTAATATGATGCCTGTTTGGATTCTACTCTAATAAGAGGAATAATAATGGAGATCATTCGAATTCCCACCCTCTCCCATGGCGATTTCAGCTGTTAACGAACTTGACCTTTAGTTTTACCTAAAACAATTAAATAAATCGAATTTAACGATGATCAAGCAAAAATTAATACTAGTAGCATGTCTCTGTACATATAATTTTGAAGGGACCTCATTGTTATCATGTAATGTATTACACTTAAAAGAAGTCAGCTACAATTGTCTTATAAATCATTGAACATTGCCAGATAAATATGTGCAAGATATGAAACAAAAAATCGAGAACTTCGTCACATGAGAGCTGCGTAAAATAAGTACATTTTCTTCTATGGAGTCACATTAAATTCCACCCCTTATTTTTTTCATTAGTAAGAAAGTGTCCAACGGACGACGATGGATCTGTTCGTATCTTAACTCAAGCTGTTGCAATTTTCGCTTTATCATTTACAAACTTTTTTATTTAAACGTTTCATATAAAATTGTTAATGATCAAAACCAAAGCAGGGTGAGCCAAATGCTTCATACGCAATCTTAAATCACTAAAGCAATGGATTAGATTACACACTTTGCGGTTTCCTTTCTTATCATCCTTAGACAGTAAATAACTTTAAAATAAATTTAGAACTTTATCGTACAGTTTTCAACCAAATTGCTTCAGACAAAAATGATTCAATTAATTATTACTGATACATTAAAGACTTTAACGATAGATCTAGGCACTATACGGCAGAAATACACCATTTAGTTATCTTATCAAGGTTAGCCACAACTAAAATTAAATTATTATTATGTGGCTCTTTGACTTTTTTTCTTTCCTAGAGTAACATCTAAAATAGCCACACAAAATTATACAAATATTCGAAAAGTTACTGAAACAAAAAACAAAATACATAAAAACTGGTAAGGCTAGCAGGTGATGAAGACATCGGGTCGAATGGAAAATGACGTTCTAGCCTATTTGTGATATTTTAAATGGAATTATAATTTTATTATTCTATTTTTTTTATATAATGTTTACTAAATTCTTATCAGCCTATTCCATTCATAGCAATTATAATGAGTTTATTGTTCTTAATTGCATTGAATGATGTATCGTTGTGTTTTTATTATATAGTTATTATTTGGTTTTATGTCTTGTTGTTCTTCATCTCTAATATTTCATTTTTGAAATCAATTTTTAATCCTTTACATTTATTTAGTTATTTTCCCGTTTTTATTTACTTCTTGTGTGACCAAAATCGCCTAATAGCTTATATTCTTAAGTAATTAATAAACAAAGCTGAAAGCTGCTATCTATCAAACCCAATTGTTGTGAGGAAACTCCGACCAGAGTTATTCGTACATTGGCTTTTACTGCAGACAGTATAACCTCAGCCAATTTTATCATATCACTAAACATCTCGTATCTAGATTAATTATCAAGCCTTTATTAGTTATCATAGAAAGGGATAAATATACGGCAGAATTTATTGTAAAAGAATCGATGAGTAGTGAGCTTTGGCACGACTAAAATATATTTATATTCGCTGAAAAAATTGTTGGACCCCATTGATATGAATGAGGTCACCGGATAGAAATGGTGAGAGGTATATTTCTCAGAAGGTTTCTCAACAGCTGGCGCATACTTTACTGATTACGCTTTTCTACCCCAATATATTCACGAGATGAATTCAACTCAGAATTCCGAGTGTTTGCCGTCTTTAATCATGTCGGAACATTATCCAGGAAGGATTCGAAAGTCTGTTGCCCGAAGCTCTTGGGCTTTAGCCTCTGAATATCAAGAGCTGGCTGGTTTCTAGTTCCTAAACAATATTGATACAGTAATAAGCTAAATAGTAACAGATAAGAACCAACAAAATGCATAATAAAATCAATATATAACACAAACACATATGAAACTTATCAAACATCAATTTGCCAGTATACACCTGAAATTCCATCAATAAAAGAACGGAACCCAAGTCACGTTTGTAGCAAAAACTGTACCTCAATCTTACTCGTACAATTTTCACTGTAAGCTAGTACATCACCAAACATCTCGTGTCGATATTAAGTCTTGATTGCGTGGGGTTCTTGGGTAAATATGAGGGGAGAATTAGGACAGAATGTGAGATTACGTTATTTAGTCCTTCCAGCATGTTTTAGTCCGTTCAGAAACTTTTTGTTTCCTGTGGGATAAGACACTATAAAAGTACCATGAGGACGACTTAGTTAACGTACATGAAGAAAATACATCTTTTTTTTTTATATTGTAAGTTAATTTGTCCATGCCCATTTTGAACTACTGAGAATAATTTGGACGGGTTATGTACAGGTTACCACTATTTTTCAGCCAGAATGGTACTAAAGATTTTATTTCATAAATCGTCATTTAATAAATTCGTATTGAAGTAATGACTCTAGTTTTGCCCTGTGTATTCAGGCCTTAACTCTCAAGGCTAACCTCAGCTCCTATCGCACTCTAATCATGTTACAATCACTTCATTAATTACACTATGTCAATACTAAAATAATCTAATTAATTAATGCGAGTAAATCTGGCAGCAACGTCTTGGTTTTCATCGAAAATAGAGACATATAAAGTTGTCAGAGCGTCGTAAATGAAAGTTGAAAGAACCCATCCATATGATTGAGTAAATTTCAAAAAATCAAGTCCATAAATGCAATCAAATATTTCATATTTTAATCATTTTGGTGGTCTCCTGTCTTTATTGCAGTGATCCTGGTGGACGTTAGACCATCGACATACTTTCAAAGGAATTAATATAATTTAAATATAATTAGAGTCTCAGGTAAACTATGTGTATTATGGGGTAGATCTTAATGCAGGTAAACTATGTGTATTATGGGGTAAATCTTAATATCTTCCGTTTATATATACATATATCTGCGCACACAATCGTTATATAAAATTATTTATAATCATAAAAATAGTTCCTCTCAGTTGGTTGTCCTTAGAACAGGTTTTAATATATCCTGTGGTAAAACAAACAAGTTCGGCAGTTTTCATATGCTAGATAGTATGAGTAAATGTTTCAGGAGCTAAATATTGAATATGATTAAACAGATTTTACACTATATTTTAGTTTACTGGTTATAAGTGTATTTCAGTATACCTGAAATGAGGAAGCATATTTGTGCACACAATGGTCCCCACTTGTACACTCCATCTTTCAATACTACGTGCAGTGGAGTGGGTTAATTACAACAATTGTTTTACGTAAAAAATAAATAGGTTTCTATAGCTTTTCTACATATATATAATCTATTTAACAAATTTAAGGATTTAAAAAAATAGCAGGGTTTCATGATGTTGGTATTTAGTTAAACAATGGAAGAGACTATTTGTCTTTTATTTTTTTTTTTATTGTTTACAAAATTTAGCTTAAAAATTCTTTATAATTTATATCACCTATAAATAACCTAAAATCGTTAGAAAAAGCGAAAAACATATCGTACTTTACAACGGTCATTTATGTACACTAAGCATTATTCTTTTCATTAGTTTTTGTCTTGGTTTGCATTAGTTTGCAGTCAAATATTATATGGTCATATGTCTGTTTTGTTTATCCGTCACAAATGTCCAGGCCTTTTTCTATAATTGTAAACCTATATAAGTAGCTTCTAGTCCACCCATGTCCTGTCAGTATTTGAGTTATTCTATTATTAAGGACTTTTAACATTTTTCTTTGTTCTATGTTATTTAAAAATGGTTATCTTTATTTTTGTTAGTCCATCTGTCATTATATTGTTTAAATGTCTCTAATCTTAGTATGTTTTTAGTCTTAGATTTAGGTATTTGTAGGTAAGCAATTGTAAATGTCGCCTAAGCAAGTCTGTCAGTCTGTCCATTCCCAATATGTCCAGTTGTGCATTTATCCATTGTAATAGGTACGTCTATATTTTTCTGCTTGCAGGAAATTAATTGTCAGTCAAGAAATAATAAATTTTGATGTTTTTAATTTTTTGAAGTTACTAAGATGTCTGTATGAATAGAATATGTATGTCCGTTAATCTTGTTTTGTCCTATAAATTCAAGTGCTTTTAGTACTTCAAATTGCTAAACCTGATTGTTGAAATAGTTGGAGTCCAGTCTATATTGCATACTGGAAACACAGTTTTCGCCATTGTATATAACAAATATACAACCAACTTTGTATTATTCTTTGCTTCCGTCTGTATACATATTAATTGTATCTGTTCTTTAGTTTTGGTTGTCCTCTGTTATGTTGTGTCTGTCAGCAGGGTGCATCCATTTTGAATAATGCGTGTCATGTTCTATTTTGGCTACAAGTTGATTTCTCGCTGCAAAGTAACGTGTTCTATTACTGGCTACAAGTTATAACATGGCATAATTACAATATGAAATATTAAAATTGAAAGCAGTGGTTGAGTCCAATTGCCAGAACGGAATCCCGACAGACAGCAATATGTTTATTGGCACACACACATAATAAGACACATACATAGGACAGACCCACACACACTCACACTGTGAGGCAGACAATCCAATAAGGAAATACTCTTGATGCAATATTAAATACTATTGAGAGTTGTTTTTTTTTTCTTTTCCTTTTTTCGAATTTAATAAATTTTGAGTACTTTTTCTACTTTTACGTTTTCACATTCATGTTCTACGCTTAAAAAAACATACCAATCAAACCATTGGTACTACTCAAGCAGGCTATTTAAATGATTTAGTCTAGTGAATACTGAATCCATGATTTTATTTATACTTTACAAAGAACTACATTCAAACAAGGTTAGCCATTTCTAGAAGATGAAAGATTTATTAAGATAAAATTGTGAAAATCTGATAATTAAAAGCGTGGCCCTTAATAATGACGGAAAGAAAAAAATCTGATGAGAGCACTACATGACGGCCTTATACTCCTTTTGCATTAAATAAACTTAATGTTTGTTTGCTTTTCATTTAAATTTATTTCATTTGAATATACTCGTATCTCGGTTTTATATGCATCGGATAGAAAATTTTTATATAGTATAATTTATAGATCTTCTCGAGATCAACAAAAAAGGTTCTACAAATTTATATTGCGGAGAATTCTGAAATTTTGTTTTTTTAAGTCTTCTCTTAACTCCTCACCCTCAGTCAATGTCTATCAAAAAAGGAGGTGCACTTTTAGACGTTACAAAAATCCTAAATGTGAAATTCGATAATGTAAGGCAAACCTCTATGAGTTATGCGAGATACTACATAGATACAGTCACGCCGAAATTAGCCAAAATGGGGTCAGGGAGGAATGAAACGGACAATTCCATAAAAATCTGGAACCCAAAACCCCTTTACTTCTTACAAGAACACAAATAATAATAGTATTATTACTGCAAAATGAAAAAGAGCAACAAGAATTAGTCTAACAAACGGGTAACCTTTATTCTTCAAAAACAGACTCAGTGATTCCCTTCTGCTTTCTGCCAGATTTACCTAACAACAAAGTTAGTAGGTACATTTCTGTCTGAATATTGGCTAGAAAAACTTGACTTTAAATGCCTATAATAATATAATTTAACTAGGGCTATTAGAAGTCGTAGAACGGGTTGGAATCAAAATGGTTTTCTGTCAAAATATGAACCATGCACTAACATAATCAGAATATAATAACCTTTCATCACATACCTAACAGACACACCCTGATGTGAAAGTGATAAATTATCATTCGTTTGTATCCATTGCGAGTCTGATGTAAAATATTTATAAGACTAAAAGAGATGGTGATAATCCCTAAGCTTATTAATATATTTTATTTATGGTTAAAAGTGTTCTTTCTTTTAATCAGTTAATTTTGTCCATGTTCCGAGTCAAGAGAGTTCCTATGTTTTTAATATTATTATATATTTAAATGTCTCAAAGATTCATTCTTGTTCTTTTAAATTTGTGTTTTAGTTTTTTAAACTAGTTTTAGGAGCATTAATCAAGTTAAATTTCCTACCTATTTTTTTTGTTTTTTGGCCTTCTTAACATGTTTATATTATTGAATTTCGTTCTCTATATGTTTCTTTTTAAATATCAACATAAATTATATTTAATAAATGTATATAAAATTATTACTTTTTATTTTTTATCAACCTGCCTAAGAAGTGTATCAGCCAGCCTCGTGGTGGGATAAGTTGATGCATTTTGACTATTTTATTTAATATTCTCACTACTATGTCTACAATAAAGATAAAAAATTGAAAGGTGCTCGGTGGTGAATCAATAAATTGGTAAACATTTGACACATAGTTCAAAATTCTACGTTGTCTGATAATGGAGATAAAACAAATGAGTGTATTAACCAGCCTCGGTCTCACCTACTATACACGCTTATGTAACTAAATTATTTTAATAATAGTTGTATTTGAAGGGATGTAAGAAAGTTTTTATTTTATCGGTTTGGCTGAACTTTGGACTTGGAGGGAAACTATCGATATTACATCAGCTGATTTTGTTAGAATATCTATAGCCAGTTGTTTTCTACAGGGTCTGCCATATTTGGTTTAATATTGACGTGGATTTCATATGGAAGATAGTAAAGGTATATGTTTAGTAATGTAATCTCCTAAAAAGGCTTCCGAGGAAGTGAAACTAGAGATGACTAATAAATTATGTTGAAGAAAAGAAGTGAGTGTTTATTTACAAAATTATCTTCTGCCAACTTACTTGATCTCTCTCTAAATTTGAGTGTATAGTGCTTTTAGCAGATTTCCCTTAAGGTCGTACTCATGGCGCGAATTTCAAAAGTTTTCTTCAAATGTCCATCGATCCTACCCAGGAGATGACGAAAATGAGATTCGTTCAAAATCATATATATGTCTGTTAACCCTCTAGCGGTCGCAATTTTTGCTTGATCGTTACCCAACTCGATATTTAAACGTTTTATGTAAAAATAAAGATCAAGTTCGTTAATGGCTGAAATCCGACCAGTGGAAGAGGCGTTTGAGGGGGGATTTTTGAAAATTTCAAATATCTCCGTTACTATACGTCGGATCGAACAATTGTATAGAACCAATCTTATTGCAAATTTAATGCTCTATAAATAGTGTTATATACATATTTTCTGTATCATGAATATTAGCAGAGATATTTATATTTTATAGTTTTCAGCCTTCAGTAAACCCCCACTTCTACTAGTGTTACATAAACAATACTCTGTTATATAATACATCACATTATTGGAAGATTAAATACCAAATATTATTTTCCAGAGACCTTTATTATGCAAATATGTTCTCGTGACCTCCATTCCCGTCTAAAATTCTTGGACTACTAAAATTTGATTGATTGAGATAAAAATTATTCTGATCCATTACAAATTACAGTACTAGATATAGTAAATAGTTTTCAATAAAATTAATATGTTATATTCTGATATATTTCAGTAATTGTTTTTCTTTCCTGTGAGAAGTTGTCACACCTGTTTGTCTACGCTTTTAGTGCTTCCCGCCTGGAGGTTTCTTATTATCGTTTGTGTTTATTCATTTGATGTTGAAGGTGCTATTGTGTTATCAGTATGTAGATTTATCTACTGTTAAACATCACGAGGGAAATCTGCTTAGTTTACGAAGCCCCTGCGTGACGGACTTATATTGTTTTTATGTAGGGGTATCAAAGTGTTGTTATCCTGTCCAAGGCTTATGTACACCTACGATAGCAATATACTTCCCTAAAAGGAAATTGGCCGAAAACTAGTGAAGTGCTTGTAGAGTCCTTGCTGAATGGTGTGGTTATAGTCCTTCTGCCATTGCTGTGGTAGAGGGAAGAACCTTGGACGGGAGAGAAAGGACTGTAATTTGCCCTCCACCCACAGCCATTAAGGGGAGGCCTTTTCTTTTTGCTCGTGCCTCTCGGTAAACTCTAATAGTAGAGATAATATAGGAGCCGATATGGCGGAGGAGCAGGTGCCGTGGGAAAATTGAATTATAATTGCAGGTTACATAGGAGGCGGTGTACCCCCTCCACTCTCTCTAGGCCCCGCCCCTTTGGCGGCAACACTACATCTATATGGATGGCATATCTCCTCAAAGCTTTCCCTATTTGAATAAAACAAGGCAGAGGCACCTCATTCGGAATTTGTAATGGAAAATAAAACAACAGACATCACAAATAAATATGCCATAACATACAAGTGGTTCCTTGTTCCAGCTGACACCCGTCAACTATACATGCTAGACGCCAAAATATGGGAGGTTTACAAACTTTTTGCTAGTGACATCCAGCATACAATACATCTCTAGAAATCTCTTGTTGCGCCCTCTTGAGAATCTTTTTCGAATAATTAAATTCCAAAATGTCTGAGATTTGGACTATTAAAGTTCATATTTCCTTGTACATCCCCCTTTCCCCCTTATTAGTGACAATATTTTGAGAATCACAAACAATATGAAATAATAATATAATTTACTAACGATCACATTATGTTAATCGGGAAAGGCCATCTACAGGTTACTTCCATTTCCTAGCCAGGTAAGACTAAAGATTTTACTTATTTTAGTGAATTTGCCACTAAATAAATTGAGCACACGACTCAAGTGTGACCAACTGTACTTAGATGCACGCCTAAATTCTTGCAGCTAACCAGAGCTTTATGCTTATAAAATAATAAACATATTGAGAAAACAATACTTCTGTTCCTTCATTTTGTCCAGTTTTTAGTATTCATTGATGGAATCTCTTTTTTAAATGTTCACAAGTCCCATGCACGTTTTCATCAAGACTTTTTCCGACTTCCTGGTTATTAAATCAAACATAAAATAAGATGTAATACGTTCTGCACTGTTTAAGAAGAGGAATGTCAATTAAACTTACTTAAAATGGTATTGTATGGTTTTTCAGAACCCGACTTAGTGACTGTCTTCCCTACTCCAGCCACAGCTTAGCGTAACATATTCTGATGTATATTTATGCATAATTTCTATTTTCATTTGCCAGTTTTGATGATAAACAACGACTTTGATTAAGATAAAAACTTAGTTTTTCACTGGTTTCCGCATTCTTTTAATTTTAATTCATGCGTTAATTTACCAATAAAGATAATAAGCACATTTTTAGAATTCTGAAACAAAGGCACCTTTCATCTTAAATATTTTTCCTATAGTAACAATTCTTAGTTTTTTTTTTGTTTTACTTAGTTTTAATATTAGTGATAGTACTTACTCTCCGTGTAAAAACTCAGACATGCACGATTTAATATAAAGTATAAAATGTGATGGGCTAAATAAAAATTAAAACTAGACGTAAAATAATATTCAACATGTTCTAGACTTAATACCGCTACGTGATAATAACCAGCCGCGAGATTATGTGTTGATATAGTCAGCTGTAATTAGCCATGAGAATAACAATCTGCTAGCGGAGCACTAATGAAAATAATTATACAGCTGGGACCAAGTTGTGTCATTAAGTACTGAAATAATCTTGATTTTCTCCTGCTGTAAATAATAAACCTGTAATTGGAGATATGCTAGAATATCTCTGCATGAAGAAGGAGTGGTGCTTACACACATAATGACCGAAAAGAATTAATTATTACAACAGCCAGAGGGAAGCATGGGGGGGGGGATAAATTGACAGCTGTAAACTGAGCAAGCTAGTCTATTTGTTGGCAATCTCGAAAGTTTCGAAGTGGAAAGTACTGAATGTCACTTTATCCAAAGGCCTACAGCTACGAGAGCAAATTATCTATTGTTCTTTAGTTGCAATTAACATTAACTTTAGGAAAATCTGCGATTGAAAATATACTAGGGCGTAATTCTCCAATTAATAGACATTAATGAGATCTGCTCGAATTTGTATATAACAATGTATCTACAGATTTTGACGTGAGCCATCCCTCCACATAGATCACAGTTTTATTAACTGTCTAAATGTAGGCATTAGCCAATCTGAATATACGAACTCTGGTTTATATATATATAAAGAGGCATACTGTTTGTACTTTAGCAACAATAACAATTTTTATTTGAGTGTTACCTCTCTTACTTCTTAGGCTCTACATTTCTAATAGGATCTGAGGCCTCTTCCAACATTCAACAACAAAGTAAGAATCGTCCTATTCCGCGCTTGAAGTTTCCCCTCATAACTTAATAACGATGAGGGAATTTGACTCGTATTACGTACTTTTTATTTATTTATTTAAATGAGTTCCGCATCACCGGGGATTTTCTCATAATTCAGTTGTGCACAATAAAGCGAATAGCAAAAAAAAAAAGAAAGAAACCGAAAAGGAGCGAACTATGGTGGTTTTTGATACGGTTCATTGGCATACCAGTTTTATATGAAACAAACAATATTGTATATGGAAACATCAGGGTGGTGAAAATAATATAAATGAAAATGTAAGTATCGACGGGAGAAAAAAAATAATAAAATAAGGAAAAGAGAAAAACAAAGAAATGAATAAATGAAAAGAAAAGATAAAATAAGGAAAAGAGACAAAACTTACAATGGATTGTAATTTATTTTCTAAGCATTTATTCTGGCTCTCCGATATGTTATCGCGCCTTGCGATTATTCAATTCAAAAGTAAAAGTATTTTTTATTTAGGATTCAATTTCTCTTTCCTCTAATTGTTTTGTAGTCAGCATTTTCCATTTTAATGACGTTAATGTGCTTAATTTGCACTACGTTAACATAAGAAATGAAGTATTTAGTCAACAAATTCTTTTACCATCTACGGTCGCCATCTCTCTGTTAAAGAGCAGTACACCATCCACGTTAAAATCGATATATGTATAACCGATAACAGAGGAAGAATTAATGCAAAAGCTCTATCGCTTAAACATAAAACATCACTTGATATTTTTTCTCTATCTAAGAAATTCATTAAGGGTACTATCTCAAATATTGCAACACCCTTAGCTGACATTTTTAATAAATGCATTATTGAAGGAAGTTATCCGGAACTTCTGAATCAAGCAAGAGTAATACCTCTATTACCCAAGCCAAAATGTGTTAATAAATATCTTCCAATGGAAACTCTATTATTAGTATACTATGGAAACATCCTTAGTCGGTTTACTTATAGTCTTATGCATTGGGGCAACTCCAAAAATCATATTTTAATATTTAAATAGCAAATGAGAGCAATAAAGTTTATATACAACAGAAAGTTGAGAGACTCCTGTCGTCCACTTTATAAGGAGTCGAAAATTCCCCTCAATATATATGCACCAAACAATATTGCTTGTGAAACAAAACATGAACTTGTTTTGCAAAAATAGTATAACACATAATCATAAAACAAGATACAAGAATATGCTTCAAGCCCTCAACCTCAAACATAAATATTTCGAGAAAAGCGAATCATTTTCAGGAGTAAAACTCTGTAACGCTCTGCCCGAATATATCAAATCTGTTAAAAAATACTTTTTGTTTAAAAATAAATTAAAGAACTTCATGTATGACAGATGCTTTTATACACAAGATGAATACTTTCCAAAATCTTCAATTATTAAATAAAAATACTATATATTTGTCATAAATATCGGTCTAAAATAATTTGTGATCAGGTACATTGTCTCTATAAGGTGGGACAAGTTTCTCATCAGTTATAACGCTTGTCCTACTTTAATCAATTTTTGTGTCAACAAAAAATAGTTATTTATTGTACAAGTGACGAAAGTAGATCATTTTACAACTCGAGTGAAACGCTTCGCGAGTGTGGAAATTTCCCGAGAGTTGTAAATTCTACTTTCGTCAGGAGTGTAATATTAAATTTTTTCTGTAATCGTGTAATACATGATCAGATCTAACCAGAATATGAACAAAATTAGGATGTTGTGAAGATTATGGTATGTTGTTGGTAGGTTATAAGCATGGTTGTGAAAGGTTATAAGCATAGTTATAAAACAACTAGTGATGATTGTGAAGTAGTGCAGTTATAAACAAGTGCAGGTTATAAACAAGGAAGGTAATTATTATTATATTTAAATTTTAAAATATATTGATTATTTCCACCAATAATTCATTCACATTTCAATTTATTTTGTTTAAAAAAATTCTTACAATGTTAAGAAACATTTAAAAGCATTTAATTTCCATCTTCAAATTATCTTTTAATTTATACTTATTACTAATTAAGAAGACAATTCACTTTCTTCACTCTATTGCAAAATGTTTCACTTTCTTCACTCATTTCAGTTTAGTAATGTTACCATTATTCAACGATTACAGAAAAAAAATGTATTTTTCGAGTTGAAAAAAATTGTACATATTTAAAGCTGTATTAAAATTTTTAATGAAACTAAATTATTGTATATAATTATTCAAATTGATGAATTTTATAGTATGTATTCTTAGAATTTGCCCTATTTTTTTAATGAATGTATTATATAAGTAGAAATTTAATACAATAACTAAAGAATTTAACTGGCATTGTTTATAGAAAAACAAAACAAAAAAACCGTTTGAGGTATCCTGTTATGTTATGATAACATTTAATGGAAATAAACAAATTTCATTTCATTTTACTGTTATATTTACAAGACAGTTTCCCCACATTGTCACTAGGTATCGTTCGTGTTTGAATATTTTATCATAATTAAAACAAAATGCTGGTTACTGTTCATTTGCTGTTTATATGATTTTTTTAAATGTGTTTTCCTTTTATCCTCTTCAACCTTTAACTAGTAACATAGACCTTGCATGTTTTAGCTGTTTCTTTTTTTTCTCTTGGAAGTAATATATTTTTTTTTAAATATTAATTATATGGTGCTATGAATCAAATAAATAAATATATTTTAGATATTACTTTTAAGGTAGTAATAATTATTGAATATTAATGTATTTTTGAAATATAAGAGTCTGTTCTAAAAATAATTATGGTTCTATTCGAGCGCTTTTCATTTTGAAACCATTTAAAATATGTGTTATCATTTTTCGAAATAATTTCCTAAGGTACTGAAAATCTAGTGGTGCAGTTGTTCTTAATTTCTATATTACGTTTTGTTTCAATCTGGTTACTGTTAAATATACAGTCTAAAGTATCTGATTTGTGTTAACAGTTTAAAATTCCCAAATTCCTGTTATTAATTTAATGTGCAACTAGGTGGTGCATGAATATGTCACCGATAAATGTAATGAATGTCACAGATTAAGCATAACCCACTAATAGCCGACTATTGGACTGTCTAAAAACACGAGGTTTCAATAAAGTACCCAGTACAACTTTTGACAGAATAGAAAATGTTACCCCAAGTGCACTCGATTGCCAGTAATGACGGCTCCTACAGACAGATTTGATAATAGAATGAATTTCACATTTTTATCTCACCTAAACATAATTTAATGCCAACCTGTAACTTTTTTTCTGAATGTTTGTGTGTTATTTTATTTCTATCGTTAATGCTTTTGGTTTATACGCCTTAGTATCAATCTAACTTTTAGTTTTTTTTTTTAGAAAGTATTACTTCTATTTTATTTGTGATTGCGGTGTTTTGAAATTGTGCTCAAAATAAAGAATAAAATGTTATTCCTTTTTTTTTCATTAATTTTTTAAAAAAAGTTAAATTATGCTAGAGGATACTAATTAGTTCAGATCGAACTAACGTTTTTGACAATAGAAGTAAGTAATTTGGAATTATGAGTTTACGATGGGACAATAAAGGAATCGAATATGATTTAATAGAGACATCTGACTTCACCTGAATGTAATGCCAGTTACTTCATTTTGACTTGTTTTTTGTTAATTTAATCATTTATGATAACATGTGCTTCCTGAATTTTCCATCAAATATGAGGCTACGGATTTTAACTGTTGACCACATCTCGTAATAAATAAATGTTTGTTTAGTGATTATTTTCATAAACAACAACCACTTCAAAAGAGTGTTGGGATCAGGGCATCACAGAACAGGTACAAACTTTACACTTGAGAACATTAGGGATGTCTGCACTTTCCATCACCTGCTGTTGATAGTCGGTAAGGCCATCAAGAAGCAGGTAGGTAAGCAGTCAGCTGGGAAGAAGGGAACTGGAACAAAAGTCCAGGTAAAAATTGGACCAAAGAGAAAACCTGGGTCAATCATTCTCAGTATTTTAATACATCAAAGAAATATTTAAATGGTTCCAAATAATAGCTTAATGTTTACAGATCTTTCCAATAGGAAATTAGTTTTGAGATTATTATACATTTATTTGATGAGCTCCACAACGAGGCGGTGAAGACAATTACATAAGTACATACCAACTATATTCTAGATACAAAAAATAACACTTAGCAATTCTAAACAAATACAATTTACATCATGACATGGACCTATAAAAAGCTACTTGTACAAATTTAAACTAACAAACACAAATAGATGCAAATGTGACAACGACACTGAATAGACATATGCC
Source organism: Riptortus pedestris (assembly GCA_019009955.1). Lineage (NCBI taxonomy): Eukaryota > Metazoa > Arthropoda > Insecta > Hemiptera > Alydidae > Riptortus > Riptortus pedestris. The sequence continues at coordinate 98,659,268 of CM032230.1, read as the reverse complement.
CACCTCTTATATGATTGTACATTACTTGACGGACCAAGAACAAAACTCATCAAGTACATTACCTTACAAAGCGGAAATTGGCCGACGGACAAACCAAAACTTTTACACAAACTAATGCATTAATACAAGAATTGGACACCATTTTATAGATCTACACCTTCTATTCATACACAAATGTAATGTTTACATATGTTTTTGTTTTTTTTTTCATTACTTTTCGAAATTGTTTTCTTTTCTTATTTTATTCTTATGTATTTGCATTATTATATTTTAAGGATTTTTGTTATTTCAATTATTGGTTTAGAACTATTAGTTTTGTAAAGACGTCTAACGCGCATTCTACCGTATCATCATCGAACTAATACGACTTCTTTTACTTCTCTTTTTTCAATGATTTTGTTAGCAAATACTTTTAATTCCCTATTTTGACTGACATTATATTTTTACTTATTGCTTTGTTATATATTTTTAAAATATTGATTTTTTCCATTTAAATTGTGTTTTCCTACTTTTCCTAATTACAATATATTCAAAAGTAAATGGAAAGATTTTTAAGAATGTATATTTTTCAACACGTTAACAATAACATAATTTGTAAATTTAATAATGCAATTTATATCAATTTCTCTCTTACTTATATTATTAAGTTTTTGGTGAATATAGGTAGTTCATTTTTCTTCTGGTAAATAGTGCAAATTTGTTCATCTTCCTATTTTCTTGAATGATTCAATCTACGAAATAAAATCTTTCCCAACCGAATGGGAATCTTTTTTTTCGGATAATTTTTACAGGGTGACGATAAGAATTACGAACCTGGAATTTACATGTATAATTAAATATTAGAAATCGGAAAGAGCGATGAGCAAATCGATTTACGGCGATCCCGTAGGGATCGGTTTGCCATTTGTGGCGATGCCGAAGGCCCCCTTGCTGGCGTGAGCTAGTTTATAATTATTGTATACGAACTATTATTGTTTACTTATTGAAATGTGTGTAGTATCCACAGTATGGAGCACACAAACCTTAAATAAACTCCCATGTTAGAGGAATATTCCGCGTGGAAAACAAGAGGCGATGTAGAGGTTTTTTTTTAAAAACGTTTCCAACTGTCACTTTGTTTGAGAGTGTGTGTGTCTGTGATAATAATAATAAGTCTTGTGTGCTGCGGGTCTTAGCTGCAGAATTAAAAAATTTCTACTGAGCGGGCTTACCTAAAAATACTCTCAAAAGCACAACACATTTAAATTCACTTAAAGAGATAATTAGGCAAACTCAGAAATTTGTATTATTAGATACTGCCAGGGTTGTAAGAAAATTCCTGAATACACAATGAAGGATCACTTTTTATCAGTTGGATAAATTATTCCCAGGTAAAAGGTTTTCCAGGAAACAGATAATGAACCGCATCACCCATCCCCCCACTCATTATAATAATAATAATAATAGCTTTCATACTCCAATAATTACAGATTAATAAGTTAAATAACAAAATGAATGAATATAAAACTGAACAAAATATTGACATTCTCAGTGAATATAGTATAGTTAAAGACTGAAATAGTGAACAACACTAATCTGATATCAGATAGGCAAAGGTACAGAACTCATAGAAACATTATTTCTTTTTCACTCACTTTATTATTATCACTCTTCATGTTTCAACGCATCATCAGGGTATAATATCCTTATTACTAAATAACGGAGTCAGCCCACGGCCTAGAGAGACATATTTCTCTAGACCGGCAAACAATACACTAATAAGAAGGCACAACCTGCCAATGCTGCCATAAATCAATACAAGATTACAAATCAATATTGCTAAAATACACCTTTACAATCTATGTTTTTATTATAAAAAAATACGCGATGAGCTCAATATCTCATACTATTTTAACTATACATCATAATTACAAAAACGTTAAAACGTTTTACTCCAGAAGGAGATTATGAAAAAAGAGTGTTTATGTGCCTAAGACTGCACGACATTTCAAGTGACAGAGAGACTAGTATGATCTACACGGACACCAAAATTAACATAGACCGCATTTACAATAACGAAAACCATAACTAACAGACTGAACAGATCCGAAAACTAATTACACTATGTAGACAGAAGAATGAAATAGTGGCACTAGCATGGATAAAAGGACACTCGAGAAATTTAGGAAATGACACTGCAGGCCAACTTGCAAATACAGCTTCAAGAGACTAAGCGATACCTATTACCTACTCTAAACTGACTCAACAGACCATTAAAATTCTTTTGATATACGAATCTTATAAATAATGGGAGGAAAGATGGACAAACACTCCTAAAGGAGGACAATTGCATAAGTACATACCAACTATATTCCAGAGACAAAAATTAGTACTTAGCAATTCTAAACAAATACAATTTGTATCAGGACATGGACTTAGCAATTCTAAACAAATACAATTTGTATCAGGACATGGACCTAGGAAAAGTTACTTGTACAAATTTAAACTAACAAACTCAAATACATACAAATGTTACAATGAGACTGAACAGACATTTGACTACCTCTAATATGACTGTGCACTACTTGACGGACCAAGAACAAAACTCATCAAGTACATTACCTTACAAAACGGAACTTGTTGATGGAAATTCAACAAGGGATTTAATGCATTTATACAAGAATTGGACACCATTTTGTAGATCTACCCCTGCTTATACACATACTTAATGTTTGCATATGTTTTTTTTCTTATTTATTTTTCTTTATTGTTTTTATAATGTTTATAATTATTGTATACGAAATATTATAATTTAATTACTGAAATGTGTGTAGTGTCCTAAAGATGGAGGACACAACATTTAAATAAATTCCCACTTTAGAGGGATACTCAGGATATATATATATATATATATATATATATCGATCTATATATATATATATACACACACACTCACACACACACACACACATGAGTCCCATTAATGGACATGAGCTGTATCAACTAGCTGTAGACCTCCCCTTTTTAATGAAAGCAACTAAGGAGGAAAGGTTAGAGGAGTGCGAAAATACTTGTCCTTATATACAGAAAACTTGTTTAAGCTTTTTTTTCTATTTATCATAAAATGCCAGTAAATTTTGTTATTATTAGTATTATATATACGATTTTTTCTAATTCTTTGAAACGGATATATCTATGCCAATTTTAAATGAAATAATATTAATTGAAGTGCCGCAAAACATGTTAGTTCAAGAGTAGTGTCACATAAGAATTTTATAACCTTCATTGTGTAAACAGAATAATCCTGGGAACTGATTTTTTTTTCTTTCATTGTAGTATCACCTAAAACAGCAAAAATTACAGAATATCAAAAATAAAAGTACTAAACTTCATAAATTTTTGGGCTGCAATTACGTTAAACATTTCAATCAGAATTTCGTTAGCAATTTGTTTTTTTAATTCTTAACAGACACATTTACAGATAAGTAACAGTATTGATTGCTTTTAAACCTTAATCCTAGTTTATTTTGCTTAATCCTTAGACATTTGTTAATATATATATATATATATATATATATATATATATATATATATATATATATATATATATATATCCTTCCATAGGAACACTAGAGATAGAAACACTCATGATTTTGGCATTCAATTTGCTTACTGTCAAACAAAACCTGTTGTTCCCAACCAAAAATATTTGAGCATTAACAAGACAACAAAAGAAATAAATCTTTTCTCGAGATTCTTCCTGTATACATTTAAATTTGTTAGAAAGCCTGCATGAAAAAAGGGCTTGGGAAAAAAAACTTATGAGTGGTCGACTTAAAGGTGAAAAAAAGCTTGAATTCAACATCTGTGGAGCATTCAATTTCTATATAGGAATCAGTCGCAACAAAACCAACCCAACAGGTATAATGGGGTGCCCAAAAGTGTCCGATGACGTGGTCTAATTCGCTCCAGGGTTTTCGTCTGCTTACAGTTAAACGTACATTAGGGGTTGTTGATTACTATGCCATATGTTTAGCCACAAATTGGCTTATGAAACTCAAAATTTAAGATTTCCTAGTCGAAAAGCCAATGTCCACTCTCTGCTTCTAGTAACAGAATTCTAGAGGATTAAATCATGTCGTGGGCGTGAGCCAGACGTTATGCTAAAAAAATATGGCTACTAATAAGTCAGGTTGTATGTTAGCTTAAACCAACAAGGTCTATAATAAACATTTGCATGACTAGGTTGCCGCACTTAAAAATTTTAGTAAAACATAAATGGAATAAACATGAAATAAACCTGGAATAAACATGAAATTAAAATGTAATAAACATGAAATAAAAATGTAATAAACATGAAATAAAATTGGAATAAAAATAAAATAAAAATGGAATGAACATGAAATTAAAATGTAATAAACATGAAACAAACCTGGAATAAACATGAAATAAAAATGTAACAAACATGAAATTAAAATGTAATAAACATGAAATAAAAATGGAATAAACATGAAATAAAAATGTAATAAACATGAAATAAAATTGGAATAAAAATAAAATAAAAATGGAATGAACATGAAATAAAAATGTAACAAACATGAAATTAAAATGTAATAAACATGAAACAAGCCTGGAATAAACATGAAATAAAAATGTAACAAACATGAAATTAAAATGTAATAAACATGAAACAAGCCTGGAATAAACATGAAATAAAAATGTAATAAACATGAAATATAAATGTAATAAACATGAAATATAAATGGAATAAACATGAAATAAAAATGGAATAAACATGAAATATGTTATAAACATGAAATAGAATTGGAATAAAAATGAAACAAAGATGGAATAAATAGGAAATATAAATGTAATAAACATGAAATATAAATGGAATAAACATGATATAAAAATGTATTAAACATGAAACAAAGATGGAATAAACAGGAATTATAAATGTAATAAACATGAAATATAAATGGAATAAACAAAAATATACATGATATAAAAATGTATTAAACATGAAATAAAGATTGAATAAACAGGAAATATAAATGTAATAAACATGAAATATAAATGGAATAAAAATAAAATAAAAATGGAATAAACATGATATAAAAATAGAATAAACATGAAACAAAGATGGAATAGACAGGAAATAAAAATTAAATAAACATGGCATAAAAATGGTATAAACTTGAAAAAAACAATTCCCCTTTATTTATTGGGTGAATTGAAGCCGCGTCAGGGGACCCAGAACAAAACATCAGCAAAGCCGCTTTTCTCCACGGTTTATTCAGAAAATCCTTTTCTAATGGAATGCTATTTGCAGAATAAATACTTTATATAACCTCAAATAAAATAGCGTGCAAGAGAATAAAAGCTCTAATCAACACCATGAAGCCCCAATACAAGTGAGTCTACTTGAGAGGAGTAAAATTTGTTAGCAAAGATCTTCATAAAAATCCTAAGTACATGAATCAATCAGAACCATTAATTAAGCCACTTAAGGTCTTCTTATTTTAGCAGTTAAACGTTTCATATATGATATAATATGTCATGACCAAGAGTATATGATTTTAAATGCTATTTTTCACAAATGAAGTTAAGATTTTGACACACCTAGTTGATAGATGTATAGAACGCCGCCTTCTTGAATGGCAACAAATTTATAAAAGTCCTTCACTCATTAGCTTACTCAGCTAAGCTTGTTTCCAGGAACGGCACATAATGGAGGCAGTGTTGTACCGACATGGATTTTCATCTATAACAGTGAAACTCTACTTAAACTGTACATGAGATTTTTAGTGATTGAATTAAAGGGAAAACCACATCGGTAAGAATTGGTTCACATAAAAGCCAAAAACGCCTCGTAAATACAAATATCTCCGTTGGTATTAATCTTTCAGACCAGTATTTGGAGAATTATTACAATTAAGATGTTCCATTATATAACGTGTTTTCTCTAATACCAGCTTTCTCCCAAGGCTGTTGGGACCCCCCCCCCCATACACCTGAACTAAGAAGACCAAAACAAAATAACCAATCATATGGCTGAAGATCCCTGCTTGCAAAAATATTTTAGATGTCCCGAATAATAACTTAAATCTCTATAAGCAACGTATTAAATACATTAATGAAAAATTAGTCTTCTTATTTTGAATCTAATATTTTTATATATTCTTCATTTTTTCTTGGCTCGGATCACCTTAAAATAACATTTTTTCGCATAAACTTTATTGATACCGCCTTACATGTTTATTGGTATATATACCACTTATTCAGCGGCTCTCCCTTTTCAAAAAATAATAACATTAATTTTTTTTAAAAAATAAAAACATTAATTTAGCAAAACCCTATGATAATTCTTTACTAGATAGAGTATTAATAAGTGTCCATTTACGGATATATTTACTAAATCTAAAAGGAGATTATTACTTACATTTCTGAAGCGTCTATTTCCCCCCTTGCGACTGGCGTCACTGGAGAGGTCGTTAATACTAAGGTTCCCGAAGTAGGTTGAGTCAGCTGATTACAAATCGATTATTTACATGCCAACCTTGAACTCGATTATTTCGCGTCAAAATTTAAAATCGATTATTTTATTTTAAGATAAAATGTTATAGAATATATGATTGAGGTATTTAATTTCTGTTTTTTTTTTTTGTTTACAGCGTCTTTTCTATGTTTTATTATGTGAATATTCTCTTTTATTTTTCGTTTAGTGTTATTTATTAAAAAGGATTTGAATAATTCAGATGCTTTGAACAACCCTGAAACTTTTTGAAATATAATTTTTCATATATTCTTAATATTTTCGTGGCAAGAGTCACCAATAAAAATATTCAAAGTATCTTAATAAGTCAACTATTTTTTTATTTAAATTGAATACAGAGTTAATGCCTAAACTTATCTGACTTAATTAATTAATTCTCCTGAAGAAGTGTTAGAGTTTTTATCATAAAGTTATAAATTTTATATTTTTATACCTATTAATGACGAAGACATACTAAATAATATTTGTTAGGTAGAATATATTCTTCATGATATAGATGTCAGTACAAAAACAAAAAATAAAAACCTGTAGCCATTTGACTGTTTAAGAAAATAAATGTATTTGACCCAGTCAATAGTGGCGTTTCATGAATTTTAATAAGTATTTATATATATATATATATATATATATATATATATATATATATACATACATATAAACAAACAAACAAATTAAGCTGCCCCTTTCTTTGGGGTACCTATCAAGGTTAGCCACCTTATCTGCCTTATTTAAGGTAATTATATCCATTCTGAGTTTTGTTGAGCTTAAGTCAAAATTTATTGTGGTATAAATGGAAATACACTATTTTGATATACGCTTTTAGAATATTTGTTGACATTTGTCTTATTTCTTCAGTCCTTATGTTAAGGTCTAGAAGATATTGTGCAGTCGACTTGAGTATAACTCCTTTTGATCGAAACAGTAACCCATTAACTGTCCCATGTTCTACATTGTATTTTTCTTTAAAATATGGACAGCATTGGGTGTTGATTCCTATTTTTTATATATATATATATATATATATATATATATATGTTAAAATTTGATATTTTGATTTTCCCCATTGTAAATTAAGCACCAACTGAAATAACCTTAAAACTTTAGTAGTAGAGTTTCCATTGTAATATATTACATAGATCATTTCAACTAGACATGAAGAGACTTCAGTTTCTTACTTAGTTTAACAATTTAACATGAGTCATCTCATAATGCCTTCCGTGAAAAATGGACAAGGCGTTTGGTATAAAGGCTATAATGGTAGGAAATAAGATTCCTACGAGTTACTTTTTCAATACTCTCCAAGAGAACCGATGAGTGTCATATCCTTTAACGCACGATCGGTTTTTTTTTCCTGGAACAAGCTCTTGGCAGAAGAGTATGACGAAGCGGGTGAGAGAGGCGTACCAAGAATACATAATGGCTGGTGAGATCTGGCAGGTACTCATGGGAAAACAGTGAATCAGATCACTGCTTGAGTCACAGTTCCTAGTCACCGGTTCTACAAGTCCAAGGCCACCTACCCCCACCAGACTCACGGTCCAACCACATTCCTCTTTCACCATCCAATCACCTTCCTACCGCTCCATTTCCTTTCCTTTTTTTTTTACATTCGGCTTCATTGAAAGAAACTGCTCCAGAATTTAAAAAATACTGTCACGCAGGGGCTGCGTGAACTAAGCAAATTGTAGTAAGATTGGTAATATACAATTTTCGTTCCGAAGCATAATAACGGATATATTACGAATTTTCGAAATCTCCCCTTTAAACCCCCTCTCCCACGGGTCGGATTTCAGCCGTAAACGAACTTGATCTTTAGTTTTACTTAAACCGTTTAAATTTCGGGTTGGGTTACGAGCAAACAAAAATAGCGACTACTAGAGAGTTAGTCATATATAAATAATTTTGAACGGACCTCATTTTCGTCACCTCCTTGGTAGTATCGATGGACATTTGAGAAAATTTGTAGAAAATACCGTCATGAGTATGACCTCAATAGCTGATTTCCCTTAAGGGGAATAAGCTTACTTATATGATTTTATGACTTTCACAATTTTATTTGACAGCAATTCTCGAGCCGTAAAAGTTGAATGAGAACAATATTTGTTTTTTAGGCTTCAAATAATGTGCTTTATAATATAACGGCTTATTGCTATTATGGCATGAGTAGGAGGGGGTTTACTGAAGGTTGAAATCAGAAAAATAATAATCAAGATAATAATGAAAAAACGTACATAACAACATACATTAAAGATTAATTCTATATAAATTTTCGATCCGACGCATAATAACGGAAATATTTGGAATTTTCGAAATTCCCCTCCTTCATACCCCTCCTCCCACTGGTCCGATTTTAGCCGTTAACGACCTTGATCTTACATAAAACGTTTAAATACCGAGTTTGGTATAGATCAGAAAAAAATTGTGATCTCTAGAGCGTTAAAATCCCATCTTGAGTACATCCTCAATAGCTGATTTCGCTTAACACCTTCACTGCGGAGCCTCGCAGCATATGCGAGGTCCGGAGTCACTCCCTGGTGCGGGCCTCGCATACGTTGCGAGGAGCGTCGCCTCGCCCTCCATTCGTTCTAGAGACCTGAAGGTTGGAGTGGGGAGAACCTCCGCACTCACAAGCATTCAGTAGTGTTCTGACCACCGTCTGGCCAAGTCGTTTGCAGTTTCAAAAATTTTTGGGGTTATTATTTTTTATGGGCCAACTTGTCTCTCCATCAGAGGCTCATTCATTATTGGAGGTCCATATTCCCCTAAAGTACCCCTGCTTTCCCTTCAATGATGTCACGAGACACGTTTCTCCGTATACTGAGAAGCCTGCACTTCTTCACAGAACCACAAGACCCGAACGTTGAGCATGATCCGCTGTATAAAATTCGGCCTCTGTTAAATCTTTTTGTTGAGAGGATGAAAGAGATATACTACCCCTTTCAAAGAATTAAGTTTGGACGAGTCCATGATGCTTTGGAGGGGTAGGCTATTCTTTCGCCAGTATATCGCTAATAAGCGCCACAAATATGGAATAAAGATTTATATGTTGACTCAACCTGACGGTCTTGTGCTGAAGACGTTAGTCTACTCTGGGCCAAGGGATCCACAAGTTGGAGGGAAAGGACACTTGTATAAAGTTGTCAGACATTTGGTTGATGACTATCTCGGCCACGGCCATGCCATTTACGCTGACAACTTTTATACGTCTGTCCCCATGGCCCACGAGCTTCTGGATCAGGGTACCTATCTTACTGGTACTCTGAGAAAGACTCGGAAGGGCAACCCAGCTGATATAGTGGGGGCTAAGCTCAAAAAAGGAGAGATAAAAGAGAAATTTACTGTTAAGGGTGTGTCCGTTTTCAAATGGCGCCACAAACGAGATGTCATTATTATTTCATCGGAGTTTGATGCCCAGATAAAGGCGGTCACGAGCAGGGGGAAGACCGTCGAGAAGCCCGAGGCAATTATTAATTATAATAAATATATGGGCGGTATTGACAGGTCCGATTTATGATTTCATAACCAATTACGAAATAAAGAAATTTCCCATTACTAAACGAAAGTTTCTGTTCAGGTGGTGTATTTTCAGCTATATAAGTTCATTTTGGATAAATATGATTTTCATATATATCTATTCCATTATTATGTTTACTTTATATGCATTTGTAACCTAATAATCGTATTTCTTCCTCCCTATGCGACGTATGCAATGTCCGCACACGACAGTGCACTAGGTAGAGAAATACACACAAAATGTTCTGTCTTGAGGGTTTGCCTACCTAATTCACTGCCGTGTGCGGACCTCGCATACGTTGCGAGGTTAAAAAAAATACGATTATCGTTGTTAAAAATGCATAAAAATTACCACAAATAGGTTTTTACTTAGTTTGAACAACTTTAAAACAGAAAAAAAAAAAAAAAAAAAAATCGTTTTTTGGAAGTGATTTTCGATTCGGGCATCCGCAGCGAAAGTGTTAAGGGAAATCTGCTAAAAGGAACTGAGCAGCAATGCAAGGTATCGAATCACTCGTAGGATTATAATGTTTGTCATCTGCTACAATTGGAATAAATGAACATATAAACATCGATTTTCTCAGCAAGGAACAGATTAATCGTGTAATTTGGGGTCAGCAGATTCCCTCTAAGGGAAATGACCTATTGTGGTTGTATACATGACGCGATTTTTGAAAACTTTCTCTCAAATGTCCATGGAGATGAAAATAATGAGGTCCGTTCAAAATGGTATGTTACAACTTTAGCGGTCGTGATTATTGTTTTATCGCTGCAAATCTCGATATATAAGCGTTTCATGCAAAACTAAAGATCAAGTTTGTTAACCTATAAAAAAAATAATGATATCTCGATTATTATGCATCGGATCGAAATTTTGTATAGTACTAATCTTCTTGTAAATTTAATTGTCTATAAATGTTGGTATATAAATACATTATTTTATCTAAGGTTAATATTAACCGTGATATTTGGAATTTTTAGTTTTCAGCCTTCAATAAACCCCCACTCCTACTCATGTTCTAATAACAATAACCTGTTATAACATGAACCCCTTTATTCTGAGATTAAATACCGAATTTTGTTTCTGTTCTTTAGTAATATGCGAGATACATACAAAATCATCAATTAAGGTTTTACATACTTGACTGGAAAATCTTTATTCGATCTATACCATACTCGAATATTTAACCGTTTTATTCAACACTGAAGATCATATTCTTGATTGACAGAAATCGGACAAGGAATAGAGGGAGTGTTTATAGAGGGAGCATAATTCGAAAATTCAAAATGTCTTCGTTATTATGAGTCGGATCGTAAAATGTTAAAGAGTGAATCTTGTAAAGCTATTGAAGCTTTATAATTTTTATTCAGAGCATTGTTTTTGTAGCTCATGTACTAAAACGAGTTATTCGTATTTTCTTATTTTCAGGCTTCAGTTACCCCTCCCCCCTCGACTCATCTGTTTTTTTCAAAGAAAAAGAGAATATGTAGTGAGTGAAATCACAAGTGTGCTATACCAGCCCGAGGGAAATCTGCTTAGTATACGCAGCCCCTGCGTGACGGGCTTTTGGCAGTGATATTGAATCATTATATGATAATAATAGTTATTTATTATACAAGTGACGAAAGTAGATCATTTTACAACTCGAGTGAAACGTTTACCCACACGAGCGAAGCGAGTGTGGTAATTTCACGAGAGTTGTAAATTCTACTTTTGTCACGAGTGTAATATTAATTTTTTTCTGTAATCGTGTAATACATGATCAGATCTAACCAGAATATGAACAAAATTAGGATGTTGTGAAGATGTTGAGGATGTTGTTGGTAGGTTATAAGCATGGTTGTGAAAGGTTATAAGCATAGTTATAAAACAACTAGTGATGATTGTGAAGTAGTGCAGTTATAAACAAGTGCAGGTTATAAACAAGGAAGGTAATTATTATTATATTTAAATTTTAAAATATATTGATTATTTCCACCAATAATTCATTCACATTTCAATTTATTTTGTTAAAATAAATTCTTACAATGTTTAGAAACATTTAAAAGCATTTAATTTCCAACTTCAAATTATTTTTTAATTTATACTTATTACTAATTAAGAAGGCAATTCACTTTCTTCACTTGTGAAGAAAGTGATTACTTTCTTCACTCTATTGCAAAATGTTTCACTTTCTTCACTCATTTCAGTTTAGTAATATTACCATTATTCAACGATTACAGAAAAATATATTTATAGCCCATTCTGTAATAGATTCATAGATATGCATTGCCTAGTTGAAATGCTTTCTTAGATATGTATGCTCCAGCTTGTAAGGCATTTGTTAATATACTAAACTACCCGACTTTTATCGGAAAATCTTTAGAGACTGAATAACGATAGTATATTTTTGGAAAGTCTTCACTACGCACAATATTTTAATTCTTCCGTGTTAAAATGTTTTGCCAACATGCCTTACCAGGCATTCTAAGTTACCACCTCTTATGAAGAGCACAGCTTATGACGAGTTGTAGAGGCGAAGAATAAAAGAAAATACTCCCTCTCAACTGTAAACAATATAAATCATAATCAAGAACAGCATTCATCATTATAAATTGCCTTAGCTGAAGTAGCTTTGCTCAGGAAATATTTAAACTGAATGATGAATGGCAATGTTTTATTCATTTCAAGGCTATAGTAAAACTTATCTGTCTATGTATTTCCTTTTATTACCTTTACAACTTTCTGAGGACATGGAAAATCGATGTACTATTGTTATTAAATTATGTCATTTTTGTGTGTTTTATTTAATTTTAATAAAATTATTTCTTGTATTTATAACTAAGCTATTTAGAATAGGTAATAATATAACATATTTTCTTTCTTCTTTCATTATCTATAAATCCAACTGGATAAAAGCCCATTCAGGAAATATTGGAAACGAACAAGCCGACAAGTTAGCAAAGGAAGCAGCTCAAGATACAAAAATAATTCCAGAATTCTCTCTCGTACCGCTCTCATACATTAAAAAAGACTTACGTTCCGACACAATACATAAGTGCAACAGAGAATGGACGACATGTAACAAATCTTACAGCTTACATCAATACATACCAAATATAACAGAACTACAACAGAATTAAGAGTCACCATCACAAATGCACACAATTTCTAATGAACATAGACAGACAGGACATTATATAACAAGATTTAAAATTCAAGACAATGACAAATGTACTTGCGACTTACAGACAACACAAACGTTTCTACATATACTTTATGACTGTATAACATTTAATCAAAATATATGAAATTTAATAATAAACGTAATTTTAAAAGGAGGTAATTGGCCAGAACCACCTCATATTATATTTAATAAATATAATAAAGAACTTATAAAGTTTATCAAAAGTATAGATATGGATGTAGCAAAAATACATTAGAATGTAATGTTGATTGTGAGGAATGGGAATTATAATTCAATATATTTACCTTACATAGACTCGCAAATTAAACATCGGTTGAGTTTAACTTTAATTGATTGTTTTTTTTTTTGTTCTTATTTTATCTATTTATTTTTTCATTTCAATTTATTAATTTTATTTGTATTTATCTTACTTATTTTAATATTTCATTTTCTTATTATTGTTTTATATTATATTCGAGTAAATAGTTGCTTAACGTGAATATATTGTAAAATAAAAATGTATTTAAACATAATCATACATGTAATATGCCATGTGGCAATGGAACATGTATTCAAATAAATAACTCCTCATAGGGTTACTATGAGGAGAAAAAAAAATCTATAAATCCAACAGGCATCAACACCTGATGGCAAATGAAATGAAATTAAATTTCATTAGGCGCAATTCTTCTATTTGACTTTTTTTTCTTAATTTGTGTATTTATCTACTGTGAACTGAAGTACTGTGAAACGTTAACCTGTTTTTTTTTTTACTTTCGATGGAATAGATTATTCTTTTTCGACAAGTTGAGATATTCCAAATTATAGTGTTGCAAAAATTAAATACACCAGAGAAGGAACCGCGTGATTGGGGAGTGCGGAGGAGTTCAAAGAAGTGCCGCTAATTGGTCGCGTCCTTACTAGTCCCTTCTAGCCCTTCTTGGAAAAGCCTTGGTCTCACTCTGCCCTCCATTTAAGCCTGTACAGCTAAATCTAATTATAGCCGTCTCCCTGGAACTTCTAGACCTTTCTCGAACTGGAACCTTCTATGCCTAGACACTTTTACAAGGATTTATAAGGAAGTCTCACAGCACCCCACAACCAGTTTAAGGTCAGATGACTTGATGGTCACATCGGTGCTACAGTGCGACTTATTGCAGTGCGGAAAAGTGTTGTGCCGTGAAGAACAGTGTTGTGCCGTGACTGTAAGTAACAGTTTAGTGCGTGTTTAAGACAGTGCAGTGCCGCGAAGTAAAGGACAGTGCAGTGCCGTCGTTTTATGTGAAGTTCAGTGACCGCGAGTGAATTATTGGACTGTGAAATCTGAAGAACAGTGACACTATCACTGTAATATTGTGAGTAGTAATAATTAACCAAGAGTATTGTGCATTGTGAAATAAATTGTGCAGTGATAAACTGTGAAACTTGTGTGTGTTTAATTTTTGCAATCCAAAAGAACTCATATTAACAACGTTTATTGCTGGTTTTGCAATAAAACGTAACAATATGTTATTTCTTAAAGGACTTTCTTTTCTTTTTCATTCGTTATTGTTATTCCAAGAGACAAATAGCTTTATAAAATTAATTATGTTCATGTATATTTATTGTTTTTAGTAAAGCCTTCTTACATCACGATGATACGAGAGTACCATTAAACGGGTAATAGATTAAACAAGATGGATTACAATAAGATATTTCGAATTACTATTAAGAAAAATTGTGACAGTCATAAAATTATGCTTTAGCTGATTCCCCTTAAGGGAAATCAGCTATTGAGGTCATACTAAAGACGCAATTTTTGACAAACTTCCTCAAATGTCCATCGGCCCTACACTGGGGGTGACGAAAATGAGGTCCGTACAAAAGTATATATATATATATATATATATATATATATATATATATTTATATTTATATATATATATATGTGTGTGTGTGTGTGTGGTGTGTTGTTCTTTTCGGAGTTTGGGTCAATGTGGGTGAAATGAATCTTAGTTTATGCCGATATTTCGAGAATCTTTATTTTCTCTTCCTCAGGGCTGTAAAAATTACATGTACTACATTATAATATTATAATGTAGTACATGTAATTTTTACAGCCCTGAGGAAGAGAAAATAAAGATTCTCAAAATATCGGCATAAACTAAGATTCATTTCACCAACATTGACCAAAACTCCGAAAAGAACAACACACCACATATAAATACAACCTGGTCGAAAACATCAGCACAATTATATATATATATATATATATATATATGACTAACACTCTAGTAGTCGCTATTTTTGTTTAATCGTAACCAAACTCGAAATTTAAACGTTAAGTAAAACTAAAGATGTTAAACTGAAGATGTTAAGTTCGTTAACGGCTGAAATCCGACCAGTGGGAGAGGGGTTTACAGGGAGTATTTGGAAAATTCGTAATATCTCTGTTATTATCGAAAACTGTTATGAAACCAATCATAATGTAAATGTAATGTTCTATAAATTTTGTTGAGTACGTTTCAATATCTTGATTATTAACCGAGATATTTGCATTTTTTTTATTTTCGGCCTTCAGTAAACCCCCCACTCCTACTCATGTCATATTAACAATAAGCTGTAATATTATTAAGCACTTTATTTGAAGCTTAAATACCAAATATCGTGTTTTATTGAACTTTTGAAATAAATGCAAATACGTGACGCACGTGGGAGATCTGCTTAGTTAACGCAGCCCCAGCGAGACAGACTTTTTACTTATAATGGAGACACGACGTAGGGTGTTGGTGGGCTTTCTAATTCAAACTTCATCCTCCGATATCTCAAGTCCAGGAATCATTCCTTGTAAAAAGAAGTAAGGTAATCGGAAAGACCTAATTTTCAGTGTCATCTTTATTTATTTATTGCTTGTAGGCACTAAACATTTGAGAGCTATTCGTGCCTGTGGTCCAAGTGTCCACACATCTTGGGTCCTTCATCATGCGATGTGAATGGGATATTTGTATTTATTATATAAGAAGAGGTTCCATTTGGCAGTTTGAAATCAAGAACTTCCCAATAGAATCAGTTATGAGGCTTAATCTGGAACACTCTCTTCTATAGTAAGTAGTATCAATAATAGTCTGCCGAGTCAATGAAGTCATAACTCAATTACACTTTTCAATAAATCAATATTTGGAAGTGTACAGTCGCAAAACTATAATTTTAATTATATAAATGGAACTTAATATTTAAAAATTCTAAAGGAATAAAGAAATATACCCATATACGCTAAGAGGCGTTGTAAGGGAAAGTGGGCTAACAAAAAGCAACATTGTAATTATCTCCGTTTCTATAAAATAGATCAAAAAGTATTTAATTCGGGCATCTCTTTATATCTATTCTGAATTCAGAATATATAGGAATGAACAATTCTGAATTTTTCTTCCGCCTACCACCCCCTTCCCCTTCCTCTAAAAAGTTATGCTAGTTAGTAAACTCAGATCTACAAATTTTGAAAGAAGGTCATATTCCAATTTTCATTTATAATGTACATTCTGATAACAGTTATATATATACACTAGCTCAGATACCCGGCTTCGCCTGGGAATTGATTTGAGGCTGAATGGGATGGTATTTTTTTGGCAAGGCTGTACTTTGAACAATATTTGGACATTTACCCCTCCCAGTGTTTAGGGTTAATACCCGTTGTTGGCATTTGTTAATAATAAAATTAATTTTTATGTAAGTCTTCACTGTCCTCCAAATTCCCATATTTCCCGTCTCCGGTGAAATATGCAAAGATTTCAGTTATTAAGGACAAAAATTAACATAGATTTGAATTAATTTTTCCAGGCGAGGTACCTCATAGTTCAAATTGGAATGAATTGTTGAGCATATAAATATTTCTACGCAAATTATTTGCTCCACGCATTGTTCCTGGAGAAATGTATAAAACAAAAGTTAATCTAAATAACAAAGTAAAAAACTTTTGTTATGTGTATGTTTGTCGAAAAACAAATAGACAATGAAATATCGCGAATTTTTATTTCAGGCCTCCCTTATAACCCCCACTCCCGTTCTAACCTAAAAATTTTAATATAGCTTATAATCATGGAAGAATTAATGCTAATTGACATACCGAGTTTTTTTAAGTTCGGTTTAATCGTTAGCGCCCAATGAAATAGTTGACTCCCGCTATAATTTTTAGCGTATAACGCCTTTATACTTCGGTATACGACGATAGTGTATATAAGAAAAGTTTCTCTAAATAACAAAATAAACAACTTTTGTTATGTCAATATTTGCCGAAACTCCAATAGGAAACGAAATATCGCTATATTTAATTCCAGGCCTCCCTTATAACCCCCACTCCTGCCCATCTCTAGTAATGTTGGTATGGCTTGTTATAATGAAAGCGTTAGTGCTAATACACATACCGCGTTTTATTTATTTCCGTAGGGTCTTTTGTCCCAAATAAAATTGTTCACTTCCGCTATAGGTTTTAGCATATATCTCGTTTATAATTCGGTATACGGAAAAAGTGTATATAACAAAAGTTACTCTAAACAACAAAACAAACAACTTTTGTAATGTTCATATTTGCCGAAAAACCAATAGGAAACGAAATATCGCTATTTTTTAGGTTTCGGCTTCCCTTATAACCCCCACTCCTGTTCGTCTCAGAGGACATTAGTATAGCCTAAAGTCGAAGTTGGATTAATAGTAATATACATACCAAGTTTCATAAAAAATCGGTTCAGCCGTTTATGCGTGAAAAGATAATAAACAAACAAACAAACAAACAGACACGAAAGAAACAAAATGCAGTTATGGTGTCTATGACATGTGAAACGAAAAGTTATCGGGATATTTCGCGAAAAAAATCTATGCACAGACAGAGGTTACAATTATATATATATATATATATATATATATATATATATATATATATACACAACTCTCATTCTTGTTACTTGGTGTTCTTGTCATCTATATTCATCGAAATTAAAAACCTTGGTTACTCTCACAATCCTCCCTAAGTGAAAATGCGCTGAAACATACATCGTAATCACTAGAGCATAATAATAAATTTACAGTTGAACCCTCGACGACCCTACCCTCCCTCTGGCCAAAAAAAAAAAGAGAAAAAAAAAGCCCTACAAGGAAAAAAGACAGAAAGAATTCTGGTGGGCTCGACAGTGTGTTCGGCAACTATATTATTTCTTATGTTGAATATTAAATTATATGAAGGAGAGGGGACCCTCGACAAAAGGGTAGCTTCACATTAATAAAATATCCAGGCAGAGTCGAGGGATAAAAACAACGCACCGGGAGGGGGGTCTGTGTGGATTAGAATTAGCATAAACGAGAGAGCATGGTATAGAAGAGGAAAAACCATCCACACCCCCAGGGGGTGGCCAGGCCATTCTAACTACTCCTCTACTCAGTATTTGTGGCAATTTTTATTTCTCTGAATATTTAAACAGAATTTGTTAATTACATAATGTTTTCTCTGCTACCACCCCTTCATTGTGAGAATTTATCACTCTCTAGCCACATTGCTGGGAACGTTGCCGGGGTTTTTTTTCTGTTATTGCTGCACCGGCTCGATCCAGGGTCCATTCAATGTGGTCGCAAACTCTATATGGCTGTGGATTAGCGATATTTGTTAATCACTTTATATTTTCAACTCTCTCTACTGCAAGCCATGTTGGAAATATCAGCCACTGAGACAAAAGAAAGAGAAATACCTCAACTGAAAAACATTCAATTTAAAATAACCTCTCTTAGTTTGAATATAATTCCTCCATCGCCCAAAAAGTTACTGATATACCTTGATTAAGGAAACAGAAATAATGATGAATTTACTATATTTTCATTTTGACGAATATGATGGAAGAGGTAACATGTCTATTTTCAGGTCACGTATGGTTTTGGCAGATTTCCCTAAGGGTAATTAGATAATGAGGTTGTACTCTTGACGTAATTTCCGAAAAATGTATTCAAACGCTCATTGATTCTAGCAAGCAGATGATGAGGTCCGTTCAAAACTATATGTGTGCGTGCGTGCGGGTGTGTGTGTGTGTGTGTGTGCGTGTTAACTCTCTAGTGGAATTTCTAAGATTCAAAATATTCCCGTAATTATTCGTCGAATCCAATAGTATTGGAACAATCTTATTGAAAATTTAGCGTTCAATAATTATTGCAATATATGATTTTTCACTATCTTAATTATTATTGGAGATATTTGTACTTTTTAGTTGTCAGCCTATAGTAACCCCCACTCCTACTCACGTCATATTAACGATAAGCTCATGAACCACTTTATTCATTGCCTCAATACCAAATATTGTCTTCATTGAACTTTTACTGAGTGATATAAATGTTAATACGTTGCTACATGACGTCATCAACTAAGATATTACTTCTTTACTCGAAAATGTATTATTTGATCAATACCATTTATCAATATATATATATATATATATATATATATATATATATATATATATATATATATATATATATATATATATATATATATATAGTTAGTAAACTCAGATCTACAAATTTTGAAAGAAGGTCATATTCCAATTTTCATTTATAATGTACATTCTGATAACAGTTATCTCGTATATATATATATATATATATATATATATATATATATATATATCTGTTTCATTCAAAAGTAAAGTTCATACTCGTTAACTGCTAAATTCGGAACAGAAACAGGGCGGTTTAGAGGAGGGGAAATCGAAAATCCCAAATATCTCGGTTATTATAAATTCTATCAAAACATGTCATATGTGTAGAATCAATCTTGTTTGTTGTTGATGCTCTCCAATTGTACTTCTATTCATATTTTTATTAAGGGTGTTATTCCTAGTTATTCCCTTTTCTTGGTTTCATTTTTGGTGGTTTTGGTGATGGCGGAGGCATTGGAGGTAATGGTAATATTTGCAGTGACGTTGGTAGTGTATGTGGTTCTGGTAATAGCGGAGGCATTGGTGGTGATGGTAATATTTGCGGTGACGTTGGTAGTGTATGTGGTTCTGGTAATGGCGGAGGCATTGGTGGTGATGGTAATATTTGCGGTGACGTTGGTAGTATATGTGGAAGTGTGGTATGGGTGGTACGGTGATGGCGGAGGCATTGGAGGTGATGGTGATATTTGCAGTGACGTTGGTAGTGTATGTGGTTCTGGTAATAGCGGAGGCATTGGTGGTGATGGTAATATTTGCGGTGACGTTGGTAGTATATGTGGAAGTGTGGTATGGGTGGTTCGGTGATGGCGGAGGCATTGGAGGTGATGGTGATATTTGCGGTGACGTTGGTAGTATATGTGGAAGTGTGGTGTGTGTGGTTCGGTGATGGCGGAGGCATTGGAGGTGATGGTAATATTTGCAGTGACGTTGGTAGTGTATGTGGTTCTGGTTATGGCGGTTGTTATTGGAGGTGATGGTAATATTTGCGGTGACGTTGGTAGCATATGTGGAAGTGTGGTATGGGTGGTTCGGTGATGGCGGAGGCATTGGAGGTGATGGTGATATTTGCGGTGACGTTGGTAGTATATGTGGAAGTGTGGTATGGGTGGTTCGGTGATGGCGGAGGCATTGGTGGTGATGGTAATATTTGCGGTGACGTTGGTAGTATATGTGGAAGTGTGGTATGGGTGGTTCGGTGATGGCGGAGGTATTGGAGGTGATGGTAATATTTGCGGTGACGTTGGTAGTATATGTGGAAGTGTGGTATGGGTGGTTCGGTGATGGCGGAGGCATTGGAGGTGATGGTGATATTTGCGGTGACGTTGGTAGTATATGTGGAAGTGTGGTGTGTGTGGTTCGGTGATGGCGGAGGCATTGGAGGTGATGGTAATATTTGCAGTGACGTTGGTAGTGTATGTGGTTCTGGTAATGGCGGAGGCATTGGTGGTGATGGTAATATTTGCGGTGACGTTGGTAGTATATGTGGAAGTGTGGTATGGGTGGTACGGTGATGGCGGAGGCATTGGAGGTGATGGTGATATTTGCAGTGACGTTGGTAGTGTATGTGGTTCTGGTAATGGCGGAGGCATTGGAGGTGATGGTAATATTTGCAGTGACGTTGGTAGTGTATGTATGTATGTGGTTCTGGTAATGGCGGAGGCATTGGTGGTGATGGTAATATTTGCGGAGACGATGGTAGAATATGTGGAAGTGTGGTATGGGTGGTTCGGTGATGGCGGAGGCATTGGAGGTGATGGTGATATTTGCGGTGACGTTGGTAGTATATGTGGAAGTGTGGTGTGTGTGGTTCGGTGATGGCGGAGGCATTGGAGGTGATGGTAATATTTGCAGTGACGTTGGTAGTGTATGTGGTTCTGGTAATGGCGGAGGCATTGGAGGTGATGGTAATATTTGCGGTGACGTTGGTAGTGTATGTGGTTCTGGTAATGGCGGAGGCATTGGTGGTGATGGTAATATTTGCGGTGACGTTGGTAGTATATGTGGAAGTGTGGTATGGGTGGTACGGTGATGGCGGAGGCATTGGAGGTGATGGTTATATTTGCGGTGTGTGTGGTTCGGTGATGGCGGAGGCATTGGAGGTGATGGTAATATTTGCAGTGACGTTGGTAGTGTATGTGGTTCTGGTAATGGCGGAGGCATTGGAGGTGATGGTAATATTTGCAGTGACGTTGGTAGTGTATGTGGTTCTGGTAATGGCGGAGGCATTGGTGGTGATGGTAATATTTGCGGTGACGTTGGTAGTATATGTGGAAGTGTGGTATGGGTGGTTCGGTGATGGCGGAGGTATTGGAGGTGATGGTAATATTTGCGGTGACGTTGGTACTATATGTAGAAGTGTGGTGTGTGTGTTTCTGGCGATGGCGGAGGCGTTGGAGGTGATGGTGATGTTTGCGGTGACATTAGAAGTTTATCTGGCAGTGAAAGTGAGTATGGTCCTGGTGGTGACGGAGGCGTTGGGGTTATGGTGATGTTTGCAGTGACGTCGGTAGTGTATGTCGAGGTGTGGTGTGTGTGGTTCTGGTCATGGTGGAGGCGTTAGAGGTGATGGTGATGTTTGCAGAGACGTTGGTACTATATGTAGAAGTGTGGTGTGTGTGTTTCTGGCGATGACGGAAGCGTTGGAGGTGATGGTGATGTTTGGAGTGACGTCGGTAGTGTATGTCGAGGTGTGGTGTGTGTGGTTAGAAATTTATACAGCAGTGAATTTTTTTGTGAGTTGGAGGTGATTGGTGACGGAATGTGTTTTTATTGTAAAAAAAAAAAAAAAAAAAAAAAAAAAAGTTGACAAAAATTGTCGAAGCACTTTTACAAAAGTTTTTATGATCCATTCAGCTCCGGTACAAAGTTTGTCATATGTTTACTTAAAAAAAAATACGTAATAAACTTTTTATCATTACTAGGCAGGATGGTTAGACATTAAGGGATGCTTTGTAAAATCGGATCATGAGTACAACCCCTATAGCTGATTTCTCTTGAGGGAGACCTGCCAACAGGGCGACAATAGGCCGACTGAGGACGTGCCCTTTCATTTATGGGACGGTCGGGCCTTTGTAATAAGCGCTTGCCGGCTTACAAAGGAATGACCGCATTGTATAATGAGAGGATTTGTTGTTGGCGACAACACAAACAAGGCTGTTCGTCATTGTAAGCCCCTGTGTAGTGCATGGTGGAGGGTGTGTAGTGGCGAGGGAACGCACGCCCCGCCCTCTGCACTACTAAATCTCAATTACAGGGCTTCTCTCCCATGGGGGGGGGGGGTGTACTCTACGAGATCCTACCATTTACTTAACCATCTTACCCTCCCATTGTTTCTACCTATGTGCCACATAAATGGTTGTATGTTCTAATGCCTCAATTATCTCTACATACTCGTTAGTCAATAAATCGAATTAAAAAAAGTCAATCACGCAGGGGGCTGAGTAAACTAAGCAGATTTCCCACGTGAAGTTTTACAATAAAGAAATTTCACGAGAGCCGAACAGTTACGAAACCGGGCTTTTGGCGGAAACTCACGACTAGAACCGAAGTTAGCACATCTCTTCTCGTCCGTTATCCGCGCACAATTAATAAAAATGCAAATACCTCGGTTAATATTCGAGATAGGGAATAAATGTATATTACAATATTTATAGTAAATTTAATTTGCAATAAGATTGATCTACACATTTTTTCGATCTGGCGTATATTAACGGAGATATTTCGAAAATCTTCCCCTCTAACCCCACCCCACTTGTCCGATTTCACCCATTAACGATCTTGATCTTTATTTTTACATGAAACGTTGAAATATCGAGTTAAGTAACGATCAAGCAAAAATTGCTATCGCTAGAGCGTTAACAAACAAATATATATATATATATATATATATATATATATATATATATATATATGATGGACATTTGAAGAAAATTTTTGAAAATCGCGTCATGAGTACGACCTCAATAGCTGATTTCCCTTAAGGGAAATCTGCTTAAAAGGCAATGATAATAACGAGATGAAATCCCCTTACGAGCATTCACATTCTCACATCCTACAGTAGGCCTGGAGGTTAAGACATGGAGAAGCCCAGCTCCTAACAGAGCAAAGGCCACTCCATCATGCAGGAATTCCTTTATCCTAGCCGATTTCCAACGTCATGTAAATGTCATCCCAGTACAAATGAAATCATTTCTACTCCTGTTCGCTATAACTCACTAAATAGGAAGTCAATGGAAACAAACACTTGTAGCATAATGAATATATATTTATTGATACACCTAACAGCTTAAAGGAAAAATGACATTAGAAGTGTTGCGAAAATTAAATACATGAATAATCCTTCAGAGAGAGAGAGAGAGAGAGAGAGAGAGAGAGTCGCGTATTTGGAAAGTGTGACGTAGATCAAAGAAGCTGACAGAAAGTTCTAGCCCCTTATAGACTCGTCCAGACTAGCGTCGAAGGAACGAGACAATTCCCCTTTGATGTATGTCGACAACCTATATAAGAACAGCCAGCCGCGATCGAGTCAGTTTTATGCTCAGCGATCTTGATGGTCACATCAGTGCAACAGTGCGACTTAGTGCAGTGCGGTAAAGTGTTTTTAGAAGAAGAACGGTGTTGTGCCGTGACTGTAAGTAACAGTTTAGTGCCGTGTTTAAGACAGTGCAGTGCCGCGAAGTAAAGGACAGTGCAGTGCCGCGAAGTAAAGGACAGTGAAGCGCCGCGAAGTCAAGGACAGTGCAGTGCCGTCTTGTTGTGAATTTCAGTGACCGTGAGTGAATTGTTGGTTTGTGTAATCTGAAGAAAAGTGACGCTATCAGTGTATACTGTAAGTAGTAATTAAGAATAATTACCAAGTGTATTGTGCATTATGAAATAAATTGTGCAGTGATAAAAACTGTGAAACTTGCGAGTATTTAATTTTGCAATCCAAAAGAACTCTTATTAAAAACGTTTATTACTCGTTTTGGTAAATAAAAAACGTAACAGAAGGAATGAGTGTTTATTCAAGTCTGACACTCAGTAAATCAACTAAGTAATGAGTAGGCTCATGACAAAATCGATTGATGAACTCGTAGATGTAGTGTGTGTGTATATATATATATATATATATATATATATATATATATATATATGTTGTTAACAGTCTAGTGGCTCCTATGAACAGACCCTTAAGGACTTCACCAATTAAGGCTGTACTTATGATGTGATTTTCAAAATATTTCATCCATCGATCCTACCAAGGAGATGTCGAAAATGAGGCCCGTTCACACTTTAATATACTCACTCACACACATGCCGTTCTAGCGGTTACAATTTTTGGTTGTTCGTTACCAAACTCGATATTTAAACGTTTCATGTGATCTGAAGATCAAGTTCGTTAAACACTGGAATCGGACCATGGGAGAGGGGATTATTGGGGGAAATTTCGAAAATTCTACATATCTCAGTTCAACATTTTTCAGTATGAAAAAATGTTATATTATTATTATTGTTTATAAACGTCCACTTTTCGCTACAATGGCTAATTTGGATGAGTATCTACAGGTTACCACTCTTTTCTATCTAGGTTGGAACTAAGGAAGTTATTTAATGTGTTTGTCACTAGAAAAATTCCTATTTATTAATCTATAAAACGTTTTATTGAACAATTCTCAATGCACTACCGTGTTAGACAGTAGTCTCTACAGTGTTCTCTATACAGGAAATGTTAGAGAATTGAAATCTTTGAAATAATCATATAATCTGCAGTTTTTTTAACTTCAACCGTGAGTACTATATTTGTTGAAAAATCCCATTTATGTAAAAAAAAAAAAAAACATTATATGCAAAAACTCGCTCTCTCCAGTAGGCCTGTGTTGATTTCGTGGCAGGTTACCTCCTAAAATTCCCACTATTTTGGAACCACATAAAGAGTCCTAAACCATCCGACTTTATAACTCAAGACTACTTACATTTAGATAGCAAATTCTTATTTCTTTACATCTACCAATTTTTCTCACTCTCCCTTGAAAAAAGGGAAGAACACAATTTACAGTTTCTTGAGTACATCATTTCAGCTCATTTCAACTATATAACTAGATAATTTCTATTAAGTTATTCCAACTGTTTAGTTTTAGAACAGAAAAAATGATATTTATAAACGTCTGTCAAATTTATACCTCTACAGTTGAACCTTTCTAGCCTCGGTGGGCTGCCAAAAGGTGAACAGAATTACTTGATCAAATGACGCAAAGATTATCTCATCCTTCATTTTATTCTCTATTTCAACCCAATTTGAACAAGAGTTTGATTTTAAGCTGGACATAATTTATTTAATGTGAAATTGTGTGAATAGGAGTAGGGACAACAGAAGAATCAAAGCAAAAAATGCACAAATTAGTCCCACTCAAAATCAAAACACTGAAAATTGTATGCCTCAAGTCTCATTGGAATCAATGGGACTAATATGATAGGTTAAGAAACATTTGATGTAGCTTTCTATAGGAGATTTAATATTTTACATACTTTTACTTCTTAATTTAATATTTTACATACCTTCTCTAAATCTCCTGGTCCGATTTTAGTGATTAATGAACCTAAACTCTAGTTTTAAATGTGCATAAAATCTAGCTCTGACAAAGGAGAAGCAGCACATTTTTCAAAGCCTCCAGCTCGTCAAAAAAAGAAGATGGTTATTGGACTATATTTTGTTTGATTCTAACAGCTCCTTGACTCTAGAAAAAAAGTATCAATGCTGAATTGCCTTGAATCAAATTGACGTCAAGCACCATAAATTGGCAATAATGAACCCATCTTTGGTCAAGGGAAAGAAAGGGGCACTCTGTTGCATGACTACCCTCGGGCACAAGTCTCAGTTATTATTGGCTGAATCTCACAGAGGAACTGATTTCTTTCCTTTGACTCCCTGCACCTCCGACTGCTCTGCCCTGTCTTTGTCACCATCTCTGGCCGAGGGCGCCCCGGTGGCATACTGGTAACCAACGTGGGACAGGCGACTGAAAAGAGGCAAGGGAATGGAACACAATCCTGTACTGCAGGACCAGGGCCAAAGTGAGGATTCTCACTTCTTCGAATAGAGCTGCAGAAGAGCAGCTGTAGCAGTACTGGAGTGGGGCCAGAAGATTGGATGGAGGGATGCATACCGGCTGACGACAGGCCACCTCAGTCACTCGTCGACCCATCACGAGGTTTATTTTAGTTCTAGGGCCTCTATGGAGCTGAACACTTGGAGCCCCAGCCACCATGATGATGAAAGGAGAACACCCCACAATTCCGAACACTGCTGCCCAACATCGACAACAAGAAGGGGATGCAGCAGTGGGGACTACGATCCGCCCAGAGACCACCATCACGTATGGTGAGATACAGGGTGGATCTCAGACCTTACAGACCCGCACAGACCGCAGTGGGCCTAGGAACTGCTTTCTTTCCTTTGACTTCCTGCACCTCACAAGATTGCCCAACCTTCTCTTTGTCACCGCCTCTCGCCGAGGGCGGCCAGACATAAAGCGAAAATTGTTGGGCGTTGGCCAAGAGACTCAGCCACACCTGATTTACTCTCCTGACCTCAAAGCCAACTGATTATCAGGTTTTTAGACACCTAGACCCCTTTTTACAAAATAAAAAAGTATTGATCTAAAGGCTTAGAAAATGGCATTCTGAATTCTTAAATTCTATTCAGAGTATTTGGAAAAGCTGTCAACAAGTTAACTCAAATGCTGTGAAAGCAATGGAGACTATTTTGATTAATACAAACATGTATCATTTTCTTTCTTTTCTTTCAAAAGCATAAGATTTCAGGATGATAAAAATGGCAACACTTCCACAATAAAGATTTATTCAAGTGACAGAGCGCTTTCGACACCAGACTCTAAGGCTCTTCAGGTCAATATCTAGGATGCACTGTGACTGACTATGATGGACTATGTCGAAAGCACTCTGTCACTTGGAAATATGGTCATTTTAATCAACCTCCTATATATATATATATATATATATATATATATATATATATATATATATATATATATATATATATATTAGCTCAGATACCCGGCTTCGCCCGGGAATTGATTTGAGGCTGAATGGTGATGGTATTTTTTTGGCAAGGCTTTACTTTGCACAATATTTTGGCATTTACCCGTCCCAGTGTTTAGGGTTAATATCCGTTGTTGGCATTTGTTAATAATAAAATTAATTTTTATATAAGACTTCACTGTCCTCCAAATTGTCATATTTCCCGTCTCCTGTGCATTATGCATAGATTTCAGTTATTAAGGACAAAATATTGACATAGATTTGAATTAATTTTTCCAGGTGAGGTACCTCATAGTTCAAATTGGAATGAATTGTAGAGCATATCAATATTTCTACCCAAATTACTTGCTCCACACATTGTTCCTGGAGAAATGTATAAAAAAAAAAAAGTTAATCTAAACAACAAAGTAAACAACTTTTGTTACGTGCATGTTTGTTGAAAAACAAATAGACAATGAAATATCGCGAATTTTTATTTCAGGCCTCCCTTATAACCCCCACTCCCGTTCTAACCTAAACATTTTAATATAGCTTATAATCATGGAAGAATTAATGCTAATTGACATACCGATTTTTTTTAAGTTCGGTTTAATCATTAGAGCCCAATGAAATAGTTGACTCCCGCTATAATTATTAGCGTATAACGCCTTTATACTTCGGTATACGACGATAGTGTATATAACAAAAGTTTCTCTAAATAACAAAATAAACAACTTTTGTTATGTGCATATTTGCCGAAATCCCAATAGGAAACGAAATAGCACTATATTTAATTTCAGGCCTCCCTTATAACCCCCACTCCTGCCCATCCCTAGAAATGTTGATATGGATTGTTATATTGAGAGCGTTAGTGCTAATACACATACCGAGTTTTATTTATTTCAGTTGGGTCTTTTGTCCCAAATAAAATTGTTCACTTCCGCTATAGGTTTTAGCATATATCTCGTTTATAATTCGGTATACGAAAAAAGTGTATTTAACAAAAGTTACTCTAAATAACAAAATAAACAACTTTTGTTATATTCATATTTGCCGAAAAACCAATAGGAAACGAAATATCGCTATTTTTAATTTCAGGCTTCCCCTATAACCCCCACTCCTGTTCGTCTCAGAGAATATTAATATAGCCTAAAGTCTAAGTTGGGTTAATAGTAATATACATACGAAGTTTCATAAAATTCGGTTCAGCCGTTTATGCATGAAAAGGTAACAAACAACCAGACACCAAAGAAACAAAATGCAGTTATGGTGTCTATGACATGTGAAACGAAAAGTTATCGTGAAATTTCGCGAAAAAAATCAATGTACAGACAGAGGTTACAATTTTATATATATAGATTACCAAACTCGACATATAAGCTTTTTATGTTAAGTTAAAGATCAAGTTCAATTAAGATTCAATTTAATCAATTAAGATTGTACGTTGTTGTTTTGAAAATGTTTAAGAGATTATATTTAGCCATTTTAGTGAATACTAAAGATCATATTAGTTAATGGCTGAAACCGGTTGAATAAAGAGGGGAAGGGCTAGAGGGGAATTCGAAAATTCATAATATCTCTATTATTACGAGTCCTTAGCAAACCCTCACTTCTACTCATCGAATTTTTACTTAGAGATATATATGGCAAGATGGGATCAATAGTATTATACCCACATGTTGGAAATCTGCTTAGTTTATGCAGTCCCTGTGTGATGCACTTTATCTCTTTAGAACAAGAAAAATTTTGCCTTGGCAACTATTAAATGGCTTCAACTGTACATAGATGATAATGGGCATCACTTGCCACATGAATATTTTGCAAGTAATGAATCTCAAGTGCTTTGCAACCAACAAACATAATACAAGCAACAAATATTTATAAAACCATTTTCATATTTAATGATTCTTTCAAAGGCACTCCCAAAATTGTACTGTTTCCTTCATTCTGTTCATTCAAGGAGCTATTTACATGTAGAAATATCAAGTGAACTATTAAAAAACATGTGAAAAAAGGAATGGAAAGAAAAACATTTTATTATGCTTTGCTTTTAGATCTTTAATGATATTTTCACTGGTTTACAGTCGCATTGGAAAGACCACACTAGCTACAACCTCGGAGTCATATTCTTTAGCCTAATCACAAGTCCATGGAAATTTAACATAATTAGTAATTAATCATCATTATTCATTAAGAAAACAAATTGTTAGTTTATTGACCAACATTATAGTCACATGAGTATACACTATAAATATATACACTAAAGAAGGCCATGAAAAGTAAGAAAATAAAAAGTCTGTAAACAAAATGAAAAACCTTAAATTTCTCATAAAATAAACTACATTAAATACTACATAAAACCAATTTTGGCATAAACAGTCTTAATAAAATTCGTACGTTTTGTACTTAACAAATGTTCTTAACACTGGCAGAGAAAAACATATAACACGATAGAAAGAAGATTTTACCCTTATACTTTATGGAAAAGAAAGAAGAAAAATAGCTAAATCTAACAAAGTAGCAAATCCTTACAGAAAAATATAATATTTTTTCACAAAGATTATAACAGCATTAAACCAAAGAGAAAGAATGCTGCAAAATACATTGATGATTTTATTGCAAGATATTAAGGAAGGATTAGAGATATACGAATCACAGTTCAAGAAGTCAATACCAATGGAATTAAATAAAACACGTTACCATTAATATGAATTGTGAATTGCAGATTAAATAGGAGTAGACATAAATAATATACAGGAAGAGAATTAGTTACTCACTGAAACTGTCGATATACTGACATAAAGGTATAGAACGGAAACAATAAGTGTTAAACATGGAAGCTTAATATGTAAAGAAAAGCAAACATTAATGGAAAGAAGGGATGAATATGATTAGTAAAAATAATCAATGAATGTGAACTAGAGAATACAAGAAAATAGTATTATTGAATACAGGAGGGAAATGAGAATTGGATATGAAGGATGAGCAAGCGATTAAGAATAATTAGATGTGAGGTAATAAAGAAGAGAAGTTTTGGAATAATTGAATATCAAGAATAAAAATAAAGAGGGAATGAGAATTGCAATGTGAAGGATAGAATATGGCCGGAGAGAATGGGAGAACTTTTATTAGAAGAATAGACACAGAATACTAGGATTCAAAATTAAAAGATTAATATGTGAATTAAGTGTAAACTAATGAATTTATTATTAATTATAACAGGGGAAGAGGAAGAATATAGTTAAGAAAGGGGCTACTGTTCTTTAACTGAGTGAATCATTGGGTTCCAAATTTTTTTTTCAGGCATTCTGCACTATTTTAATGAAACGACCTCAAGTATCGGTGGAAATATATAACCATGGAATCAATAAGGGAAAATTAATATTCACATTTCAAAAAAATTAAGGACTTTGGCGATGTTAATAATGATAGAAGTTGTATAATATTCTTGTCCCCATATGAGGCAAAATGCTATACAAGATTTGAAAAAACATAAATAACCTAAAACTGACATTAATATTATGAAAAGGTCTAATTTCACTTTTCTTAGATTGCTGAAACCATATCTTCACCTGATTCTAGCAGAATCGAATGAAAATTCCATGTAAAGAATTGGTGAAGTTAGGTTAATTCAATTAATTAATGTTTTGAGATCATTCTGTCTGTTTTCTCAAACGTCTGGCTATCAAAAGCAAAGTTCGCTGACAGATTAAATGTATTTTTTATCATTTTTCCTTTAGCTATAGTTAATTACCCTTTATTATTATTGCTAGCATTCTATTATTCATAGTAACCAAAACAACTAATTAAACTTGTCTATTTTATTATACTAATCTGTAAAGCTGGCTGAACTTGGAATTTATAAAAGTTATTATTATACAGAAACTAATTTCAGGATAATTTAATAAATGTCTTCAGATGTTTTCTTTAAGATTGTTAATTAAAGGTTGATAATTGTTTTAAGATAGCTATTAACTCTGGCTTCATTTATCTTTGGGTAAAACCTTTTTCTATCCCATAACCCAGTCACCGAAGAACTTATCCTGATGACAATTCTAATATATTCATTTGATACTTACTATATTATGCACCAACTTTTACAAATACCTATGGTGATATATAAAGTACCAAGGTCCAGTAGGCTGACTATTACATGCCAACACTTCACACTACAAGAATGAAGATGAGATAAGCCCACTACAGCTTATATTACAATATGTTAGAATGGCTTCAGTAACGATAAAAGTCATGGCTGAACAATGTTGTAAGCAATAATTATCAAATAGGTTACTAAAGCAGTCTTTAAAAATCGATGTCTAAGCGTTCAAGGATATTAAGTACAAATTAAATTGATAGTAATAAAAGTTTCATGTTTAACACAATAAATGGAAACTGTAGAAGTGCCACTGGGATTTAAAGTTTCTTACTGCTACATGTAATGTAAGATCTGATTTTTGAATGTCTTTGAAGCTTGTCTCATGGCCTAGCACTACAGAGGTTAAATCCAATTATTAGAATACACATTTGTTATTGGTCATTACAATTATTATTAGGAGTGAGGAGGTTGGGAGATATAATTAATCAACATAAAACTAAACAAAAAAGTCACATGGCATTATTTAAAGTCCTTTTCAGAAAAAGGAAATCAAAGAAAAGATAAAAAATTGAATAGGTATTGAACTAACATTAATTTATTTTGTGTGAAAACTATGAAGCAAACAATCCATTGTCATTTCTGTTAAATTCAAAATAAAGTAAAGGCATGTGTGGGCTTAATTAAAATAAATTACACAACAGCAAAAGAAAAAAGGAATTTGTTAAGCACAGCTTTGGGTTTAGATTGAAATGAGGTGGGGGTAAAGCAGTTTATTTCCCCTGCATTACAATATGAAATTAAGAGCAGTAAAACAAAAAATGAAGATTCTGAGATGTCCTATTGGTATTGTCACTTTAAGAGAGCCAATAGAAAGTTCAAAGAATGTCTTATGAAAAATGATTACCGATATTCTAAGAATATTTAATGAAACAATACCAGAGATTCATAAATACAAAGTATTTAAATATAACAAGAAAATATACGGTTTATATACCAAAGAATAGCCCTAGAAATAAAATAAATGCAGGTTAGCTACATTTGTCAAATGAAGGATTTCAATAAGAATTCAAATGAGATAAGTGGGACTACAAATAAATTAAATATTATAAAATCACCTTTTAAAAGCATAAATTTGTTTGTAGGGAAAGAGAGCATGTACTATGAAAAATAGGGTATATTTGCATTGTGCCAACGAATTACTCCTTGAGGGCCACACATTCGATTGAGCAGTTCTTCATGAAAATTTTACACACACTCACTGCATTAGGTAAGATAATTCTCACACATTACCATTGGAATGATTGTTCTACTGTTTAATAGGACAATGTACTCCACAGCAATGCCCATGAGTAAAGTACATCCATTATTTGGGCGATCCGGACAAATAGTCAATTTGAATATTCCTTTTTTATCTTGCATTTGTTGACTTGCAAGACATTGTAACTTTTCAAATAAATGAAGTTAATCTTCATCATGAACCTCCATATTCAATTTTATAACAGCCAAAAATGAACAGTATAAACTTATTGATGATGGAATTAAGTGCTGACAAAAATGCAGCACACCCAAAAAGTAGTTACAAGAGAAAACTAAAAATCAGATCCGACAGAATTTTAATGCAGGAAAATAATAGTCAGCAATATACATAGCCTTTCATTCTAAGCACATCGTACAAATCAGGTACTTGAAATAAGTTAGGTAAGTAATTGAAATAATTTCACTAAATATTTTTTCTGTTTAACATGTTTTCTGACACTACATCACCTGAGGACCTGAGAGATAAAGATATCCAAAAGATTAAAAAAAAGAGAGAGAAACCATCTCAGGCACACCCCAAGTTTGGTCCAGAGGCAGACCAAAGAGTCAAAAATAGCGGAGAGGATGACAAACAACCCCTAAAACAGATAGCTAGAACATCAAACATATATGATGATACCCAGCATGGAAATTTCAAAAAAACATACAAAAGTCAGGTGGTAAGTTATATGACTGTAGATCATAGCCAAGACCAGCTTTAATCCCTATAACTGAGATCATTTTCAAAATTACACAAAGTTGGCAAGTATTGTTCGTTTCTAATTTTTTGTCAGATTACTGTAATGTTCAGATGATTAAAACTCACTCATTTGCTAAAAGTAACCACAGGGGTATCAGTTCAAAACAATTTATTTTTACTGTAAATCAATCAAAATCTGAATTTTCTTAACAAAACGGCATTTTAGTTCTTCTTTAGTGAAGAGTTTGTTATTTTATTACTCTATGGCTAATATTTACAAAAAATATTGAAATAAACTAGGATGGCACAATGTCCTCATGTTAAACATGAACTAATAAATATAATAAATATTCCTAATGTTTCTGGAAACCAAACAGGTACTTAGTAAAACATATACATAAATAAAGGGGTTAAAAGTCTAAATTCATTTAGGATCACAGAAAAATACCTTAATCCTTCACAATCATTATGAAGGAGTAAGGCCTTTTTCTACAACTCTGATCTGTATTCTCCACCTTCCAGAACTAGAGTATGATTATAAAGTCATTGTTTTCCACATTGATCAAATGGAATTACTAATGAAAATTTACCAAAACACTAAAACAAATATCATAGAAAAAAATTGACATTTAACCTTTGCTCTAAAAGGCAATGAAGACAAAATGTTAAACGGCAAAATAAGTAATAGCACAGCATTAATAAGATAAAAAATAATGTGTAGATTTCATTTTCAATACAACACTAATTATATTTAGAAAATATTTTTGTCATAATTTTCTCCTTGTAATAATTCAAAAGAATCTTTGGCTTTTACCCCTAAATATAAATGTTATTAAAAATTAAACTTAATATTAAATTGTATTTTTGTCCCCACCATCAAAAAAAGGTCACTTAAAACTTACTTAGATTTATATCTTGATTCGAAAATAATAAAAAAAATTATTGATATTCCATTCTAAAAAAGCAAAGTTAGAAAAATATTTATAACTACAAATAAGTCGAAGAAAACAATTTTAAAAATAGAAGATGTCCAATTATAATACTATCAAACATTTTTAAGTGATATAGGAAGTGGGACTTTGAAAACAAGACTTTATTCCCTACAGTTACTACTATGACAGCTAACAGGGAATTAAATACGAGTAAAATACAGATTTAGAAAATTCACTCTCCTGAAATTAACTAAATTTTGCATAATACTTTCCGACAGTATTATTACATATAATTAATTTTCTGTCATAATTTAACCAATGAAAACATGTAAATAAATTACCTAAGAAGAGAGAAAAAAACACTGACCAAAGTAATTATATGTTGATATTAAGTAAATTATAAACTTTAAAGGACTAATATCACAAATTACAGCATTATTCATGACTAGATATGTAACTAAAAGGACTTTTAACCCCCTTTAACAAACAAACTGAGTTGAGTAAGTAATATAAGATGCCTACAACATTGCCAGACTAAATAATTAATTAAAAATATTACAACATGTTAACAAAAAAATAGTTATAAAACAAAACATTATAGAAGAGTATATCTGGTAACTAAATTTTAAAAACATGTCAAAATATTAGCCTATCATTCAGAATAAACTAATATATTATGTTTTAAAAAGATACATCATAAACACTGAGGTTTTAAGTTTCTTTTCAATGGCCATTCAAATCAAATTTGATTAACAACAAATAGACACAAACTCTTGGGAAATAACAGCTTTATTCCCCTTGTGTAATCGTTAAAAAAAAAAACTAAATCAGGTATTACAATACAATGCGCCTCTAACAAAATTTGTGCTTCCAATATTTATAAACTTATTATTAATTTATGCTTGACTAGATTAGTTAAAGGAGTGCTCTCGATTTCCTAACAAATTGCTTAGTCTTATTGCTACAGAATAAATATAAAAAAGTTAAATAAAAATATTTAGTATCCTTGGAAAAAAAAATTAAAATAAATTACATTCGTCAGATAACTAATAATAACAATATCATCCTGAATGTGAGAGAAATATTCTTTCTAAGCTCAAACATAATCTAGCAATACAGATGGATGAGTAGAAACACAGCAAAATAAATTTTGTGACTAATAGAATAGAAACTGTACTTTTAAAAATCCCATTTATTCTTCCATCTCCTTCTTATTGGAACTATGGGATGTATTCTGTCTTATCATATCCAATTACTTCATAACAAATTAGCAACAGATGAATACCAAACCTGTGGTAAAAGATTGTAGTTGTTATATTATGCAACAGCATTTCTTTATTAAGCACAACTTTGCTTAAAATATGTTACTATTACAATTTTGTAAGGATAACTGTCTGTATAACTCTTCTTTCTTGAAAAAGAATTTTACAATACTAAAATACTTTAGAGACAAAAAAAAACGTGGTGAAGGTTTTTAAACATCATTCTACTTTCCAAAAGAAAAATTGTGCATTGACCACATGAATTTTATATCACTGGGTAAAGAGAAAGGAAGCCTTCCAAACAAAGAAATAAAAATAAACTGAAGCAATATTAACTGAAATTGCAAATCTAAAATATGCTAAGTTAACAATTTTTAACCTCCATTTGAGATGAAACCACTTTTTAAGTTTTTGTGAATTACATCATATTTTTGTAAATGTAATTTTGCTTAATGGTAATACATTTAACAGCTCTGATGACTGTAGGTTGCCCAGACTGGCTGATGACTGTTTCCACTAATTCAATTCCACCGATTTGGATATACAACATTCTGATGGAGGAATTTTTTTTTTCCTGACTTACTTTTTTTGGACTCTTGTATTTAATTCATGAGTAATAATTAAAATATACAATATTAAAAAAAAATTAAATAGCTTTTTAAAAAGTTAAGACTTCATTTTTAGAGCATTTCCACATATCCAATCTCTTTTGTTCAGTCTGCAGCTAAACAGTTTTAATGGCAAGACATGTCACCATTCCGTATTTATGTCATTCTTAAGCAAGGCAGTCTCCTTTTTTATTTAAGCACCTCAATCACCTCACACAGCTGAGTAGGTTCTTACCAAAGGAATGATACCAAAATTATAGATCAAAGCTTATTTATTGACTAACTAAAGAAAATTTAACTTGACTTTCCTCAATATTCAAACATAGACCACCTATTTGTGAGGTCAGAGACTATGTTCATCCATACACTTCAAAATCTAATGGAAACCTTGATATTTACAGCTTTTGGTTGCTGACTGACTACAAGCTTCAAATATGTTCCTGAAAAGCCATACTGGAGGTGACTATAAGTTAATGTTAGACTCATGAGGTCACGTAGTTAAAGTGAAATTACATTTCCCACTTATCAAATACATTAACGCACATATAACCACTTTTTGAAAGTTTTAATCAACAATGACTGTAAATAAGTTTTAAGTAAATTTAATAAAAGATCCTATAAAAAAAGAAAATAAACTGAGTCACATTCACAAGAAATTTAGTTTTATCATTCAACTCATAGCTGAAAAGCTAAAGGGACTAAAATAAAGAAATTCTAGGTAAAGTTTCAAATTGCATCCAATGTTAAAAGTTAAAAAAAAAAAAAAACATGAAATTTCCAAAATTCTATTTGAATATTTTTAAAGGGAGATTATAATAACCATTTTAGTACATAATGAACTCAAAAAAATCTAATCAAACTACAACCAGCATGAACAAGAGTAGATTATAATTCTTATTAATTCCATTCACTTCAATATAAAATAAAGTATTCCATAAAAGCAGATTTTTTTTTTAGTTAACTCTGGTCATAATAACTCCACTATATATACACATAGGGTTAAATTTACTACAGAACAAGCTTATATTTCATGAACAAAATCCCTTTTAAATATAAATACCCTTCATTTTAAGTTGTTAGGTGGAAATGATTCATTTTTATTTCCAAAATGACTGGATTTCCTTTACCCAAAGAAAGTTAATAGAACCTCAATAACATATAAAATGGAAACCAAATGTTCCAACTCAGAAATGTAGTATGCTTTGACAGCAGACTAAATATCCATATATATAAAAAAAATAATAATAATATAGAAAATGCTATTTCTATTATGATTATGATTGGGTCTAAAATAATAAAACAAATATTTAAAACTTTACATTAAAATTCTACTAAATTATAAAATAAAAAATCCTATTCCTTGCAATAAGAACTGCCATTTGTTAAATATTAAAGAATGAGAGCACTCCAAAAGGCATGAAAAAATATATGTATACATATTATACATATATATCTAGATAGAAAGAGAAAGAGAAATATTTAGAGAAAAAAAATATGTGTGACATGAAACGACTGGAGAGATGGGGAGGATAGATCAGGCGGAGTTTGCGTTGTATCGCTTAGATCGCATTGCTCTCGGAGAAATGCCCATTTTGAGCGAACGCATCGCCATTGCTCGATTGAAGTGCCTACCTTGGCCCTTCCCCTCCACTATCTCTGTCTCTAGTGTAGAGTCAAGGGATGAGATTATCACCAGGAGTACTCCCAATACCTGAAAAAATTAAATAAATGAATATCAAATTTGAGTTAGTGAAGCATACAGTACTTTGTAGAAAACAGTTTACAACATCTGCTTATCATTTATATTTCATAAATTTATTATTAAATTATTATATATAGGTTAAAATGTATGTTAAATCAACAGATGGAGAAAATATACAGAAGGGTTTTGCAGTGATTCAGTTAATAATACTTATGAAAATGGTCTATAGAAAATATATTACGTAGACGAGTCTGACTTTGGCCCTGCCCATTTTGGTAGAGCAATTCAACCACCCTCTTTTGAGTATGAATGATAAAAAAGAAACTAGTGTTCATGCAATACCAAATGAACTTTCACCTGATTTGCAGAAAATATTACTGATACGGAAAAAGGCATTGATAGCAGATCTCAAAGTGATAGAAGAGTAGTTTTAGTTAAACAGACCTTCCAAAACAAAAGAGTAGTTTAATAAAAAGTATGGAAACCCCTATCCATTTGTGTAATATTTAGAGTGCACTGCTTTAAGGGAGGCAAAAGTTTGGCTTATCACAAAACAAAGTATAATTAATTAGAAGCAATACATTTGTGAATTTAGTGCAGAATCACAAGAGCAACATGAACTCCAAAAATCAAACACAGAATGAGGTAAGTGAAAATAATAATAGCCTTACAATGGACACGGAGAAGAGGATGAAACTTAGTGGGCATATCTTAGTGCACAACGATTTATCAAAAATTTGTTAGAAGGTGAAATTGTCAGGCATATGGGGAAGGAGACTAGCCTACAAAATAATTTTTCAAAGATATCAAATAATCTCATGGATTTCAGTGGGCATTATAGTATGAAAAGAGTGTATTCTAAAAGACTCACTGGTTTGAATTACAAGAAAAAAGCCTTTAGACTTTGAAGATGAGCATAAGATAAGAGCTCTAATTAATTCATTTAATAGTTCATAATTCAGTCAAAACCTCCATGATGATTAATATTTGACATAACTAATTAACTCATTCATTTCTCCATAAAGTGGAGTTTGTCACTAAATAAACTCCTAGTCCTCACACAGGTAAAGAACTCATGACTCTAGGTTTACCAAATTCATAAATACGCAAACAAAATATGTGCTGTATATGAAGACAATTTCAGTAAGTGAATGGACAGTGCGTAATTGGTTTGTGAAATTCAGGCAGGGAGAATTGGGCGTTGAAGATCAAAAACGCCTAGATAGGCCAGTCAAAAGCTTCGTCTTTCTGTTGGAGAGGGAGGGGGGGGGGTTGAGAAAATCAAAAGACCACATATCTACATGCGATTTATTGCTCAAACACTATGAAAACGATCCATTTTTGTAACGTTTGGTAATGAGAGATAAGATGGGAATGTTTACAATAATGAGCAAAAATAAACATGGGGTCATTCCAGTAGCCCATCACCAACCACTTCAAAGGCTAATTAACATTCACAAGAAGTTATGCTCTATTGCTGATGGGATTGGAGAGGTGTTGTCTTCTATGATCTATTACCTAAAGACAAAACAATAAACTCTGATAAATACTGTAGTTAGACAGATTAAAGGAAACGGTTGATCAGAACTGACCACAGTTGGCCAATTGGAGAGGCGTTGTTTTTCACCATGATAATTGACAGAACGCACACGTCTTTGGCCACATGGAAAAAATTGTTAGGACTTTGTCTAGGATATTTTATTTCACCCTTCATTTATCCGGGACTTAGTCCCATAAGACTACCATTTCTTTTGTTTGCTCCAAAATTCCCTTTGTAAGAATTTTAATTTTAATATTGGAAAAAGCACCTGGATCAGTTTTTCGGCAATAGCTCTAGAACGTTTTATGAAAATGGAATTATAAAGCTTCCCAAAAGATGGGAACTGGTTATCAAACCAATTACATTGGATTAAACTTGGTCAATATCATTCTCTATATTTTCCCTGAAAATTAGTGGTGACTTTCAGAACAATCCAATGAAAATGGGGCTTATAGCTTGAACAATGAATGATAAGAAATAAACAAAAGAAAATAACTATAAATCAAAAAGAATTAGGTAATCTACAAGAATACCAAAATTAGGTGCCCAGGTAATTTTGCTGACCTCCTGGCAATAATTAAATTGTAAATTCTTGTATTGTGTTATTAGGATTTTACATATAAATTCCATGCTACATCATCTGGTTTTTATTAAAATTTGGTAGACTTAATTATTAAACTTTATTAATTGTAATTAGTTGATTAAATGTAGGGGCTCAGGTTAGCCATGCGAGTTAAAGCGTTGACCTTTATCTCACATGGTAAACCTAGAGTGGCGAGTTCGATTCTGGCCTGGGCAAAGGAAATTATTTAGTGACAAAATTCATTAAATAACATCCTAAAATCCCACCCTGGCTAGAAAGGGTGGTATCCTGTAGATAACCCGTTCCAATTAGCCTGAGTTGCAAAAAGTGGACGTTAATAAATAATAATAATGATTAAATGTATTCAGCTAATTTGTACTTACCTTTGCGTATTTATTAGTATCAACAAAGCCAACCTAGTCGAATATTGGGTTTCTCAGTGGGCTGAGATACTAACAAATATATTTGGTTGTACATCTGAAGAGTCTTTCTAGGTAACGCCAAGCATGTAGAGTATTGTTACAGAAATTAAATATAATAATGGCAAGAACTTTCATGTCAAATTTGACATTCTACTATTTTAAGAAAGATAGCTAATAATTTTTATGAACTACAGTCTAGATCAAATGAGTATTTATCTTTACAAATAAATATGTTATTTGTTAACTTCCACTAAGGCTAATTGGGACAGGCTATCTACAGGTTACCTCTGTTTTCTTACCGGGGTAGGGCTAAGGATTTCATTTAGTGAGTTGGTCACTAAATAAATTCTTATTGCCCAATTGAGAATCAACTCACAATTCAAGGTTTAGCAACTGAGTTTAAGACCAACATCTTAACTCACATTGGTAACCTGAGCCTCAGAGCCATGTAAGCTAAGATTTTGTTCTTAATCTCACTTGGTAAACCTCGAGTTGTGAGTTTGATTCTCACCTGAGCAATAGGAATTTATTTAGTGACGAACTCATTAAATAAAATTATTAGTCCCGCCCTGGCAAGAAAAGGGTGGTAACCTTTAAATAACCCATTCCAATTAGCCTTAGTAGCAACATAAAGTAGACGTTAATAAATACCAATAATAACTATAACAAATAAATACAGAACTTACAAGGCAAACGATTATAAGGAGAGTGTAGACATGTATATTATTGTCTGGGCTTGACTCCATCTCCTTGAGTGCTACGAGTGCAGGGTCGAACCCTGGCCGCAACTGCAGACAGTGTCTCATGTGCAATGATGCTTCCTGATAATGCCCATAAGCCTGTGAAAAAAATGTATTATCTTAATAAAATATTTATATTAATATAATTAACTAGGGTAAATAAATAAATGAAAAAATGTTTTATAACACATGATATACGTTATGAAAAGCTATATATTATTTTAAGTTTGAAAAACAAATAATATATTTCTTGTATCAATAGGAGCAGGGATTTTCTTAAGGCTGAAAATTCAAAAATACAAAGAGTTTTGTTACTTAATAGTAAACATCAAACAACACTCTCAACATAATTATGTTGAGTCCTGGGAAGGAGGACATTTGTCTTCCTAAATTTAGAATGAAATCTATGTTTTTTTAAATGGATGGAACAGAAGTATTAAAAATATAAAGAATTCAAATTGAGAAGCGGTGAAGAATACTATATTTTCTAAAACATAATTTTTAATTAAAGGTGATGATAATATTTTATAAGTTTTTGGGGTGACAAAAATTTCAATACTACCTGAGGGTATAAAATTATTAGTAAATATGAAAACATGGATGAAATCTTTTATTTATAAAATGTACCTGAATTCTAAGTATGTTAATACCCCATAGGGTATCCTAATAGGTAAAAGATATTGTACATACCTGTAAAGACAAAATTTCATTAATCTTTTGCCAGTGCAACCATTTAAATAATTCAATGTTCTATAGTCAACATAAACCCTTAATATTATACTACCCTCTTTTTAGGGTCTAATTCAACCTTGTGAGGAGAAAGAAATACAAAAATAAAATGGTTTAAATTAAATATGTAACAAGTGCTTTGACATAGGTGAAGATTCTGAATATCCTCCCACAAGGGCTAAAACGAGATTTGAGAAGTTCCTATTGATTCCGTTAAAGAATAACACTCTTCAAATGCATACCAAGCTTCATAAATTATGTTAACTCATAACAACTGTGACAGACGGGTACATTGGAGGGGCAGTAATGATCCTTATCAGAGACAGCGAACACTTCAAATATAAACATGTATTCTACAGAGTAGGTACTAAACAATACATTCCAAATGATTGCTTATAGTTAAAGGTCAACAACAAAAAACATTCAAATTTTATTGTAATAACTATGATTACGAGTATGTATGACCCACAAGGGCACAGATGTATGACCATCAAGACACAGTCATGTTGAACCCTTATATAATACCAAGTCATCGTAAAGATATAATGTTCCAGATAGAAGATGGAAGGTGTCAGTGGTGAGGTTATACAGGTAACTTTTCAGACGAAGTTAACACTAAAAAATATAGAAATATTATGACAATATTCTAGTTGCTGTAGTATATTCTAGTTTCAAAGCACTGTGTGTGCCTAACGTAATGCAAAAACATTGTTTTTTGATTCTATGAATAGATAGTAGCGGCATGGTACTCACGATCATAGTG
Source organism: Riptortus pedestris (assembly GCA_019009955.1). Classification (NCBI taxonomy): domain Eukaryota; kingdom Metazoa; phylum Arthropoda; class Insecta; order Hemiptera; family Alydidae; genus Riptortus; species Riptortus pedestris. Next base: position 98,616,209 of record CM032230.1, on the reverse strand, counting down.
TTACGTTTATTAAAAAAATAATAAACGTTGTTTATTAGAGTTTTTTTGGGTTGCAAAATTAATCACACAAGCTTTATCACAGCACAATTTATTTGACAATGCAATACATACTATGTAAATAATTCTTAACTATTACTCAAAGTATACACTGATAACTTCACTTCTTATTGCACAATACAATACCTCAAGATCACTGAAGTTCACAAAAACACGGTACTGCACTGATATTCACAAAGAGCACGTCACTGCACTGTTCTTTACATAAACAGGGCACTACACTGTTCTTTACATAAACACTGTACCGAAACTAAAAGCACTGTCACTAAAGCTGCACTGAACGCACTGTTATTCACTTGAAGAGAACTGAGAACAAACTAACTCTCGAACGAGTTGGGCCACTTTTATAGACAGGCAGCAGGATAAAAAAAAAAGGGCCGAGAATGGGCTAGACTCTAGTTGGGCGTAGTCAAGACACTTCTGACGCCAACAGTCCTTCCATCGGTCAGCTCCTTTCATCTACTTCGTACTTCTTAAATACGTAATTAACTGTGTTTAATTTTTCATGTACATAGTTTTTGCAACAATAATGTTGCAGTTAGTCTTTAAACTGTCGTGTGTTTGTAAGTACCCCGTAGCTACAGACAAAGCCTCCAAAAAAATAGACTTCATCTTCAAATTAAAAAATAAAATAAAAATAATCACTTTTTATCTAAAAAATATAAAAAGAATATAATATTTTATGCTCTTCTCCAAATATATATTGGAAAGTTCAATTAATTTGTCTTAAAAAATGCTATATTTCAATTACTTGACCGCTTTAAATTCAATTAGCCTTAGTTGCAAAAAGTGGATGTTAATAAATAATAATAATAATAATAAAGACAAAATTATGTGTAAAAAGTTTTTGTTACACAACAATCAGGGACATTAGTGATCAAAGATTAAATCAGTACATGATTTGAATTAAAATATATAATAAATTTATGTTTTCTGATAAAATTGTTATGGTATAATAGATTTGAATGTAACAAACATAGTTTTAATTTCAATAGAGATTGGGCAGTTGTCAGCTGGCTATAACCAAGTACCTTCAAAACTGCCTCACAATGCTGAGTGAACATCAGGAAACGGATAGAACTCCAACCTCAAAGCTTGTCAACCACACAGCTAAATAAAATTTAGAGAGTGGCCCCAGGAAGAAGCACCCCTAATATAACAATCAAGAGCTTCAACCACTGACTGCCCCAGTCATGCAACGGAAAAATTAAAAATAAAACCTAACATACAGCATTATAAGCGATTCAACACATAAGTAAAGAATAGAAAAATTCAAAAATATTAACAGTAAAGGTCACTAACTGAACATTTTTTTGAATATCAATATATACATTTGATATTGATAATGTTTAAGTAATAGCTAAAGGAAGAAACAATGAAATGAAAAATAAAGTTATACATTAATGTAAATAGAGCCTTACAAAAAATATTTAGCATATAGACAATATATTATAATAAATATATAGATAAAATTAGCTTTAAAATGTATTTCAATTTGTTAATCGTTGACTATTTCCTCTGAGTATTGATTGAAATAGTTTTGACAAAATCGCCTGATGAATAATATTCAACTGTTCAAGATGCTGCCATAGGCAAATTTAGTCAACAAGTAAAAAAACTTATAAATATATATAAGTAACTTATATATATATATATATATATATATAATATATATATATATATATATAATATATATATATATACAGTCGACTCTCGCTAACACGAACCTCGATAACACAAAATCCTCGATATCACGAATTATTTTTTATCCCCTTGGAAAAACCTGTCTAACACGAAGAAATTACGAACTAATTTCCCGGTTATATTTTACCTCTATAACAGGAAGAGAGACAAAAATTACCTCTGTTTCTCGAAGTTCACTAGATAAGACGAATTTGATTAGCGCATTACCTCTATATCACAATTGTTTCAGAATGGATTTGTTTAACACGAAATCCCAGTGATGTGCCAGACAGTATGTTTTCTTCAATTGTTTCAATCGAGAATATGATTGACAAACTTGTTGCTAACAGTCTTAAACAGAAGAAGATAACGGACTATTTCAACTACTAGTGGGATTGCAGTAATATGGTCGGTACTGTTTACTCTGTTTTACACGATATTTATTATGTTTACTGTAAGTATTTTTTATTATACTGTACCAAGTTAAATGTTTAATTTTGAAGCTGTAAGGGCTACAGCAAAGTTTTTTTGATTTTAACCAACATTATGACTGATAGTGTTTTTCAGTTTTAAGCAAAGGAAGATTAAGGACTTATTAATCAGGGGAATTAATATTATATTTTCTGTTCTCTGTGTTTTACCGTTTTTTTTTTTAATTATGTATATATACATATTTTAATTCATTTAAATATTCGTAAATTATTAAGATTATGTAGATTTTTAGAAGATTTATGGAATAAATCACAGTATATTTTTTTACTTCTGTAACACGAATTTTCATTTAGTTCACCTTTATAACTCGAACTATGCCTAAGACGAACTATACATAACACGAACAAAAATGGCAGTCCCGTGGAATTTCGTGATAGCGAGAGTCGACTGTATGTATGTATATATATATATATATATATATATATATATATATATATATATATATATATATATATATTTATAGATATTTTATGTTATTGCTGACATCTATCATTGAACCTTAAGCCATAAATAAACATTAGTTAAGAAAAAATGTTATGTGAGTTTAAAACATTTTAATTTTAAATTATAAAATTTAAATAAAATTAAACTCATTTAAAGTAGAATCTGGTTTTTTTGGAAAAATTGGTGTATTTAAAAAGATGGAAATAAAAATGATTTGTTCATAAAATCTAAAATACCAATTGATTTGAATATTTTATTTGTAAGACAAGAACTCCCAAAACCAGAAACACAAATTTGATATTCACCTTGAATATCTCCCCAAGTGTGAAGTACTGTTGCCATGCACTTTTGTCTGGTGGCTGCACTTCGAGTGATCTCCGTGTTAGATAGATCGCATCATCAAGATACTGGAGAGTAAAGAGGACTCTAGCAAGATTCAACAGGACCTGCAAAAATTTAATCAAATCTTAGTGCAGTTAGAATTATGACTATGCTCGAATATTTACGCATGGGTGGCCATTTCACTCAAGGACAAAAAAAATCATTATGAAGGATATGAATAATTAGTGAATTTCTTCTATAGATGCTTAGAAATAAGGTGATACATTTTAGAATCATACCATAGTCCTTTTACTGTTGTCTATGTTCTGAAACCCAACCTAATGCATTAACTATTGTATAAATAAGAAATTTGGGCAATTCAACATAAATTCATTTATTTTATCAAAAGAAATTCTGGACAGTGGAATGTAGATATCACTAAGAATACATAAAACAGGCCTTCCTCCCACAAACAGTATATTTAAAAGCGACAGAGCTTTTTTAAAACAAACGCTCCACCATCAATACCCTGTCTGCACACAAACAATTTATATTAAAAGCATACAATTGCAATACATTAATGCTCTTTATGATCCACAATTAACAGAACAAGATAAAAAATTCTTAATCTATAAAAAATTTAAAAGTTACCAATAAAATGTTTCCGTATAAGTAATAAAAAGAAAATAAATAAGGATGAGGCCCTAAATTTGGAATTTTCTGGAAGCCATCATCAATGGACCAACTCATTCCTGCTGACTCGTACCATCATCCGTTATACAAAATGGCCAGAATTATTATCCTTAGCGACAGATTACTAGATATTCCGCTGTCCCTGGAGAAGTATAAAAGGAACTCAACCACATCAAACATTTGCCTCCAGCAATGAGTACAATGATCACCTTGTGGATAGGTTCATTGGTAAGAGGTTGAAGAACTGAGCAGCTCCTCCAACCAACCCAGAACCAGAAAAATAGATACAAGGATCATAAAAGCAGCAATTTCGACAGTATTCCATACATGAAAAAGATTTCCGAAACAACCGGTCAAAAGCTAAGAAAAATATGACTTAAAGCCTGCAGAAACAAGCACTCCCCTAAAAGCCATGTTGCCAAAGGTCGAAGATAGAGTGGATACATATTCAAATCTGGACGGTACCAAGTATCCTGTTGAGATTATAGCTCAACATAAATAATACATAGGACAAAGTGGTAGCGAGATAAGAACCAAATTAAAGGAGCATATCACAGGAGTGACGGAGTTCCATGCTTATGAAAAAGGAGAACCATAACACCAAGCAGGTTGACTAAAAGGCCAAAAAGAGTAGAAAATTGAAAGTGGGTGAAGAAATATTTATTAAATGGGACAAATTTTGAAATGTGAGCAGGACCATAATCCCTATGAAAAGATAAAAGTACCCCACAAGGTGCTAACAGTACTGCAGGATATATTTAGTCCATGACCATCCTGACGAGACCAGTTAACTTTAGGGGAAATTGAGGTTGTACCCATGAACAATTTTCGAAAAGTTTCTTCAAATGCCCATCGATCCTACCCAGGAGATGACGAAAATGAAGTCCGTTCAAAATTATACATATATATACTCATATATATGTCTGTTAACACTCTAGCAGTCGCAGTTTTTGTTTGACTGTTACCAAACTTGATATATAATAGTTTTATAAAAAAAGAAGGATCAAGTTTGTTAATGGCTGAAATCGGATCAGTGGGAGAGGGTATTTTTGAAAGATCTCTGTTACTACAAGTCCGATCGAAAAATTGTATAGAACCAATTTTATTACAAATTAAATGCGGTATTAATATTGTTTTATACATTTTTTCTATATCTTGAATATTAACCGAGATATTTGCATTTTTCAGCCTTCAGCTAACCCCCACTAGATGAAATCCTTAAGTCGTAACCTGGCTAGAAAAGGGTGGTAACGTGTAAATAACTCATCCCAATTAGCCATAGTAGCATAAAGTGGGAGTTTATAAATAACAACAAATGGATTGATATTTATAAGTCTAATAGTAATCTATAAAATTACACCTACTATTTTGAATACTATGTAGTCAATTAAATAATAAATATTGTATTAAGAAGAATTTAAACAAAAAGATATAAATGTACTAGTGAGAGTCTGCTAAATTTTCAAAATTAGTATTATGCATATTCAAAACAATATATTCTAAAAAGAATTTTGTATCTTTGATTGAGACTTCTTGTTTTATAAATCTTGTAGCCCAGACTTTCGAGGTATTTATTGATTTAACAAATAAGAAATACATAAAAATAAATACAATACTGATTTATAAAAATTAATAATTATATTAATGAAAAAGTAATGTTGACTAATAATAAAGACATAATTTGATATTAATTAATTCAACAGTTTAAGGAAAAATGAAGAGCCAGAGCCTACCACACAGCATAGGCAGGAGGTCTACTAATCATCAGGCTCCATTCCTAAAATGCTTCTCATAGTATAAGTCATTGAGAATCATTGCAAACATCTCAATGATTTCTTGTAAGATATAGGAGGATAATAGATTCATTCTGTTATGTATACATCTTTGAGCTTGTTAACTAGTTCATTAATGTTCTCAATCATGGCAGAACATGTTTGTTATGCTCACTGTTCCCATACCTGGCAGACAAGACCGCCATCACATAAATGAGTACAGCTGGCAAATCCTCTCGATGGAAGAGCACCATTTGCAGCATCCAGTTTATTTCATTTTCAGTCATATACCAGAGTGTTAAACGACAGATAATAGACATCATTTGTGTCTTATTTCAGCGTATGGAAATTATCCTCGGTTTATGAAGACTAACTTTAATACCACAAGTAAGGCTCTCAGTTTCAAAAGATAATCCACAAGAGCAACTTATTATTATGTATGACAACAAAACTTGAATTCTCGAAAAGAATAACAGAAAACCCCTGGTGGTCTGGGAAGGGGAAACCCTAGGCAGTATTTGTGTCTCAAATAGTGACAACAGATTTAGGGTCAGGAGAAACCCAAAACTAATAGAGATGAATCTGAGTGTTGTGTTTAATGTCCTCAGTATTATAATGTACCAAGTCAATGTATAGGAAGACACAGACAAGAAATTCAGTGGAACTAAAGTTGTGGGAAAGCAAGAACCAGAATAAAATTATGAATAGGGAAAAGAAAGATATAGTCTTCCTGCATTAAATTCACTACATCAGTGCCATCTTCAGGCTACAATACATAATAATTAACAATAATGGTTTCATCAATTATATCTATTTTAATATTAACAAAGCAACAATAAAACTAAAATTGAATAATTTATTAAAATTGTACAACGTTCCATTATCTATGAAATGATTTGACGTACTCTTTAATATAGGGAAGGACTGCATGTTATGACTAGAGACCGAGTAATAAGGTAGCTAACAAAGCCATGTTAATCATGAATAACAATAAAGACCTTTTGTTCATTCTTCCAGGAATTCAATTCTTGGTTAGACCTGAACATGAAGGTAAATCTAAACTGATCATTAAAAAAAATTTTTTTTACCTTGAACATTACATCAAGTAGTCTAGATAGGCCAAAAATAAATATATATAAAGGGCATTGCATTTAGGAAATAAGTAGAAGTAAAAGATTATTTCATATTATGATTCATGTACTATTTGATTCTTCTAGCAAAAATAGGTCTAGAGTTTGGTAATATGTCATTTTTTCAAGTCACTATTATTTATTAAAAAAATTACTATCCATAGACTATCAGTAAAATAAGAACATGTAAAAAACAAGATGTACCTCCGCATTATGAGGAGAAACGGCCAATGCCCTTCTGAAACACTCAATAGACTTATATGTATCTCCCTTCAATCGCCAAAAGTTACCAATTTGATTGTATAGCTGAACAGACTTTGGCTTCTCCCTTTTGGCCTTTTTCAACTTCCTTTCAAGAGCTGATACATCAATATCAGTGGTCTTCTTTTTAAAGATAAGAGATATCTGTAACATACAATAAAACACTTTATACAATTATCTGGAGACAAAAAAGGAAAATAAATAATTATTTCCACAATGTAAGCCAGGAGATTCATACCTGAGGTTCAGGTACATTAGGATGTGAGAGCCTATTGGCAATACCGACTAGATTATCATAATAGGTAAAATTAACTGGCTTTCCACAATCTAAAACCTCATCATCCTCGGGGTATGTTGTCTTGTTCTGCGGTTCTTCAACTTGAGGTACAGCCTTATCAGCCCTACCAAAGACCAAAAAACAATGATTAATTTAGACTGATATTAAACATCTTCCCAAAGCATATATGTGCAGTCACTTATAACAAAACTTCTCAATTTAAAGAAAAACCACCCAGGGACAAATCTAATATATCACAAAAGAAACCTAATGTATTTCACACAACTCAAAATTAAAATAAGTAAATGTAATAATACAGGAAAAGCTGAGGAAAATAAATATTGTTCTACTTACACAACTTGGGATTTGTTCAACTTGCGGCAATCGCTACAGAAATTATCAGGACTTTTTTTGGTCCAAGAATTTCCATAGTGGACTGTTGAGACGATTATATTAAATATAGGATCGTCAAGTATTTCTTCAGTATGGTAGGGCAATTTCTGCAAGCTACTTGCTTCGATCATGTCAACTTCGCTATTCAATTTCCATAAGTAAGACGTTCTCGAATTTGTGTGTATTATTTGAATCATAACAATGTGCAGGGAAACAACAGCGAAGCATTTCAGACTCGTCATGTTGATCGTTTTGTCCGAATTGAAGCGGTGAGCTAAGCAATATCACATATTTTGACAAAGACGTCAAAACCAAACCTTCCACAACAAGCAACAGCAATGGGGGAAATCTCCTCCAGGAAAACAAAGTTTACCCCAGTGTATAGATATGAGATTAAGAGTAGAGCCGGTAGAGTTCTCTTTCGGGGCTAACAGCCAGAAATTCAAAGAACTACTTCTTATCAGAGCAAAGAGATATGAAAAATGTAACATTACTCGGAGAAAAAAGAAATTATTAAAATAATCTTGTCAATTGATAGAGTAAATCAAGAACATTTTTGTACCTTTTCCTTACTGAGAATGAGACCAATGAAAGTATTAGAGGTCATAAAAAAGATTTACAGCTCTCACCAACACTCTTAATTGTTTTAAAGTGAAATCAGCTAAAGATGTATACTCATGACGCGATTTTCGAATAATTTCGTCCAATGTCCTTCGATCCTACCTAGATGACGAAACAGAAGTTCGTTCAAAATTATAAATATATCTGCCTATCTACATAATTGTCTGTCCAACTCTAGCGGTCGCAATTTTTGTCTTATCGTTGCCAAATTCCATATATATGTAAGCGTTTTATGTAAAACCAAGGGTCAAGTTCGTTAATGACTAAAATCGGACCAAGGGGAGGGGGAAAATTTTGAGAATTCATAATATTTTCCTTATTATACATTGGTACAAAAAAAAATTATATAAACAATCGAATTTCAATTGTAATTACCTACGGATGTTATATATGTATTTTCTCTATCATTTATATTAACTGATGAGATATATGGATTTTTTAATTTTCACTCCTACTCATTTCATATTACCAATAAGCCGTTACACCATGAACTACTTTATTTCAAGCTTAAATACCAAATATTGTTTTCAAGAGACCATCATTGTGCGGACACATTCAAACTCATCTTGTGATGACGCCATCTAATAAGATTTTAACTTCTTGTCTCGAAAATGTTTATTTGATCAATACCATCCTCGATATTTAACCGTTTCAGGCAACACTAAAGATGATATTTGTTTTTGGCTGAAATCGAACTTGGAACTGTAGGGGTAATTCGAAAATTTAAAATATATCCGTCTTTATGAGTTAGATCGTAAAATGTTATAGAACCAATGTTGTTGATATATAGATGCTCTACAATTGTTGTTTTATGTATGTTTTCTTAACTTAATATTACGCAAGTAAGTCGTACTTCTTTGTTTTCAATCAGAATAGACGGTGAGATGACAGATGCATCGTGTCTTACCAGCAAGCGGAAAATTTGCTCAGTTTCCGCAGTCCCGTGCGTGACGGACTTTTAGCAGATTTCCCTTAAGGGAAATCAGCTATGAGGTCGTACTCATGACGCGATTTTCGAAAAAATGTCTTCAAATGTCCATCGATCCTACCCAGGAGATGACGAAAATGAGGTCCGTTCAAACCTATATATATATATATATATATATATATATATATATATATATATATATATATATACTAGCTCAGATACCCGGCTTCGCTCGGGAATTTATTTGAGGCTGGATGGTGATGGTATATTTATGGCAAGGCTTTACTTTGCACAATATTTTGACATTTACCCGTCCCAGTGTTTAGGGCTAATACCCGTCGTAGGCATTTGTTAATAATAAAATTACTTTATTATGTAAGACTTCACTGTCCTCCATATTGTCATATTTCCCGTCTCCTGTGCATTATGCATAGATTTAAATTATTAAGGAGAAAATATTGACATACATTTGAATTAATTTTTCCAGGTGAGGTACCTGGTAGTTCATATTGAAAAGAAGTGTTGAGCAAATTTCTCTAAATAACAAAATAAACAACTTTTTTTACTTGCATATTTGCCAAAACCCCAATAGGAAATCATTATTATTAATTTCAGGCCTCCTTTATAACCCCCACTCCTGCCCGTCCCTAGAAATGTTAGTATGGCTTATTATAAGGAAGGCGTTAGTGCTAATAAACATACTGAGTGTTTCATTTAGTTCGGTTGAGTCTTTTGTGCCAAATAAAATTGTTGTCTCCCGCTATAATGTTTTGCGTATGACGCCTTTATACTTCGGTATACAATGATAGTGTATATAAAAAAACAGTTTCCCTAAATAACAAAATAAATAACTTTTGTTATGTGCATATTTGCCGAAAATGCAATAGGAAACGAAATATCACTATTATTAATTTCAGGTCTCCCTTACAACCCCCACTCCTGCCCGTCCCTAGAAATGTTGGTATGGCCTATTATAATGAAGGTGTTAGTACTAATTCACATACCGAGTTTGGTTTAATTCGGTTGATTGGTTTAATTCGGATCTGGAATATTAACCGAGATATTTACTTTATTAAGAGTTCCGATAACACGGATCGGCCGAAGTCGGTTCTATTCGGGACTTTCCGCCGAAAGGTAGTTCGGCCGTTTTCGTAACAGTTCGGCTCTCGTGAAATTGGTTTAGAGACTCGTTACTACTACTGTTATTAGTAGGCAGATTTCTCTATTGTAAAACTTCATGTGGGAAATATGCTTAGTTTACGCAGCCCCTGAGTGACAGACTTTTTTTCACATTCCACACCAACTAAGCCCGAGGACACAGCTCTTTTAGGTTTATGATTTTTAGTTGTTATGGTGTTCTTTTCTTCTCTTCTTACTTTCCCTAATACTACTTATATCTTTCTTTTTTCTATCGTTTCCCCTCTTCTTTTCAACCTATAGCCTTGATTTGCTAATCACCTACCCACACCTTACAAAGCCCAGTAAAAAGTGAGATAAGTACAGAAATCACGCTGAAACTAGAACATCAAAATGGATTCAGATATTGCCAAAACGGATAATTCAATTGAAATTTGGATTACTTTTTTTCCGTGAGAAAATTTAAAAAGAGTTGCTCAAGTTATAACCAATATAGTGCTTGTAACTTGTTCGTGACCTAAAGAAAATGAAAAAAGTCCGTCATGCAGATGCTTCGTAAACTAAGCAGATTTCCCTTGTGTTGTTACAACACATACCTGACCTCCTGGTCCGATTTCAGCAATTAACAAATATGAACATGATCAATTAAAAAACATAAATATGAGTTGAATGAAACTGTAGTTTTGTATAGTTTTGAACGGCCCTCATTTCCGTCATCCCTTGGGAAGGATCGATAAACATTTTTCGAAAATGTCATGAGTCATGAGTACGACCTCAATAGTTGAATCTGCTGAAACTAAAATATAAATATTTAATAATTAATTAACAGCCACGATACTAATATTTCCTTATTAGGACGGAGGCTTGGAGATAGTAATTAACGGCAACTAGGTCAGATTTTAATTTGAAGAAGATGAAAATGAGGCTAAGTCCTTATTCCAAATTGGTACTTAAGGGCCCTGGGAAGCTATGTTCTGAAAGTCTAAACTAAATACGGGAGGATCATATGGATAAAAATGACTCCATCCTTCACTCAACAGTGTCACTTCGAATGAGCTAACTCCAATATTAACCCTAGAATGCTAACCTACGTAAATTTTGGATCCCCACGATTTTGGAATTGGCGCTGGTGCTTCCTGGGGCCAGGTATACTTTCTCCATTTAGTAGCGTTTGAGACGCAGTCAAGGTCACATTTGTTTATCAGCCCAGTTCAGAGCAGTACATCATCAAAGTAAAGACGGTGAGTAAAATTTATGCATAGTTATTAATAAGAGAATATTATGTAAGTAATATTTACTCATAGTTATCAATAAAAATTAGTGATTTTTTAAAATGGGTACAGTAATAATTGTGAAATCATTCGGTATTTTTTTATATAATTCTGTTTTGGCAGACTGACCATTATTCTGAGAATGGAGGAGCATAGAATTGCCAGTATTGAAGAATTCTGGAGAGTTTTTAATGAAGATGTCATTAATGAAGAAGAGGAAGATATACTGAAGATTAATACAGATGACAGTGACGCAGACCCTGATTATATTCCTGGAGATGAGGATACATGTCAGGAGAAGGATATTGAAGAGCAGGTAGTACTTTCTATAATAGATTGTGAGAATGAAGAGGTTTTAAGGCCATTGAAGGATATCCAAGTCGGAGAAAGTGGGAAAACACCTACGCACTCACAAAATGAAGGCCAATTACAAACTACCAAAGGTCCAAAGAAATATTGTTCATTCAAGAAGAGGAGGTATAGGTACAACTACATATTGCGTAATATGTTTTAAACCCATATGCAGTGACCACCAAGTAAAATTCTGTTCGGAATGTGGATTAATTTAAAAATTTGTTTACTCATTATTTTTATATTGTATTATTTAATTTTTCAATTTATTTGCACCTATATTTGTAAATATATTAGCAATTAAATTATTTGAGGTTGTAAAAACATGTCTAGCGATCTATTTCCAGTCTATTCCGCCTAGAAGTAAAATATACTCATAGTTAGTAATACACAACTGCGAATTAAGGTTAGTATTCTAGAGTTAAGAGTGAAAGCACAGACCTATTAAAAGTCCATCACGCAGGGGCTGCGTAAACTTAGCAGATTTCCCAGGTGCTGTTATAGTACACAAGTGATATCATCTCACCATCTAATCTCTATTTCTATGAAAAAAAGTTGAATAAAGGGTTGTGTGTGTGTGTGTGTGTGTGGGGGGGTATTGAAGGCTGAAAACAAGTAAGAATCAATAACTCATTTAATACTTGAGTTACGACAAATTGTAAAGAATAAAAATTGTAGAGCATTAATAGCATAAAAATATGTTGTGATATGACTCATAAGAACTGTGATATTTTGAATTTTCATTTTACAAGGATAAATATGGACTGAAACGATTTTTCAGGGGTCAAAATTATGGCAAACCAAGTCTCATCCTTTTATTAATACAATTGGCGATTTTAAGGGGGGGGTGACACGGGAACTTGGGACGCCCTCTAAATACAATTTTGAACGGACCTCATTTTCGACATCTCCTAGGTAGGATCGATGGACATTTGAGGAAATTTCTTTAATAGCTGATTTCTATTAAAGGAAATCTTAAAACATCCTTACTGCGGCGAACCAAATACTGTTATCTCTTTATTGCTTTCTAAACTGTATTTTCTATCTCTAAAAACCACAGCCATCTAATAGTTTTTTGGAAAATCTTTAATTATATTTCTTTTCGAAAACTCTTTAATGATTTTAGTTATGGTCAGGTAGATTTTATTCTTCTTTCCTTCTTGTTTTAACTTACTGTTAATGTTCTTGATGCTGTATGTAATTGTTGTGTTGGCAATACACTCACCGTTTTGTGAAACCTCTGGCCTATCAGTTACTGAATAAAGACTTTTATTATTTGATAGTCTTAGAATTAAATTAAAATTAATGGATACCTATGAAAGTATTCTCCTAGTTAAAAATGAAGTTTTTGTGTTTAAAGTACCTCCTATTACAACGAATCGCGGTCACAGGTTCATAATTCAAACTCAAATTTTAATAAATGTTTCGACTTCTATATTTTGATTTATTTATTTATTTTTTAAACACAATCCAGAGCCGCTGACTGGAATTTAGCTGAGCCTCAATGGACGGGAAGAATGCGTTTGGTTGCCAAAGGAAAAGAATGTTTACTGAAACTTGAAGATAAGACCAGTGGCGAATTGTTTGCTAAATGTCCCATTGATAAGTATCCTGGTGTTGCTATTGAATCTGTTTCTGATTCATCTCGTTATTTTGTTTTAAGGATCCAAGATGACAATGGTAAGTGTTTTTATTTCTTACAATTGCCTTTCTTATAGCCATATGTTGCTTATTTTTTAAAAGGACTATCCGTGTAAATAACTATAGTTATTGGTTTGAAGAATAATTTGGTATGGAATATTTATGGCTGTAGTACTTGTGACCAACTATTAGTATGAGTGCATATCCATGTTTAATTGTTTGATATTGGATATAACTTGTTTTCATAGTTCCTAAATCATTGAATGACTGTTTATTCTTAACTTGTATACTTTATTTTTTCTTTGATTGGGCTGAAATCAATTTTTAAATGACGTGTACTTTTTTGGGAACAGTTGTGTTATTTTTTAGATTTAACATAATGACTGTGCTAGAATCATATTTTCATTTTGTAATATAGTGAAGCTAAATTATTATTATTGCTTGAAAAATACATTTTTCTTTGTGATATAATTTTTTTTTTTTAAATTAGTTTGCTAATAACTTACTTATTTAGCTTCCAAACATTAACAGGCTGAAGTTGACATTTCAACAATGAGTTTTCTTAATATTGAGTTATTATAAACATTAAAGTATTCCAAACAAAAACTTGTTTCATGTTAACTAGCAACATATGAATTATGAAAAACTAGTTATATAGAAAATTATTTTTGACTGTGAATGACTTCACAATGATTAGTTTCGCTATTCATTTCAGTTAAATATTAATTGAGATATTAGCAGTTTTAGCAGATTTCCCTAGTAGATAGGGAAATCAGCTATTGATGCTGTACTCATGATGCACTTTTCAAAAATTATTTCAAATGTTCATCGACCCTACCCATGAGATGATGAAAATGAAGTCTGTTCAAAATTATATATATATATATATATATATATATATATATATTTTCTGTTAATGCTCTAGCAGTCGCAATTTATGTTGGGTCATTGCCAACCTTATTTTTAATAATTTGAATTGGACCAGAGGGAGGGGAATTTAAAAAAATTGAAATATCTCCATTGCCACCATAGTCAGATCAAAAAATTGTTCATAACCAATCTTATTGCATATTAAATTACCGATAAATGTTGTTACATACATATTTTCTCTATCTTCCTCATATCATGTCGTAATAACAATGAGCTGTTATACACAATACACTTTATTCTAATCTTATATACCAAATATTGTTTTCAAGAAACCTTTATTATGCAAGATACACACAAATTCATTGTGTAATGAAATTAAGATTTTATGTATGCTATACCCCCACATGGGAAATCTTAGTTTCCATAGCCCCTGCGAAACAGACTTTTCTCTTATTACAGATGATTTATTAAATGTCTCACAGCTCATAAGCCATTATTATTATATTGCACACAAATATTTGTTTCCTGTATTTTTTTCAATTATTGATAATGTATGTTAAAATTATTTTTTATCTAGCCATGGTTATGTCAAATTTTCTAATCTATGATTTACTTCAAAGTTTTAGAAAATGGAAATATTTTTAATTTAATTATAAAGATGCTTGGTCATGTGTGGTTCCAAGTTTTTTTGATAGATGATTGTAGTCTTCCTTCCATCACCAACCTTACTTCTTTAGCAACTTATTCTAATAGGTTTTTTAGAGTAATTCCTATATTTTAATTTGCATACTTAATAATGCAATTCAATATGAGAACAACCCACTCACTGTTTATGTTTTCAATGAAACTTTTAAATCACGCTGCATTTAACAAAAAAGGTTAAGTATTTTTTTGTTTCCTGTATGAAGTAGAAGGAGTATTGTTATTACAGACATTTGGTTTTTCAAACTTCAACGGAATTATCTGTTTGGACCTTCCTTGAGCCCATTTTGACTAGTTTCAGCATGACATATTTAGGTATCACACATAACTCAAAAGCCATTTGTCCAGGTCTCATCTAACCCAAAATTCTTTTTTGAGTAGGTATTCATTATTAACCCTTTCCTTGCGCAAAGCCACTAAAGTGGCTTGATTCAAGCCACTATAGTGGCTTTGCACAAGGAAAGGGTTAATATAATTTTCCTCATACTGTTCATAACCTTTCAGAATTGACTGTTATTAAGGCTGCTAAGATAACCAAGTGTACTAATGTATTAGTTTTAAAACTTTAGTTAATTTTGAACCTGTAGGCCACATGGATTTTTCACAAATTTATTCAGTCATGGACTCACTAGCTTGTTATATCTGAGATAGGACAGAATGGCATTCTGTAGATATCCCATTCCAATTAGACTAACTAGCATTAGATGGACATTTATTTATAATTTTGCTTTAAATTAATATCAGTTTTTTTAATTAATTTTATTATGCTCTGACTTTTGCATTATAAATATAATTTTAATTTTAATAATTATTTCTATGGCATTTAATTTGATTAATAAAATATTTTTAAACAAAAATGGATAATACTTTAATTAAATTAAATTCTGTGCCACTAACAAAAAAAGGATAATAGTTGAATCAGTAACATTTATTTATTTTATTGATTCACTACCTGATTTTTATTTGGCTAAACCATTATTTATTATCATACCCATTTTAATAGCATTAATTATTCAAGAATATAAGGTATTAAACACTGGTTTTCTTATAGGACGATCAGCTTTCATAGGAGTGGGTTTTTCTGATCGCTCGGACAGCTTTGATCTTAATGTTGCCTTACAAGATCATTTCAACTGGCTCAAGAAGTCTGAAGAAATCGAAAAAGAAAAAGATGTTCCTAAACCTGAGTTAGATTTGAAATTTAAGGATGGAGAAACAATTAAAATTAACATGAAAATTACTGTAAGTAAATGAAGTTTAAATATTTATTTATGACGTTTGTTTTTTTAATGAGACTAATTTATCTTGCAGTTATATTTTACAGTCCTAAAACCTAATGAATGAATGAGCAATAGTAGAGTTTTGAAATTACTTTAACATCCAAAAAAAAAAAAAAATTAATCTCCCTCCTCTTACAAATTTATGGGCACAACTTATTCGTACAGTTGTTCATCACATTCTTAACCAACTTTCCCTTTGTCTGATAATATGTAGACTTCTGTCTTATTCTTGAGGTTAAACTCACTCCAATGAGATTGTTATTGTACTGTCTGTGATAATGGAAAACAAACATCAGGCATTTTCCTATCAAATAAAAATATAGGATTAGTAGAAAAAGGTCGTCATGTAGGGCTGCGTAAACTAACCAGATTTCCCACGTGTGCCACATATTTGCATTTATCTCAAAAAATAAAAGTTCAATGAGAACAATATTTAGTATTTCTGTATTTTTTTTCATTCAAGAATTGTAGACCATTAATAGTTTAGCAAGATTGGTTCTATAATATTTTTTGCTACAACTCAAAATAACGATGATACTTCAAATTAATTTTCAAATCCCCCTCCCCTCTATGTAGGTATCTATCTGAAAGCAGCCCAGACAGTAGCACTTACTTAGTGAGTTCTGATGGTATTCTTTCTATAGAAAAAAATACACCCTAATTTATACTGAGCATTAGCTCTCTGCCTTCATCTTGTTCCTATATAGGGTATTGTTACTGGTAGAAAAACTGTATCACATGTATTACATCAAACAAGCATGCTGTGCTATACTTGATTCTCTTGGTTCATACTCTTATTTTCTGTTATAAACCTCTTCTTAAGAGCTCGTTGAATTGACCGCACAAGAATAACTGTCCTGGTATTTTTTTTGTGCCATTGGTTACTTATTTCTAGGTTCTCTACATTTAAGCCTCTTAACAGCCACCTTGGCAGCAGCTTAAATGATTAATTGTAAACACATTATTCACTGAATTAATTGATTTCATACTGCAAATTGTTTTATTATATATATAATGTTCTCGTGTCTGTATAAACTACTTTGAAATCAGTAATTCATTTTCTAATAATATTTATGTACTTTTATTTATAGAAAAAAGATGGTTCAGAATCAAGCAGTGCAAAGAATAAAAGTAAAGCCGGGGGCAAAACAGGTGTGCTGCCACCTCCACCAGGTGGAGTGAAGATAGCACCACCACCTGCTCCATCGGTAACTTCGTCACCTTCACACCAAGCACCAGCACCAAAACCTGAATCCTGGGGAGAGTTTGCCTCTGCCCCAACTCCGAGCCCAGGGTATGTTTTTTTGTTTTGTAATTTTGTTAAAACTAGCTAACTGAATGTCGGATTATACACCCTTTAGAACCCTCCAGAATATTCAGTCAGAGGCTAGGTTTCTCGAAGTATGGGCACTTACCCTATACAAGTCCTTTCTAATGTTGAACTATACATTTTTTCTTGGCAGATTAACAGTATTAATCCTTTTAATGTTACCTATCTACCATAATAGATGTTTGGTTCACCTGTCAAGTTGATTAGTTAGGCATGTTTGATGGAGAAGTTTTGAATTTTTGTTCTCCCCTCCCCTTCCTCTGGGTCCAAATTGACAGCTGTTCTTGATCTTCATTAAGTGAGTTTGGTAATAAGCAAACAAAAATTATAACCACTACAGTGATAATCATTTTCAAGGTAGGGTCGGGTCGTAGAGTCCAAGGACATTTGAAGAAAGTTGTTGGAAATTGTATCATGAGTACCTCAATAGCTGAGTTCCCTCAAGGAAAATCTGATAAAAATCATTTTTTGTGAATTGTTTGAGCTGTATTGAATAAGATAGTTTTCTCTTGATAGAGGAACTTGGTGAATCTGTGTCTTTCGCATGTTATCTTTACTTACATTTAAAAAAAAAAAAAACTAGAAAATATACGTTTTCAAACCTATGTATAAAATCTCTGTGGCTTATTAGTCAATCATTATTAATTTTATGGTCTGTTTTTTTTCCTACCAAGATCCCTTTAATTACTTTTTCTGTTGCATATTGTGGCTTATGCGCTGTTGGATACCTTTCCTAATGTACAACCTCAATCTTCAGTCTATTCCCACTCAACACTTGCCTGATTTTTGTCTTTATAGCCATGCCAAGAAGTAGCAATATCAGTGGATATTGGTAAAAATAATTTATTAGCAATTTATTGTCCAAAGCATTAAAATAGATGAGATACTTTACTGCTAGAAAATTAAGAAGTTCTAAACAATTCTGTGTGTAAACATTTTTCTACTTTGACTCTTGCTGAAGTGCACAGATAACACTTATGCTATCACCAATCGACACTTTTACAAATTTGTGACAGACAGATTATAAACCCAATTACTTTGTAGGCTAATGTAATATAACAATATAAACCACAAATCTAATCAGCTATATGAATGTGCATATGACACCTCATATTGCTATGAAGAGTTCTGCTTTCAAGAAATTACTTGGAGTCTTTAGCTTCAGCTCCTTAGCATACCAAGACTGAACTCATTGCAGTAAGACCAAGTACTGTGGTCGAGGGTTCTTGTGCTGTGGCAACACCCATTGCTGCCCTAACAGCATGTACTACTGCTGGCCTCAATGGTGCCGCCCTCTATGCTGCAGATATCCATTCTTCCAACCAACGTAAGTCAGCCTTATTCGCTCCTGGGGCTCAGGTTAGCCATGTGAGTTAAAGCGTTGACCTTAATCTCGCATGGTAAACCTAGAGTGGCGAGTTCGATTCTCGCCTGGGCAAAGGAAATTATTTAGTGACGAAATTCGTTAAATAACATCCTAAAAATCCCACCCTGGCTAGAAAAGGGTGGTAACATGTAGATAACCCGTCTCAATTAGCCTGAGTTGCAAAAAGTGGACGTTAATAAATAATAAAAATAACAATGTGACCTTTGTGTGATCCCACTAAAAGAAAATTAAATTAAACCCCAAAAACCGTTTGCTCTTGATAGAATCAAATGAGACAAAATGAAACTCACTCTACAGATTTATGATAAAATTATTGTGTTTTGGGATTAAGCAGTAACAGTGGCATAGGGAGGAAGCTTGTGTCCAAGAACATTAACAATTTCACAAAGTATTCTCTTTTTTTTCTTTTTTTTTTTTTTCTTTTTTTTAATTATGCTTTTTACTTTTTTCAGAGCCCCTACAACACCAAGCAATCCAAATTGGGTGCAGTTTTGAAATTCCACGGTAAAGCAAAAAAAAAAAAAAATAATAATCTCACTAAGTTTTAGCTTTTAAATATTTATGTTATGTATATTTGTTTATTGTTGGGCACTAGTTAATTTTATAAATTTTATTTATACAATCATTAAAAAAAGTGTAAAAGCGTGGTTAATTTGCTTGTTCCGTTTTCCATTTTTTATTGTGAAAATTACTTAATAATATAAGCCTAATATTTAGATAAGATGATTCCAGTTTTTGTTTATCTATTGTAAAATAAAATTTAAAAAATATAAAACACATATTATA
Source organism: Riptortus pedestris (assembly GCA_019009955.1). Lineage (NCBI taxonomy): Eukaryota > Metazoa > Arthropoda > Insecta > Hemiptera > Alydidae > Riptortus > Riptortus pedestris. The sequence continues at coordinate 98,596,382 of CM032230.1, read as the reverse complement.
ATTAATGTAAATTTATAAATAAGAAAAATAACCAAAAAAAAAAAAAAAGAAAAAATGAAAAGTGTAAAATAATAATTTAGGTGTAAGAGCATGTAGCTATTTATTGGTAGAATAATATCAAGACAAATAGTTTATAATGTTCTATCAACACAGTCAGTTTTTAATCTAGACAAAATTAAAGTGTTTCTGTGTTTGTACCTTTTGCGTCCAGAAAACTACTCGACTGTAGAATGTCTTTAACACAATGGGACTCTAGCGACACTAATTTTTTGGCAAGATTTGAGATTAATTTATTAATCACATTGTTTACAATGCAACTACATAATTTAGCACTGATACAAGTAAGTAGCCATGCCAGTTATATTAGCTACAAAACAAAGGCATTTAGGGGAAGAAATCCCATTGACAGATATGGAGTTCCTTAATTGAGTTAGAGTAATGTCTTAAAACGCTCGTTATATTGTGTCAAAAACGTTCCATTTTTTTTCATTCTCAATCCTTTGATTTTTATCATTTCCAGTATTTTTTGTTATATGAATTAAATAATTTTCTTCTTTATCTTATTATTAAGTATATTTTAGTATGGGTCCCCTTATCTAACGTCATCATGAACAGGGTGCTTCCATAGAACTTATACTCTTTTTGAACAGTTAAGAGTTGCTGAAATGATATCAGTAATTTACTCCCAACAGAATCTGTTTACTAATGGCTTCTATAAAATTAAAATTTAAGAAAAGTGTTTATTAAACGAATAAATAAATAATTAAAAATCTTAAATACATGAACACACACACACACACACACACACACACATATAAAGCATGTGCTTTAAGAATTTTTGTTTAAAAAAAGTGATTTTTTTTTCTGCTCTGAACTTAAATAAAACCATTTACTAAACTCTGATTGTTTCCAATATCCGTTTCAGATTCACAGAATAAAACCATAATTTAATTGTCATACCCAGTACCTCACAAAATTGACAAATAGAAGCAGTTAAATAAAAAGGTGGACGAAGTATGAGAGATCTAATGAAAGAATTAAATATTGTTTGACTTTTGGTTTCTAAACTACCAGAATAGTAAGTTGATAGATAGGGTAAACATTATTGGTAGACAGTAAGAGATAAAACTGTATGAGTATAATGTTAACCCTTTCCACTCCAAGGCTGTTTTTGTTTTTATTCCACCAGCTCCACGCTAAAATTACGTTTTTTTACTTTTAGTGTTTTTTGTGTATTTTGTATAAAAAAAAAACGACAGTATGGAGGGTTATTATACTTATATGCAATTATAATCGACCGATCACTACTTTCAAAACGCGTTACTTGTTGCACCATCAATCTGTGTCCATGCCCCACAGCGAATTGATTCAGTCACAGTCTTATCCGCCAGGAAAATTCACACCATACATGACATTACAGGTCTTTGCATGAAAACAAACAAGATGATGCACAGAGATAAGTTGTTTGCGACGCAAACAGATAACGGTGCAGTAACAACTAGTTTTATTATGGAGCATCGATAAAATTTAATTGAATTATAGTATCTTACGATTCTAGAATATGTTTCATTCATTCGTGACTCAAACATTTCAGTAACAAAAATCCCTCCTGTTTTAAAATTTTCCGCAAAAAGAGGTATTACACCATGTCGAGTATCACTCGACAGTGGAGCTAGTGGAACAAAATCAGTGTCGAGTGACACTCGACATTGGAGTGGAAAGGGTTAATTTTTTTTTTTGTAACAAATACAAATAAAATAAGGGAGGTTTTATGGTATTTCCTTTTCCTTAAAAAACAGAGGTGTACTCCACCAGTACCCTGAAGATTGATGTTATTTTTACTTTAATATCTATGTATAAATATTTGGTTCAAATAGTTTAATGATCTTAAAATTGAGATATTTTCTGGACTGATAATGTAAGTGAATAATTACAAAGAAAGAATATTATTTAAGGGTAATTGCTGCTTCCTTATACGACCACATAGTTGTGATAAAGTAAAAATATCTTTTGTTATTACATATGTTAGTTTTTTAACATTTTAAATTACTAATATTTTTGGGTACATTATTGTATTATAAATTATATATATGTATATTTAGCATGATTTTTGTATCACTGATTTGTTATTCATTGAAAATTTTGCCTTATATTACAAAATACCAAAGAAAAAATGGCAATATATTTATGTAATGAAAGTGTGATAAAGTAGATATCCCTTGATTTGAAATATTATTTTCATTGATGACATACATTTATAGTACAGTGAACCTTCAATTAGATGTAGATAAGTTTTAGGAGATACATTTTGAATAATGCAGCTAGTATAGAAGCTGATTTGAACTGCTATGAATAAAACCTGGATAACATTTTTAAAACGGTGAAATATGGCCATGTTTTCGGGGACAGTCCAATGTGGCTAGAAAAATTAAGTTTGGTAATTTAGTTATTTCAGAACTAAGAATTGGAAAATAGACAAAAAGATAGTCTTAACCTTTGTTAATATAATAGTGAGATTTAAATACTACCTTTTAAGTTAATTTATATTGTTAAACTAAGGAATTTGCTCTACATCAAAACCTATACTTTTGAAAATAGTTACTTCCATGTTACCCATTGATAAAACTAATCTTTTTAGAACAAACTGCAAAACAGTTTTTCATTTTTTCACCATTAAAATTCCTCAACATCTGACACTGGGAATTTCATTTTAGTTTGTACCCTTTCCATTTACGAAATGGCGATTTAAGCAATTATAGGAGGCATGTTATTTCAACAAATAAAAAATTGTCAGAAATTTGATGAATATTTATGGAGAGAAGTGTATATTATTTGTCAAGTATTATATTTTATTTTTATATTTTCATATATGTCTGTTGTAATGAGAATGTATTAATTGCTCTTAGCTTTTATTTTCATTGTTCATGGTGTGAGTAACAGTTCTTCTTGGCTGGAAAATGATAATGGTGGAGAATCTAGGGATATCTTTCTATTAATAGGTAGTATTATCAAGTATTCTATTTATTACTTGATTTATATTTGTTTATCATTCCAAAATTTAAAGTGTTGACTTCTTATAGAATATATTATATATCATACCAATGTGATAAAAAATATTCAATAAATGAGTAGCAAATACTGTTTTGTTTTAATTATTCCAAAACTTTCAGGCCACCTAATTGTGCAAAACTGATTTACCACAAATTGAAAGACCAATAGTGTTCTGGAGCTCCTGAATAGGCAATAATTGAGTACTTAACACATCCCGTGCGAGCTCCTTGCCAGGCAAGGAGGGGCGTCTCAACCCGGGTAGCGAAGTCCTTCCCTGGCAAGGACCTGCTCTGGGTATTCCCAACTGGAATTGGAGGGGGTACGCTCGTTAAAACCGACTCTGGATGCCTTTATTCGCCTCAGACAAGTGTCTTCCATCTAACAGTGTAGTTCGTTTCCGATTTTAGTGGATTTTTTTCAAGTTTTTATCAGAAAATTCTTCTTTTTTTTTAAGGTAAGCATTATTACTGTGATTTTTAAAGTACTTAACACATTATAAAGCATATTATTTTTATGGGTTTTTAAAATAATAATAATAATGATGGTTTGTATTATTTATAGGTATCAAAATTTTGAAAAATGGAAAAACGAAGGGTGAAAAAAGGGGTTCTGACCAAGGGACTTTCGCCTTGCAATAGAGGATAAATTAATATCATTCAAAACTCCTGTGATTCCCTTATCCCCGAAAATACCCACAAAATGGTTGCATTTCCCTAGTTTTACCCCATTCACGGGTAAAGGGAATAAGCGGTTGAAAAAAAACTGTATGCAATGCAGTAAGGCCATCGGAGAAGACGGGAAAAAAGTGAGAAACCAAACTATTTATTATTGCCCCGAATGTCCAGAAAAACCCGGGCTTTGTCTTGAGACCTGTTCTAAATTGTACCATGGTAGGAGAGAAGTTATGACAGTATAATATGTATTTGTATATCTGTAAACTGTTATCACCTGTAAGAATAGTATGGAATTGAACAATTGATGTTTATTATGTAATAGGTAATGCAATACACCATATAGAAATAATAAATTTATTTGTTAACGAATACTGTGTTATTTTAACCCGTTTTTATTGCTTGTTATTTTAAACGGATCATGTGCTTTGCGGGTTCCATAACCGGCGACGTCCGCTGGTAGCGAGCTCCTTGCCAGAGAAGGAGCTAATTAAATAAGTTAATTACCATTAAAAAATGTGTTAGTAGGCATATAAGCTAGGTTATTTGTTAAATAAACATGTTTTTGATTTAAAATAGTAAAAAAAATAAATCGCTCCTGAGAAAAAAATAATAATTTCACAATCGCACGCAATGTGTTAACACGTAGACTCTCTTCAGTTGAAGAATTTAAATCAAATAAATAAGTATAATTTTAGTGAATTTCCCCCTAGAAATTTGTTGCTGTGGTTGGTCACATGAAGAAGTTTTTAAAGAATGACATCATATCTACTCAAACCAATCAAGATCCTTGAACTTGGATAATATGTTTATATATATATATTTTGTTGTTTTTGGTCAGTGTTGGTGAAAAAATCTTAGTTTATTCCAATATTTCGAGAATATTTATTTTCTCTTCTTCAGGGCAAGACTAAAGATACTTAAAAACTATTGTACAAAACTGTTGTACTTCTGGATACATTAGGAGTACTGAGTGTAACCTACCCAGACTTGATTTCTAAGACTTTTTTTACCAACACTGACCAAAACTCCAAAAAACAACACCACATATATATATATATATATACATAAAATAAAAGGGGCTCAGGTTAGCCATACGAGTTAAAGCATTGACCTTAATGTCACATAGTAAACCTAAAGTGGTGTGTTCGATTCCCATCCTGGTGAGAAAAGGGTGGTAACCTCTAGATAACCCATCCCAATTAGTCTTAGTTGCAAAAAGTGGATGTGTATAAATAATTAAATAAAATGAAAGGATTTAAAAAAAACATCACTCTTTAAAATCAATCAATTATTCAAAAGTTTCTAAGCACTTTATTTAATGTTGGGCATTCAGATCTTTGATATAAAATAATATATATTAGCATAGTTGTCAATAATTACATTTAATTTAATTATTTAAAATAATTTCATTGAATAGACAACTAAATATAATGCCCAGGGCTATTTTTTGTTGTAGAATTTTATTTTGTGTAATTCATATTCGGATAGAAGTTTAAGAAGGGCACTGTATCTCTTATTGGGACAATGACCATGATAGGATTTATATACAATAAATTAATAAATAAAGTATAGTAAAATTTAGTTATTTAAATTTAACAAAGTCCTATAGGTTCTTATTGTTCTTCCTCCGAAAACCTTTTGGGTTTTAATATAAAACTAAAGTTGTTTTAACCCTTTAATTACGGCACAGGTAGTGGAGGGTGTGATGAGGGGTGCTGGCTGTCGAAGTTCAGCTACCCCTCTGTGCACTCATGGTGACTGAGGTTGTTGGATTGGTGTAGGAGGATTAAGGCTTCACGGCTAGGTGCCTCCTACATTGTAGCCACACGTCGATATGGGTACTCAATGTAGCCTCACTAGATCGCATCAACAGTACGTTTTGCTGCTTTTGTGTAGATCTGTAGGGTGTAAGGAAGGCGGGCCCTACCCTCCTCAAATTAGTTGACAGCTTTATACCTGTAATTGCCCCTGGCACTGCTTACAGTCTTGATTTGTGTATCTTTGTGCATACACGTTCTCTGTGCTATTTGCAGCAGAAAGCTTAATTTATTTATAATTTTTTCATTTATAAATTGTTGTCTAGTGAGGCTACAGGTAGTTACTAGTTCCCCTGCCAACAGATGATTCCCTTCCGAGCCACAACTGTGGTTTAGCGAAATCAGATGGAGAACGACCAAAGCCACAATAGTGGCTCTGCGCGCGAGGGGCACGGCCATCTCTGAGCCACTATTGTGGCTTTGCGCACTGGGGGATGGTCTGGCTCAAGCCACTATAGTGGCTTTGCGTAATGAAAGTGTTAAACTGTAAACATTTAAATATTTGTTTGAATAATTCAATAGGCTGATCATCTAAAATTCATATAAAAACCAGCAGTTAATGAAAATCTTATCTATAGCAATTAACCACTACCACTACATAATTCAGTAACAATTCTTTAGTCCTTTAGAAACCCCTAACCACCCCTTTAGTGCGGCATCAACGAAAATTTCATGTCACTATGAATTAAACTATTAATAATTCTAAAGAAGCACATCAAAACAGGGAGTTTCAGGTAATACAAAACATATATATTTTTTAAAAAACTAGTTTATATTTAACGTCCTTAATGTAATAAAACCATGTGTTAATAAGAATTTAAGTGCACTAATTATTTATTTATTATACAGCATTAATTGATCACATAATAGGTAATTATTGTCACAGCATTTCTCTATTCTCTGAGGGCACATGGGCCAGGATGGCAGATGAGGGCACAGGAATCATTTCCACAAATCAATTCGCAGGTGTGTGGGGTTTGTCCTTCTTTCTGTAATGCACAATGTAATTAATTAATATTTCTGGTTTTATCATCACATCATTATATTAATTAAGTTTATTAATTATTTTTGAATATACAAAGTAATTATAGTATTGTTTAATTGAAACACTTAATAGTAAGTATTTGATGACTTTCTTTCATTTTAATTACTCAAATAGACATAGAAGTTTCGGTTGAACCAGGAGGGCAATACTTCATCTTTCATTGAAAAAAAATTATCAATATCAAAGTGTAAAAATATAATTGTTCTTGATCTTATTATTTTTTTTTCATATTAAATAAATAATAAAAATAAAATTCAGGATATATAATAAAAACTTATTGTAAGTATATTTATTTTGAACAAGGGAAAGGTGTTAATCTGTCAATTATACGATATTTCTGGGTCTGAAAATAATACTTGATAGAAAAGGATGACATAAATCTATACAGAGAAACTGGTTAAAAGGGAAAAACCAAGAAAAATATAAAAAAAGGGAGTAGTTTTATATACACACTTTTATTGATACTGATCATTTTTGGTCATTCCAAGATGAAGTATTATTATTATATTTATCGATTGATTGGTGTTAGTGTGTATATTATATAATATATATATATATAGTGGGGCAATGGTGGTAAAGCGAGTTAAGGAGGGGAACATCTAACACTACAGTCAGCAAATTAAAGGTAAAAACAGATGCAGGCTTTATCCCGGTGACGGGAGAATATTAGTTCATGAGGTTGCTAACAGTGTGCTAATGCCGCACTGCTTATGGATCAGCGGGTGGCTAAAGAATATATACGTCTAACAGCCCCTATGGATGACTATTGATTATGACTCCTAGATCCTATCCACAGACATGCTGACAGCGTGAACTGGCTACAGACTCTCCGGGTACAATGGGGCCTGCCAGTCTACTACAGAACTCATTCCAGGTAACAGGGGTTGTACGTCGAGTTGATCACTCCTTACGTAAAAACTCAGATCACGAATCCTTCGTGTCTCGCTCAGGGTCAGCTACAGATCTTGAAAGCCTACAATACTAACCGAATAAATATATATATATGTGTGTGTGTAAGTACAGCCTTGGCCAAAAGTATTAGGCACCATGCCAAATTGTCTATATCATTTTAATAAAGAATTCTACATTCACAAAACTTGTTGATTTGATAAAAACGGATTTCTTAAAAGGATTATATTTATGCCCTGCCTCCTAATTTAATACTCTAAGAGAAGATTATGGAATGTAAACAAAAGTTCTCAGTACAGTGTTAGCTCTCTTTATGGGATCAGTTTTTCTTTAAATTAAAAGTCTTTACCATAAAAAATATGCATTTTCTCATTTTTTAAAATTAAAAATGGTGAAGGTAAAAAAATTGAGTCAGATTGAACGGGAAAAAATAGTTTTTATGTTGGAGGAAGGGTATACTCAATCCGAGATAGCTAAAACTATGAAATGCTCTCGTTGTGCTGTTCAATATACGCTTAATCGACACCGGATATACACTCAACCGCAAAAAAAACCGGACACTTAGATTTAGTCTTATAATTTTCTTAAATACTTAGTATATATGTATATTAATCTTTTTAATTAAAATAATTGGTTAATCTATAGGTTATTTAAACAAAATCTGCCAAAAGTGAATAATTTTTATTTATTATTTACAAAAAAATACAAAATCAAAAAAAAGAAAAAGATAAATTAACACATTTTAAAAAAAAAATTATTCTTCATTTTTATTACAGTGAATGGTAGACTTCGCTACCCCAAGCGTTTCGGCAATGTAATGTAAGCTCCGGCCTTCCATCTAAGTTTGAAAGACCCATTATTCTGGACCGAAATAAAAATAAACATTAATTAAAGAAAATGCTAGTTTAATAATTAAAGATGTTTAAATGTGCGAAAAACTACTTACAGTTTAGAATAGATCAACTTCACGACAAATAAATCTAATCTAAGTTTTATCTAATTGTTTACTAATCCTGAAGGGATTAGTTCAATGGACTTAAGACTCTAAATTCTCTGTAATAACTAGAATACCCACATAAAGAAAATTGCTGAAAATTAGCTTTTAATACGACAAAAATGAAGTGTCCGGTTTTTTTTGCGGTTGAGTGTATAACACATTTTCCTCGCTACCTAGAACCAGAAGAAAGAAAATAGCAGGAGCACTTGAGGAAAGATTTTTGGTGAGAACTCCTTTTCAGAATCACAAGAAAACATCGAAACAGCTGGCTGAAGAGATGAAAACCTTGTGTTCTGTAGATACTTCGGCTCGGACCATAAGAAGAAGACTGGGAGAAAAGGGTCTGAAAGGCTGTAAGGCTAGGAAGAAACCATGGCTTAGTGAAGCCAATCGCAAGAAGAGGCTTAACTGGGCAAAATTTAATCAAGACTGGAGTGCTCAAGATTGGGCAAAGGTGGTTTGGTATGATGAAAGCAACATTGAGGTAATTAAATTATAGTATATTGATATTTAAATTTGCGAAAATTCCCTAAAATAAATTTAATATAAATAAACAGTTATTTTTAAAAATTCATTAAATACCAAAATTTTGTACAGATTTTTGGAACTCCTGGTGCCGTTTACGCAAGAAGGAGGAAAGGCGAAGCCTATCTCCCAGATAGGCTCGTCCCTACTGTAAAACATGGTTGGGGGAAATATAATGGTTTGGGGCTGTATGGGGGCTTCGGGTGTTGGAGAAATGTTTTTATGTGAAGGGAGAATGAATAAATAGCGATACCTATATATCAATGCTAAATCAAACTTTGAAGCCTTCATTTGAAAAAATATTTCTTCCAAATGAAAGAGCAAGCATTATTTTTCAACAGGATAATGCGCCATGCCATGTTTCGCGTAAAAGCAAAGAATGGTTTGAATAAAACAATAACAAGGTAAGGTTCTTGACTGGCCCCCACAGTCTCCAGACCTCAATCCGATTGAGCACTTGTGGGCAAAATTGAAAATTTCTGTTGGAAAACGTAACCCCCCTCCCAAAAAAAAGAAGACTTATATAGAGTTTTAAAAGAAGAGTGGGAAAAAATAAATAAAGAGGATTGTTTACGACTTGTCAATTCTATGCCTAAACGAATACATGAGGTCATCAAAGCAAATAGCTTGATGACAAAATATTAATTTAATGTCTTTCTATTTTAATAAACAAATATTGTGAACGTATTGAGTTATTTTTATCCCCGTTTACTTTGTTTTAGTAAAATATGTGGGTGCCTAATACTTTTGGCCAAGGCTGTATATATAATATATATACATATACACAGAGAATAGTGCGGCCCTGTCCCTATAATCTCCCTCCCTCTCAATTCTCCCGGTATTCTAAGGGTCAATAGTGAGTTGAAATAAATATAGTTTCCTGTTAAAATTTAAGTACAACTTAAGCTTTACGTAATCCATCACATTATAGTCTGTGTTAATTATTGAATGGCTATTGAAAGAATATTAATGAATTAATGCACATTCAATAGTTTAAATAAATATTGTGATAACATTTCCTTTGGGTTAGTAGAAAAAATATAATAAAATGGATGAAAGTCCAGGAGTAAGAAGTTAGCTACAAGAAATACAATTTGTTTTTAATTTCAAGAAAACAAACAATGCTACTTATGAATATATGTTTTGAAATCCAAGTAAACTCCACACTTAGTTGAAAAATCAAATTCTCATAAAGACTATGTTGTATCTTGGGACAAATGATCAAATATTTATGTTCTTCAAATTCAAAAGTTATTCCTATTACATCATAATACTTACAGGAGATGGATTGAGTGTCTTGCCACAGAAACAACGGTACTGGAGATTGCCAGGTGAAATCAAGTTCCTACAAGTTGGGCAGTCTGGGTGTTTTCCATTCTCTGTACAAAAAAAAACAATTCTTTATTTTCTTAAGACTTGGGAATTTAAAAATGATATTTTTACTGATATGCAAATAACAAGAAACCAATTTAGTTCTTTAACTTATAAACTTCATTACAGCTACAATTATGAGGTTTAAATAAGCTAAATGTACAAATTTATACCAGGGGCAGAACAAGTCTCAAATATTTTGAATAAATTTGATTTTTTTTGTACATTATACTTACTGAGGATAAAAGTATTTAAGGCAATAAAAAAGATGAAAGGTCACAAAATTCTTTATTTTACAGCAAAAATTAAGGCCTTAATCTCACATTGTAATCTTAAAGTGGCGAGTTCGATTCCCGCCTGGGTAATAGGAAGTTATTTAGTGACTAACTCATTAAATAGAATCCAACCCACCTTGGCGAGAATAGGGTGGTAATATGTAGATAACCCGTCCCAATTAGCCTTAGTAGCAAAAGAGGGCATTAATAAATAATAATTCTCCTAGACCTGATGCTAAAGTTATTCGTAAAACTAAAAAAGCAGGAGAACAAAAACTTACGATTATCAGTCTTAACCAATGTGATAATTTGTCAACAATAGCCAATCTAGAAACCAGGTAAGTTTCATAACACTAATAAGATCTATAATTAGAGGGTATTCATATATATAAAAAATACATGCCCCAAATTATATTTAAAAACAAAACAACGAGAACTAAGTTCAATGCAATTAACTGCAATCTCTAGGGCTTTGGATATGTACATAGCTACCAAAATTTTCTTCTTACCAGACTTTGGTACCTTGTGTAAAACCTTTAAATTAAAAAAACAAAATTGTGCTCTGCAACATTACACTGTTGTACTACACCAGTTTTATGTGTTATTTTTGCCGCGAAGATGACGAAAATTCAAAATATCTTCGTTATTATAAATCAGGTCGAAAAGTTATATAAAAACAATCTAATTGTAAACTTAATTGCCTATAAATGGTGTTTTATATATAGATATATGTATATACTACTATATACCCGCTAAGGTACCGGGCTTCGCCCGGGAATTCATTTGAGCCTGAATGAAAATGGTATTTTTTGGCAAGGCTTTACTTTCCACAAAAGTTGACATTTCCCCGTCACAGTCTTTAGGTTTCATACCCGTCGTTGCTGTGGATTTGTTAATAATTAAATTATTTGTTATGCAAGGTTTCACTCTCCTCAATATTTTTATATTTCCCGTCTCCTGTGCATGTAGTTTTTTTTTATAAAATAATGAACATATAATTACGGGGTGTGGCTATAAAATAACGACACTGACGCTGCTACAGAAGAAGTGCGCATGCGTCAAACGCCAGCAACTAATAGCTGTTTTCGTGAAGCTTCCTCTTTCGAATATAGTGCCTCTCGCTTCTGTAAACAAATCAGTACAGCCGTAGCCTTCGTTCGCATTAGAGTTGTTTTTTTGTTTCGCCGGAAAAATGTTAAGTGTAACAGTAGAGCAACGAATTGTTGTGAAATTTCATGTAGAACTTGGAAAAACCGCTACTGAAACTTATAATTTATTGAAAGAAGTGTATGGCAATGAATGTTTATCGCGTGCACGTGTTTTTGAGTGGTTTAAGCGTTTTCAAGATGGCCGAGAAGAAGTTCAAGATGATTCACGCCCGGGTCGCCCTTCCACGTCGAAAACGGATGACAATATGGAAAAAATCGGTAATCTGATTCGATCTGACCGTCGGTTAAGTATTCGTGCGATTGCTGAAACTGTAAGAATTGATAAAGAATCCGTACGGCAAATATTACATAACAATTTTAACATGCAAAAAGTGTGTGCCAAAATGGTGCCTAAAATTCTCACATTTGAACAACTGGAAGCTCGCAAAAATGTTTGTACTGACACTTTGAATGCCATTGAAAATGACCCAAACGATAATAACATGTGACGAATCATGGTTTTTTATGTATGATCCTGAAACAAAGCGCCAATCCATGCACTGGAAGAGCCCATCTTCACCGAGAGCCAAAAAAGCTCAAATGACCAAATCAAAATTCAAAGCAATGTTGATTGTTTTTTTCGATATTCATGGGATTGTGAACCTTCACTGGGTTCCTGAAGGTCAAACAATTAATCAACATTACTACCTTCACGTTCTTGCTGAACTCCGCGAAAGAATAAGGAAAAAACGACCTGAATTGTGGAAGGACAAGTCATGGGTTCTCCACCAAGACAATGCGCCGGCTCATTCCGCATTGTCTGTTAAGAGGTTTCTAGCCAAATTCAGCATCCCAGTGTTAGACCATCCGCCTTATTCGCCGGATCTTGCACTGTGCAACTTCTATCTGTTTTCTAAGGTGAAATCTGCATTAAAAGGAACAAGATTTGAGTCTGTTGAAGCTGTGAAAGAGAAAGAGGCACGCGTCCTGAAGGAGCTGACAGAAAAAGACTTCCAGCACTGTTTCGAACAATGGAAGGTTCGCATGGAGCGTTGTAGGGATAAAGGAGGGGTGTATATTGAAGGTGATAATAAGTAAAAATGTATGAAATAAAAATAAAATGTTTTACAGCGTCAGTCTCGTTATTTAATAGCCACACCCCGTATTCTGTCTTCCAAACCATGTTTGAATAAAAGTTCCTTTCCCTTGATGCAGTACAAAGCTTAATGGTGACAGCTGTTTTAGGTTCGTCATAACCGCTATTAAAAATACGCTTTTGTAAGTCACGATTGTAAACTGTATATTGATATTGGTGTTCAGTAAAGTATATCATACATTAACGAAGCAGAGTTAATAAATACCAGAAATAACTGGGCGCACCTCCCCAGCGTTCATCCTTTTAAATTATTTATTTTTGGTAATTAAAAAAATTCACATTCCTGAGAATAACACTACATTGCTATAAGCATCAATTAACAGGTAGACATAAACCAATATGAGGTCGGCAGGGAAGCGGCAGAACTGATAGGACAAAGGAAGTAGCTTGACACCTCCCTAGGCTCAGTGCTGCCAACTCATTTAGGATATTAATCCTGTAATACATTAAATTATATGAACAAATCAGATTACATTTTCTTCACAATACTAAAACTGTTTGTTCAAATATTTTTCACGTTCTAATTAAATAAAGTATTAAATACACATAGGGAAAACCGGCATTTCTCATGAATTAATGTTTGGGTGAAGAGAAGGGGTGCAATCTGTTACTGACGTTAAAAAATAACATAGATTTGAATTATCAAGGATAAAATATTAACATAGATTTGAAATCATTTATCCAGGTGAGGTACCTACCTGGTTGTTCGAATTGGAAAGAATTGTTGAGCATATCAATATTTCTACGCAAGTTACTTCCTTTTACATTGTTATACAAAAAAACGAAATACCGCTATTTTTAATTTCAAGCGTCCCATACAACCCCCACTCCTGCCCGTCACTAGAAATGTTGGTATGGCTTATTATAATGAAGGCGTTAGTGCTAATACACATACCGAGTTTTATTTAGTTTGGTTGAGTCTTTTGTGCCAAATAAAATTATTGACTCCTCCTATACTTTTTACATATAACGCATTTATACTTCGATATACGACATTAGTGTACATAACAAAACTTACTCTAAAGAACAAAGTAAACAACTTTTGTTATGTGCATATTTACCGAAAAATCAATGCGAAGCGAAATATCGCTATTTTTAATTTCAGGCCTCCCTTATAACCCCCACTCCTGTTTGTCTTAGAGAATATTAATATAGCCTAAAGTCTAAGTTGGGCTAGTAGTAATATACATACCAAGTTTCATAAAATTCGGTTCAGCCGTTTATGCGTGAAAAGGTAACAAACAAACACACATGAAAGAAACAAAATGCAGTTACGGTGTCTATGACATGTGAAACGAAAGGTTATCGTGAAATTTCATGAAAAAAAATCAATGTACAGAAAGAGGTTACAATTTTATATATATATATATATATATATATATATATATATATACTAGCGGACCCGGCAGACGTCCTGCATTATATATCAAGCGATTAGGATATTAAATATAATAATATTATGTTTAAAAAAAATCTACTTTTAATAACGCAAAAAACAACATTTATTATATGCACGTTTGCTTAAAAACAAATAGTAAATAAAATATCGCAAAAACGTGTTATGCAAAAAGTAAAGGAAAAATGAGAGAAGGAAAAGAAGACGTTTTAGTTCTGAGATTATCTGGTAGAATGCGCACTACACATTCTTAAAAACAAACAGTTGTAGACCAATAACTGAAATAAATAAAACCCTCAACAATAATAACGCAAATACATAAATATAAATAAAGAAAATAAAATAATTGCAACATTCAAATCAAATTAAAATAAATTTGGACAATAAATAACATTGTCTGAAAGTGAAAACCTCTCGCAGCTGCCATCAGCTTTATTTAGATGACAAACTTAAACCCTAAGGACATACATTAGATAAACATATTAACATTTCATTACATTTCCAATAACCTCGCCCTTCGACCGGAGACCTGCTCCATCTGCCTGGCCGATCTGCGGCGCTAAACCATCCGGGGTCAACCGAACGCGTATTTAGAAATTCAATCAAATCGGTCCATCCGTCTAGGAGGAGTTCTTATATGGTTATAAGAAAGACGGATCATGTTCTTGAACGGCCGGAATCGGATGATTGTGAGGGGGAATTTAGAGGGGAGGATTTTCGAAATATCTCCGTTAGTTTGAGCCGGATCGAAATTTTGTAGAGAACCAATCTTTTTGCAAATTAAAAGGTCTATAAACGTTGTCATGTACCTTTTTTCACTGTCTTTAATATTAACCGAGATATCGGCGTTTTTTAGTTTTCGGCCTTCAGTAAACCCCCACTCTCGTTCGAACTTAAAAAATTTAGTACAGCTTATAACCATGGTAGAACTAATGCTAATTCACATACCGAGTTTTGTTCAGTTCGGTTCGATCGTTGGTGCCCAATAAAATTGTTGGCCCCTCTTTACTTTTGTAGTGTATATCTCGTTTATACTTTAATATACGGCAAAATTGAATATGACAAAAGTTACTCCAAATAACAACATAAACAACTCTTATCCTGTGCATATTTGCCGAAAACACAATTGGAAAAGAAATACGGCTATTTTTAATTTCAGGCCACCCTCACGACCCCCACTCCTGCTCCATCTGCCTGGCCGATCTGCGGCGCTAAACCATCCGGGGCGTCACTCGAACGTGAATTTAAAAATTAAATCAAATCGGTCCATCCGTCTAGGAGGAGTTCAGTGACATACACACGTACGCTAGAATTATATATATAAAGATAGAGGTGTATTAGCCTGTTAACGCTCTAGCAGTCGCAATTTTCGCTCGATCGTTACCTTCAGCCTCTTTTTCTCAAATGAATATTAGCCAAGATATTTGCACTTTTTAAATTTCAGCCTTCAGTAAACCCCCACTTCTATTTATAACATATTCACAATAACCTCTTATAACATAAACATCTTATATTGTTATCATTGAAGTTTTACAGGGTAAGGTACATGGAGATACATACTGTGATGGCATCATCATTTAAGATTAATTGATTTAAGATGTTCTTAACTGGAAAATGTTTACTTGATCTATACCATACTTGATATTTAACTGTTTATATCAGCACTAAAGGTCATATTAGTTAATGGCTAAAACCACACAAGGAAGGGTTAGAGGGGGGGGGGATTCAGTCATTCATAATATTTCTGTTGTTATGTGTCGTATAAAAAAATGTTATAGACTTAATATTGTTAAACTATTGATCCACTATAACTGTTATATAGCTTTTTTCGTAACTCAAATATGAAGCGAGTTGCTTTACTGCGGCCATGAAAGTTATTATTTGTATTTTTCAGAATTACTTCTTTCTCTATGAGTTTCTTGTCTACGTTATGTTTCATCAAGAGCACAGTAATAGATTTACGTATTACTATGGTCCTGATGAGAGCCATCGGGATGAGTAAGTAATTAAGTTAAATAAATTTGTAAATAGTTTAGTGCTTTTAAATAAATCATTACCTTTCGATTCATTAACTAAAGGCCATTATTTTATTACTTCTCTATTTATATTGATAAAATCAAGCAGAATACTTACAATATTAATGCTTTATGGAAATATTTCTATTTACCTCGAGATTGACAAACATGCTGTCTCAAGCAAGTAAGATGATATATGGTGAAACAAATCTTGCACGAAGCAACTTTAGACTGCTTTGTTATTTCATCTAAGCATATGTTGCATTCGTATGTTCCACTATTCAATTTGTCTGCAATATTTGTTCGCTGGAAAAATAAACTTGAGTTAAAAACCAATTATTATTTTTTATTTTTTTGTAATGTTAATTTTAATGAGAAAAATTACCAATTCAGAAGAATTTGTAACCAGTCTTTCAGTATAATCAGAGCTCCTTCTACGCCTTGAGTTATTTCTTGAATCATTTCTCTGCCTGGGAAAGCTAGAAACAATACATTCAGTTTTTCAGATAACAGTACATTTTGGTAGTTCTTCCTCATGCAACATAAGTCCCATATATTAAATCAAAATATTAGTTCCTCCATTGATACAATATAATAAGTATTCTGCAATAATTTTTATTCTTTCCAATATAACCTACTTTTAATAAACTCCAACATGAAAATACAAATATTAGAAAAAAAATGAACTTTTTAGCAAAACACAAAGACTGAAATAACAAAATTCCTATTTCTTTGACAATGTTATTTGTATATTAATAAATGAGGCTATTCTCATCAAACCCAAAATTGTATAATAGAATTCTAAATTCCATGAATGAAACTTGAACATATATTTATTGTAATGATAACAAATTATGTACAAAGAACTGACAACATGCAGGACTTGAACATTCTCTGTTGTATTGGATTGGCTATAAAGACCAAAAATTGCTACTTCTTTATTTAAATACCAAAACAGTTGCCCTGTAGTGCTAAGTGCTCAATAACAATTCTTGTTTTGTTTAAGTTGCCATAAAATTAAATAAAAAATAATTGTTTGCCTAAGTGTTTAATTTTTCATTAGGGAAACTGCAAAAAAAAAAAAAAAAAAAAAAATGTATAGTTAAAAATCAAAGCTAATTAAAAAAAATATATAAAAATAAAACAATCTGAACAATATGTAGCTGTGCCTTACTTCAACAGAAGCTATTCCTATTATGCCCCACATATTAATTCAATTAGACTGCTCTTAGTACAAACTGTTTGGACAAAACCTTAATTAACAATTCTAATAATTCCTCTAATGACATTCTTAAAGGAAACAATTGTTAAAACTCATTGGAGACATTTAATGAAATTAAAGTCACATTTAAGATGCTAAATTACACCAAAACAAATTATCATATTTGACCCAAGACAAAGAATTTTTTTCAATGGCAACAAATTATACCTGCTACAATTTGATGGTTCTTCACTTTCTGAATAATGGTTATAAACAATAAATGCCGCAGTTGTTGCAATTACTGCAGTTGCAATGGTTCTAAAAATGAAAAACCACATAATAAAGTCATTAGAAAAGATTGTTTTGGGGGATAATCCGGTAGCAGCAATTGTAACCTTCGCGACCAGTTCTTACGCAAGATGGAAAAGTGTAGATGAAACGCACATACATACAAACACACCAGGAGCGCAAAATAAATACAAAAATTTAAAACAAAGTGTACTTTTTTAAAAGAAAAATTACCTTTCCTCCTCGGGTTCTTCAGGCGTTTGAAGAACTTCGTTTAACAAATAAGCTAAAACTGCTCCCGCGGCTGCAACTCCGACACCAGCAGCAACATTCCTCCAAATAGGATTTGAGTTCCTTTCATTTGACATTATTCCACTTTATGACCTGAAGCATTTAATTTAAATTCTTTTGAGGCTTTGTCACGTAAAGTGAAATAGAATATGACCCTGACGTGTTTGATTTCTGACTGACGTGAGTAGTGCTTTCTACGAAAAAGTAGGTCCAAACAAGAGGGCAGGACAGTGCAAGTAAAGACAAACTTCTATCAAATAGTAAATGTATAAACCTGCCGCTGAAATACTAGCTTCTAAAAACCGCCGCCAATAGGTCTGCTCTCATATAAGGCAACATACTTCATCACAATTTTCGAAGACATTCTTAATTTTTATTCAGGGCATCAAAGATTTGACTAGTATTTTCCCATGGAATAACTTGGGCCTTTACTTTGTATGCGAATAATTGAAGCTGTTCAAGGAGTGGAAATCCTATTCGAGGGAAAACCAAGTCACCTGTCTGTAGCTTCAGAGAGGGACACAAGTCATTGTGCCCATCACCTACATAAAATATTCGATTGAATTTTGCCCCTTCACCTCTTCTCTTGTCAATGTGCGATTGGAGAATATAGCCTTTACACAAGTTTCTAGTGCTTAAGTTGCACCAATCCTGTTCATGATATTTTTCTATGATAAGCTTACCTTCTGAAAAATGGGCTGGGTTCGAATAAATCGTATGAACGGTGTCTCTAATTTTGTGACTCTTCAACCATTCATCTATAAAATAAGTGTTTGAATCAGATATAATCACTATTTCACAATTGATTTCTCTCAAACGCCTGAACAGTGATACAAAATCAGGAACTGCTGATATAGATGTAATTGTTTCCTTTATTTTCTCTTCGTTGAAGCCTTCTTCAAACAAAATCTGAAAAGTTTCTGCCATGTAAGCCGTCCATCCTTGGGCGTTGTAGAATGTTTCTAAACGTTGTTTTATAACATCTGAAGGTAGAAGGTCTCTTACAACAAAGTCACTGTTTTCTTTAATAATAGTGTAATCGAAATCGAAAGCACCCAAAATTAATTCCATTAAACAGAGTTTGTCCACACAAACGAGATAATTGAAGGAGTTACATTGAAACCTCCAACACTGCTTCTATTGAGAGGCATGATAAAACTATTTGTGGACAAGGAACGAAAATGGCGTTGATAATCAGTTGTGTTCCTTGAACAAATTCTTATCTCTCATTTGAACCTTTTTGTGGAATTAGTAGAATTATGTATCATATAAATAATCGAAAACTGCATTAATTTTTCAAGAGTTTATTAAATATACTGTTATTAAAAGTAATTATATCCATAAGCCTAGCGTTAGTCTACATATTGTTTTGTATATTCTTCATACGATTCAGTTCTATTTCAGATCTTACAAAACATTTCCCTTAAAATAAATAATAATTTGGAATGTATGTAGTTCTTAATACCATCAACTTAATTTCATTCGTTCAAGGGTAAATTACCAATTACTTTAAGATATAATATTTTCCGAGATATGACAAAGTATTATATATGGGGATTTTTATAACTGATGAATGAGAAAACTTAAAGTATTAAAGCTTAGTCAAAAAAAAAAAAAATTCTTATCAGGATTTAGGTAGGTTAAGGTTGCTTGATTAGGAGGATCTCATGTCTCTAGTAGAACTACTTTAATCAATAATAATCTCTACAAGACTGTTGTCACATGAACTCTATACCTACTTGATTTTGAAGTCTTGCCTATTCATATTTTCAATTACAATGGATGTACTAATCCGAGCTTTGAATAGTTTAATTTTTTTATCGAATTTTCTCAAATTAAAAAATGATGCTCTAACCTTTTGTATTTTTCTGAACTAGTCCTACTTATTCAGTTGTCGGATTGAAGACACGGCATTGGCCGGCCTTTCTTCGTCCTCTCTTTATTCTCTAAATTTTAAACATTATCTATTTATTTTACAAGAATGGATGAAGATAATAGTGAAGGAAATGAAATATTTGAAGATGACTATTATGCCTTTTTAAACGTCTCCCGGAATGTATGTTTATTTTCATTATAAGTAGTAGTAAATAGAACAATTATTTCATTTGTACAAATCATTGAAGTCCTAGTATTGTCTTATTATTTACTGCAAATATTTTACCCATTAAGAATTCTGAGCATATCCAGTGAATAACTGCTTTATGCTTTTCTTCTTTTATATATGTAGCACTAAGTATCTTGAATATAATCTAATCTAACTAATACTAAGGCTCAAACAGTTTTTCTTTGTTTAATGTTTGTATTAAAATAATTTTTTATTTGCCAGGCTGAAACCGAGGAAATTACAAATGCTTATAGAAGACTAAGTAGGTTGTACCATCCTGACAAACATGTGGACCCAGCTAGAAAGAAGGAGGCAGAAATTATGTTTAATAAAACTAAAAAGGCTTATGAAGGTAGACAATTATTAATAAATTTGGGCTTAAATTATATTCTATTTTTGTGATGGTTGTGACTGTCATTTATATTTTTGTTATCAGTCGAAATAAATGTTATATAAATCATTGCTACTAAATTTTAAAAGCTTCTAATCAATTTTTTAAATGTATGATAGCCTGTTTACCCTAAATGCATATTCGGAAGAACTTTATAGACTATAGTCTACAAGCAGTTTTGTTTCATCATTTTTTTTATTAAATTTGATTTTTAAAATAACTGCAATTTATCTTTAAAAGTTTATAAAAGACGAAAAGCATACTACTCCTTTTTTGAGTTTAAGATGCATTCTACAATTTCTAATCTGTGTTAAGATTTAGAACTTTTTTTTTTTAAAATTGTTGATTTATAACAGCTAACAATATGGAGTGAGTCATACAAATATGTCTGTTATTTGTTACCTTTCTAATGATGCAATATTTTTCTGGAGTTAGTTTCTATGAAATGGAATTGTGGCTGATAACTTTTACTTTATAAGTTATCAGCCATTATTGACAGGACAGTCACCCACATGAGTCTTGAAACTGACTGACATTGATATAGGACTGTTGCTAAGCGATAGTGTCACACTTCAGTAGTAGGTTACTCAGTATTGTGCGGCTGATTTAAAATAATTCATATTAAATAATTTTGTATAGGTGATTGGGTTTCTTTATTTTACTGCTCTAGTAATTATTAAATGGGCCTGATTCTTTCAGAAGAAAAGAGCAAAATTTACAATTGTATTATATTTAATTCCTTGGCAAACCTTGAATGGAATTTGATATCTAATATTTCATTATTGCTGATCACTCTGTTTGGTTGTATTTTTTTTTTTTTTTCATCTTAGCACTCTCTGCCAAAGAACAGTTTTTTCAATATTTATCATTGTTAGTAAAGTAAACACATTAATTTGAGACTCAGTATTGGTTACCTTCTATGTCACCGATGAAGTATAGAGCAAATGTAAACTTATGATTTAATAAGAGATTTTGCTGAATGAACCTTCATTTTTACGTTGGTTAATGTGAACAACAAGCCAAATATACAAAACTATATTTTTTTAATAATTGGAGAGAGGTTATTTATTTCATTTATTATTCACTTCTAGTTCTGAAAGATCCTCATAAAAGGGCTATATACGACAGTGTTGGTACAAAAGGACTCGAGACTGATGGCTGGGAGGTTATTCAAAGAACTAAAACTCCCCAGGAAATAAGAGAAGAGTATGAAAGGCTGGCTAGGTAATATTTCAAGTTTTAGTGTACTTAACTTTATGGAATAAGTTATTACTAACTGTAGTATACATGGTTAAAACTTCAGTTTGAGATCAATACAACTTTTTATTTTGACAAAACAAAAAATACTCGTTATTGCGATTGTATGCATATAAATGCATTGTGCTTTAGTTTCATAGGATTTCCCTTATGGGAAATTCACTATTGCAGTTGTAAGATTTTTGAAGAATTTCTTCAAATGTCCATCGATCCTACCTACTAGTTGGCGAAAATCTGGTCCAATCAAAATATTCCTCTATATATATAGATATATATATATATATATATATATATATATATATGTATATTATATATCTTTTATCAATCTAGTGGTCATAATTTTTGTATTCTCATGACCAAACTCGATACATAAGAGCTTTATGTAAAACTAAAGATCAAGTTCATTAACAGCTCAAATCGGCCCTGTGGAGGGGAATTAAAAAAATTCGAAATATTTCACTTATAATAAAAATTAAATTATTTATTAATGTCTGCTTTTTACAACTAAGTCTAATTGAGGCTGGTTATCTACAGGTTACCACCCTTTTCTAGCCAGGGAGTGACTAAGGATTTTATTTAATGAATTCCGTCACTAAATAAATTCCTTTGCCCAGGCAGGAATCGAACTCGCCACTCTAGGTTTACCATACCCTTATAATAGGTCAGGTCAAAAATTGTATAGAACTGATCTTATTTCAAATTTAATTGCCTATCAATGTTATTAAATACTATTTGAACTTTTACTGTGTGAAGTATATGTAAATATACATTGTGTGATGATATCATCGTTTAAGATTTCATATTCTTAAGTCAAAAATGTTTATATGTTCTATACCATACTCAGTATTTAACAATTTAATTTAATACTAAAGATATTATTTAATGGCTGAAATTCGGACCCAGTATTAGGGGAAGGGTTAGAGAGGGGAATTCAAAAATTCAAAATATTTTCGTTACTATGAGTCAGATTGAAAAATGAAAATCTAGTTGAACTACTGATGCCTACAATTGTTGTTCTATACAATTTCTCTTAAATGAAATAGTAAACGAATTATTAGTACTTTCTTGTTTTCAGCCTTCAAGTAAACGTCCTCTACTACTATTGAATTTTGCCTTAGAAATGGCATTGCTAATGTGTCATGCATTTACTTCACAGAATTTTATTAAATTCGGTAAAAATTAATGCATGTAAACAATTTATAAAGTATGTTGTAAGGCCCTCAATTTTTTTAAATAAATATAATGATATTATATGTATACTACTTAGATCTATTTTAGATTATTTTTTGAATACTTTTTAGAGTCCCTTGTAGCCATGAATTTTATGTAGGTCACAATTATTTACTTAGATTCACATTGAAATTTATTTATGTAGCTAGTTTTGTGAAATATTTCTGAAGATGTATAAAATGTTTGAAATATTGTATTTAAATATTTCTTGTTTTAGGCAGAGAGAAGAAAGACGGCTGCAGCAAAGAACGAATCCTAAGGGAAATATAGTAGTCAATATTAATGCTACTGATCTCTTCAACCGTTATGTTTATGACCCTGAATATGATGAGTAAGTTGCAATTTATATTAGAAAGTAGAAGATTAATAAGACATTCCATGTCAAAATCGTTTTGACATTGAATATCTGAAAATAAAAAAGGTCAGCAAATTATTAAAAAATAGATATTTTATAACTCAAACATTATTCTACTCATGTAATACATATTAGGCTGGTACTGCAAGTGCAAGGTAGTGTAGGATTAGCAGGAGTATTTGTCATGTAAGTAAGCTTTAGAAATTAAGAAAGAATTTAATTCATGTAGTGGCTACAGGGGCCATAAAAAACGTGGCTAGGTCCTCAGTAGTGTATCTTGTTTTTGCATAACTTTATATTAATAATCTTAATCTACATCTTCAGAATAAGAAAGTTGTTTTTCTCTACATTTTTTAATTTCTCACTGATCAGTTTTTCTGAATCACTAGTGATTCATCATCTGAATTAAAGATGAAAACTAATGCATAATCTGTCTTATATAATTTAAAAACTTGGGACTATACTAATACTTCAAATAATATCATTTAAGTTAGAGATAAAATCCCCTTGTTAAATAGGAAACCATACTAAAATAAAATTGAATAGTAGATAAGACATACCAGAACACAGTCCTTGGTTGTTAGTGGATGATTTAAACTTAAATCATTTATCTTAATTCTACACTTTTTTGAGATTTAATATTTTATTTAATTTTTCAATTAGCACCTAGTTATAATCACTTTTCACTCAACAATTAATATTTTATTCATTATAAAATTTGTATACCTATGAAAATAATACTAATTAAATTCAAATTTTTTCGTGAAAATTAATAATCAATTTTTATATTAAAAGAAGTATTATTAAAAGTCTGTCATGCATGGTCTGTATTAACAAAGCAGATTTCGCTCATACCAGAATGACACAAATAACATCATATCACTCTTTATTTAACATTTAATTAGAATCCTAATCAAGCAAGTGTGTAAGGGCTATGTAGAAAAAAATGTTGGTTATGACAAGCACTTTGTGTTATTTTCTATCAAAAGAAATATGTTGAGACATTTTCTAAAAGAAAATTAAGCAATGCTTACATATCACACTAAAATATGTTTTAGTTTTATCATAATGGATCTTGGAAGTAAAAATGAATGTTAATTGAATTCCAGTAGGTACAGTCCCTAGTTGGTGAGCATTTATGCTCAAGTAGAAGTGTTTCTGCAGTGTGATCGTAACCTTCCCTTATTTCCTAACTTGTTGCTAATAGAGAGAGCAGATGCTAAATAGCTATCACCAGACGCTGCTGGTAATTCAAATGATTAGAAAATGTCTGCAGGCTCACTAAAGAGAGCAGTTTTGTAATTTTCAAGCATTAAGAAAATATTGAACTCATTCTTGATCTCACAGTTAGGTTTCAAACTGATTATCTCAAAAATTTCACAAAAAAAAGAAAAAAAAACTGCCTCTATGCTGTACATATGTAAAAGAAATATATAGAGTTGACAAGTTTAAAAAGAATTCTAGGTGCAAAAGAAGGCAAGGTGGTTGAAATTGTTGTTTTTTAATTGTGTGTGTAGTATGTATGTAAGTGTATAGACACACACATTCACTCACTCGTATACAATAATATTCATGTATTATTGTAGTGGCCAACATTTTTGATTAATTGTTCAAACACTTGGTATTTATGTTTCATGTAAAACTAGAGATAATCTTCATTAATGGCCAGTGCCAGGCCATGAGGAATGGGTGTTTCTAGAAGGTCTAATAAAATGTAAAATATAAAATATCTCTTGTTATCCGCAGCATTGTCCACAAGTTAATCACACTTAATAATTCAATTTTTTACAATGTCTTTCTGTTGTACATTTGTTGTAAGGTAAAGTTATTTATATTTTTTTCATGTTCAGCCTTCAGTACACCCCTACCCCTCTACTCAGCTAATACATAAGCTCATAAGAATTGGAAATGGCAATATGACTAATGCAGAATCGTTCAAGCACATAGGAAATCTCCTTAGTTTAACCAGTTTTTGCTTGACAAACTTACTAACAGTTTTCAAAGTTCAAAAGCATTCTATTTTAGTTTGTATTTCAATTGACATTAACTCAATGATCATAGGTGTTATATTATAAGAAAATATGTTGCAGTGGCTTCTCTAAAGTGATAGTTAAGCCAGGACAGGAACATTCGATTCGTCATTATGTAAACTTTACCTACTTACTTTTCTAGTCATCTTTTATCTTCAATCTTTCTACCTGTTTATTTTCATTATAAAGTAGGATCTTGTATTACAAATATTCATTTTTCATATATGGCTATTATTGGGTTCAGGGGTAACAGCTATCCTGCCATTGAGGTTTCTGGGATGTCTGTCATGCAGTCGATTGAAGCTCCTCTTACTACGAGGGATACCTCTAGTATTGCTGGCCACCTTTCTACTCATAATGGGACAGGTATGCATATTATTTTTTCTTTAATATTTAAATGCCAAACTAGCTTCTATTGCTAATTTTTTACATGATAAATATTCATAAATTATTATTGAAATAATTAGATCCTTAATTAAAAAATGACTGTACTATAATAATAGGACATTATTATACTACAGATATAATTACAAATTTTTACTAGAAATATTGATTTAGATTGTTTGTTGTTGTGTTTAAATTTTTTGTATTCCATAACCATGTGGCCATCGAATATTTTTCTCAATGTTTAGAGATCACAATTTGGATTTCTGAACTCAAGAATTAAAATTTTCTAATCTGTATCTTGAGGTGCAGCTGTTGCCAGTCAAAATAAGTAGTTGATAGCTGTATTTAATGTTTTGCAATCGGATCCTGAAAAGAGTGCATTGTTGAATAATAGTATTCAATTTTTTATTTTATTTTTTAGGTCAAGGAACTGTAACTATCAGCAACAAGAGAACGTTGTCTGAGAAGTCGTGGGTTGAAGCGGGTTTCGGAGCTGGCTCTGGCCCACTCCTCATCCTGAAGGCTTTTCGCTCCCTGTCAAAACGCACCTTCATTCAAGGAGACACCTTTGTACTTTTTGGTCCTAATGGCATTCGAACTGGTGCAGATGCAAGTGAGTTCCTTTTTACTTTCTTCCATTGTCTATTTCCTTTAATTTATGTGTAGAAAATAAGCCCCAATCTCTTCATTCTATATAACCAAAACTGGCATGTTCTTCTGTTAACTTAAGTATCTTCGAGAAGAACTCTCATAGGCTTGCCATTCCATCTGTTCATCTGTATATTCACTATATACAAATTCAAAAGATTTGTCTTGAATATGAACCTTTTTATATATTTTATT
This sequence comes from Riptortus pedestris, assembly GCA_019009955.1. Taxonomy (NCBI): domain Eukaryota; kingdom Metazoa; phylum Arthropoda; class Insecta; order Hemiptera; family Alydidae; genus Riptortus; species Riptortus pedestris. The sequence goes on along the minus strand of CM032230.1, from coordinate 98,569,626 downwards.
ATTAATTATAGTCACTTCTGTATAATTACTCTTTCTCTCCATCTGAGAGATGGGTTGGGGCTCAGTATAGCCATGTGAGTTAATTCTCACATGGTCAAGGAATTTATTTGATGATGAACTCATTAAATAAAATCGTTAGACCCACCCTGGCTAAATAAGGGTGGTAATCTATAGATAAACAGTCCCAATTAGCCTTAGTACCACAATGTTGGAGTTAATAAATAACATCTGCATTGAGGAGCGTCAATGTGGGAGGGCATGCAAAATATTTATAGATGACTCCCTTAAATCAGCTCTTTTGAATGTACATCATAAATGTGATCATTTGAACTATTAATAGATTTTTGTTAAGGAAAATCAGCTATTGAGGTTTAAATTGATTGGCAAAATCAAGTCTATCCAAACCACATATGTATTTATGGCAAGATGCTTTTTTTCTCTAAGGAATACAAATGCTTGTATCTTTTAGCAATATCTTAAAGAAAATATTAATTAAAAAGCATTACTCTTAGTCCAGGGTCAGCCTTTAATGCTGTAGATGCCCAGCACTGAGGCTTGTGACACTCCAGCCAGGCACTCTCACAACACCTGCCTCCCCAAGCCCCACCAATTTTGCAAATCCTACTCTTTACTCTCCTTTGCCCAAGAGTCTTTTATTATGCTTTATTTGTCACTGGTGTTATAATAATAACACAGATAAATTAGTTTATTCATTAATTTTTGTAACTAATAAACTTATAATTACATTATTTTAGCTACAAATGTTAAGATAATTAAGTAAATTAACTGCAAGATACCTGAAATAATTATGGTTTTGTTCAATCGAAATACGTTTACTCCATTGTCAGATTTGTGGGCAATAGCAAAATTAAGTTTCTCCTCTGTACTCCTATATATTTTATTTTAACAATCTTTCAACATAGGTGCTGTTAACTGGACTAAAATTCAAAGATCATCAAACTAATAATGGCTCTTTTAGAAAATTTCAGGTAGTAAAGGGTTCAAGGTATATATATGAAAGAGTGGAAAGTAACGGTAGCTGCTATAAGAGTAAAATTTGAGAAACCACATCTCTAGACTGCTGCCACCACCAGATAACAGTGCAGGCCATAGGGCTAGTCACTCTACACTATGAAGGCACTGAAAGAGAGACATGTTCATGGACTATGGATCAGCATCAAGCCCTTTGTGTCTACCTACTTTCCCTTGGCCTGGGGGGGGGGGGCTTAAAATCCTAAACGACTATACAATCCATGGTATATAAAGCGTAAATGCATTTGGATTTGGATTAACTTTAACTTCATTTGAACTCCATATTGTCAAAGAAAAATTATGACACGCTGAATATTTATATGTATAAGACACAATGCATGAGAATAATCACAGAGGCAGAGGATTCTTATATTTTGGGTGCTCAAATTTCTTGCTTCTATATCTTTATGGAACTAATGCAGCAGTATGGTGAATCTGTTATCACCTGGACTTCTGAGAAGGGCTGACTGTAGTGGTTAGTGAATAAGTAAAGGAATGAACCCTATAAGCTGCCCAATATGTTATGTGCTACCTTAGAGAAAGCAGGAAGAGAGGCAATCCCATGCTTAGGTGGGTGAAATGTCCTGATGGGTCCCTGGTTGAGATCCAGGCCTTTGATGGCTGTATCGCCTACAAATAAGAACCATGTAAATTCTTCCTCGGAAGGTTGAATGTTTGTGCATAGATCTGCTCTCATGTTATCAATTTGAGATTCCCTATACTGTATTTAATCTTTAATTAATTTTTTTTTCAATGATTAAACTTGTAAAATTATTTTATTAAACATATATTGGAGCAAGGAAAGATTGAAGTAGTATTTGATATGGTTTTTATCAGCATTGGGAGTTAACCTGAGCACTGGTTCAATGGGATACTTGACTTGGCGAGGAGGGAGTTCATCATCTATGAGCACAACCTATACAAGGGACACAGAAACATCACACACCACCGTAACATTGCTCATTGGCATCCCTCACTCCTTTGGTTCTGTCGGCTTCACTTGGAAAAGAAAGGAAGCCCAGATGAAGCTTAAGACTTTGTTTAAGTTAGTGTCTGCGGTAATGTATTTCAACATTTCCACTTTATATCTGTAAATAATATTTAAATGTTTTATTATTATTTGAATTCCTCTAAAAATAAATCCTGCTTTCCACGGAGTATCACTCTAACGTGGGAATTTATTTAAATTTTGTGTGCTCCGTCCTTTGGTTACTACACACATAAATATCCTGTTTGTTTTCTTACAGAACTTATTACTTGATATATAGTGTTTAACTTATGCCATGAAAGCTATCTCGATTTGTTGTCATGAAATATAAATATCTGATGTTATTTATGTCTCAGTTCTTTTGGTTTAATTATATTCATTAAAAACCCATGAGACATATATTTATTATCATAACAATAAAGAAGTATTTTAACTTGTCCCTGAAGACAATATATTTAACACCAGCTAGAAAGCAATTACTGAAATTGAATTTCTTTTAAAGTTAAATTTTTTTCACAGTGCTCTAAAATCATTTTTATGACACATAATTTCATTCATAAATAATATTTTGACAATTATGAGAGCTCAATGTTGTATTCTATTGTTTTTTTTTTGTTTTTGTTTTTTTAATAGCCATATTATTTCACTAGAATTGTTGGCTACTTTTTTATATCCTCATGTTTATGAAATGTTGATCACAGCTATATCATGGTTGAATTACACCAGCATTACCTGCCCAGCATTCCCGGAAAACTGTTTTTTGTCTCTCAACAGATACAATAGTTTCTGTTAAATTTTATTAAAATTCTGACTCAAGACAGCTTTTCTCAATGGTTGTTAACCTTTCTTTAATAATTGATTATCTGCTTCTGTACTATGCTGATTGTGGTTTTTCTACTTCTAAACTGAGTCCTAAAATGAAGTTATTGAGATTGTGAATCAAATATTGTTATGGTGACAATATACTTTATTTTGGCAAACACTGCCAATTGTGCTGTGTTCTCTTAATAAGAGCTGTAAATAACCAAGCTTGATAAATCGAAATGTTTATGAAATAAGCCCAAATTATATAACTTATATTTCTGAAGTAGCTGTAAGTGATCCCAAAGCAATTATTAATGCAAAAACAGTGCCTGTAAACGAATAAAGTTATGATAGTTATATACAGAATCGCTATTAACGTAAATATGCGGAATAGTGGCAAGCAAAGAGAGGTTCTGGCAGCATGTCCTCATACAAACCTCCAGCATTTGCTCTCATTCTCCAGTGTATAAAGACGTGGCTAACACAAATTGTTCTGTGACACGTTCTCTCTGACTTTTAAATGGTTTGAAATTAAATATTATGTTATTGACTGTAGAGCACTCAACCTCTATACTGCGATAGTGCCAAACTTGCTTGGCACGTTATGTCACTTGAATTAATTTTCCAGGGACAAGATGGATATACTACTTGCTTATTAGTGTCTCCTTGCCTCTATTCGGCAATGGTTGCCCTATGCTCTTGACACTAACTAGGCTATGGAATGTACTGTAATATCAATTGAAAGTGATTAGGGGACTGATATTTTCAAAAATGCTAATCTTGTAATTTCGTTGCTTCTTGATGTTGCTCTAAGTTATTGGGCACTAGTCAATAATAATAATATACCTAGTTATATAGTATGTAATGTAATAATATAACTAGTTTGAAAATGTATGACTACTTCTTTCAAGACTATATTCTCTTAGATTCTTTTTAACATATAATATTAAAATTTAAATGAAAATATTAGAAATAATGTATAACAAAATCATTAAACACCTTTCATGTTCAGTGAGCAAGGTTCTTTTATTCCCCACTAGCCATCCCAAGCTGACCAAACATAAGGCAACCTAATTGACTGATGGAATCTAATCTTTCATTTTATTCCTTCATCTTTAAACATTTATTTTGAAAATTAATTTTATACAGAGATTTGGAACATTTGATAGAGGTTAAGATGATGTAGATATTTTGAATAGATATTTAATTTGTCTCATCACATTTTCTTGTTATTTGAAACAGGTTTGGGACTGCAGGTATAACATTTGAATATGGTGCTGAGAAGAAGGTATCTGAGCAGAGCACTGTTTCTGCTGTTATTTCAGTTGGAGTTCCAACAGGAGTTGTGCTTAAATTGAGGTAATTAAACAAATTAAAAATCTCTTATTTCAGTCATTTGAAATTCGATAAATTCTTTTTTTCCAAATGATTGTGGTGAGCTTAATACAAATACAGAATTGCTCCACCGCATTTCCAAATTATTTTAATCTAATTTTTCATTATAAATACATTTGTTCTCCTACGACATTCATTGTGGCATCTGAAATTATTACCCTTCCCTTTTATAATGCATGCTTTCTTTTCTCATGGGTTTATTTCTTTCTTTTATTAGTGGTGTATTCTATTTATATGTATTAGTCTGCCATTTTTATAAACCAGTGTGCCCCAAAACCCATAAGCCTGTAAAATATAAGTCATTCTGTGCCATAAATGCCACCCCTAGAAGTAAATATTAGATTAAAATAATTATTAGCTGTTCCCTATAAAAGTAATTGTGTCCAGATTCAAATAATCAATCCTTCACCTGAGGTACAAATATAAGTGAATGGTTCAACTTTGCTAATCACCTATAAATAATAGGTTTTATTTTTTATTATGCTCATGAGTTCTGCTTTTAATTTAATTTATTACTTGTGGAATTCAGGTTGAGCCGAGGCTCACAGAGTTACTTGTTCCCTGTTCAGTTGTGTGACGAACCACTTCCCAGTCCTGTCTTCTATGGAACTGTTACTCCTCTCATTGTCTATGCTGTTGTCAAAAGATTCATTATTGATCCTATTACCAATGAGCAAGAGAGAGCACAAAAGAAGAAACAAAAGGACACGTATAAAAGCAGGTACAAATTATATTATTTTATTTTATTTGCTTTAAGACGTAATTGAACATTAAATGTAGTAGAAACTTGGTACTTTTTGCAGTAGGTTAATGAAATAAGAATAGGGCGAGATACTTCTAAGAAGTAAAAGAATAAAAAATTCTTTATAATAGACTCCATTTCTACATTATGATTTTATGAATGTAATTTGATTCCCTTAGGCTCTAAAATTAATATTTATTTAAATTTAAGGAATGAAATCACACCATCAGTAAATATTCGAACTAATTACGATCTCTTAACATAAGCAACCCCTACGTATATTTTAACATTACTAGATGTAATACTATACTTTATTAGTTGTGGGTTTGATTCACAAATGGGCAATAGGAAATTTTTTAGTGACAAAAATCCTTAATCCTACCCTGGTTAGAAAAGAGTACTAATCTGTAGCTTTAGGGGACAACCGGTAGATAACCTATCCCAATTAACCATATTAACACAAAGTGGACGTCATTAATAACATTTAATCTATAAGGATCAATAAGAAAGCCAAGTCCTCTACTGTTTTTTTTTTTTTTTTTTTTTTTTTTTTTTTTTTAAAAACAGTAGGGGACTTGGCCTTCTTATTGATTCTTATCAATTGGTTCCTCTACCATCCAGAACATATTCCAGAGATATTTAATCTATAGGTAATTCATAACATCTTCTTCAAATTTTTTCTTTTTTTAATCTCTGAAATCCCAATTAAATTCAGGAGGGCGGGGGGTGGGGGCGGGTGAATTTTTTTTGCATTCTAAGATTAAGATCAATGGCACTAAAATTGAAATTCTTGCTTGTCTGTCTATCTCCCACAAGTCAGTCATTTAAAAATATCTCTGAGGATTTCCATGGACTTTTGTATTTGTCAGTCAACTATTATAAGGTATATAAGAATTTGAATTTTCAACTAGGAGTAGTTCTTTACTTCAACATCAGAACAAATATCCAATCTATTTATTATTCTTTGTTGTTTTACTATTTGGTTTTGTTTTCTCCAAAGGATGGCTGAGAAAAGAAGAGAAGCAGAAGCTGCAATTAACTTAATGTCAGTTACATTTGCTCGAATTCGCTCTGAAGAAGAATCCCGAAGAGGATTGGTGATTATCTCTGCTCTCTATGGAAAGCTGGCTGGTGTAGCTCCATCAGGCCAGGACCCATCTATAACTTCGGAAGAAGTCATTGATGTCACCATTCCCCTCCAGTGCCTTGTCAAAGACTCAAAGATTGTCATATATGAATCTTCAAAGGTATGTCCTAAACTATTACTGGAATGATCCTTTTTACAATAATGTAAAACTAAAGTTAAACCTTCAAATTTTTTAAATATTATTAATATGAGTTGGTTTTATTCCATGTCATATTTACTCATCTATTTTACCTCAGTCTCAGATTTCGATTAAATTTGGTATATACCATTTTCATTGCAGTATAACAAACCTTATAAAATAAAGGGTTAGAATCACTAGTATAAATGATACTGTTGTCATACCTGTCGGTGGAGACCGTCGTCACTGGCTGATGGTCGAGTACATCTGGCAAGCGCTTTCGATGAGATGGCACCATCTTCAAGCCTGTCAAAAAGTTGTACTGAGTTAGGTGTCCGTTGGTCAGTAGGTTTTATGTGTGTGGTCACCATATTAGTTTGTTTACGTGTAGTTGTTTACGTTTTAGTCCAAGTCTGTTTACTTACCTCTAGGTCTGTCAAACGAAGGGTGTTTTTATCTAGTGTCCAGGTAAATTGTTTTCGTGCTGTGGGTTCTTGTCCACATCCGTGTTGGGTTGTTTACGTTTCTGGTGTTTTGTTTGTGTGTTGGTCTGGTATAGTTTGTCAATGTGTAGATACATGTATAACATATGTGTACAATTGTTGCTATACATTATTAAATAATTAAAAGGAATTTTGATCTACGTACGTAGTCGCTTCGTCTGTTGATAATCCTGCGTGTGTCCGTCAGTTGGTGTTTTCTGTTTAAGTAGTTTCAATGGTCTGAATATCGTGTCTGTGCAACTGCCCAACACGTACCCAATCAAGAACACTACAGAACTCGTGAACAAACTCGCAGGCGTACGCATCACAGAATGAACAAGACTAGTTTCCTTCGACATAAAAGACCTATGGTGCAAGAAACCATCGACATACTCACTTTCAAGACTCAGCAACTTATACGACGATGACTACATCAGGGAAATTGCTGACCTGACAAGGACTGGGAAGCTGAAACAGAATTATTTTCACTTCAACAGCGAGTTATACATGGAATGGGAAATCCTACTTTTTCTATACTAACGGAGATATTCATTCAGCACATTGAAGATACGCACATACAAAAACTCATGGACAAGCACCACATTACAAGATACTACAGATTTGGAAATGACACCTTTTGCATCACAGAAACAGACATCAACGAGATACTAACAGACCTCAACGAACTCCACCCCAACATACGTTACACCATGAAGACGCAAAACAAAAGAACACTGAACTTCCTCGATCTCACAATTACCAGAAAAACCGACAGCCTGGAATAAAGAATATACAGGAAACCCACAGCCACAGATACAACTATACACACCACTTCAAATAACCCAAATCAACATAAACTCGCTGCATTTCGACACATGCTATACAGATTGAATACACTGCCGCTCAGCGGAGCTAAAGACAATATACGAGATAGCCTACAACAATGGTTACAAATGACACACGATTGACAAACTACTCAAGAAACTAACCAGTAACTCTAAACGAGATGCAATCACCCCAGCAGAAACAATCACGAAACGCCACGCCATTACCTACACAGCACCTGGCACATATAAAATCACCAATGTACTACGAAAAGAAGGACTCCATACTACGTTCAGAACCAACAACACGACAAAAGCTGACAAATGACATCGAGAACAAGGACATCTACAATATGAGCGGAGTATACAAAATCACGTGCAGCTGCAATAACACGTACACTGGACAAACTGGGAGGAGACTGAAAACGCTCATTCAGATTAAACAAACGAGACTCTAACTTCGCCAACCACTTGATCGTTCGTGGTCGTCCACTGCCACGAACCTACAAGCATATCCAACAGTTTAAAACTTCTACACAGACAAACGAAAGGTCGAAGATTGGACATACTCGAGAACATGGAGATTTACAAACAATGAACATTCAACAGAGACATTATCAACGAACAGCTCAACACTAGCTTAGACATGATATTCAGACCATTGAAACTACTTTAACGAAAAACGCCAACTGACAGACTCACACAGGATTATCAACAGACAAAACGACAATGTACTTAGAACAAAATTCCTTTTAATTATTTAATAATGTATAGCAACAATTGTACACATATTTTATTCATGTATCTACACATTGACTAACTATACCAGACCAACACACAAACAAAATACTAGAAACATAAACAACTTAGCACGGATGAGGACAACAACCCACCGCACGAAAACAATTTACCTGGACACTAGATAAAAAACACCCTAAGTTTGACAGACCTAGAGGTAAGTAAACAGATTTGGACTAAAACGTAAACAACCTAATAATGTAAACAAACTAATACGGTGACCAGACACGTAAAACCTACTGACCAACAGACATCTAACTCAGTACAACTTTTTGACGGGCTTGAAGATAGTGGCATCGCATCGAAAGCGCTTGTACTCGACCATCAGCCAGTGACGACGGTCTACACCGACAGGTATGACAACTCCCTTATAAAATACAGCATTGTAAATTTGTCCAAACAAATACAGTCTGTATTTGAAATATTAATAGTTCATTTTATAGTGAAGTTTAGACTTGCAAAAGGAGTTTTATATATTTACGCTTTCCTTGCTGTGATATAAAACATACTAACAGTTGTAAGGAAATTATTTGGTTTTTCTTCAAATTCAAAATAACATTTGTTTTAAATGGAAAATTCTAATATTAGTGAGTAGTGGAAAATTCTAATATTAGTGAGTAGGAGACTTAGTTAAAATAATAATTTAAAACTAACACAATTTTTATCAACAACTTAACTATCAAAGAAAAGAAAACATCCTTCCCAGCTGTCTAACCAATTTCGAATCATTTATTCTATTTAGCCTTTGAGAGTGCTTCCCTTTTATTTATTTTTACCATATTTTTTAAACTTTTGTTATAACAAAGGGTTAGTTTTGTACATGACATAATGATCTTTTTATTTCAAATGATACCAAATTTATATCAGGGATAATTAATTTCAGTTATTATTAATTGTAATATAATTTTTGTTACAGAGCCAGCTCCCAGGGTTCTACGATCCTTGTGTAGGTGAAGAAAAGCTCCTTCATGTCCAGTACCTATTCCACAATCAGCTCCACCAGACAACTATTCAGGACAACGAGCCATTGAGGATACCCAAACAATGTAAGCATAAACATAACATGAAATTGGTGTACTTCTCCCTGTCATTTATCGAGGAGGTATCATCATCATTTTAGCTTTGTTAGCTATGATATTGATGGGTTGAAGAAATACAGTTTCTGTCATTATTAATTTACATTGCACTAATGCAGCTGTACCACTGTGTAATATGGTTTTATTTACCCTATCTCTTGTAATAACAATGATTTATGAGGCAGTGGTTGGATGTTAAAAAATAACCATTTTGAATTTCACTTTCAACATCAATTTTTTCTAAGTTACAAGAAGTTTATTTTTCTGTTATACACTATAAGAAATCCGAATTTCAAGTATATCCTAAGTCACTAATTGTGTCCCATCAGAGCCGTCAAATAAAAATAAACTGAGATGACTGAAAATAAAATAATCCTGAAGCCTCTGGTATTTTCATGAAAATAAGTATGCTTTTGTTTTTTATCAACTTTTTGCCCTTGTAGAAACAGCGAAACCAAATTTACATCAGTAACCCCTTTATTTTGTTGTTGCTAACATTTTTAATGATTTCTTCTTATTCCTTAATATATTTGTACAATTCATAATTGTTTGCAACAATTTGGCTTACCTTTTTAAAGATTTACAGCTCTTTGGACGTTACTACGATAAAATAATTCTTAGAATGAGCCAAAAGGGTTTCATCTTTTTCTTCTTCTTGGTCTAGATTCCACTTACTTTGTATAGAAGTTACTGGTTTGATTTATTCTGAGCACAACTGACACTTGTGATTATGAGAAATATACATATTCCATTTTCACTGCCATTAAATACATTTTTCATGCAAACAAAGAATTTTCAAAATGGGACTTAAACTTTTTTTTAAAATAAATTAATATCCACTTTATTTATTAAGTTTATAAGCCTTTAACTGGATATTCATTTATTAAAAAACAAAGTCCGTCACGCAGGGGCTGCGTAAACTAAGCAGATTTCCCTTGTGTAGTTTAGTAATAGATAAATCTACATACTGGTAACACAACACGACCGAGAATAAATACAAATGGTAATAAGAAATGTTTCATCCAATTTCAATAATCTGCCGACAGGAAGCGTTAGGTTAGAAATATAACAAATGGGTCTGCCCACCACACCGGAAAGAAACACAATTACTGAAATATATCAGAGTATAAAATATTAATTTTATTGAGAACTATTTACTATATCTAGTAATGTAATTAATAATAAGTCAGAATACTTGTTATCTCCATCAATCAAATTTTAGTAGTCCAAAACCTTAAGACGGTGGGGGGGGGGGTATCACCAGGACATATTTGCATGTATCTCGTATAATAAAGGTCTCTTGAACTCTTGAATACAATTTTTGGTATTTAAACTTTGAATAATGCAGCAGAGTATTGTTAATGTAACATGAGTAGAAGTGGCGGTTTGCTGATGGCTGAAAACTGAAAAATGCAAATATCTCGGTTAATATTCAAGATAGTGAAGAAATGTATATAACAATATTTATAGTAAATTTAATTTTCAATAGGATTGTTTCTATACAATTTTTCGATTCAACCTATAGTAACAGAGATATTTCGAATTTTCAAAAATCTTCCCCTCTAAATCCCCCCTCCCCCTGGTCCGATTTCAGCCGTTAACGAACTTGATCTTTCTTTTTACATAAAACGACTAAATGTCGACTTTGGTAACGATTAAACGATAATTGCGACCGCTAGAGCGGTAACTGACAAATATATATATACATACAGTTTTGAACGGACCTCATTTTCGTCATCTCCTGGGTAGATGGACATTTGAAAAAATTTTTTCGAAAATCGCGTCATGAGTATAACCTCAATAGCTGATTTCCCTTGAGGGAAATCTGCTAAAAGAAGTTTGTCTTTCATTGGGAAAATCCAGTTAAAACCATGTTGTTTAAAGGCTATTACCCTTTTCTAGCCAGTGTAGACTAGGAATTTCATTTTATAAATTTAAAATTTAAGTAAGTTTGCACACGTGTGACTGTGTGTGCCTGCATGCTTGTATGTGGTCTATAAATAAAACCCGGCCAGTAGGAAAGCCTCACTGTAACCTTTCGCTTATAGTATGCTTCAGTCGAGTAGGCCTGACAGCTGCAGCATTAAGAGTTCTAACAAGTGATCCTATCCTCAGTAAAGTGGTGATAATGAACCATTATTTTTTATTTATTTCAGTGTTTATTGCTTTGAAGTATTATTGTTTCTTATTTAATAAGGGCCAGTATTTATTAATATTTTATTTTTAAGATTTTTTTTAATACAGGGGAGCCCTTCTAAATCCTAAAATAAGACCCTATAATTCAATTTGGGCAATTATCACTTTTTACTTCATGGGTATTACAACTGAATGACTGTACAGTTATTGTATATTTCTGTTACATGATGAAAATTACGGTATTATTTGTTCATAAGTTAATCCGATTTTTATATATACATAGGGGAAGCTTTATTTAGCTCTATTTTTTTCAAGAAAAATAGATGGAGGGATACTGCAATGAATTACATTCACACTCATTGTTCAGTTTACATATTTTCTGAGCAAGGCTACCTCAGTTGTGGTACTGAATAATGATAAATATTATCCATGACTATGATTTCATTGTCTACACTGTTTTGAACAGCGGGGAACAGATGATCAGAAATTTTTTTTTTATTCTTCAAAATTAAAAATTCTATGTTTGCTATAGGAACTATACTATTAATCCTAAACATGAAAATGTAAAAGTATTGTGCAAATTAAAGCCTTGCCAAAAAATAGTATCATGAGCAACACTGGTCACCTTAGCTAGTTACTAAATAAATTTTCTTTACCCCTGTGGGTATCAGACCAATTCAAAGATACTCTGTAGTATTAAACTATCTACAGTTAATATTATATTTGAAGTAGATCATAAAATTTAGTTTCTATTCACTTAAAAATATCAGATTTTTAATATAATAAAATCTGGTGGCTTGTGTAATGTTCCAGCTCATAGAGTAAGAGCAACGTGACAAATGGAAATGGGGACGGAGTAGCAGCTAGTGAGAGGAGTACTGCACCTAGGTAGAGTCAGAGCCAGTGGTGGTCTAGATCTCCGCTGCTGGTCCAAACTACTCTATTCTTCCAGCCTCTTTGTTTTATATTAAACAAATATAAAAAAAGAAATTGTTACCATTTTCTTTACCAATGCTTGCTTGTACAGAGATAAATATTAAAATGTATTATATGTGTATATATATATATATTTGGTAAAAATGGAAACTTTAATAAAACGAAGAGAGTCCATGTGTAATGCTCGCTTGCACTACACGTACTCCAAGGCTGTTAGTCTAGTAATAAATTTAGTTTCTTTTGTTATTCTTCTTTTCTATTACCATCATTCCTTTCCAACCAATTTCAAGTCCAGGAATTTTCAGACCAGTGTTATTCAGGAAACATTAATAATAAATAAATTGATTTTCCAAAAACAGCTGGGGGTGAACGGGAAAAGACTCAGTATTTGCATAGGGGTGGGGGTGAACAGGAACAGATTCAGTATTTGCATAGGGGTGGGGGTGAACAGGAACAGATTCAGTATTTGCATAGGGGTGGGGGTGAACAGGAACAGATTCAGTATTTGCATAGGGGTGGGGGTGAACAGATTCAGAATTTGGTTAGGGATGGAGATGGGGGTGAGCAGGAGTATAGTACACTCAGTATATGTTTAGGAGTGGGGATGAGCAGGAGCACACTCAGTATTTGGATAGGGTTGCAGGTGAGCAGGAACAGATTCAGTATTTGGATAGGGGGGGGGGCGAGCAGGAAAAGATTCAGTAGTTGGATAGGGGTGGGGGTGAGCAGGAAAAGATTCAGTATAGTATTTGGATAGGGGTGCGAGTGGGCAAGAACAGATTCAGTGTTTGGATAGGGGTGCGTGTGAGCAGGAACAGATTTCAGTATTTGGATAGGGGTGTGAGTGGGCAAGAACAGATTCAGTGTTTGGATAGGGGTGCCTGTGAGCAGGCAGAAACAGATTTCAGTATTTGGATAGGGGTGCGAGTGGGCAAGAACAGATTCAGTGTTTGGATAGGGGTGCGTGTGAGCAGGAACAGATTTCAGTATTTGGATAGGGGTGTGAGTGGGCAAGAACAGATTCAGTGTTTGGATAGGGGTGCGTGTGAGCAGGAACAGATTTCAGTATTTGGATAGGGGTGTGAGTGGGCAAGAACAGATTCAGTGTTTGGATAGGGGTGCGTGTGAGCAGGAACAGATTTCAGTATTTGGATAGGGGTGCGTGTGCGCAGGAACAGATTTCAGTGTTTGGATAGGGGTGCGTGTGAGCAGGAACAGATTTCAGTATTTGGATAGGGGTGCGTGTGAGCAGGAACATATTTCAGTGTTTGGATAGGGGTGCGTGTGAGCAGGAACATATTTCAGTATTTGGATAGGGGTGTGAGTGGCTCTTGGCTCCAATGGACATTTTTTATCCTAAATAAAATTGTCATTGAACTATTAATTGTCAAAAGTGTTTTTTTTTCTATTGTAAAAATTTATTGTGACTAATCTGTTTTCTGATATTAAATCAGAATAGCATCATCTCTTCCTATACTAGAAAAAGACTTTCAATTTGATGAAAAATAAAACTAGTCATGAAACAAATAATCAATTTATTCTTTCCTAATTGACTAACAGTATAAACAAACAAATATATCACATTTAGGTGTTGCCAATTTTAAGCCGGAATTTGTGAAAATGTCACACAAATTATAACCCTTTAAAATATTAAGTATGTACATCCATTCATATTACATTAAATGTGCTAGTTTAAATTTAATAAAATTATATTTCTTCTCAAAAATAAAATAAAATTAACCTCCTACAATCAGAATTATTTTAAACCCACCCAGTAAGTACATAAATAAGAGATCATTTAATAAGTAAAAATAAGGTAATTTAAAAAGATAATTCAAAAGTTGATAGTCACTTATATCCTAGACAACCATTGAACTTTTAAAACTCTAGCGAATTCTTCTAATGAACACATAGTTGGAAGGAATTGTGTATAAAGGGGGAATAAGGAGTTTAGAGCATCGTTGTGTATAGAGATGGAGCGAAGACTATTCCTCTCTTGATACTTTGGCCAGCAGCTTGGAGCTTGGCAGGGACTCCTGGATCACCCATCAGCCTCGCTGCTGCCTCTACCTCCTTCAGTGTTTCCAGCAGCTGTTGTATCCATCGCACCAGCATTCCCTCTTGAAAATCAAAGTCAACAGGCATCTCCATAATGTTTTTAAGAGGCTGCAAATAATATATTATAATGGTAGATTGCTGCATTAGTCATTCATTGGTTTCAGATTTATTGTATAACAATAACGTTTACAATTCCGTAAAGCTCAAACGGCTAAATGGAAGCGTAGCCTACATTATTTCATCCTACCTACATGGCTAAATGAAAGCCTACAGGCAGGCCAAGGAGACTACTGGAGTTGCTGTTGAATTAAAGAGGTCAACTTTCAGAAGATGCAAGTGAGCTTCCTAAGGAAATCAAGTTGGAAGACCAAATTTCCAAGTTCACAAATTTAAAGAACGTATTAGCACACAAGTTATGTTTTTCATTTTTCCCATAAAATCAATATTAATGAATATACTATTAATTCTTGACTTCCAGGTAAACCACTAACTCCTGAGGGTAGTAGTAAAGTATAAAATAGTACATGTTAACAATACTGATTTCCTTAATACATATACAAAACAATTTTCAAATCTATTCAGACATTTTTATAAATAATTTAGTGACCGGAAGTCAATATTTTAAAATGCATAAATTTAAAAAACTTTTATTAAGTGTAAAATGTATTCTCTCCTATTGTGGAGGAATGTGTTATGAGGCTGGAACAATTAGCAAGGGTTAACGAAAGGGTGACAATATACTTGGTACAAGACCAGAGTATCCCAGGAAATGAAAGGCAATTAGCCAGTAGAGGGTCCTGTGTAACCCCCAATGGAACAGTACTCTTTATTGGAGAAGAACCCTTCATCATTTCTTAAGAACTCCATAAAGAATGTGGCCAGGAAGGAATTCAAAAATGAATGGGAAAGCATATGAAGACTCTTATCAGGTTTGAAGAGAGCAGAAACAGGGAAATTTACCTTAGACTGCTAGGAAGGAACTTAGAGATGTAGTGGGAGTGATTTCGGGGCAATGGAAGATGAATAATCACATGTTTACCATCAAACTCAGTGAAACACCAATATGTTGGCGCTGTGGAGAAGAGGAGGAGACATTATGCTTGAATGCTAGAGAATTTAAGATTCAGGTACTTTGGACAGAGAGATACTGAGTCAGATATGAAGGGAGCCACAGGTAAGATATACCTTGACTTTATAAGGAAGATAAAAGCCATTCAGAATGGAGATGCAAGACAAGCACAATAGGACCTCAAGACCTGCAGTGCCCTCCCTGAAATCAGGGGGGGGGGGTATTAAGCCACAAGTAATCTATCTATCTAAGATATATGCTAAACAAAATTCTTCACATGATTAAGACAAAAATCAATATTAATGAAGATATTGACAAATATGTTTTGACATCTAAGTAAACCCCTATTCTTGAGGGTGGTAGTAAAGAAGAATAAAATAGTGCATATTAACAATACTCATTCATTTAATACAATACAAAAAAAAAATCGTTTTTCAGGCATTTTCAACACGCAAAAATTTTTTTGATGTCTGGAAGTCTGAGATAAAACTTTGAAATTCATAAATATAAATAATGGTTAGGAACACAATAATTATTTTAAGCATAATTTGTTCTTTATATTTTCTCCATAAAAACCAATAGTAATGATGAATATGTGTTATCATATCTAGGTAACCTCCTCCTCCTAGTTGAAAATTTGAATTCTCATAAAGCCTATGTGTACCTTGCAATAGTTGATCCCAAATATAATAGTCCATAGAAATCTTCTGAGCTGTTTTTGGTGATTGAGTAACAAACAAAAGAGCGAACAGACAGATAGACAAATTTTAAATTTTGATGTCATTGTTTTCTTAGAATAGTCTGAAATGTGAACAAAGCTTAACCCAGCCAAATTTAAACAGAAAATGAGTAACCTTTGAGTTTTATTTATACAGATTAGTTTCAAATACTAAAAACCAAGCAAATATGTTAAAAAAATTATGATAAGAAATTACCTCTTGTTTTGCCCAGGCATACATTACTGGAACAAGTCCGAACTTGAGTTTACTGATTTCTGAACCTTCAAAGTCACGAATATCATACATTTTTTCAAGTTCAGTCACATCCTTCATAATTTGTTTACATTTTTTTATCGCCTAAAAAGAAGGACATTGGAAGAATAAGTTTATATGATTCGGAGTTTCAAACACAATTTTTAAAAAAAAATATTCTTTCATTCAATAATTCCTGTAAAATATATTTAAGAATTAAAAGTGACAAATATGTTGGAAGGATATGTGAATTGTGATGGTGTTCTCTTCTTTATTCAAGTGGGGATTTTATAATAATGAACATAATACTGTAATCCATGCAGATATAAAACCATTGAAACACCTTATATACCTCTCCATAGTATTATGTTTTGTGATATCACTTGATTCTAAGCAATGTTGGATAAAAAGTAGTTATAAATACTAATTACAACTAATGTAGTTGCCAATGAATCAACTACTAACTGTTTGAATAGTCAACTACATGAAGTAGTTGGTATTTGCAATTGCATAACTACAACTACTTTTTATGAATCATATGAGTTATCATTTTTACACAAAACGAATGGTGGAGGCAATGGGATTGGCAATGTCAAGCTCCAACTCCAAAGGAGAGGCCAATCGCAACCTCCACAAATTCCCTAAACTCAACCCATCCCTATATACATCCTTTGATTTTTACCCAATTTAGAGTTAGTATGTTTTATCGTTGTATTTATTGGATTGGATAGGCAGACTCAATATTCGTTAATTAAAAATTACTTTTCACCATGTACTATCGAAGGTAGCCTAGTGTATAAGGAAAGTGTTGTAATCGGTTCAAAGTTAGTTGTAATTTATACCCCCCCCCCTTGACTCAGAAAAAAAAAAACATTTTTAGCCATTTGTCTGTCTGTCTTTTCCACATGTATCTCTTGCATAAGTGGAGCAGTTTTGTTTTGTAGGGCTATGTCCCAACTTGCTTGTTTACCAATTGAACACCCTGTGCACTACAGCAATTGTACAATTGCCCAAAAACTGGTTTTGCTATAGATTGAAACTTAAAAACAGCACTAAAGATTTTGATGAAACTTGGCTCAAGTATTTTTCCTAGCGATCCTCCAAAAGTACATCTCCACACAAATGCTGATGAGAACAGAAAGACCTCTTTGCAGAACATGCCATGAATCATTAAACATTTAACACATACTGACTAACAGAAGGAACATTGAACACTTAAAGACCCCACAAAACATGCACGAACTTCTTAAAGACAGGAGCCCACATATCGGCAATTCACTAAATCACCTTAAAAAATTTAATTTGTTTTACAAAATTCAATTTTTCTTTTGGATTTTGACTTAGTGAGAAATTCAATATAAGTTTGGATAATATAAATGTACAAGTATATAGGAACACATTTTTTTTTAATATACAACCCTTTTTTTAATTTTTGCCTTTAATACTAGTCTAATGTTTATTTGTTGTTTTTATTTCTTGTATTTAATGTTTATTTATAGTGTTTAATTTTTTTTGTTGGTTCAGTTTTTTTGTTATTTTTCTAGAATATTGTTTTTATTTCACATTGTTATTTTGAGCCAAATCGCCTATATAAACAAATAATGCTGAGGAAAAAGTTAAGGGCAAATGAAATTTCAATTCTGGCCTGTTTCTTTATGTACTGGTTTAAAGGTTTATCCTATGATAAAATTGAATATAACCATTATTTTTGTTAATGTCCTATCTTCTAGACCTGGAGAATCTCCAAAACCAAACAACATGGACAACACTGGAAGAACAGCAGTTTCAATAAGTCATTCGTCCTCAAGAATGGCAATAAAATAACTATGTTTATATTTACAATAGCATTTTTCGTTTTAGGATTTTTGTTGCAAGCTCAATACAAAAACTGTTACATTCATAAACCAATAAAAAACAAACTATGGAGAATATCATTTACCTTTAAAGAACTTACAGCAAATTACCCTTAACACTGTTGGTTCATCAGTAAAAAATAACAATTTTAATTTTTTTTTAATATTTTAAAAACAAAAATTAATCAAAAGCGTTGTGTGGGCATTCTTATTTTTTAATTACTTAATTTCACAATTTTCAATGCATAAATAATTTAAAAATTAATAAGGTAAAAAATAAATAAAAGTAATGATAATAATAAAAGCTCCATGAATTACACTCATAAACCAATTGTTGAAAAATTAATTTTTGGACTAAAGGGACTTTGAAGCACAAAAATCTGGCAATAAACACACATCTATCATCGACCCAATCAACTTACATTCCTAACTCGTAGTCTAGTGTTAGTTAGTGGGTAGCAAGAAAGAGTAAACAAAACAAAATATGTAACTACATGCTGTATGATTCAATGTAAAGTTTACATTTACAGATCTGAATACAAAAATAAATTTTGTTGATTGATACTTCAATTATTATTCTTACTATTATTTTTGTGTTAGAGTTTTTAGTTCTCTTCGGCAATCAGTTTTGAGTAGTTAACATATGTAGGCGTTAACTATGTTTTGAAGTTAGTAAGTTAATAATTAATAATCAACTACATTTCCCACCTTGTAGTAGTAGTTAAAATTATTCAACTAATAACTACTAGTTGGAAAAAGTAGTTGACCACTATTAACTAGAAGTCAGAAGTTTCTCAATATAAATACATAGATAAAAAATGTACTACTGCCCAACACTGATTATAAGTAAATGAAATGGTTCTGAAAAGACAAAAAAAAAATAAAGAGTTAAAGTTAATTTTAAGACATAGGCTTGGGGATAATGAAAAGGAATTCAATTAAATCAATGTTGCAGAGTATTGAAAAAAGATAGTAAAGAGCAAAAATAAATCAAAAATTGTTATTATTATTATTTATTACCGTCCAACTTTTGCAACTAAGGCTAACTGTAACGGGTTATCTACAGGTTACCACCCTTTTCTTGCCAGGGTGGGACTTAGGATTTTATTTAATGAATTTCGTCACTAAATAAATTTCCTTGCCCAGGCGGGAATCGAACTCGCCACTCTAGGATTACCATGTAAGATTTAAGGCAACGCTTTAACTCGCATGTCTAACAAAAATTTATTTAACTATAACAAAAATTGTTATAGTTAAATAAATAGTTGCTCCAGCAGTGATGCTTCATTGAATATTGTCAATGCAATATATACTTACTAAACTTAGATTTTTGAACACTTAAGAAGTGTTTAAGAAATTAAAAAGTTTTAATACTTCCTGTACTCAAACAACTGTTTATGAATTCTTTGTGATGAGGGCAAGAATTGTATAGATAATTTTTTTTTGTGCGTTTTAAATTAACAATTTTTTTTCTTCAATATGCACAAAAATTTTCCCATTACACGTGTATATCTTCTATATATGTAGGACTTGTAGAACACGACATCAGAGTGCCGTAACTACAACTCAAGTCATTGATTACGTTCAGTCTAATTTTCAAGTTTCACCAGTACTCCAGCCTCCAACAAGATAGTACGGGAGTTCTTGATTTATTTATTGTGTAATAGAAACTTTGCTTTTTCTCCCAGCTATGAACATTCTGAAGAGATTATTTACTAAAAGAAAACTGTTTCCATATGTTGTACTTACTAGAGGACTTAATGCATGTTAAGTATAAGCCATTTTTTATCTTCCATAAGTGATAAGTGCACTCCCATACGTTATTTTAAATGGTAGGGCCCTGGAATTAGGCTTTTATGCATTAAAATCATTATTTTGCTTTTTATCTTGTTATTTATCAGCTTATTTAATACTTTTTTTCCTCAATATTTGAACTAACAATAAGGAATAGTTAAAGGGAACGACAAAGCAAAAATAGAGGGAGAATTTATGATGTGTAAAATAAAGAAAAGTGATTATCTGGTAGATATTGAAAGTACAAGTGAAATATGAGGAGAATATAAAAACAAGTAGATTTGTTACCCAAAAAGGGGCTGATGCATTCTCTCTTATGACATAAATATGAGTAAAATATATTAACTTGAACAAATTGTAGACTAGATAATATGCATCCATTTATCCAATATATGAGAAATAAATGATTGACAAATTAATTTGACTTATCCATTGCTCTCAAGGTACAACAGGCAGGTTAAGCAAACAAGGAAGAGGAGGCGAGGCAGGCTTACCTTGTTCAACTACAGTAAAATACATACTGTGAAATCTAGTGGATATTAATTCAGTTATCACTTAGCCAAAGACCTAATACAGTTATCATTTAGCCAAAGACATAATACAGTTATCACTTAGCCAAAGACCCAGCGGGGTTTACTCTAATCTAGGGCATCCTAAGGGAGTTGCTTTTGTAAAGCAAGCCGGTAATATGTATGCTGGGCCTATCGTCTACCTGTTATGTGGTTGGCAACTTATTAATCCCACTTGAAGCCGTCCTTGACCTTACTGGAGCCAGCCAGGCTTAACCTAACTGAAGACAAGACAACTTTGCACAACCTGAACCAGCAAAGGGTACTTTTGCCTGATGCACAATCATAAAGATTGATTCCAGTGAGCTAATGTTTGTGAAAACAGTCCTTAGCCTACAATATACAAATCCACTACCACTAAAACCACTCACCCCTAGTCTTGCTGGTAATTATGCTTGCTTATTTTTAATTGGCTTTATAAAATATAATTAAATTATTTTAATATGGCCGAGGTGTGCTGCCTTTAGGGTAGTAGGGCCGCACTGCAGGAGGGTTGCTTGGAGGGTAGCTATCCGCCAGGCGTTTATCCACCCATATCAGTCGTGTTTGATATTCCATCCAGGCAGCCTGGCGAAAATGGAAGAAAGCCCCTCAATTTGGCCACGAAAGTCGTGCCCAGCACTCATCCTTGTCAAATACTACCGATGTTTCAGGCTTTTCAATGGAACAACAATTAGATTCGTACTGTGGAACTATATCAACAGGAAGATAATTTTTTTCATAATATGTTTTAATTTTTATTTTTAATGATTATGTGTATTTATCATGTTTTAATTATTTGTAATTAAAAACGACCAATATTTAACTGTTTGTTTAAATCCAACTTAACTCACAGTGATCACAAGACGTTCTTCTGCTGATATAGCTTCTCTGAAGTTCGTTGCAATTTGTCCTCAGTCAATTTCAAAAGTAAGTCGAATACCTCAACTGACATCCTTAAATACGAATAGAATTTTTCCGGGTGTTGTAATTTATTGTATACTCTCACGAATTCCCCGTCCTGTTGCCGCCTCAAATTGTAAGGATGCACCCACGGTTTTCTTATTACAATATCTGCCCCTATAATTCCCGAAGATGAACTTAAAAATTTTTTTTTCGCAACTTGTGAGAGAGACATGATTCTTACTCGGCGGTCAGTTGGATGTTGGCTTCATTTCACTGCGTCCAGGATGCATCTACCCTCCACCATCCACCCTCCAAGCAACCATCTACCATCCTGCAGTGCGGTTCTACCCTTAAGGTGATGGTCTATTTTACACTGTTGGTTCTGCTAATATCCCACTGAGAGTATGGAAGGGCCTTTGTCAGAGATTGGTGTCTTGTTGGTAGATCAGGGTTTATGCTAAAATTTGATGGTGGAGTACTTTTAATATGTTATTTCATGTACTCTAATAAGCATGGAGGTCACTATTCAAAACAGCAAGATAATAAAAGTCTTCTTAAAATCCTGTACTAATCCCTTCATAAAATTAGTGGTAAAATTACCCAATTCTATTGGTTAATAATTTTCTGGCAAGGTCAGTTAGTAAAAGAATAAACTAAACTGTTTTAAGTATAAAGAGGAAGGGATGGTTACTTACTGTGTCAAGAGCAGGAGGCAATATTTTATCAAGAGGTACATCATCGGCACTGCTTTGATAAACAAGAAACGAAAGCAAAGCTGCAGCCTCTTCAGGTGTAAGATCAACCAATACATTCTCAACAAGAAGTTCGCATACTATAAGCTCATATTTTCCAATTCGTGCAGCCATATAGCCTTTCATCAGAACTAGAAC
This sequence comes from Riptortus pedestris, assembly GCA_019009955.1. Lineage (NCBI taxonomy): Eukaryota > Metazoa > Arthropoda > Insecta > Hemiptera > Alydidae > Riptortus > Riptortus pedestris. The sequence continues at coordinate 98,547,059 of CM032230.1, read as the reverse complement.
ATGACCATGTTATCATGCTTTCTTATAACATTGAATGTTGCTATTATTGTTAGTACTTTCACATTCACACACACAGTCATACAGGGGTTTCATACTCTCTTCTCACTCCCATTTTCCAAAGATGAAATGAAACTGGGTAGGTCTTATTATAGCTCTGCGAAATATTTTATAAGCTGTGTTAGCCATTATCCTACATTCTCGCTTGATATAAGTTAAATAGGACAAATTACCTTGTTCAGAATTGCTTATATAACCTTTCTCCTTCAGTAGACTAAGCTTGCTGACAAAATCTGGATATAAGGTCATATTTTCAACAGACATAGAATGTCTCAGCCTTTCCACTTTGCTTAAAGCTTGTTTCCAACGAAATACTCTTCGAAACTAAAACATAATAATGACTTTTACTTAAATAAAAAGGAAAATTCTCAATGCTATCAGAGGGGTGTTAGCTGGATTCTACACGGCTGTAGACTCCAGAAGAAGATTACAGGTAACATGCCACAGATTACACTGAAGATGAGGTTTTGCTTTAAAAACACTATGCACTAATACTATTTTTTTTTTTAGAGGAATTGGCTTTTTATTTAAGATACCAAGATGTCTAACCCCCATCTCCCAGCCAATTCAATATTATTCAATTATCTTCTTATAACTATTTAATTAAACTGGAATGTTCAAAATTGAATATCTTTTTATGAATTTAACATAAACAGGAAGACTTAACACATACAAAACCTTAATATATAAAAGCTATATACAATAATTTCTATTGAACTAAATGGTTGACTGAGCAAAGAGGAGATAAGGCAGAGGTACTTCATCTGTCAATGAAAGGTGCTTAACTGAATTAAGTGTATAAATACCAGTAGCATTTGTATTATTCGCAAGGTATGGACTTCTCAAGTGAAAAAGTTTTTATCCTTAGTATTATAATCTCAGTTCATATGCCAAAATATTCAGGGTATCAAATTGAGCCAGTTAAAATTTTTCCAAGAGAAAATTATCAATGTTTATAGGAAAGTGTAAGCCAAATGGGGATTAATACCTTAATTGAATTAAATTCTTATTTACAATGACTTTTATGATTTCTTGAAGCTTGACTCAAACAATAAAATAAATGTGGGTCTTTTTAGTGAAACATTGAACAATATATTAAACAGCTAGAGCCATCGAGAGTTTGAATCCAAGAAGTAAATGTCTCATTAAATTTACTTAAGGTGTTTAATTAACGGATTTCATTGTTGGATATCTATCCATTCCTATGGCATTCACTAGTACTGTTTTTTTTTGCATGACGAGTTCATATCCTCCCACCAGTTGAGCGTGTTAGTCCTTGCCTTTCCTGGGCTGTTGAGCAAAATTTTTCCATTTAATTATCTTAAATTCTTTTTTCTCTAATTTAGATACAAAAAGAATACAGCAGTTGTGTGTTGTTTTGCTCTTGAGAAAAACTTAACTAATTTATTTAACAGCCTAAATGCTCATTGAATTGTGACTAAACTGATGGATAATTTCCAAAATTTCTCCTTTGCATGGAGTGATATGTGATTCTCAAGTCTGATGCACCTTAAGATACAATAGTTTGAGCAACATATATGAATCTAACAGTTTACCATTTGAAAGTCCCAAAAATTGGATAGGACTTATAATTTGATTAAAGCTATGATTTAAGTATATATATTTTTATGTACTTTTTTTTTTCTTTTTAACTCTCAGGTTTAACTGGACTTAATTATAGTGGGGGTTATAACCAAATCCTATATGTATTTAATTGTTGTTATTTTTTAATGGGAATTTAAAAATTTACAAACAATTCTGACAGTGTCTAACAGAACTGCTTTCTACGACACTACTATTAATAGCTCATAAAAATTAAGATATTTTGTTGTCTTAAGTGTGGTCTTTGGAATTAAGCCATTTGTTAAGTGACATTGACAGAATCTGGCTTGTAAAGGACTTTTATTTCGATAGCTAAAACCTGGTGTAAGGCCTATGGATATTCTCATCATTGGGAATAGCAATATCCATAAGTCAGCTGATATTTTTTTCTTTGTCAACGACAAGAAAATCAGGCTTATTATGATAGACAGTATTGATCCTCCATCATCGCTTCATCCCAATAAATTTATAAATTGTCTTTTTCGAGCAACTTTTGATTGATGTAAGGGAGCTCACTATTCAGCATACAGAATTTAGTAGCTATCGCCTGGGGTTTTATTTGTGTCTCTGCAAATATTCTGATCCTGCCAATATTTTTCAATCTGCAGTAATATGCTGAATCGACTCGTATGTTTTATTGCACATTCTACACTTATCAGACACTATTGTTTTTCAGCACGTGGAGTATATAAGTTCGAGTAGAAATAACTTGGTCTTGGATAGCTATTTTAAACCCTACAGTTTCTGAGTATAGCTCTCCCAACTTTCTTTCTTAACTATCTCTGAATCCGTAAACAGAGTTCCTTGTTCTTTAACTCGGAGTCAAATCCTAAGTTGAGGTCTGTATATCCTTCATCCAGTTTAGCCGTTTCTTTAAAAATTTGGTTCTCACTTGATCTCATATAGTTTCTGAGATTTATTATTATGTATTTTTATTATTATTATTTATTAATATCCACTTTTTGCTGCTATAGCTAATTGGGATGTGTTTTCTTTTAGGCTACTACTCTTTTCTAGCCAGGATTGGACTAAGGAGTTTATTTAATGAATTCAACAATAAATAAATTCCTATTGTCCAGGCAACATTGTCATAGGATAAATAAAATTAAAATATGTTCAAAGTTAATAGTATAAATGTTCAAGTAACGTGAAACATGTTATGCTTAGAAGAACCCCTGTAGTGGAAAAAAAAAAAAAAAAAACACTTGAAGTGTGAAATTTAAGATAAATGTTCAATGAAAAAAAATGTAATAACTCCAATTTTATTTTATAACTTCCTGTATCTTTGAAAAAAAGTTTAAAATGATTTGAGTCCAATATTAATGGGGTCAATTAAGTTTAAGGATATGTTTAATACATTTATTGCAGGGTGTGTGTGTGGATGTGCGCGCATGCATGTGAGTGTTTAAATTGCACTTGAATTGAAAAAGGCAGGTCTTAATGAACTTGTGTTTCACAACAATAAGACAGAATATTCAAAACTAGAGAATAAAGTCCTACATATAAATTTGAAGATGGGAAAAATCACTATCCATTTTACATAAATATAAAATATATTACACCAAAAGAGAATTTTCATAAATGATGCCTCATTAATCAATTTAAAAAAAAAAAAAAAGTTTCTGATTTTCTCCCTGGAAGAATCCCCTTCAAATGTTAACTTCTGATCATTTGAGTTTCAAATACTTATACAAAATTTCAATGACCTTTTTTTTAATCAAATAAATTCAAGTGGCAACCTGATAGGCGAACACAAGGACTTATTAAAGATAAACTTACAGCTCCTATTACGAGTGGAGATGTTAATGAAATGTCTAAAGCCTGTATACTATCTAGCAAAGACCACATTTCTGTTGTTTGAAGGGCAAGCTCAAAGTTTTCATTCACCATTGGCCTTTCATCAACTTCTGTTGTTCGTCCTGTGTATGTATACAAAGCCATAGCTATGCTGTCTCCTGCATCACATGTTTTGTTCCTGAAAAAACAAAAAAAATATTACTCGCTTAATATTTGAGTTATGAAAAAATGCATAGAGCAATAATTGTAGAGGATCAATATTTTAACAAGATTAGTTCTATCACATTTTTTGCATCTGACTCATAATGAAGCAAATATTTTGAATTTCCGAATCCCCTCCTTTTCATGATTCAATTTCTGCCAATAACAAATATGACCTTAAGTGTTGAGTGAAATGGTTAAATATTGAGTATGTTATAGATCAAATAAACATTTTCGAAACAAGAATATAAAAGTCCCTCACGCAGGGCTGCGTAAACTAAGCAGATTTCCAATGTGAAGTTTTACAATAAAGAAATCTGCATACTGGTAACAAAATACCACCAAACGGTAATGAGAAATCTTTCAGTTTATTAAAATAAATTATCAACTGAAACGGCTTCTGAATTGTGAGAATAATTTATATTTTAATAACTCAAATTTTAGTAGTTCAAGAACTAAAGAAGGGAACGTATTTGCATAAATCTCACAAAGTGACGAAGGTAAGGTAAGGTTAGAAACGACAGGTAAGGTTAGAAGAAGCTTCTACCTGCGCCGAATAGTGACGGAAATGGCCAACCTAATCCGAACTATACCCGACCACAGACTTCATAAAAATGCAAATATCTCGGTTAATATTCAAAATAAGAGAATAAATCTATATAACAATATTTATAGTAAATTTAATTTGCAATAAGATTGGTTCTATACAATTTTTCGATCCGATGCATAATAACGGAGATATTTTGAATTTTCGAAAATACCCCCTTCAAAACCCCCCCTCCCTCTAGTCCGATTTCAGCCATTAACGAACTTGATCTGTCTTTTTACATAAAACGGTTAAATATCGAGTTTCATAACGATCAAACAAAAATTGTGACCGCTAGAGCGTTAACAGACAAATATATCTATATATATATAAAATTGTAACCTCTGTCTGTACAGTAGACTCCCGATTAACCAAAACCTTTGGGACCGAGGGTTTTCGGATAAGCGAAAATTTCGGTTAAACGGGAGTCCGAAATTTCTGCGTGAAAATAGATCAATTAGAATAAAAAACACGTTTATGTATGTACTTGAAAAAAAACTTATTTTATTTAACAATTAAAATAACTACGTACTATCTACTTTTAAAACTATAGACTTAAAAAGAAAAATGAAAGAAAAAAAAAACTTTATCGTTTAAAAAAGTCGGTGATTTTTCTTTGCCGAGCTTCTGAAAAATCCTCCCTAGCAACTCAAAATGTTTCGGTTAAGTGAGAGAATCGGTTAATCGAGTTTCGGATAATCGAGAGTCTACTGTACATTGATTTTTTTCGCGAAATTTCACGATAACTTTTCGTTTCACATGTCATAGACACCATATCTGCATTTTGTTTCTTTCGTGTATGTTTGTTTGTTTGTTACCTTTTCACGCATAAACGGCTGAACCGAATTTTATGAAACTTGGTATGTATATTACTACTAACCCAACTTAGACTTTAGGCTATATTAATTTTCTCTGAGACGAACAGGAGTGGGGTTTATAAGGGAGGCCTGAAATTAAAAATAGCGATATTTCTTTTTCTATTGGTTTTTCGGCAAATATGCACATAACAAAAGTTGTTTATTTTGTTATTTAGAGTAACTTTTGTTATATACACTTTTGTCGTATACCGAAGTTTAAATGCGTTATACGCTAAAAATTATAGCGGGAGTCAACAATATTATTTGCCAAAAAAGACTCAACCGAACTAAATAAAACTCGGTATGTGTATTAGCAGTGAGGCCTTCATTATTATAAGCCATACCAACATTTCTATGGACGGGCAGGAGTGGGGGTTATAAGGGAAGCCTGAAATTAAAAATAGCGATATTTCGTTTCCTATTGGTATTTCCGCAAATATAAACATAACAAAAGTTGTTTATTTTGTTATTTGGAGTAACTTTTGTTATATACACTTTTGTCGTATACCTAAGTATAAATGACTTATACGTTAAAACTTTAGCGGGCACTAACGGCTGAACCGAACTGAACAAAACTCGGTATGTCAATTAGCATTAATTCTTCCATGATTATAAGCTATATTAAAATTTTTAGGTTCGAACGGGAGGGGGGTTATAAGGGAGGCCTGAAATAAAAATTCACCATATTTACATGTATAAGAGACGGGAAATATAAAAATATCGAAGAGTGTGAAGCCTTATCGAACAAATAATTCTATTATTAGCAAATCCACGGCAAAGACGGGTATCAATCCTAAACACTGGGACGGGTAAATGTCAAAATATTGTGCAATGTAAAGCCTGCTAAAAAATACCATCACCATTCAGCCTCAAATGAATTCCCGGGCGAAGCCGGGTATCTGAGCTAGTATATATATATATATATATATATATATATATATATATATATATAATTTTGAACGGACCTCATTTTCGTCATCTCCTGGGTAGGATCGATGGACATTTGAAGAAATTTTTTGAAAATCGCGTCATAAGTACGACCTCAATTCCTTAAGGGAAATCTGCTAAAATCATAATTGATGAAGTCATTGCACGACAAATTAGATTGTATCTTGCATAATAAAGGTCACATGAAAGCAATATTTGGTATTTAAGTTTAGGATAAAGACGTTCATGTTATAACAGCTAACTGTTACGACATTAGCAGAACTGAGGGTTCACTGAAGGCTTAAAAGCAAAAAACTCAAAATATCACAATGAATTCAACAAAACAGTAAAACAAATATAAATAATAAATTAAATACTGTCATTTGTTAATGCCCACTTTGTGCTACTGAGGCTAATCAGGAAGGGTTATTGACAGGTTACAACTCTTTTCTAGCCAGGATGGAACTAATGATTTTATTTAGTTAGTTTGTCACTAATAAACTAAATAACAAGAATTCATTTAAATTAAATGTGTATGCAATAAATCAAATCATGCTGGCTTGACGAATAAATAATGATTTTTATGTTCTTATACTGGTGAGTTAGGCTGACAAGCAACTTTTTTATTGTTTCTGTTTTATTTTAATGAATTTTAGATTTCTTGTGCAGGTATATTGAGAATGCATTGTTATAAAGAGAATGCTAACTGTACGCTAGTAGGATCTCACTGAGGTTTGAAAATAAGTACTTTAACATTTTCAGAAGTCAAAAGTCTTGAAATCTGTGTAGTTTAATATGCATTGTGAGGAACCACAAAATACTTCTTGTTTGCCCACATATAAACAAAGACTATAAGAATCATAAATAAATAACATAAACCTGAATCCTGCTGGTTTCCTTTTTAAGAAAGTGATAAATTCATCTAGCTGATTTCTGTTTAATTTAACAGTTTCTTTGAACGCAGCAACTATATTACTGCACTTGACTAAAATTATTGAATAATCATTAGGGCTAGAAATAATTTCTGATTCAGAAGGAAGACCCTTCATGAGTGAGAGCATGTGATACCAGAGGTCTAGTTCGTCTTGATTCATTTCATGCCCATCCTGAAATATATATTGGATTAGAATTAAAATAATACAGAAATTGATCAATATACAGAGAAATGTTCAAAATTCAATAGATAGGAATATATTAAATCTCCTTGAGAAAAAGCTCAGCAATATCCATTTTCATCTACTAGCTACTACTCAGTTTGATGAGGACCAGTCCCATACTTTAGCACGATGGACAATGGTCTATTTTAGCTCTAATTTGAATTGTTTCAAGCCTAACGAGAATGCAATCATCTCAGATTTATTAATCTGAGCACCAACCCGTTTATTGGTCCTAAGCACCAAACAGTAGTAGGTTTTAAACATTTCATACAACCTTCTTCTTTTCTCTAATGCTTGGTATTCAGCATCTTCCTTGAGAGGCCAATGTGCACTTGGCCATAAACCTTACCCATAAACCTTTGCAACAAACAACATAACAATTTATTGTTTCGCTATTTTTTTATGCCAGGTGCTTACAGTTCTGATAGTGGCCCTCTACTGGTATATTTTACCACTCAAGAAAAGATTGTTTGAGTAGCTAGCACTCATTTGTCCTAAAAATAAGTTTTACTGATTTGTAAAAGGATTTTTTAACATTTTTGAAGAATTCAATTTAATTCGTTTAGTGCTAACTCAAGGTGTTTTTTATCATCAAAATTCAATTGGTCAATCTTTAAGAGGTATTTTGTGAGCTCAAAATGGAAGAAAAAATAATAATTTTTGACAGTGTGAGCTGCAGGTTTTCCAAAAAGGAACTGTTAAGAAAATTATGATTGCGTTTAATGATGCCCATTTCAGAGAAAGAACCAGTTGTGCGTGGTTTTCTAAATTCAGAAGCTGCAAAGTACCCCAAGACATCATAAGTTCAAGTTGATGATGACCAAAATGAAGGTTTGATCACAAATAACCTCCACACAAAAATTTGGGGAGTTGGAGAAAATTCACAAGTCTCATTTAAGGCTCTAATTATATGGAAGATAAATAATAAATATTGACACTTTCAGCAGTGATTAATTTCTAAAGCACAAGTTTAATGGATCATTCTGTAATAAAAAAATTACCGAGAAAATTTATTGATCCATCATCAACAACTCTGAAGGCAGGAATGCATTCAAAATAGATAATGTGTGGTCCAACATCCATGCATCATAGTGTGTAAAGTTTACCAAGGGATTCTGATGGAACCATTGATGCAGAACATTAGTCCAAAATGTTTCTAACTTTTTATATAGCTTCCTCTATAAAGTCTTGACAACATATCACTCCAGTAGGGCAATATAGAACTTTATGAGAAAACGATTAGGTAATCCCATGTATTGAGGGCTGACAACCAGAACAAAATGAAACAACAAGCTTTGTTGTTTTCAGATTCATAAGTATATTGATGGTAATATGAAATATTTAAGAAGCAAGAAAAATAGCATAAAATGAGGGAAATAGACTTACTGGAGCAATGTTTCTTTCATAATCATTATTCTGGTCAAGGACAAGAACTTTGTAGACATTGCGAGAAGGATCATCAGGAACAATCTCTGATTCAAGCAACATGCATGTCCTATTCACATAAGAACCAAAACAAATTTTCAGGAGTCGTCCAGGGTGTATTTCCCTCAGAGCTTTTAAATTGGCCATTGTTATTACCTATAACATGAAATTATAAGATAATGTAATGGGATTCTTAATAAATTATGTATGTTTTAACAATTGCTCAACTGATTTTTTGGCGACTTGTCAATAAGATATTAAATTACTACACCTCTTATACTACTAACTGTGTTTTCCAATGTTGACAAGTATAAATATGAAGATTGTATTAATGAAACAATAGCATTAATGGAGTAGTGGTCGAGTGGCTTGGATACTCGATGTATGAATCAGAGGTGCCAGATTTGAGATCATGAAAATTTATAGTATATATGTCAGGAAACACTAAATTTTATTTAATTGTGTGGTTACTGATTTTCAAGGTGGGACTTCTATATGATCTCTCAGTACTCACTCAGTAGCAGGAGGCTATTGAGAAGTTACTTGAATATAGAAGTAGCGATCTTTGGTCTATAATGCCACCACAATATAGCAGGAAACTCGATTTCCCACCAAAGCTGTGGGATTTCCAAAACTTCTATTTTTCATTCTCTAGTAAATAATACCTAAGGGAGTGGCATAAGCCTGAAATAAACATTTTGAATTATATTTCAGAAAATAACCTGATTTGAGCCAGATTAGTTATTCCAAGTTGCCCAACAGCAGTGAAATAAGTGGGTGGGATAGATCGAATAGGGTCAAATAATTATAGGATCTAAAGTCTGAGACAGCAGTGGTTCAATCGCAGCTAAACTCAAATCGGCTCTCTTAAATTTTTTAATGTTTTTTTATTTTAGTAACAGGATTCAAAAGTCCATGAGTAAATAAACAGATTTACCATGTACTGAAAAGGCATAGTCAGCTCAAAATCTATTCTCTATTCCTACGTTAGTATGGATCAATGTTTAGGAGTTGGAATTTATATAGGATAAGAGATATATTTCTTAATTTAGGGACTTGAATTAAAATAGCTTAAGTAGGAGGGGTTTACGGAGTTCTGAAAATGGAAAAAAAAAAAAAAAAAAAAATTCTTCAGTAAAACTGAGCTTTTATAAAATGTATAGGAAAACAATTGTAGTAAATGACATTATTCACAAGATTGGTTAAATATATTTTTTTTCATGGATGTCTAATAATCAAGATATTTGCCATTTGTTTTACCCTTCTAAGCGCATACCTCACTACTCCAATCCTCATAGTTTACATTCACTCATTAATGAATTTAACCTTTAGATTTGCACAAAATGATGAATGTGGGGTTTGGTAATGGTCAAGCCAATATTTCAGCTGCATACATTGAACAATTTTTTGAAAATCAAATCCATGCAACTCAGCGTAAAACCAATAAGTCTATTAAGGACAGAAGTTGTGTTTATAAAAGTAGGGAACAAATGATCAGATCAATTGGTTCCCCTACCTTCTGTTGTCTGTGGAGAAAGCAAATGATAGTCAGAGGTGGCTAAGTCCAGGCTATATGGAGCGTAAGGTAAAACTGCCCAATCAAAGTCCAACAATTTTTTCCGTTCGTTCTGGAAAATATTATCATAGTGTAAAACACATCTCTGATATGCCAACTGTATTTACCAGAGTATATTGTATTGTTGTTAAGCGATAGGTCATAGAACACAAAACCATTCCAATGCCACCAAATACAGAGTATACATTTTTAGACTAGATATTAGCCTTTGTAGTGATTGTTGGTAGGCCACTGGAATGACCCCAACATCGTTTTTGCTCACAATTATTATTATTATTGCAAACAATAAATTTTTCGTCTCTGATTACCAAGCACTTCAAAAATGGATTGTTTTTGCATTTGAGAAATAAATCGCACATGCATATATGGTCCATTAAATTTTTAAACCCTCTCTCCACCCCCAATAGATAGATGACTAAGAAAACCAAGTCGTAACAAATGTTTGACTTGTTGGAAATGAGCTAGATATATCAATGCAATTTTAGCAGGGCCAATATTGAATCAATAATAAATAATTAATTTTCAATTAAACAAGTTGACTATATCATTTCACACATTTAGTCCAAAGTAATGCACAAGGTCGTAATAATCAGAAGAATTAATATCCTATGCGGGAGTGCAATGTCAGAATATAAACATGGAAGAGTTATGATGAATTAGAAATAAAATAAGAGAGTTGTGGATGAACATTTCTGCCTGTTAGGTTGACCAGCAGATAGGAAGATAGAATGGGCTTAATAAGAAACAAAGCTTTATGCCCCCACCTCTACAATAATGAAAAACAGTTAAAAACAGAAATTATAAAGTAGGAAGAGTATTTTTTACTGAAAATCTTAAACTTACTGTAATATTATCTAAATTGGTGAAAGGAAAGTCCACATAGTTTATCTATTTGATTGCTAATACAATCATTTGTCGATTTAAAAAAAATAAAAAATAAATAAATAAAACTAAATAACACAAATAGAAAAATATACTTACTCTCAAGTTATTCCATTGCTGAATAAACTGGACTGCATGATCATAGAACTTAGACATATTTTCTACATCTGTTTGAGCAACTTTTGCTGTCATTGCTCTCTTCAACACCTTCTCTTTTTCTTCTGCCTCAATTAGATCTTTCCTGTAGATGAAAATACAAATATAAAAATGGATAGTTATACAAACTATTATTACTTCCAATTTGACAACTTATTTTACAGGAATTTTTAAATAGCTTCTCTAGAGCATTGACTGTTAAATATACCTCTTGAACAGGTACAAAAGAAATTATACCATGAAGAAGACATTTGAAAGTCTACAAACTAACAATCCCCTTTGTCATTTCACCAAAATTCAACTAAATAAATATGAATACTTTGGTGCAACAGTCCAAATAGAAAAGCTAAGATCTGCCAGATAAGGTTTTGGCGGGTGGTCGAGTGCGTCACAATGCTGATACCTACTTCCTCATGTTATCTACTTATTGAAATGCTATTACAATTATATGATACTTATTTATATCAGCAATGAGTCAATTATAATAAGTTCTTCTTATTTCACATTTATACTATTATAAAGTCTGAAACAACTATGATGGTAATGAATTGCATTAGTTATGTGATAAACTGCCATCTGAAAATACTGTAAACTAGTTACCTACTAAGAAAAATGCTCCTGCAATATTAAAATGTGTCCTTGAGAACCAAATGTATAGCCAGGTTTGAATGAGTAGTTCCATTTGATGAACCTTCCCACAAGCCTGAGCAAAAATCTAGTTTTTAATCTCATAAATGAGGCATGCCTGACTGTGTGAAGGTATGTACTGCATTTGCCAGAAGGTTAAAAAGTCACAAATGACAGAAAGAATTTCCATTACTCACTGAAGAAACACTCTTTGTAGCTGTCCTTGGTTTTCACAGTAACTTCGCTCCATCATGTTCTGTACTGTTAGCATTCCACTGACAGTAAGTGTATTAAGAATCATTCTGTATGTCAAACGGAATTTTGATGTAAGTTTACAAGGATTCCCTACAAAAAAAAGTACAATAAATTAAAAAAAAATAAAGAAAAAACATAATTATGTTAGACGATTTACTAAAATTGTATTTCATTTAGAGTTTAATATTTAATATCACAAAAAATCCTTTATGCTAGCCTTCTGAGACATAACTTCCTATATCAATTCCTTTAACTTCCTATAAAACTTTCTTTATTATCCCAACATCACCCTCCCGGCTCTACTACCACTACATAGCGGACAGTACCAGCAAGCAAATATCAGCAAAAGCAGCAGTAAAAATGAATAAATAAATAAAATAAAAGAATATTAAAGCTCAATATCATTTTGTAGGCATTCTTTACTTTCAATATTATTATAGTATTAACATTACGAGATTATGTAATCATTAAATCAATGATTGAAAAATACATTGTGTGAGTTTTACCATTGATTTGTAAAATATAATTATATAATTCCATATACTATGATGACTGACAATGTCTGTTTTTCCTGGTTTCTGTGTTTTCCCACTGGAGTAACTTTAATGATCAATAACGAACCAATACAAATTATATTACCTGTCAGGCCAGCCATCTACAAGACTGAACAATATGGATTACTTTTAGGAGTAACATTTCAAAAGATTACCCAAAACAAAACGCACTTTGTAACAGCTCATTAATTCTTTAGTTTTCACTTGACAACAAAATATTCCAGCTTTTCAACAAAAAAATAACTATGCTGTGGCTTCCTACATTTCAAAACATTACACATATAATAACCGTTGAGATCCTAGTGAAATAAGCCTCTATTACAATAATAAAGCCCTATTAAAATAGACCACTACATTACCGATTGGCAGGCACATAGGACAGACACCAGAGTAAAGCTTTTGCATGAAATCAAGGACACTAACAAAGGATGGCCTTCTCTTTCAAAAAGTTGAGATTAACAGGGACTGGCATCACAGGGGATTGGACAAACATTATAATCACATCCCTTCTTAAAGACTGAACAGGACAAACCTGCCTGCACCTACTACATTTCACTCACTGTCCTTTACTTTCAGAATTCAGATAGACACAGAGATTTAGGCTTACCTTCCAACATGTAATCACTATTTAAGGATAGCAAGGTTATATATATATACTTTAATTGATTATCTAAAGCAAATTGACATATATGGAAAACTGTAATTTATAATTTTTTATTATGAAGACTTGTCCTTAATTTTCTGATATACAGAATTTTACTGTTCATATTCTACATTTTAAATTTAATTCATTTAAATAGCTTAAATTTAACGTTTTTGGGGGCTCGGGTTAGCCATGTGAGTTAAAGCGTTGACCTTTATCTCACATGGTAAACCTAGAGTGACGAGTTCGATTCTCGCCTGGGCAAAGGAAATTATTTAGTGACGAAATTCATTAAATAACATCCTAAAAATCCCACCCTGGCTAGAAAAGGGTGGTGACCAGTAGATAACCCGTCCCAATTAGCCTAAGTTGCAAAAAGTGGATGTTAATAAATAAATAAAAATAAATCGTTTAATATGTCATTTTTAATTCATGGTTAATTAATGCATTGAATATGGTTAAATACTTGTATCTGCCAAGATTCAATGCAGTACCTCTTGTCTTGATTATGAAGGTACAAGGGGCAATACTCTACCCACCATGTTACAATTTTTCTTGTGTCTGTAAGACAACCCCTTTATCTTTTCTTAGAATGACTGACAAGGTCCTTTGAGTTAGGAAGGTTCTCTTATAAACGTGAGAAGAAAGATGTGAATTAGTTATGACCCATTAGAAGAGTGTTGGCCTAAATAGATTGGGGGACAAATGCTTAAATCAAATTAAGGGTTGAAAACGCCAGTATATTGTGATGATATTGTTGTCATACCTGTCGGTGAAAACTGTCGTCACTGACTGATGTACTCGATCATCAGCCAGTGACGACACTCTTCACCGACAGGTATGACAACAAATGCTTAAATTTAATGGCTGACCACTTCAATCATAAAAATAAACATTTAATTCAGTTTGTGTTTTCATAAACACTGGAAAACAGACTTTTAGAATGGAATTGAATTTCTATTCATATCCAGTTGAATTTCTAATTCTATCCAGTTGACATGCAAGTGTAAAAAATAAATATTCACAGACATCAACTCACCAAAAAGTAATGTCTCTAATGAATTACGTGGAATGATGTCATTAGGCTTTGCTAAGATTATAACATTTCCTGCAGCATCCTTTCCTCTCCGTCCAGCTCTCCCAGCCATTTGAACATATTCAGCAGGAAGAAGTAATCTTGTATCATTTCCATCAAATTTTTTAATTGAATGGAAAATAACTGTTCGGGCAGGCATATTGACTCCCATAGCAAATGTCTCAGTTGCAAAAAGTAACTGCACAAAATGAAAAATAAAAAAATAATTTAATCATACAACTTTGCTACTGAGCAAGTCATTTTATGTACGAAAAAAAATCAGGCTCCGTGAAAGTAGACAAATCACTAACAAAGAATAACTCCCCTATGACAAGATACATCTGTTCTAAAACTGAATTCAAGAGAGACAGTATGGTAAGTGTTGCAGCATAAGAATGAGTAATCTGAAAAGCAGGAATTCTTTGATGATAACTGCTTAGTTGGTTAATTACACTCGCTGACATGAAATGATTACAAAACCATTTTTCTTTTCAAAACTAGATTTTACAAGTACCATTCAACAAACCAATTTCAGGACTCAATGTCACAAAATAGTTATAAATTTAAGAAATATTGCCATATTGCAAGACAAAAAAAAATAATGGATTTTATGGCATAATTTACACACTTTTTCTTTAAGCATTAACATAAGGATAGCATATGTAAATTACTTAATGAATTACAAATAATTCTCTTGATATTGAAACATTAGAAAGATATAAACTATTAAATGAAGAAAAAATTTTATATTTTACAAAAGTTCACACTTAGGACAATTGTTTTCATCACTAGAATGCATCCTAAGATATAAAGAGCATAAATTACACAAGGTTATACATTGTACAAATAAATATAGTATAACCAGATAAAACTTAAATTACCTTTACTTTCCCTTCCTGGAATAAGACCTCAACTATTTCCTTCATCACAGGTAAAATCCCTGAGTGGTGGACTCCTATCCCTTTGTCAAGTTGACGCCTCATAACCTGGATCTAGAATTGAAACAAACTTAGAATAGATTTATTATTTTATTTCAATCATTTGGTATGAATAGAATTTTATAAAATTAATTTTAGATCAAATAATATAAAATTCTATTACCTGAGGAAGGTCTTGGTCAATGTCATCTAATTTCTCAATTTGCGATTTAATGAATTTATGAATGAATGATTTTTCAGATTTATTAGTTAAATCAATGGTGTCAAGCATTTCAGCGAAAGCATCACACTTCTTCCGAGAAAATACAAATGAGACTGCAGGTAACCAATCCTTCTTCTCAAGAAATGATATCAAAGAAATCCACATGGTCTGGTCCTGATAAAAATCAAATGAAAAAAATAAACTATTATAAACCTATAATACATCATCACTTGAATTTGTTAATAGTTAAATTATTTTCACATCACCAATATAATGTATTTGGATGATGATAAGAAGGAAGGTCAATAGAAACTCATCAATTAATGAGTACATTTATTCACCTAAAACTCTAAATGTTTCTTGCCACTAGGGTCCCTATTCTGGTACCAGGTAATGTCACTTAAACCATTAAGTAAAATTTCAACTAAGAATAAAGACTATACAAAAAGGAAAGAGGGTCAGAATTCATATATACCAAAATTTAGAGCACAGCACAAATTTTGCTATGTTGAAACAAAGTAAAGAGTTATATAATTGAAGCTAAATATGAATGGATCTGTTTAATTTATTTTATTAATTATAAAGTGGGTTTTATTTAATAGTATTTTATTAACTGCATTTTAGTATTGGCTTGTCCATGGCAGAAGGTGTTTCATTTACTGTAAACTTTAGAAATACATGTTAAGCAGTTTGAACTTAGCTGAAGATTGTGATCCAATGGTTCATAAAATTTTAAGAATTCCTAAAGTAAAATAATTGTGAATTATACAGAATAGAGAGTAATGTTCCTTGTTAAACGTGAATGCTAAAATAACAGGAAATAAGAGTTGTTGCAAAATCCCACAAATATTCATAGCAGTCAATATTATTTGTAAACAACCAAAATCCACAATATCAATGGACTTTTGCAACAACTTTTATAATGTTGTGCAGAATATAAAGCAAATTTTCTTGATATAAGTGCCTTCCAATAAAAGAGGGGAGAAAATTATTGCAAAAATTTATTATTGACAACAAAAATTCCAACTATAAGAGATTTCACAAAAACTTTTATTTTATGTAAAAAATGAATTCCATAACCTCTACATCCACCCAGAAACATTTCAGTTTATTTTAAGTACAGTAGACTCTCAGAAATAACTGACAGTAGCCATGAAATAAATAAAAATTAAACATTCTTAAAGCACATAAAAACTCGTGAGATTTTCAGCCACTGATTATAAACAGGAAAGTACATGAAAATTGTAATGAAAAGTAGAAGGTTTTAGCAAATTTTCCATAAGGAAAATCAACAATTGAGGTCGTACTCATGATGCGATTTTCAAAAAATTTTCTCGAATGTCCTCAATTGATTCTACGTAGATGACGAAAATGAGATTTGTTCAAAATTATATATATAAACTAGCTAAGGTACCCGGCGGTGCCCGGGAAATCATTCTTGACTGACTAATGATGGAATTTTGATAGTAAGACTTCAATGTGTACAAATACACTTCCCTCCACGACGTAATGATTTCCCAAAATTGCCAACCCTGAAGGGTAACTTTTGGGGATTAAT
The DNA here is from genome assembly GCA_019009955.1 of Riptortus pedestris. Taxonomy (NCBI): domain Eukaryota; kingdom Metazoa; phylum Arthropoda; class Insecta; order Hemiptera; family Alydidae; genus Riptortus; species Riptortus pedestris. Next base: position 98,529,984 of record CM032230.1, on the reverse strand, counting down.
AGAATAGAAATTTTAGTTTTGAAGGATAAATGAAAATGTGTTCCTAATCTATCCCTCTACACTTTTTGACTCAACATTCTTCAATAATTCAAACCATAATCATGGGTAGTATTTATTACAATTAAATATCATCTATAATGAACATATTTCCTTTCAAAGGCCAATCCGAGCTCATATAGTTTAGGCAAAGTTTTGCACGTAAGATTATATTTGTAATGTTGAATCTCACTGGAAATCACTTCCAGTAATGCCAGATGGGAAATAAGTAAACTCAATTAACTGGTAAGGCTCCCGTCATCTTCCGCTCCCACATGAGACTTCTCAACATTCTTCTACTTAAATTATTGATTCAAAACATTATTTTAATAATTTATCTACTGGATGAAATTAAATAATAGTGGTACCCTAAAAATATAATATCGAGTTTAAAGGCATATTGTTTTTTGTCATAATGACATTACTATTAACGTTTAATTGTTATGATATTACATATTTGTTTCAATAACATCAAGGTATACAAATTAAATAATGGAAATGCTCTTATAGTTTATATTTCTATTGGAAATAAATAAAAAAGTTATTTTCTAGGAAAAATAAATAAATGACGACGAATAATGATGACGAAGATTTATAACCTCACTAATCCGAATCATACTTTGAACTATCATATAAGACGAAAACATAACATCATTTGTCATAATATTCATTTATTAAAAACCATTAAATAAGTACTAATATAATTATTGACTCCCGTTTAGCGTATATCCCGCGTTTACTTCATTTCACGACAAAAGTGAATGCACACAAAACTTACTCTAAATAACAAAGTAAACAACTTTTGTTATGCGCACGTTTACCGAAAAACAAATAGAAAATAAAAAAAGCGAGTTTTTCATTTCAGCCTCTCTTATAATCCCCACTTCCCTTTGATCCTAAAATGTTTAATATAGCTTATAATCATGGAAGAATTAATGCCCATTCACACACCAAGTTTTGCTAAGTTCGGTTCAATCCTTACATACAGGCATGCACGCACACACACACACACACACACACACACACTCTAGCAGTCACAATTTTTGTTTGATCGTTACCCAACTCGATATTTAAATGTTTTATGGAAAACTAAAGATCAAGTTAGTTAATGGTTGAATTCCAACCAGTGGAGTTCAGAGGGGGAAATTCTTAATGTCTCCGTTACTATGTGTCGGATCAGGAAAATTGTATAAAACCAATCTTATTACAAATGTAATGTTCTATAAATGTTATGTATCTGCTTTCCCTATATTGAATATTAAACAAGATATTCACATATTTTAGTATTCAGGATCTGTTCCCCCACTACTACTCACGTCATATGAACAATTAGCTGTTATATCATGAGCCACTCCATTCCAAGGTTAAATATCAAATATGGTTTTCATTAACTTTTACTTCATGAGATGCATACAAATTCATTGCATGATGACATCACCAATCAAGATTTTACATTCTGGTCATGAAAATGTTTATTTGATCCATACCATACTTGATAATTAACTGTTTTGGTCAACACTAAAAATCATATTGGTTATGGCTAAAATTGGAGCTGGAATAGTGGAAGTATAGAGGGGGGGGGATTCTAAAATTCAAAATACTTCCGTTATTATGAGTGGGATCATAAAATTTTATTTGACCAATCTTGTTAAACTATTAGGTCTACAATTGTAGTTCTATGCACTTTTTTTGGAACTCAAATATTAAGCGAGTTATTCATAATTTCTTTGTTTCAGCCTTCAGTACCACCTCTTCCCCACCCCCTCATCCGTTTTTTACACAGAAATATAAAATTTATGGTGAAATGAGGTAAACAGTGTGTTATACCAGCACGTGGGAAATTTGCATAGCTTACGCAGCCCCTGCATGACTGACTTTTTGTTTATTCATTTATTGACTGAAACTCAATAAAAAAAATCTATTCAAATTGAAATGAATAACTTAAAATAAAATCCTAATAAATACACCATAACATGGGAAAATATGAAGAAATAACTGTTTATAATTCTTACAAGACTGTAGACTAACTTTCTTCAAAAAGGTTTTATTTGTTTACTGGATTTTTTTCGCCTTTTATTCAGTTATCAAGTGTGAGAAAATTAGTGAAAAATAAAATGAGTTGATAATTACTTGCATTACAAAAGTTGGATAAAAATGTTAGTGTTATGAAATTTCTGAAAGTCCAGGAGCAGACAAAAGCACAGTAGATAATAGTTCGAAAAGACAGTAGAAAGTGGGACTTCTCTTCTTTCCAATGCTCTTCAAAGTCAAGGCACACACTTAAAAACCAATGTTATGAATTTGTGGAGAATGCACTACGGTTCAGGTATGTACAACAGAGAATTTGTGATATTCCCCTTTCTGGGCCTATACTAAAAGAGGAGGGAAATATTGTCCAGCAACAACTTTGCTGTAATAGGGACTGTAATGCAAGCGGAGGGTGACAAAGGGGATAAAAGACTAGCAGCAATTTTATATTTTTGGTGGAAAATTAGCCAGTTAAAAAACAGCAATAGGGTCAATAGAAGAAAAAATTAAAACTTTAATTGAAATAGGAAAGCAATAGTAAAACTTTGTTGAAATAGGTCTAAATTGCAAATTATAGTAATTTATAAAGCAATTGAAAAGGTTGCATTAAACACAATTTTACAACATGTGGAACAACAAAAATAGGCTGAGGACGAAGGAATTATAAATTACTGATTTTGTGGCCACTGTCAGGAACTAAAATATTGTTTTTTTAAACCATTATATTAAATTAGTCTAAAACTTATTGTATTGAATTAATTTGCACAACGATTAAGTTTCGAGTTGTACTTTAGTTTTTCTACAATATAGAAGTTAAAATAATATAAAAGTTTTTATTTATGTTGTACACTCTGAATTAACTAACTTTTTCACTTAACCTCAAGATTATTAAAGGAAAAGAAAGGCCAGGTAGACATTTTTGAGAACATCAAACATCTTATGAATTCTCTTGGGTATAGAAATAAGAAAAGAGTAGTTTCAGACAGAACCCGCTAAATTTAAATACACGATGTTTCCTTTAGAATTTGATTGCGATAATTATATGATTATGCCTGAGATATTAAGATCCCCATAAATTCCTCCTAGCTACAAAAGCACTATACTAACAGATACATGTGCCTGTGTTAACATGTTTATCCCAGATAAGCATAAAAATTTCCCTATAGTCATGACTACAACCATGTAAAATCTAGGCGCAGACCTGAATTTGGCTTAATGAAGGAGGCTCATCATCAAGGTTTCAATAAAAAGTCAGTATCTCCACTATAAGAATATATTTCAGCTTATAGGGGTCCTGCCCTGGCAGCATTATATATTATTAGTGCTGAAATATATTTTTATAGTGGAGGGACTGGCCATTTATTTAAATCTTGAAAAAATTGTTTATGGATGTAATTAAATTAGTTATTGGATAACCTCTTGGTTATCCAAATTCACCAAAAGGCTAATGGGAGTAACAAAAAGCATGTTACAGCAGACTTATCTCTAAATATCTAAAAATTATTAATAAGCTACAGCATAATTGTAGTCCATTGAACCTTCTTGAATATTATTCTCGCTACTTCTTCTGTCCATGGTATAGGGGGTTTACCCTGTTGCCCTTTCTTTTTCCATTCTCTCTCTTCCTCCATTCTTTTTGACTGTTGTTTTCTTTTGTTTTGTCGTTCACGTTCTTGAGACTCTTTCATAACAAGTTCTGCTTGCATATAACTGTAATGCATACACATAAGAACAGTGTAATAAATAAAATAATAAAGAAGGGCATAAAAAGAAAAAATTGTAAGTAAAAGCAGTAACAATAATTGGTTTAAGTCAAATGTCACTAAGAAATCAGTCAAATAATGTTAATTGTAGGTAAGTTAAATAATAATACTCGACAATTTTATTGATCCTCTAAATACAAAATTTTCACTTCTATGGCTTTTCCACAACAAGATTTTCAAACTAGACATTATATAAAATCATTACAGGCAGTTATTTTTTAAATGCAACACATCAACAACTTACATTCCAAAACAGATAAAAAAAGGCATCACCCAGTATGCAAACATTTAAAATCCTACGGTCACAATTACTAAAACTTTGTTCCTATCCTATGTACTCTATTATTATTATTTAATGTGACCAATTTTAAAATTTCCTAATCATTTTCATTTTCTTAAAGATTAAATATTTTTAAAATGATGAATGTGGTCTCTTAAAGTTTAATATATCATTGAAAATCTGAAAATGCATACCAAAGTTGAACAACATTTTAAGGATTAAAATAAATCCTCATTCTGATTAAATTCCATCATTAATGATTCCTAAGAATTGTCAAAATCATTTGAGAAACAGCAACTAGGTAAAATATTGTAACTTGCGTAAAAATTTAACGAAATTTTGTCATATGAACAATCTCAATAGCTTATTCCCTTTAGGAAATCTCCAAAATCTTTAGAAACAATTCTACCTACAAGATACATGAGTGATAGGAAACCTGTGATGAATATGATTAAAAACCTACAAGTACAAGTTTCATTTTTATTTTAGACAAATAATTATGATGTTCTTAAGTTATTTGAGCCAACAATTCATAACAAATTATCTGATATAATAATCCAACTTATTTAGAAATTGTTTGAAAAATTGTATAAACTTATACAAGAGCTAAAATACTGCAGTACTAACTTTTTTAATAAGAACAGCCCATCACCAGATTTAAGAAGATATGTATTGCCCGGGCTTGAACCTCCAGTTCCAGTATAGAGATAGTGATTAAGAGGTACAGGTCTATGCTGGGTAGCACAAACTATTACCTAAAATTACATACGTAATAATGAAGACAATTTTATTTTACTTGTTAAAACCTACTAAGTATTATCTTTGCAAACAATAATATGAACAATAATAATAAGTTACTCATTATGGAAAGCTTCAATACATTTTCCTCATAGAGAATTAACATAAAAATATTACAGGCTTTAAAATAAAAGTCACATTAATTTGGACTGAGGAATTTTCATTAATAAATTTGTTTGTGTTGTGACTTAAAACTAAATTTCTGATTTTATCTCACTTAAATTGGAAATTTAGTGTTTAAAAAAAAAAAAATTCATAAATGAAAATTTCTCATAATTAGAATAGCTTAATGAGACATCAGAATATAAATTTTACACTTTTATTGTAAAAGAGTTTATATACTTTTGTTTTAGATTAAATAATCCGAAATTGTCCATTATAAGAAACTTGTCCGAAATGTTATTATATGATAATTTCATTATTATTTTAAGACAAATGCATAGAATTTCCTTAGTATATATTAGTTCTGAAAATAAATATTGATGTACTAATAATAAACTATGGGTTACCTTACGCTGTTTTGTTCTTCCAACCCAATTAGCAAATTCGAGAGTGTTGGGGACAGTAGCTGACAACATGACTATTTGTACTTGAGATGAAAGGAGAATTAAAACTTCCTCCCATACATGACCTCTCTAGAAAATAATTACTTATTAAAATATTATTGTATCTCATTCACACTGTGGTAAATGATGAATCACCAAAACATGTTTGTAAATCAACATACTGTGATTATTTATAATGACCACTTCGTAATTGATATGATATGCCATTAAAACAAAACTAAATGGCACAGCATAAATTTTGACCATTAATATTAAGTTCTCTATAACAGTTTACAAATCCTTACAAAGATCAAGAAAATATGTTTGGGAATGCCTCAAAAAGGGGAAGCACCATAAGGAATCATTAGTTAACATGTTTAAAAAAACAAATTCTGAATATACAATGAATACATATTAACTCCTCCCTTATCTATGGTTTTGTTAACTCTCCTATTCATATAATGCTGGGCTTTATGGATTGAACATGATGAAATTTGTATTTCCTTCCAGCAGATTAATAATAATAACACTTCAAGACAAAGACAAAGGAATTAACAAATTTATTAGATTTTATAGTAACTAAAATGAGGTTCTGAAATATGTTATCTGTCTTCATATTAAAAGAATATGCAATTAATTGACATAAATTTAAAGTAATATTACTTACTTCAGGATCATTGATATAATGCACCTCATCAAAAACAACAAACTGAAGATCCCGTATTTTCTCAGAACTATTATAAAGCATTGAACGCAGAATCTCAGTGGTCATAATAAGACATTCTGCATTTTCATTTAACTGGATGTCACCTGTAATTAGGCCGACTGAACCAAAAACTCTCTTAAAATCTGCATACTTTTGGTTCGAAAGAGCTTTGACAGGAGAAGTATAAACTGCTCTGAAAGTTATAAGAAATAATTACTTGTTATATTAATAGAAATGAAAACTATAATATTTCAATTCTCTATGCTTATCATATGAAATCTCCAGTAATTTCCACATTTAAATAACATATGCACTAACATATACATATTTAATTAATAATAATCCCTACCTCTTGTCTTAGATTCTTGAAAATAGGGGTGAGCTCATGGGGCACAACCTTATAATAAAGTGAGAACAGAAATAGCCCAACTAAAGAATAGTCAGTCATGCAGATGACCCATAAGCTAAACAGATTTCCCAAAACCCGGAAAGGTACACTGATGATAGTATTTCATATTCTATCCTTTATTTCCTCTGAAATATGAAGCTTAACCAAAAGAAAAAGCAATAGATGCATTTATTGTTTTCAATTGGGGTTAAATGATGTTTTTCAGTGTGTGTGCATAAATATATGTGCGTGTATGTATGCCTGTATGAGAGTGAGAGTTCGCATGCATGAAATATCTATTAATTTTTGAACAAGAGAACACTGTTACTGTATATACAAGATTGTAAGATCATATACAAATTTTAATCCAAGCATATGAATAAAGAATTTTCATTTTATCCCTTTTACAAGCCACCCCCATGCTTAAAGTTCAGCCATTAATGATTTTGATTTTTAGTATTATTTTTATTTATTTATTAACGTCCACTTTATGCTACTATGGCTAATTGGGACGGGTTATCTACAGGTTACCACCCTTTTCTAGCCAGCATAGGACTAAGGATTTTATTTAATGAGTTTGTCACTAAATAAATTCCTATTTGCCCAGGCGAGAATCGAACTCGCCACTCTATGTTTACCATGTGAGATTAAAGCCAATGCTTTAATTTGCTTTAACCTGAGCAGATTTTAGCAGATTTCCCTAGAGGGAAATCAGCTATTGAGGTTGTACTCATGATGGATTTTTCGAAATTTTTCTTCAAATGTCCACCGATCCTACCTAGTAGATGACAAAAATGAGGTCCGTTCAAAACTGTATATATATATATATATATATATATATATATATATATATATATATAGATTTGTCTGTTACCGCTCTAGCGGTCGCAATTTTTGTTTGATCATTACCAAACTCGATATTTAGTCGTTTTATGTAAAAAGAAAGATCAAGTTCGTTAATGGCTGAAATCGGACTAGTTATTATGCGTCGGATCGAAAAATTGTATAAAATGAATCTTATTGCAAATTAAATTTACTATAAATATTGTTCTATACATTTATTCTCTAACTTGAATATTAACCGAGATATTTCCATTTGTATTCTGCGTGTGATCAGCAGGAGTCGGCTATGTTCGGACTTTCCGCTGAGAGCTCTGGCGGCCGTTTCCGTAACTATTCGTCCTTTGTGAATAGGTTTAGAGGTTTCATACTACTACAGTTGTTATTAGGCAGATTTCTCTATTGTAAAACTTCACGTGGGAAATCTGCTTAGTTTACGCAGTCCCTGCGTGACGGACTTTTATGTAAAAAGAAAGATCAAGTTCGTTAACGGCTGAAATCAGACCAGAGGGAGGGGGGTTTAGAGGGGAGGATTTCCAAAAATTCGAAATATCTCCGTTACTATATGTCGGATTGAAAACTTTTACAGAATCAATCTTATTCCAAATTAAATTTACTATAAATATTGTTATATACATTTCTTCTCTATCTTGAATATTAACCGAGATATTTGCATTTTTATTAAATCTTGGCGCCTAACAGACGAATTACTTTCCCGCCAAAAGCTAGTTCGGCCGTTTCCTTGACTGGCTCGGCTCTCGTGAAATTTCTCTATTGTAAAACTTCATGTGGGAAATCTGTTTAGTTCACGCAGCCCCTGCGTGACGGACATTTTAGTATTATGCCAAAGAATTTATCAACCTGGATCAATATATTTTACCACCAATTGCCATATTTATTGGAGAATATTTAGAGAACATATATTGCTGCTATAGTGGGTTTTCTGCTTCCTGTAAGAATTATAACTTTCAACAGACCTCAATTTCATCATCTCGTAGGAAAATAATGCAACAAGTACAATTGCCAATTAAGTACTTTAGCTGATTTCCAGTAGGGGGATTAAGCTAAAATATTTGTGATGTATGTCACAAATATTTTAAATTTTGTAATAATAGCACCAAAACATTGCACTGAGAATACATTGTAGGTATATATTATGTTTACTTTCCTCCTTAGTAACTTCCAAAAAAGGTGCATTCATTCTTGGTGAACCTACTAAATGAATATAATCTATAGTTATTACTTCCTTATATGAAGTAAAGGAAATACTGTAATCATGAAAATTTTCTGTTTCCAGAATTAAATGGAATTATCCATTTTGACCTTCCCTGAAGGAGGATTTAGAAGGGGGAGCAGAATTAAAAAATTGGACATTTTTTTGTACCTCTTAAAGGTAAAAAAGTCCGATGTGGCACTACATGACTTCCTTGTAATCCTATTAAATTAAATGATCAAAATGTTTGGTTGCGATCATTTAAAATTACTATGTTTGAAAATTATATACGATAACTCTGTTCAGACATATCGGATTGAAACATAATTTAGAAATATTTTTATGTTAAAGAAAACAGTTTTTTTATCATTTTTTTGAAGTACCCAATTATTTTCGCCATTCTCTAAATCCCCCTCTTCCTTAGTCTATTTCCCTAGTCTAGGGAAGGGAATAGATGTTACAACAAATATGATCTAAGGTTAGATGACACTGTGTGGAGTGAGGTATGTATAGACTTCGTACCAAAACTAGTCGAAATTGGTTCAAGGAGGGTCAAAACTGACAATCCCATTGAAATCTGAAAATCAAAATTTGTCAAGATTACAATACTTGCTTTACTTTGTAAAAATAAAAATTGGACTTTTACAGCTAAACCTGATACAAAAATAAATAAATTAACACTATAAATACATATATAAAAAAAAATCCTTACTTGCTTCTATTTCGTTTAGACATAGCAATGGCATACTCAGCAACAACTGTTTTCCCAGCAGATGTGTGAGCAGAAACAAATACATTGTATCCTCGCTCTAGTGCTGCTATAGCCTGATAAAACATCATTTTCATTCAGTTTTTCAATAAATATTGTCAAAATATTCATGTCTAATAGTTTTCTCTTATATCTGCAAGGCATCCCCCTCTCGAAAGTGTGGCTTTTAGATGAGACAACAAATAGTCTAAATCTATTTAGTTTAAAGTAGGCTACTCCTGACACATACAACTACTTTGTTTTTACGTTTGAAATAGATAGAATACAAAATAAGTAAACATTAATACTTTTTCTATAATAAAAAAATATTTGAAACTGCTAGGGTCTGAATCAAGGCCTCCAAACTATGCTAAAAAATATCTTTTTCAAAAAGATTCTACCATTTACAGAAAATGTTACAATAATTAAAACCTTTATATATTTCATAATAAGAACCAAGCCCTATAACCTCCAATCAGACATATAAATATCTATTTGTAATATGTATAATTACCTGTCGCTGAAATCCATCTAACTCAAAGTGATAAGACAATGCTGGTGTGAAATTAAAATTAATGCTAGCACTGCAGTCAACCTCTTCTGCCCATTCTTCCTTTTTCATTAATTTTGGGGTATCTCTCAACTTTATTACAGAACCTCGAGTATCGGCTCGATCCTGCAATTAAATAATTAATTAAATTAAATTACTATAGTAATAGTATTTAGTAAATATTCTTTCCCAAATAAATACAGAATCCTACATATATATATATATATATATATATATATATATATATATATATATATATATATATATATATATATAAAGCAAGAATTATATTTTCTCTATATAAATAAGAGATATGTAGTGAAAAATAGTTCAACAAATTATTTTATACTATTTATAATGAAATAATTGAATAATGAATTCTCCTAATATTTCAGACAAAAGCATGGTACCAGAGGGACCCAACAACATTATATATATATATATATATATATATATATATATATATATATATATATATATATAATGTATTGCTGGGTCTCTCTGGTACCATGGTTTTGCCACCTCTTTATCAATATTTTTAGAAATTTGATCCTTTGTCAACAAGTGAGACAAATGCATGTAACAAATATAGCGTTATATAATACAGTGATTGAAAGGATCACACTACCACAAAATGAAGGTGGATGGATATACTTAAATCAATTTTAAGGAGCTTCATTTCAAACATTGTAAAGATATCAATCAGTACTTTTCCTTGTAGGAAACTCACAGAAGATTAAGGGCTGTAATGAAACCAGCTGCTTTTCCACACTATTAAATTTTAAAACAAAAACTCCCAGATGAATAACTTTATCCAAGGCAAAACCAGGTTTGACAAAAAGTTACAAGACAAAAACTAGTATAACAACCAAAACTTTGTAAGATCCTTTACTGTCTCGTAAGAACCTGATAAATATTTAATAAGTCAGTTGTATTTTAGAATACAGAATACACTGTTGTAATTTATTAATTCTTAAATGTTTTTATAATGAAGAAATAATGTTTAACACAGCTAATTAAGATGTGATTGAAATCATGAAACTCAATAAAGGTAAGGATTTTTTGGGTCCACAATGCAGCCTTGATTTATAGACACTGGCCTTACTAAAAATATACGCAGATTGGACCACTAAAATCGCTTACAATGTCTATTGAAAATCAAAATCATTGGCTCAAGAGCCCATAAAGGGATGACAGGGCCAGGACCACATGATATTTAGTGAGAAGTCAAGTGGCCAACTTCATGCACTCTGCTGTATTAGTGAACAAGAATCACTACTGTTTCATTCTTTATGACAGAACAGACAGAAAGACTTTCTTTAGTACATACAGGAAAGTCAGTAACGGCACAGCTAACTAAAATTTAGTATAGAATTCTAGGGTTGGAACCTGGCATGTCAAGTACAGATTTCCAGTTTGCTACCACTAGACGAGGTTCGTCATCATTTTCTATTATACTTAGCAACTGGAAAGATGTCCTGGCATAAAACTTTATAAATCCTTAGGCTTACCCTTGTTGTTGTTTGTTGCTTTTATTAGATTCCCATAAAGGAAATCAGCTACAAAGGTTGTATTCATGATTTGATATTCAAATAGTTTCTTCATATGTCCATTGATCCAACCTAGGAGATGTTGAAAATAAGGACCTCAAATTTATATTACATATATATACGTCTGTTACTGCTCTAGCAATTGTAATTTTTGTTTGACCATTACCAAACAATATTTAAATGTTCCATATAAACCTCAATTTCAAGTTTGTTAATTGCAAGAGGAGGGAGGGGGGAAATGAAAATATCTCTGTTATCAATCTTATTATAAATTTAATTATCTACAATTGCAGTTTTATTGATTTTTTTCTGTAACTAATATTAATCGACATATTTGTATTTTTTAGTTTTAAGTTTTAGTTAACCCCAACTTCAATTCATATGATTTTCACGTAAAGTAAATGTATCAATAAACATCTTTTGTCCAGCTTAAATTTCAAACAATTTTTATATCAGTTTTTTATTACAGGAGAATTAGGGAAAAGAATGTGGGATTACATCATCAACCTGATGTCGCAGCAAGTGGGGAAACCTGCTTAGTTTTTGCAGAACCCTAAGACAAATATTTTTCATATATAAAATATATTATAACAATATAAAAGCTCTCAGAAAAACTGACTTAAAGCTTTTATAGTTTTACTATAAATCACAATTAAACAGATTATTATCCATAACAATCTGGTTCATAGAATTTATAGCATGGTCATAAGGGGCGGCTAAGCTGTCACTATGATAAATTCTTTGATTTTTATTCTTTTCATTTCAGTCTGAAACTTTACCATTAATAAGTACTGACTTGAGTGGTGAATAGAAGGAAGAAGCCAATAGCAAGCATACGGAGCAAGGGACAAGAATTGTAAACCTGAAGAGATGTCTTTATAATGTGAAACATGTTGAGAAAATATATCAATATGAACATTGTATTTTTGATTTATTCACCTTTTAAAAAAAGGTCTTGGTGTCTATAGTTATTCGGTGTGAATAACTAATGAGTCTAATAAAAAATACAGATAGTGATTTCATTTCACTTTATTAAACTCTGTTTTCACAATTTTAGCTAACAAATTACATGATTTTATATTAGAATTAAATTGATCTATAACTCAATTTATTAGGTTATTTGACTCTGAACTATGTAAAATATACTTCAAAAATCATTTTTTCAATCAGTATAATGAATATTACAAAGTATTTAGTTTATTTCACATTTTTATATACTTTTTATTTTATTATATGTTAATAATTTATTAACGCCCACTTTTTGCTACTATGGCTAATTGGGATGGGTTATCTACGGGTTATCACCTTTTTTCTAGCCAGGGTAGGACTAAGGATTTTATTTAATGAGTTTGTCATTAAATAAATTCCTATTGCCGAAGTGGGAATCAAACTCACAACTTTAGGTTTACAATGTGAGATTAGGCCACACATTGCTAACCTGAACCCCAATAATTCATTACAATGTATTTATAATTCATACTAAATTTTATTAAATCAAACCATACATGTAATATATACTGTTACGTTTATTACAAAAAAATAATACACGAACATTAGAGTTCTTTTGAATTGCAAAATTAAACACACAAACTTTAGCATGCTGTTCTCTTCAGTGCCAGAATTAGTTCTTTTACTTATTCTCCGTTATTCCATCCATTTTAACTGGCCACTGTCTCAAATTGGAACTTGAAGTCATTAAATGGTACGCTACCATCAAAAGTGGGGGGCCTTTATCTTGCTGAACTGCTCTGAATTGTCTCACCGGACCCTAGTTGTTACATTTATTACAAAAAAAATATAAATAAACATTGATTATTAGAGTTCTTTTGGATTGCAACATTAAACGCACAAACCATAGCGTTTTTATCACTGCACAATTTATTTTACAATGGACTACACACTTAGTAAAATATTCTTCACTACTACTCACAATATGCACTGATAACTACACTTCTTATTGCACAGTACAATAACTCGTGATCACACAAATCATTGAAGATCACAAAACACTGATCTTGACAAGAACACGGCATTGATCTTCACATAAAACACTTTACCTCAAAGAAAATAAAATGCACTGTTAACTAAAGTTCCATTCAATGCAGTTATTTACTAGTAAGAGAACTGAGAACTGACTGTCGGGCGAGCAGGGCTGCTTTATAGACGGGTGTTGAGATCAAAGAAAAAAGAGTCCAGCCTGTCCTAGGTAAACTGGTGTCACGTAGAACATTCCTGGTGACATTGATCCTGCAGAGTTGCCTTCATTTACTTCGTACTTCTTAAATACGTGATTAACTCTATGTAATTTTTCATGTATGTAGTTTTCGCAACAACACCACGTGGCAATGGAACATATACTCAAGTAAATGAATTCTTATAGAGTTACTGTGAGTAAAAAAAAAAAGGTATTTAGCATGTTCATATAAAGGACACTCACCTCTTGCATTGCAGTTTATTTTGTAATCATATTTTATATTTACTTTATACTTAACTCATAACATTTATTTCTTCAGATGATAAAGAATATAACATATGTTAAAATTTATTTGTATTTATTTATTTTGCTATATTGTATTTTGTTTTAATTAACATAGTAGGCGTTTTTCTTTATTTCAACATTCTAGATTTGGGAATGAACGATAAGTAATACTGAGCAACATCGCCATGTTGCGGAGCTCATCAAATAAAACCATTTAAAATTTATTTAATCCACATTTTTTTTGTAAAAACAAATTAACGTTTTTTTTTTTGCAATCAGGATGGGCTATCTAGAGGTCGCCACCTTTTTCTAGACATTGTAGTTAGGGATATAATTTAGTGAACCTGTCAGTAAATAAATTTCATTTACTACCTAACCCCAAACTCAAAGTTATTCAACATCATCAAACCACAACTCAAAGCTATTCAAACCCATTAGGCCAATATCTAAATGCCTAACCTGAGCTAATGAGGGTTATCTGTTAGTTACCACACTTTTTAAGCAATGTTTGGACTATAATGTAATCTGATACAACCTTTGCCAAATAAATTCCAATATCCATATCGGAATCAAAGAAATGGAAATTTAGATGAATTAAGAAGTAAATATTTTCAAGTTCCTATACTGGGATCATCCACCAGACAGCCAGAGAACATTTTTTATTCTTCTGGTACTGATAGGCCTAGCTCAATGCTAAAAGCTAAGGGTAGAAGGACAACCCTTTTGTTCAGGTTGCCTTTGATATTGTTGCGAAAATTAAATACATGAATAATCCTTCAGAGAGAGAGAAAGAGTCGCGTATTTGGAAAGTGTGACGTAGATCAAAGAAGCCGAGAGAAAGTTCTAGCCCCTTATAGACTCGTCCAGCCTAGCGTCGAAGGAACCAGACAATTCCCCTTTGACGTATGCCGACAACCTATATAAGAACAGCGAGCCGCGATCGAGTCAGTTTTATGCTCAGCGATCTTGATGGTCACATCAGTGCTACAGTGCGACTTAGCGCAGTGCGGTAAAGTGTTTTTTTAGAAGAAGAACAGTATTGTGCCGTGTCTGTAAGTAACAGTTTAGTGCCGTGTTTAAGACAGTGCAGTGCCGCGAAGTAAAGGACAGTGAAGTGCCGCGAAGTCAAGGACAGTGCAGTGCCGTCTTGTTGTGAATTTCAGTGACCGTGAGTGAATTGTTGGACTGTGTAATCTGAAGAACAGTCAGTGTATACTGTAAGTAGTAATTAAGAATAATTACCAAGTGTATTGTGCATTGGAAAATAAATTGTGCAGTGATAAAAACTGTGAAACTTGCGAGTATTTAATTTTGCAATCCAAAAGAACTCTTATTAAAAACGTTTATTACTGGTTTTGGTAATAAAACGTAACAATATGTATCTTGTACTCACTGTAAAGATAAGGCTCGTTTTTTTTGTTATATTAAATTCATTTGTTTAATACATATTTCTGCTTTGACTTTGAAGCTATTGAGGTTGCACTCGTGAAGCGATTTTCGAAAAGTTTCTTCAAATATCTATATATCCTTCCCAGGAGATGACAAAAATGAGGTCTGTTCAAAAGTATATATACATACATATACACATGTGTGTGTGTATGTATATATATATATATATATATATATATATATATATATATATACACACACATACATGCACGCACACATGGGGTTACTATTTAAAATAGGAAGCTAGTCAGGAAATCATATTTCTGGCCTACTTAGATGAAAAATAACTTTGGGATTGAGATCCTAAGAAACAATAGAGTGAAAGTTGTTGGAATTATACTCTACACTAAATAATCAAAAAGTTAAGAGGGGATGTCTATTGTACACATAAACGCGCATGTGCGTGCACACACACACACCTGTCAGTTAATGCTTTTGCAGTTGCCACACCATTTTGTTTTTTACCAAACTCTATATTTAAACATTTTATGAGAAATAAAAGATTATGTTCATCAGTTGAAATCAATTCACAAGGCGGGTAGAGGGAAGGTGGTTAGAGACATGGTAACTTTCCACAAGTATTGTTTCATACATTTTTTCTCTAATATTATCCTAGTAATTTGTATTTTTTTGGTTTGTGGCTTTAGTAAACCCCATTTCTGTCAATCTGATTTTCACTTCTGTAATCATCTCACATGCAGGTTGTATTTTTATTCTGTTCACATAAGCTTCTTATCATGGGAGAAAGGGAGAATAGAAGTTGGGTTGAGATCATTAGTGTGTCATATAACAGCTCCTGATAAATCGGCTTAGTTTATACAGCCACTATGGGACAAACTTTTGAGACAAAAGATTGAGCTGAGCTCACTGAAAACATGTTGAAACATGGCCAAGATGATTTGTGTAATACATAATATTACTAACAAAAGAAGGGAGTCATCAAGATACAGACACTCCCTAATGTGTGTTTTATGGGTGGTAGAAAATAAACACAAATGAAAAAAAAAGGAAGAGAGAAAAAAATAACTTACACTTTTGAGATTCCCAATGATCACATTAGGAACGAAAGGAGAGGAAGTGTCTTCTATATCGTTGTCTTTAATAGATGGCACCACTTCATCTTTTTTTTCAACATTATCAGGTATATTTTTTTCTGTCTCAGGTTTAACTTCTATATGGCTTTTCTGATTTCCATCATTTATAGATGGTGACAATTCTTCATCTGGCGCATCTCCAGTGGTTATTATTTCATCTGCTTTATCTTTTTCCTCCTGGGCCCTCCTTTTCTCAGATATTATTTTTTTAAATTTCTTGAGCAAGTTTGTCTCTTCATTGTCAAACATTAAATCAGCTTCAATACTCTCCAAAAACAATTCATATTCGTCTTGTTTTTCTTGATCAATGAGCTTTGTTAAAATGGTCTGGTTTTTATAGTAATCAAAATAATGTTTTCTCCACTTCTTTAATGTCTCTTTTGAGGGATTAAACTCACCCTTAAGCCAAGCTCTCATATGTTTTGGAGTTTTGAAATTATTAGGAGGTACCCTATAAACAGCCTTCGGAATTTCGGAGTTTGAAGATGATAATATTACTCTGTCAACTTCTTTTAAACCTCCAGGAGTTTCAAAATTTTCAGGTCGATCAGCCACTTCATACAATGCCTTAGGCGGTTTGAAATTTGAAGAAGGAACCACAATATTGTGAGTTTCCTTAAATGCATCCAAAATGTTCTGCTCTGTTGGTTGCTCAAAGTTATCTATAGGTGCCCAAGAACCCCTATCAGTTTCATTTCCTCCTGGTTCATTTGTTTGAGATTGAATATCTAAAAAAAAAAGTACCAAGCTATTCAGGTTAGACAATTAACAAATATCATATGCAAGACACAAAACTGTATATTCAATTCAGTATGACATTTGTATCAGTCACACTTAATATTGGGAATGCCTAAAAATAATACAGGTTTATCTGTGAATCATTAATTTTGCTGGATCCTGCTGCCAATATTCTATACTTTTTGTGCTGGAACAGCCAATTACTATTAATAAGGATTCATTAATTGTGCCCCTTGATAATTAATGTCTTTGTTTATTGATTCATAATATATTTTCATGTATCCATATTTAAGCGTATAATCTAAAATTAAATATAATAAACCTCCATTAATTTTAATTTTTAGTGCACTGAAATATGAAGCCCAAAGCTGTAAGTCCACAAATTAAACAATGTTAACCAGTAGGTAATTCATCCTAATTTGTATTCATAATTTTTTTTCTAACCATAACACTCTTAAATCTTATTTACACCAAACTACTTTTCCTTACCTGATCTTTTTTTTTTCTTTCGTTTTCTTTGATTTTGAACTTCATTAACAAGATCTTCATATGTGCTCTTAGTTAAAGAAATTGGTTCATAATCAGAATCTTCACCACCACTTGGAAAGTTTTCCTCATTGTCATCAAAGTCAGTATTTACTTTTAGCCGATTCTTAAGGACATCTAAAAGTGAAGAAATGTTTGTAATAAAAACATTACAATATTTCCATAGAAAACAAATAAGAATTCACTACCTGGGCAATAGGAATTCATTTAATTACAAACTCATATAATAAAATCCTTAGTCCCACTCTGTCTAGAAAAGGGTGATAACTTATAGACAACCCTTATTAGTAGGGCAAAATGGACATAAATAAATTGCAAATCACAAAAATGAAATATTCCTATACTGAAACAAACTTTTGTCATTAAATCCTCATAATTAGAGATGTTCTTAATTTTTAAGAAGTCCAAATTGATAACATTTCTGGGATGTATCTGATGATTTTTATGTCTCCAGTAATTATAATGCTTTTTATTATGAAGTCGCAAATAAATAAACTTCATAAGTTTATGATAAATTCCTTTATAAATCTAATATAGACTGAAAAAATAATATAAGTATATTGAACTATAAAATGTGTTATCCCAAATGATTGGGATATCCCAAAAAACTGAAGCTCTCAATTCAATCACACAGAATTTCTCCCAACTTTTGATGGAATAATTTTTCAGATCATACCTGCACCTAGTTGAATAATGTAGATTACCCATTGGAAATAAACTCAGACGATAAATAAATAAATTTCAGTGACAATTCAATATCTGGAAGTAGAACCTAAACCACGATAATCAAACTTGAATGTAAAATAGAATACAAACTTGGAGCTCAAGAAGATTTATTTTTCCTTAACTCTTGCCATTAGAAATGAATAAACTTGGCTGTGAATAAGTTTGAGGTCTGAGTATTTTACATATATAATTAAGCAGCATAGCAAAAATAGAGGTTTAGTTAAAAAAGTTGAATAAAAAAGGATTAAAACATGTAAATTGAATTTAATTTTTTTAAATATGATCCTCCTACACTAATGCATACTTCTAATATATATATATATATATATTAACTCTATAAAATGTATAGTCAGTAACTGCAAGCATGTGCAGGTAGTCTTTTGAAGCAGTTTGGACTGCCACAGCCATCCTCAAAAGATGCCTTCAACCTCCTTATGTATCCAACAAAACAAGGATGAAAAGTGGAGGAATTAATATTTAAATATTTTTTATATATTCTTCATATGTTATTATGACAAGGGTCACCAATAAAAAACATTCATTTTGGTGCAAACTTTATTGAAACTGCCCTACATGTTTTATGGCTTACTTGCCACAACTTAATTATCATTCATAAGTACCAACAATTTGCTAATGTTTTACCTAAGGTCACTGAGGTCAAGTAACATTCTCTTAACAATAGCGCCTTACAACCTGATTAATCAAATTAAAAATTAGAAAATTAATTCAAGGAAAAATGTTAACACTGACTTTTTAAACATCCATATTTATATAACTTTTAACAGAAGTACTAAACATTAAAGGAGATAAAGATATAGTTAATACAGTTTCTTAATACATAAATGTCAAATGAACTTATAACCAATTTTCAAAACTTCAAACAAAAGTATGAAATAAATCTTTTAAGGTTTGCAATTTTATTATATTAGAAATAATTAAGTATTTATACCAATATTTTAGTTTTTAAATTGAAATCCTAAAAAAAAATGAGTAAAATGAATTTTGATTTTGTTAAAGTAAATTAAATTTAAAACAAATGATCAGGAATTATATATAAAATTCATTATCATTATTTATTAACGTCCACCTTTGGCTACTATGGCTGACTGGGACAGATTATCTACAGGTTACTACCCTTTTATATATAAACATATATACCTTCTAATTCAAATGGATCAGGTATGAAAGACAAATTTTCATCAGAATCAGAGCTGGACTCATCAGGCTCTGAAAGATGGCATTCAGGATTTTTAGATAAATCAGCAAAAGATTCCTCCCTAAATTCTGGAAAGTTCTGTGCTAATACTCTTCTCATTCTCACTAGAACAAAAAACATTATTTACATCAGATTCATTAGAGACTTCTATAATTACAAATTAATAGGTGATTTGGATTAAAACTTAACTTTTTCATGATTAAAAAAGGAACTATTTGGCATCTATATAAATCAAATTCTAAGATTTGTCAAAAATTCTATTCAAATTTGGCGGGAATACATTTTTTTCTGTGTAATTTTAAGAACAATGGCATCAATGGAAATTCTTCTCTATCTGTTCTACTCAATCACTAAAAATGTCTCAAGGTTTTTAATAAACTTATATATTTATAGTCAACTAGCTCAAAGTATGATATATCATATACGAGAACTGATGACCACATCCTATATGAGAATGGATTAATATATCCTATTGAAATTTATATTGATTAAGTAATATTGAACATATCCCAGAAGAGAGGGATATTTTGATATAAAAAAACATATTCATGAATGTCTATGTTAATGTTTGTTGTGTTGAAAAAATCTATAAATCCAGTTTTGTTCAGAGTGTATTTTTTAGTCCTAAAACATTTTAATTTATGAAATTCAAAATTTTGACTTCTCATTTCCTGCTAAAGAGAATCTATTAAGAAGAGAACATTGCATAGGTACACTTAGAGGTAAAGGACACATCCAAACTTTGTTGGACATGAAGATAGCATTTGTTGATGAGGCATAACATATCAGAGAAGGCAACAAGTGTGAGGAGGTGGAAGCAGTGGGTAATATGTTCCTGTTTCATGGAGGGCTATAAAACCCCTCCAAAGATATTTTTTTGTTCCTTCATTGGTAAAATCAGTGCAAAAATAATCTTTGAAGTTAATTGAAGCATATTAATTATTATAAATAAATCAAGGAGGTAAACAAAAATATGTCTATTATTAAAGTAGGATTATAAAGATGTTGATTATTCTTCTTTCTCAATCTATGCCACACCATTTAAAAATTGTACATGGAACTTACCAACATTAGCCTTTCCAGAATATGGACTAGCATAAGGGAAGGTAAAATTCTTCTGAGCATAGCTCTTCGCAGAACCACAGCAATAATTATCAGGAACATCAAATTCTCCTAACTGTAATTAGAAAAATAATGAAAGACAAAAAAATTAATACATCTTTCTTTATATAGATAATTTACATTCAATTTAGGCTACAACACTTTATCATTATGGGTTATCTAAAATGTTCCTTGTCTAAACTGTTCCTGGCATATAGTTAATTGGACACACTTGGAGTTTGCTTATGCTGAAGGTAAAAATAGGTGCAGGTTCGATCCCCGGCAAATGAGAACATTACTACAAGAGTGCACTGGTGACACTAGTAGATCAGCAGGAATCTATCGAGTATATATGTCTGACAGCCCCTTGGGATGACTAACGATTATGACACTTAGATCTCAACCACAGGCAAACCAACACTGAGTTAGTTGACCACTGACCCCCCCCCCCCCCCTGGTTATAATGAGGCTTGTCAGTCTACTGGAAACAACCCATTCCAGGTCCCCCTTGGTTAACGGGTATTGTATGTTGAATTGATCCCTCTCTAGGTAAAACTCTGATCATGAATCCCTCGAGTGTCATTTGGAGCCAGCTAAAGATCTCCAAGGTCTATAATGCCAACGTAAAAAAAAGTCAGGTTATGCAGATAAGGTAATAAGCTACTTAGAACCTAATCTGCATAACCTGACTTATGACTGGATAATTCTCTAATCAGTCTGGCATTAGAGGAATTCTTACCATGGATCTTGATTGTTTTATTAATGGATAGTCTCTCCACCACATTATTAAGGACAGCTTGTCCTAGTGACCCCTCTTGTTATTTCTGTGGCACTCATGACTTCCTGCACATGGGCAATACTAAGTATACCTAGTAGAAATGAACACAGTATATGTTACTACTCTTTTCTAGTCAGAGTGGAACTACAAATTTTATTTAGTGACATTCATTAATTACAGAGGTACAATTTTCTTAATTAAAATCGATTTTTTTTTTTGTTGTTTCTTTTACCCAAATTACATATTTTCTGCGTATTGTCGAACAATAATTCACAGGTCATCTATTAGTAAGAGTTTAATAGTTGTCTAAGGTTATAATACTATGGCATACAAATATCTAAGGAACAGTAGCTGAAATAAATGCTAATGAAATACTGAATATATGTTACTTGTTTTTATTATGTTGATTGGCCTGAAAGGAGTCATGATAAAATGGGTCCTTACTATTTACTGAACATTTTCAGTGGACTGGGTTGAGCTTTAGAAAGATGTGTGAAGAATTCAAGGCCCTCTACCATTGAGATTAGTAACTAATATTTTCTCTTTCATTGTATTTCATCAAACCTGGAGGAGCAGAAACTAAAAAGTATAGAGCCTGACCAAAAACACATCACGGAAGGAAAAAGTCTGTCACACAGTGGCTGCGTAAACTAAGCTGATTTCCCTCGTGAAGCTTAACAATAGATAAATCTACATACTGGTAACAAAACACCGTGAATACTAAGTGAATAAATACAAACAGTAATAAAAAATCTTTCAGTCAATTTTAACGAACCCCACGGGAAGCGTCTGAAATGTAAACAGGAAAGAAAAACAATTACTGAAATATATCAGAATATAACAAATTAATTTTATTGAAATTTATTTACTATATCTAGTACAGTAATGCATAATGAATCAGAATAATTTTTATCCCAATCAATCAAAATATAGAAGTCGAAGTACTTAACCCCCCCTCTCACTAGTACGATTTAGCCATTAACGAACATGATCTTTCTTTTTACATAAAATGATTAAATATCGAATTTGGTAATGATCAAACAAAAATTGAGACTACTAGAGCATTAACAGGCAAATATATATGTATATATAAATCGGACCTCATTTTCGTCATCTCCTGGGTAGGATCGATGGACATTTGAAGAAATTTTTCAAAAATCGTGTCATGA
Organism: Riptortus pedestris; assembly: GCA_019009955.1. NCBI lineage: Eukaryota > Metazoa > Arthropoda > Insecta > Hemiptera > Alydidae > Riptortus > Riptortus pedestris. Next base: position 98,507,243 of record CM032230.1, on the reverse strand, counting down.
GTACGACCTCAATAGCTGATTTTCCTTAAGGGAAATCTGCTAAAATCTGGACCCAGCATTGAAATACTTAACAACATGATTGGCTCTATTGTTCAATAATTTTTCAAAGTAAATTTAAATAAGGCACATGAGTGATTTAGGCAGAAAGATTAAAACATCAAGAATAGAGCACTGCATCTGCTACCACCTTTAGATTATACACCCTACAGTGTTACACTATGGAAACTATCCTGTCAATTCCATATGGGAATCCATTAATCATAGCTGGAAGTACTGATGAGCCATGTGAGTTGGTCTTACTGCTTTTGGAAAACTTGAGAGTTCGGACAAAGTTCATTTACTCTGTGATGGAGTCACTAAATAAAATACCTAGGCCCAACCCTGGCTAAAAATGTTGCAGATAACCCATTCATTCCAATTGGTCTCAGTTACATAAGCAGACAACAATTTTATATATAAAATATATTTTCACACATAGATAAATACCTCTTAGTTTAGCCCAGACTCATCTAAAGGAAACTTTTAATGCATCCAATTAACTTTGAAAATTCAAATTAACTTACAGAACCTACCTTAATTCAATTAACTTTGAGAATCTATCATTGAAGTGTCTAGAAATAGTCAGATTCAACACTGAATATAAGTGTTGAATTTGACTGTCACTAGATACTTCATAGAAAGGTTCTTCTTTTACATTTTTTGGTCAGATTTATCAATTAACATCTTCTGCTGCTCCAGAGCTGACAAAAATCCTTACCCAGTGAGAATCTGGGAAAAGGTACCTTCCACCAATATGAATAGATTGCTTGATCCAGTTTGTTATATCTCAATTTTAAATTGAATTGGATCTTTCTGTATGGCATCTAGAGTATCTAAATGGCAACTTACTAAGGCGTTTTTTTTTTTTTTTTTTTTTTTTTGTAAAAATGTTTCATTCTGTTATAGTTTATTAAAAATATTAAGGTAAAACTGAAATAATTTACTAATTTATACTCGAAGGCTATAACAGAATGAAACATTTTTACAAAAAAAAACAAAAAAAAACAGCAATTTTAAGCCTCGTAAGTATACCAAATTTAGATTACAAGAACTATAAATCATACTCACTCCACACTGAGAACCTCCTCTTCTGAAGTATTCTTTCTTGAACTCATTATCCAAGAAGCGTTCTTCTTCAGCAAATTCATTATCAGATGAATCTTCATTTTCCACATCTGAGCATGAATCAGATGAACTCTCAGCAAAAATGTCATGCATTTCTTCACATTCAATCTCTTCCTCAGACTAAGAAATAGAATTGTACAATAAATAATTAATTAAATACTTTATTCTTCATATAGGCAGTTTTATAAAAACTGTATTAATAGTCCTAATTGAATTTAGGAAACGAAATATATAGCTCAATTTACAATAAAGTCTATGTAGCAAAAATGAGATTTTGTTGTAACCCTTGCGATTAAAATATAAAGAATATTTGAATTTTGGGTTCAGGAAAGCATAAGAAGAATAAATTACTCAAGAAATACAACACACCTCAACTTCTTCTGGAAACAATTGTAATGGCTGCTTTTTTAAATCTTTTTCTAGAGCTTCAGGTTTACAATCTGCATCTCCTTGAGACAAGATCTGGTCAGGCCTCTCTTCTGCCTCTTTTGCACCTGGAAGTTTAAATTTCAACAGTGCAGGTCTTGAAATTGTTTCGAAGTCATCAACTTTTGTTTTCCCACTCAAGTCTCTATAAAAGGCATCTTCCTCATCTTCAGAACTTATCACCTCTTCCTGAAAGATAATAATCAAATATATTTTTCTTAACTTTATCCTGTAAGCTATGCTTAATGTTTAATAGATCAGTCGAAAGTCATTTCACATAAACACCCATTTCTCTCCTTTAACGAATTTTTTACTGAACTTCCACATGCTTCATTGGACATGAAGAGTTTACATTATTATTCATATATTACTTTCTGTTCAGTTCAGGGATAGAAATGTACGCTGGACATGAGGTATTTGGAGACTCCAGTTACCCCAAGTGCCAATCAGAGAGTAGAAGTGAGGGATTGGGTTTACTGGTTGGAAAAAAAAAATAAGAATAATTTCTTTAATATTCATGATATGAAAAAACAAATGTACAGAACAAAAATGATAGAGAATTAAATTTGCAACAAAATTGGTTTTAAACCAATTGTTTTTTATTTTACTCATAATAATGAGGATATTTTGAATTTTTTTATTATTTCTCCCTCTAAATCCCCCTCCCCTCCTCCTAGTCAAATTTCAGCCATTATCAAACAATCTTTAGTTCTACAAAAACTGTTTAAATATTTGTTGTGGTAAACAAAAATTTCGATCATTAGAGAGCTATCAGACAAATACAAATTGTGTGTGTGCATGCGCGTGTGAGTGTGTGTGTATATTTATATCTTTGTTTTCATGCATAGAATTTCAAAATTGCATAAAACCAGTTGATAAATTAATGCACTGAAAATGTTGTTCTAGTCATAATTCTCCAACTCAAAAATTAAGAAGTTATTTATATTTTTCTTTTTCAGCTTCAGCAAATCAACGCTCTTTAATTTCAGCTATTAAATCACTAAACATTTTATCTCAAGCATCAATCTGAGGTCATTTACCAAGTTTTCTAATTACTGGTAGAATAGACGAAAGAATACTAGATGAAGTCATCTGTAGACATTACAAAATATGGTAAATTATCTTTATTAGTGTAATCACTGTGTGACGTAGTTTTAGTTACTTAAAGACACATGTTTAAGAAAATGTAACTGTTTTTTAGTAGTAAAGTGAAGGCTCTTATAACATCTTTATTTCAGGTTTAAACAAAAATAATATAATAATCCAAAATGAGTTTGTAAACAAAACTATGACAAATAAAATAAAAGTGTATCATAAACAGTAAAATATAATCACCAATTTCCCTGGAGGACAGTCCTTGCCCTTGTGTGTATCTCGAATATGTTGGTATTTCATCGATTCTTCAATTAAGATATCTTCGATAGAATCTCCTTTAATTTCGCCAGCTTGAGGGACATTCATTTTGTCTAACAAGTTATCTACCAACACCATTTCTTCTTTCAGCTTTGGATGATAGTGTGCCTGATTTCCTTCCGATTTCAATTTTTCTGAAAGCAATTTACCTATAAATCTCACTAATGTACAAACAGTTATTCAAAGACTGAAGTGATTAAGTTTCCTGTATATTTATTGTAATTATTGGAGAATTTCAAATAAAGAAATATTTCAACTATATTGCATAGAACAATTATCTTTAGAAAATATTCCAAAAGTGCAATAGGATGCTATTTTTTACAGTTCTTGGAAGGAACAGAGAACATTATACAGAATTCGGGAATAAATTTACTTTGTTTTTTAAATAAATTAAGTCAATACATTATTTATTATTATCAATATTATTAATTTGCTTGCCTATTTACAATATATATATATATATATATATATATATATATATATATATATATATATAAATTGTAGTTGAATTAATTTCATTCCTCCTTGGAAAAAAAAAAAAGGAAAGAATGAGGAGAAACCACCTAATAGTATGTTTACCTTCTACCTCTTTCTAACTCTCCAATAACATCAAATCTACATGATATTTTGCATATATATTCTACAAACTACATGGAATATTATATATATATAGTCAATTATCAATAATTTCAGAGTTTATAAATTAATAAATGTAAACTAAGTTTCGTCCAAGTGAGCAATATAAATTTAAAACTTGATGTTAACTACAATTTCCTTAATCCGAACACTCTAGTAATCTGAACTGAATGGGAGAGAAAACAAATTATGTCGTTCGTGAAGAAGCAGTTTATGAGTGGATTTTACAAGAACAATCTCGCCACACGCCTCCTTCAGGCCCTATAAAAAGCTAAATTTTTCAAAACAAAAATCTATCCCAATGTAACTGATTTCAAAGTTGGCTTGATAAATTCAAAAAAAAGACATGGCATTGGTAACTTAGCATAACTGGAGAGAAATTATCTTGTGACAGCGTTACTGAACTCTCTAGCAATGAAGAAGAAGAAAGGCAAGTTGAGGAACAGAAAACAGTAAAACAGGAAGAAGCAGTGTCCCATTTCAATCACTGAGATGAGCTACAAAGAACAATATGCCATGACATCGAATACTGCTCTTGGAAGTCTGAGAGACAAAGCAGTAATATCTCAGTCCCAAAAAAATAACTGTGTTTTTTTTTTTAAAAAGAAGTAACTTTAAAACTATTTTTTGTTCTTTTTTATTAAATTTTAATTAAAATATGAACATCTTAATCTAAATAAAAATAACAAAAATTATGTTATTAATACAATAATATGCAAAATTGAGTCTTTTTTTTTTTTTTTCATTTTTCCAAAAACATTCCATAATCTGAACGTTTTGATGATCTGAACACTCCCCTGCAGTAATTAGTTTGAATTACGGACATTACACTGCACTTGTGAAATAAGCATGTCAAATTTGTTACAGATGAGATAAGTAGTTTTAGGCAAGTAGTATGTTATAAAAGCTTCGGCCACCAGTAGATCTTATTACAGGGAAAATACAGAAGAATGCAGGCTGATGTCTACAGTAAGGTATAACAATAGGAGGGGAATATGCTTACTTTTCACAATACCTGTGTGCCAAACTATTTTTGCAATAGACATAGAAAAAAAAACGGCTGAGTGAACCAATTTAAATCCAATGTTAACATGGAAATAGAAAGGTCCTCAACTCGATGTTGAACTTAACAACAGAAATCTTCAAGTTATCTCTTTATTTATGGCATCTATGGATTTAACACCATTACTACCTTTCTCTCCTTGTATATACTATCTACTTGACGTACAATTCATCTCAAATTGAAATACCAACACTACTGCCTATATTCCAAGAGTGGTGAATTTTGACTTTGTTTTCTTAAGACAGATCAATCTTTATTGCTCATGGATCCAACCAAATATTGGATTCAATCAGTGAAATTAGTGTTGAGATCATATGAAAGAGGAAGTTCATAAAACTTTCTACAAAATAGTTAGAGTAAAAAAATAATAAAGAATGTTTACTTGCAAATTTTTCGATATCGGCTAATTTAGCTATCAGTTCCTCTTCAGATATTTCATCTACTCCAGCTTGATTTTCCTTAATATGTTCACTTTCCCATTGTGTTTCTTCCATCTTAGTTTTTGGGTCTGCGGAAAAAGTAAATAAACTCAAACTAGGCAACTTAAAATTATAGTAAAAATATATATAAATTTATAAAGAACGAAAACAGTGAAATTCTAAGAATTCAACAAACACACCCACACACAGTTTGCAAAATACTTGTCATCTTGATAAGTTAAAAAAAAAATGTGGGCACTGTACTCTATCCTTGTACTCTTATTAAATTAAATTGACAAAATGTTTTGGTAGCTTAATGGCAAGTGTCATAAATAAAAACACATTTCTTTCCTAGCAAACTTTATTAGCAATTGCCCTAAATGTTTTGCAACTTACCTATCGCCTCTTCACAGGCCATACAGTTCTGGAGAACTCGTTCCCTCTTACATACATATATTAAACGACTTTTCTGCACTAGGGAGCTCTTTGAAACTGGGAGGAGTGCAAAGGAGACCCTTGCCATTAAACTATGAAGAATATTGGATCCAGAAAAAAAAAGAAAATGTTTTGGTTTGAAAAAAAAAAATCAAGTAATTTAGAACATAACATCTTAAATGATGTCAAAATAAAAATATTTACATACAAAGTTCAATGAAAACTTATCTTAAAAAGATGAGTTTAAAATATTGATACATTTATTACACAAATAATAAACATTGTTTATTAGAGTTCTTTTGGATAGCAAAATTAAACACACGAGCTTTAGAGTTTTTATCACAGCACAATGTATTTGATAATGCACAACATACTTGGTAAATTATTCTTAACTATTACTCACAGTATGCACTTATAACTGCACTTCTTATTGCACAATACAATAAATAACTCATAATCACTGAAGTTTACAAAAACACAGCACTGCAATGATCTTCACAAAAAACAGGCACTGCACTGTTCTTTACATAATCAGGGCACTACACTGTTCTTTACGTAAACTCGACACTACACTGTTCTTCACATAAAACACTTTACCGCACTGCAACTAAAATGCACTGTTAACTAAAACTGCATTGAACACACTGTTATTCACTTGAAGAGAACTGATAACAAACAAACTCTCGAGCGAGCTGGGCCGATTTTATAGACGGCCGGCGAGATCAAAAGAAAGGGCCCAAACAAGCCTAGATCCCAAACTGGTATCACTGAGAACGTTCTTTGGCGCCAACGATACTGGTCCTTCCATCGGTCAGTTCCTTTCATCTACATCGTACTTCTCAAATACAGATTAACTCTGTATAATTTTTTATGTATGTAGCTTTCGCAAAAATATGAAAATATCTTAAAAAGATATGTGTTGAAAGAGACTCCAGTTTATATCGCTTAATCAAATTCAAAAGTTGAGTGAGAAAAGCTTACCATCTTCTACTAACTCTTCTTCTTCTTCATCTTCCTTATCACTATCATGTTCCCCATAAGTCCAGTCAAACTCTTTGGATAAATGTTCATCAGCCCTTGTGCAAAATGAATAACCACTAACTTTTCCATCATCATTTCTAGTGGCCTGCAACATGAAAAAATGCTCACATATTTAGGAACTCAAATGTACTGAATACTATACATATGGGGATAAGAAACCACCTCAAACAAAATCTACTCCAACCGATTTTCTCTTCAATTTATATGCCTAACACTCTCTGAGAAAATGAATGAGATTCACGGGCACAATAATGAGTAATAGAATTAGGAAGTCCTTATAGATGATCATAAAAAAATAGCATTATCTCCTCATGGTAGTTTTGATTACAGAAGCGAAAAAAATTAGTCATAGCTGTTTGGAATGATAACCGACCAGTTAATGTAATGTCTTCGTGTGACCCTATTCATCCTATCAGAGAAGCATCTAGATGGTCCAAAAAATATCACTGACCAGCAGCCAAATGTAGCACAAGCCAATAACTATTTTATAGATGGGGTAGATCGGTGGGGTGAAAATATTTCTTACTATCAAACATCTATTAAGTGAAAAAAGTCCGTCACGCAGGGGCTGCGTTAACTAAGCAGATTTACCACTTGCATCCCTTGTTTGCATTTATCTCATGACGTAAAAGTTCAATGAGAACCATATTTGTTATTTAGGCTTAATAAAGTAATTCATAATATAACAGCTTATTGGTGATATGACATGAGTAGGAGTGGGGGTTTACTGATGGTCAAAAACTAAAAAACGCAAATATCTCTGTTAATACTAAATATAATGAAAATCTGTACATAACAACATTTATAGATATTTTATTTTGCAATAAGACTGATTCAACATTTCGATCCGATGTATAGTAACAGAGTTTTTCGAATTTTCGAAAATCCTCACCTCTAACCCCCCCCCTCCCACTGGTCCGATTTTAGCCGTTAACAAACTTGATCTTTCTTTTTACATAAAACGTTTAAATATGGAGTTTGGTAACGATCTAGCAAAAATTGCGACCGCTAGAGCGTTAACAGACAAAACATCAAAAGAATTAATGAACAGGACTATTGACACAGTGTGATATGATTACAAGGACCACTGGATATCAAATTCTTTCAAGCAGGGAAGGTGTGCTGTTTGCAAAAAAAAATGTCAGAAAGGCACGCGAAAAATGTAAAATAATTCTTCATGAACATTGTTTTAAGGAATACAATTTCAAGAATTGACTATAAGTTTGATAAACATGTACTACAGTTCTTTTTATCAATTAAATTAATATTATTGAATGTTATGATTAAATATTTTTTTTTAAATTGTTATTTTCACTACCCCCTTTCATTCCTGGTGTTCTCATATGGGAATAATGTTTTATCGCTGAACCGTTAGTGAAAAATAAAAAAATTCACAAACCAATTATTTTCAATCCATTTTTAATGTTTAAATAAAAAAAAAACTGGCAAAAATGGTTTAAACCCCCAAAGTCGTTTATTTATCCTTCACGATTTAAATTTAATTATAAGGTAATGGACCTAGAAGCTTCAGGAAGGCTTGTGTTCTATTAGCAGATTTCCGTTAAAGGAAATCAGCTATTGAGGTTGTACTCACGACGCGATTTTCAAAATTTTTCTTCAAATGTCCATCTACCCAGGAGATGGCGAAAATGAGGTCTGTTCAAAACAGTATATATATATATATATATATATATATATATAATTGTAACTTCTGTCTGTATCTTGATTTTTTTCGTGAAATTTCATGATAACTTTTCATTTCAAATGTCATAGACACCATAACTGCATTTTGTTTCTTTGGTGTCTGTTTGTTTGTTTATTTGTTGGTTTGTTACATTTTCACGCATAAATGGCTGAACCAAATTTCATGAAACTTGGTATGTATACTACTACTAACCCAACTTAGACTTTAGGCTATGTTAATATTCTCTGAGACGAACAGGAGAGGGAGTTATAAGGGAGGGCTGAAATTAAAAATAGTGATATTTCGTTTGCTATTGGGGTTTGGGCAAATATGCACATAACAAAACTTGTTTATTTTGTTATTTAAAGAAATTTGCTCAACAATTCTTTGCAATATGAACTACCAGGTACCTCACCTGGAAAAATTAATTGAAATTATAATATATTATTATAATATTTTGTCCTTAATAATCTAAATCTATGCATAATGCACAGGAAACGGGAAATATGACAATATGGAGAATAGTGAAGTCTTACATAAAAAATTAATTTTATTATTAACAAATCCACAGAAACGACGGGTATTAACACTAAACACTGGGAAGGGTAAATGTCAAAATATTGTGCAAAGTAAAGCCTTGCCAAAAAAATACCATCACCATCCAGCCTCCGATCCAGGCAGCGAAGCCGGGTATCTGAGCTAGTATGTATATATATATATATATATATATATATATATATATATATAGATCTATCTAACTATCTATCTATATAATTGTCTGTTACCACTCTAGCGGTCGCAATTTTTGTTTTATCGTTACCAAACTTGATATATAATCGTTTTATACAAAAAGAAAGATCAAGTTCGTTAATGGCTGAAATCAGACCAGTGGGAGGGGGGGGGGTTTAGAGGGGGAGAATTTCGAAAATTCTTAATATCTTCGTTATTATGCGTCGGATCGAAAAATAGCATAGAACCAATCTTATTGCAAATATAATGTTCTATAAATGTAGTTATGTACATTTTTTCATTATCTTCATTATTAACAGAGATATTTGCATTTTTTAGTTTCCGATCCTCAGTAAACGCCCACTACTACTCATCTCATATTAACAATATTCTATTATGTTATGAAGCATATTATTTGAAGCTCAAATACCAAATATTGTTCTCATTGAACTTATATGTTTTGAGATAAATGCAAATACGTGGCATAAGTGGGAAATCTGCTTAGTTAACGCAGCCCCTGCATGATAGACTTTTAAATATTGGAAAGGTCAGTGGAAGATAGGACAATAATGCTTATATCTCAAATAAAGCAAGCAGCTAGAAGCTACAACTAGCTGTAAGTAATTCAAAGAGATACCAGGATATGGTGATCAATTGAATCTTTGAAACTGGTTGTCAAATAAGCCCATTATCCAGAAAGAAACTCTATATTCTTCTATAATTAATTTCATAATATTTTTTTTTTTTTTTTTTTTTATGGTTAAAAACAAAAACATAAGGGAAACACACATCTCCTTGCAATGTAGAATAGCAACAAAAACATTAATAAAATTTGTATACACATCAGGTGACATTTCATGAAGTAAAAATATAGAACAAATTAGGAAAACTTGCACATGAGAGCAACATAAAAAAATATTAACTTACAACAATTTCTTCAACATTAAGAGGCATAATAATTTGAAGAAATTCTGATGTATCCACTGAAAAATGTTCTTTATCAGTTACTGAAGAAGTTGGTTCCAGTCGACTAAAATTTACATCTTCTTTCACCATTCCACCACTTTCTTTTTTTATTAATTCTTGAATATCCTATAAGTAAAAATTAAAAAAAAAAGAGAATAGAGTGGTCTTCTACAATAGTTTATTATTGCTTAATTGTCTAATTAGAGAAAACCAGTTATACTTATTTAATAATTTGTTATATTTCAATACAAAACAAATTAGTAATAATTACTAAGTTATAACTTTTTAGTTAGCCATCTGTTTGATGCAATCAGATAATTTTTTACTAACAACATATCATGTTAGCTGTACCCATCCTACCTAAATCAACCTATAAATAAATAACCTGGAAGGTAAGAAAAATACTAAATTCTACTCAAAATGTAAAACTATTTATATCTTTACCTTTATTTGCACATGTATTTGTGCATGTGTGTGTGTGTGGTGTGTGAGTGGGTGCGTGCGAGCGTGCCTGTGTGTGTGTGTACAAATTTACATATGTGGTTACATGCCTTACTTTTGGAGATATTTGGTCCAAAGTTTGAAAATTTCAAAACATAAAAAATAATAGCTTAAAAAACAAATATCCAATCCCAAAACTGTTTAAGACATAAATTGAATAGAATTATCACTGTATCAAATTACACTTTACAAGTTTACTTTTTCCATATAACTAACTGATTTAGAGTGATATTTGACCTCAACACTTAGAAATTTCCATCTTTAAGAACTAATAGAAAAATTATAGAACATAAATCGTTAGAAAAACATGAAGGAAATCATAAGTTTCGTCAAATAACAAGCATTGTTGTGGAAGGGTTTAAAATAAAAATGAGAAGGATCAATTTTTCCAATTCCAGAGTTCCGGTTTTATGTTGTATAGAATTTGCCATTTACAATTGAAATTTACAAAAGAAAAGAAAAAATTCATATAAAATGAAGAATCGATTTGTTCTTAATTCAATTATTCTTTCATTTTCAAGATTTTCTTTTTGTTCATTACTATCCCAAAAAGTCTGTCATGCAGGGGCTGTGTAATCTAAGCAGATCTCCTTCATGCAAGGATAACACACTAGTGATCTCATCTCATCTCACCACACATTCAGAATGAATACCAGGAAGTAAGAATTACTCGCTTAATATTTGAGCTACGAGAAAATGCATTCTTCAGCAATTGTAGGGCACCAAGATTTTAACAAGATTGGTTTTGTAACATTTTTTTATTCGACTCTTAATAGTGCAGATATTTCGAGTTTTCAAATTCCCTCAACCACCTCTCTACCCCTATTCCTGGACCGAATTCTACTATATTTTTTCTTCAATAAAAAATATAATCTTTAGTGTTGACTGAAATGGTTAAATATCGAGTATGGTTTATAATCATAATAACAGAGATATTTCAAATTTTCCAAATTCCCCTGTAAACCCCTCGCCCTCAGTCTGATTTCAACTGTTAACAAACTTGATCTTTAATTTTGCATGGAACGCTTATACATCGAGTTTGATAACGATAAAACAAAAATTGCTATTGCAAGAGCTGTAACATGTAAATGTATATATGTGTATATATGATGATTGTCCTGAAGATTGAAAATTTTGAAAAAAGAAATATATATATGTATATGTATATGTATATATATATATATATATATATATATATATATATATATATATAAACTGTTCAAAAATGAATAGGGATATTGGTAGGTTGGTAGGTTTTGTGGTATTTTGGGGGCCTAGCATTTTTTTTTATTTTTAATTATAAATATCATTAATATTTAATAGAAATTATTGTCTTTTTATAAAAGTTATTTAATTAAGGTCGATTTAATTGAAATTAATAGGATAAGAAAAAAATAACCAATATCCCTATTCATTTTTGAGCAATATATATATATATATATATATATATATATATATATATATATATATATATATTTCAAAATTTTCAATCTTCAGGACAATCATCTTCAAAAGTAAGAAACATTTTTAAATTATGTACATGCTTAGAAAATAAATAGAATAGCATTTTGAGCAGAATCGAATAGTTGTTTGTCTTGTTTAACAGCACACTTTATTATTGACTTTGGTAGGTAACAAAAGACATTGTGAGGGAAATATTCTTGAACTTAAAAATGGAAAATTCATGATTAAATTGTTAAGAATATTACAGTCAGTTTATATAAGTCAAATAAATAAATCAAATTTGAATAACATTCGTACTAACTGGTTCGTCAACTTCATCAGATATTTCAGCCCGGTCTACCATTATAGAATACTCCCAATCTTCAACCTGATTGTCTGTAGCTGAAGTAAGGATACTCAGAATATCCCTCGGGAGAACTGGAGCTTCAACTTCTTCATACAAGTCATCTAACTCAGGTACTTTAGGCGATTTCTCACTGGAATAACTGAACATGCCACATTTCATAATGTCCTCCAGTTCTTTAGCAAAACTTGGATCAGTTCTAGGATTACTCCAGCAAATATCAATCTTTTTGGGTTCATATTTATCTCCTAAAAATGAATAATTCGTAATAGTCAATTATAGTCGTAAGTCAAAATTATGGTCTCCTAAATTGATAAAAGATGTATTGTTTAGTTTAAAAGTTAAATAATACAAAAAAACCAACGATCACTTTATTGTTTTTGTACATGTTGATATCTCTTTAAGTTATTATCCACTCAAAACTTCAAGCTTTGGTAGGGAGTCAAGTGATAAGCTTAATGTATTCCCTTCCATTGCTTTATAGACCACAGGTTTAAGTAACAGCTTAATAACTTCACAATGTATACTCACACGCAAGGGCTCTCACAAACACGTGAACGCAACAATATTTAACCAAATTATTTGTATTTTTTTCAGCCTTTAGGAAACCCCCCCAATTTTATTTATCTATCTCTCATTAACAATAAGCCAAAATATCAAAAAACATCTTATTCTCAGCACTTTTATAATGCATTCTTTTCATCATACCTTTACTGGGTGAGCTGCATGGGTAAAAATTTATGTGACATCATCAATGGACATTCTGTGCTTGAAACGCCTCAATTTGTATTATTGTACTGTACTCGATATTAAACCATTTCATATAAAACTAAAAGTTCTGTTCACTATGCATCAGATTGAAAATTGTTATATAACCTAATTTATTAACAAAGTAATGTACTACACATTTTTCACTCCCTTGAATATTAACAGAATTATTTCTATTGTTTTTTCTTCATCACCTTTTAGTTAACCCCACTCCTAATTGTGCAATTTTCAGTTAAAGTAGCTGAACCACTATCTTCAACTTATAATTTCATGTTGTCTTCAAGGCTCCTTATTTTAAAAGAAATAGAGAATATAATATGAGTTGACATTAATAGTGTGTGATTCCAGTTTGTGGGAAATCTGCTTAGTTTGTGAAATCCTTGCGTGATAGAGATTTTACCATTATTTTTTAATTATATAAAAACCAATAATGATTTTAAAAAAATGGTTTTATGGAATAATAATTAAAGGTATATTGCAGGTGGTTGCTATAATTACGGCATAATACAGGAGGAGAACATATTTTATTTGTGAGTAAATGCCTGATGCTGTTGATTGCAAGTGGAAGTGTGCACTAACAAATTTAGGAGGGAAAGAGAAAATACATAAACAAATATTTTTACCTTTTGTTTTTTTAGCATCATCAGTTTTCATAGATTCACAATTGTTTTCAAGGTTATTACTCTCCACAGGAATCTCAGTTTTATTAAGATCTTCAGTCTTGATTTTTTCAGGAACCTCTTGGCTTGTTCTTTCTGAATCAACTTCTAAGCAGTTTCCAGAATTATCATTTTTGGCAAATGGTCCTAGTGGTTCCTTAAATTTAAAAACTAAATTGAAATAAATGGATACAATTCAAGGTATAACAAAGATAATCAAGAGGAGTTTGTGATGTTTCGTGTTTTCAGGTGAATAAATCCCCAATTTGCAACTTTTAGTCGCCACATATTATCTGTTAAAATCTGTATCTCACCAACCTGCCATAACTATTCAATAATTTTCAACAATGTATCAACTCCTTCAAGAATGGCACTACCACTGTCATATGTTGCAAATGTGTTGGTATTCGATGCTTAAGATGTGAAATTAATTAACTCTTAAACTATAAGTATGAACATGGTATTCCTAATTAAAAATCAATAGAAAACATATATTGTGGTAATACCAAGTATACACGAGATTATAACTAAACAGGTGGCACTTTTAATGTTCTGCCTAGAAGGTCCATTTCTAACAAAAAATAAAATTAATTAATGAAGTATTACTTAACAATATTTTGAAAATACTTATAATTTGCATTAAAACTGCCTCCAGGGAAACAAAGCTGAAAATTCATAAAAAGGCCACCCAACTTCCAAAGCAAACTAAATATCAGTTATATGTGAGATGTGCCAAGACCAAGATGGCTGATGTGCCCTTGAGAAGGATTTAATTAACTAAGAACATCTGTGTGCTTAAATGATCCTGGTTGGTGACCTATCACCATTATCTATGCCTGGTGTCTGTTGCAAGTTCTCTTCATTATTTGTGATACATATATTCTTAAACTTACATATAAGGCAACTGGAAATCACTACATATCCTTTTGACACTCATTCCTTTTTTGTTTCCTTAAATATCAGGAGTTTCTGATCATTGCAAAAACAATGAGGCATAGCCTTTAGTTACAACTATGAAAATGGGGAGAGATGAATCTTGATCTATTTATCATCAAACAACAATCATTAAAATTACCCTAATGTCTCCACTCTACCCTAATGTCTCTAAATTCTTACTAACAGCAAGATGCAATTCAAGATGGCAAGAACGGTGGTAAATTAAATTTGTAGGTTAATCAATTTTGATTCAAAATTATTAATCTTGATTAAGTAGGCTATGGGCTAAGACTGGTGGCTGTCAAACCATCCTGGCTTCCGGGGAAATTAATTTCACTCTTTCTGATGCATTTATTAATGGAATGACTTTTACAGAAGTTGCCCCTCCTCCTTCTCTAGTTCATTTACATAAAACCCAGAATTTCATCTCTGTACTTAAATATTTAATTTTATTGAATTCTCTTCCGTCCTTAGTGGAATAGACAGAATGGTTGGAGGATTCCTCATGTTTTAGACCTTCCGAGAAGACTTCAACCGTTTTGAAACAAGAATGTGACTTAGCTAAGTCTCTGTATGCTTACTGAATCATTTGAACATTGTTTGCAAAATATTATCTATGTTTTGGTCAGAATGTATAATATATGTATATGTGTATATACATTACACATATATATTATTACTTTCTAGTTTCTAGATAAATTCTAGTGTAGGCAAAAAGTAACTTACTAAGTGTATAAGTATGTGGTATATGCGTGAAATAGGCATGGAGCGCTATGAACGATAAGGGAATATAAAAATAACAAATGCCAAACAATATTATTTTTAAGTTATTATAGTTTATTTTTAAAAATTACATATCACATATTAATTACGACAGTAACACTAACAAACAACATCAATCTTTTAATGCTATAGCGTGAACAATATTTTTTATTAGCCCATCTTTAGCGATCACAAACAAACTGGATGGTTTACCCACTCGAGAGCATGCTACGTACGATTGCCCGTGTGAAAAACATGGTGTACTCAAATCTAAGCCACAAATAGACATCATTTGGCCTTGGGAGTTGTTGATTGTCATTGCAAAAGCCAATTTAATCGAAAACTGAATTCGTTTGAGCATATATTATATATATAATATTTAAGCTAAGGGAAATTTTAATCGAAGTACAGTTAAAAACACTATAATTGATCAGTTATCGAGCGGGATGATAATGATTAAATTACTAAAATGGCTATAAAAAAATAGGGGTTGGTGATAAAAGAGTAAAAATTTAGGGTTGTATGTATGTTTTAATGCCACATTATAAAAAAATAAAAACAAAAAATTTCGCCCAAAAATTAAAAAAAAATGCTACGGGTGAACAACCCTTATCACTTAGGGGTATGAAAAATAGATAGTAGCCGATTCTCAGACCTACTGAATACACATATAAAATTTGGTAAAAATCGGTAAAGCCGTTTCGGAGGAGTACGGTAACTAACATAGTGACATGGAAATTTTATATATTAGATATTTTGCACATGTGTGTGTTTTGTGCACACACGTGCACGCACACATATATATATTTATAAAATAAATAAATAGTATTGGGTTGGAACCAATAAAATGTCTGATTAGTCTGTTACAATGAATTATTAAAGTACATGTAATATTTTACTTTCAATGTGATCTGAAACATTATTCATTATATTCTTTTACTGAATCAAATTGGGAAAAATAATTCCAGAGCTTTTCAAAAGACAATCCGCTTCATTACATTGATGGTGATGGCACAAAAAGCCTGGTGAATGCCAATGCCTGACCACTTGTTCATTACTTAACTTAAAAATTGCATTTTTCAAATTCATTGTGTGTGTGTGTGTGTGTGTGTGTGTGTGTGTATATATGTATATATATATATATATATATATATATATATATATATATATATATATACTAGCTCAGATACCCGGCTTCGCCCGGGAGTTGATTTGAGGCTGAATGGTGATGGTATTTTTTTGGAAAGGCTTTACTTTGCACAATATTTTGACATTTACCCGTCCCAGTGTTTAGGGTTAATACCCGTTTTTTGCATTTGTTAATAATAAAATTTATTTTTTATGTAAGTCTTCACTATCCTCAAATTGTCATATTTCCCGTTTCCTGTGCATTATGCATATATTTAAATTATTAAGCACAAAATATTAACATACATTTGAATTAATTTTTCCCGGTGAGGTACCTGGTAGTTCCAAAGAATTGTTGAGCAAATTTCTCTAAATAACAAATTAACACAACTTTTGTTATGTGCATATTTGCCGAAACCCCAATAGGAAAGGAAATATCACTATTTTTAATTTCAGGCCTCCCTTATAACCCCCACTCGTGCCCGTCACGAAATGTTAGTATGGCTTATTACAAGGAAGGTGTTAGAGCTAATACACATACCGAGTGTTTTATTTAGTTCGGTTGAGTCCTTTGTGCCAAATAAAATTGTTGACTCCCGCTATCATTTTTAGCGTATAACGTATTTATACTTCGGTATACGACGATAGTGATTATTACAAAAGTTTCTCTAAATAACAAAATAAACAACTTTTGTTATGTTCATATTTGCCGAAACCCCAATAGGAAATGAAATATCACTATTTTTAATTTCTGGCTTCCCTTATAACCCCCACTCCTGCCCGTCCCTAGAAATGTTGGTATGGCTTGTTATAATGGAAGCGTTAGTGCTAATACATATACCGAGTTTTATTTATTTCGGTTGGGACTTTTGTCCCAAATAAAATTGTTCACTTACGCTATAGGTTTTAGCATATATCTCGTTTATAATTCGGTATACGAAAAAAGTGTATATTACAAAAGTTACTCTAAATAACAAAATAAACAACTTTTGTTATGTTCATATTTGCCGAAAAACCAATAGGAAACGAAATATCGCTATTTTTAATTTCTGGCTTCCCTTATAACCCCCACTCCTGTTCGTCTCAGAGGATATTGATATAGCCTAAAGTCTAAGTTGGGTTAGTAGTAATATACATACCAAGTTTCATAATATTCGGTTCAGCCGTTTATGCGTGAAAAGGTAACAAACAAACATACACGAAAGAAACAAAATGCAGTTATGGTGTCTATGACATGTGAAACGAAAAGTTATCGTGAAATTTCGCGAAAAAAATCAATGTACAGACAGAGGTTACAATTTTATATATATATATATATATATATATATATATATATATATATATATATAAAACCCTTGGGTGTTATGGAAATGATTCTGAAATGAACAGAAGTTATTCTAAATAAAAATAATATCCTCCAAGTTTGTTATTTTTTGTATTAGTTTCATATTGCAGATGCTGACATTATATATGTTCCAACACAAATTAAATATCATGGGGGAAATACTAACTTGTGCTTCAGCTAATAGTTCTGCTATTTCTTCAGTCGTTAGAGGAGTCCTTGCCCTTGCCACCCCTGGCTGCCAACAAAAATACATTTTTGTTAAGATATATAAAGTTTTTTATATTTAGATATATAAAGTTTTATTATCATTTTAATTTAGTCTCAAGTTGCATCAAAGAGATATAAAATTTGACTTCAGATACACTGGGCAGTATGTTTTCTTCTGGAAGAAATGTTAAGAGGTCTAGGGTTATATTCACAGCAGGTAGTGTTCTTGCAACACAAATATGTGGATAACACTAAAGAATGATGGTAATATAAATGTTCAAAAAACAAAGGATTTTAAATAGAAATAAGGAAATATCTCCCAATTTTGAATCTTGGAACACATAAAGAAACCTGCAATGAAAGAAAGGTTTACTGCTTAAATCATTCATAGAATGGTCTTCTCACAATGCAAAATGAAAAAGAGTTGAAACATTCGAAGAATGGAAGCCAAATAACTTCTGGTTGTATACCAAAAACGCTGAAACTGAATGTAAATTTAGTTTAGCCAGTAGGCTCGATCCTTGGAAGGAATCTAGAAATAACCCACTGCATGCATGGCACCGAGCACAAAACCCTTCCTCATGTCCAAGGTTCTCACCAATTGGGACAGCAGTTGTCCAACGCATGTCATCACCAAGTCTGCCTTGAAATAGCAACACTCAAAAAATATCTCCCTGAATGGGATATATTTCAAGCGGTTACTTGTTTATCAGAAGATGGTTCCATGAAACTTTGAAATTGGAATAACTAATTAAAAGGGAAATCAGGAAAAATACTAGATTCAACAGTAAGGTTTGAAACAGGGATTTCTCAATCAATTGAAGTTGATCTAATCAAATGAAGATTTACGAACCTTGCAGTAGGTACCCAAAAGATGAATACCAGGCTCAAAATTGGTCTGCTTGGAGCAAGATAAGTAATCCCAAAAAAGGCAGCTGACTTCCCCCAAGAATATAGATACAAACACACACAACTGTTTTGAAGAACAAATCATAATTATAAATAACCATTTATATAGAAATGCAGGTTAACAGGAGCTAACCTCTTATAACTAAGCTACTTTGCAGTTCAAAGTTTAAATGAAATATAAATTACATTCAATGAAAAAGAAATTTAAATACAGTATTTTCTTACCTAAATACCTTGATAGATTGATTAAGAGGCTGACCCAAACAGGTACAAATTGAGGACACTGCTTCTTGTTTATATATATGGAGAGGGAGAAGGAGGGTGAGAGGGGTAGAGGGGGTGAGAAAGAGGGGGAGAGGGAGGAGGGAGGGAGAAGGAGATAGGCTAGAGTAGGGGTTACTGAAAACTCGTCACAAGGTACAAATGGCTTAAAACCAGAGGAGAAAGGAGGCAAGAGAACTAGGGATGCCTCGAATTTCACTCCCTCACCTAAAAAGGTGGAGAAGAAAAGAACAAGGCCAACATAGTCAAGCACTCAAATGCCCCAAGGTAGTTATTCTACATGCAGAATACCCGAGGGGAGAACCAAAAGTCTGTCATGCAGGGACTGTGTTAACCAAGCAGATTTCCCATGTGCGTCATGTATATGCATTAATCTCAAAACGTAAGAAGTTCAATGAGAATATTATATGATATTTGGGTTTCAAATAAAGTGTTTCATAATATAATAGTTTATTGTTAATATGACATGAGTAGGAGTGAGGGTTTACTGAAGGCTGAAAACTAAAAAATGCAAATATACCCGTTAATACTAAAGATAGAGAATGTATATAACAATATTTATAGTACATTAATTATTTATTGGTTCTATTCAGTGCCATGTTTTTGTGAACTTCAGTGATCGTGAGTTATTGTACTGTACAATAAGAAGTGAAGTTATCAGTGCATACTGTAATAGATAAGAATAATTTACCAAGTGTGTAGTGCATTGTAATTGTGCAGTGATAAAAACTCTAAAGCTTGTGTGTTTAATTTTGCAATCCAAAATAACTCTAATTGTTTGTAATAAATGTAACAACTGGTGTCAGAAGTGGGGTAACGGAATGGGTTCCTGAAGATGTTAGAAAACATACCTGAACTTAATATGCCATCGGATATAATGGCAGAGAAATTTGTATTTGAGAAAAGGTTTAGGGTAGACTACATGGACTCTGCCAATTGAAATCAGACAGATTTAAACAGCCAAATGACCTGAATGTTAACAGAGATGGCTCCACGGTGGAAGAGCTGAGCAGGAGTGTGATGCAAGATGGGACACCTGACGAATGGAGTGACTTTGGACGCACTCAAACAATTTTTGAAGCAGTATGCTTTGCAATTTTGGAGGCAGCCCATCAATTAGCTGAGCTTGAAGTGATTGGAAAAGTCATTAACAATCAGGTAGCCTATAGGGCACTGGTAAGACCAGTAATAAGTTCCAGGATTATGGAGTGTGCTATGAGGCTGGAACAATTAGCAAGGGTCAACAAAAGTGTGACAGAATACTAGGCATCAGAACACCAGAGTATCCCAAGAAATAAAAATGCAGACAAATTAGCCAGGAGAGGATCAAGCATAACCCCCATTGGAACAGTACCCTTTATCGTATTATCTTCAACTTTTCTAAAGAATGTGGCCAGGAAGGAATTTAAAAAGTTTGGGAAAGGCACAAAGTTACCCATACGAAGGACTTCATTGGGTTTGAGGAAAGCAGAAACAAGGAAATTTACCTCAGACTGCTTAGGAAGGAACTCAGAGATGTAGTGGGAGTGATCTCAGGGCACTGGAATGTGAATAAAGACATGTTTAAGACCAAACTCAGTACCAATATGTAGGTGCTGCGGAAAAGAGGACGAGACTCCTATGCACATTGTGCTTGAATGTCACATGCTGGAGAATTTAAGATTCACGTACTTTGGACAAGGAGATGCCGAGTCAATTAAAAAAGCAGCCACAGATAAAAAGTACCTTGAAAAGGAAAATTAAAACCATTCTGAATGGAGATTTTAGGCTAGCACAATAGGACCTCAAGGACTACAGTGCACCTCTGTGACAAACAGGAGTGAAAACCATACGGTATCTATCTAAGTCTTTGAAATAGATTAAATTATTTATAGATAGATTAAATTTTAATTTAATTGTATAAGATGACTAAAATTTACCTCATCTTCACATTCAGGAAGAAGGGTTGCGCATGGCTGGAATGGGCTGAAGTTCTCACAGAAGACCTTAAGTCCATCAAGGTAATGCCAATCCACATCTTTACTCTCTTGCACAATCTCATCTAAACCTTCTGCAACATTGCTCTCAATTAAATCTTCAGATTTTCCAATCTTAAAAGAACTAAAAAATGAATTTAAATGTCTCCAATTCTTAATCTAAAAAAAATAACAAGAAGTGAGGAAACTTGGTTTAGAATGCCTAGTATATCAAATTTAATATGTGAGGTTAGCAGTTAAGCTTACTTTATGCCGCTTATCAATGTTCCCCTGAAATCAAAAGGATATACATTAATAAAATGAAATCTGTAAATCTTTCAATACAATAAATTTTTCTAGCATTAAACATTAATTGACAAATTCTGATTTTCTTTTTGTATTCATTCATTCAACAAAAATTTCCATTTTTGTCTTATCATTTTCATGTTATGTTATTTTGCTCCTGAGAAATTGCTGCTCCTCATCAATCTAATTGTTTAGAAATTTAAAAATTGCCAGTTCAAGTCATAATATTTGCTAAAAGATTTTGAGTATTTGAATAGATGAACCTCAATAGTTGATTTAAGTATTCAACCTCAGCAACAGCAGAAACGTACTAATGAGTTTCCTAGACATCATATATATTTGTTCTTCTGTGAGTTATGCACATAATCATTTGTGTGTGCACATGCGTTTGAGCATGGGCCAATATTTGCACACATGCTTGTGAATGTAATACTTTTTTACTTAATTGAAAAATAATACTTAAGAAAATAGCTAACCCTTTCTTTAAGGTTTTTAAGTAGGCTTTCTATACGTTCATTTTGCACTTCCTGAAAAAAAAGAAGAAAAAATTATATATAAACACATGTATAAAATTAATTTTGTTATCCATTAAAAAATAGTAAACATAAATAAGCAAATAGGCACAACATAAATTTAAAGATTTTTTTTTTTCACAATGTCCAAAACTTTCAAGACAATTCTACGTTAACATAACACAATTTATGTCTTTAACTAATATAGAAACATTAATAGCTTTAAAACAAATCACTTCCATATAATAATTTTTGAAATATTATTTAGATAAATTTATTATTTGCTAATGCTAATTTCAATTTTATGAGTGGTTATTGTAGTCTAAATCTACTTTTTATTAAGGATTTTGTGTTAATAACTCTTAGTGTTATATTCATTTTAACTCTTGTTATGTAATTTTTAGCTCTAAGATACAAACAACATGGTGAAACTAGTTGACATATAAAAATTCGGTGAAAGTGTATTTTAGTGCCCCCCCCTTGGTGGCGCACGATGATGACGGCGGCCATTTTGTTTTTCTAACTTTATTTTTTTTAACACTTAAAAATTTCCAAAATACGCCATCGGTGGTTAAAACCGAGGGTGGGGGTTTTGTTGTTCTAGCTTTATATTTTTTAACACTTTGAAATTTCCAAAATACGCCATCGGTAGTTTTAAGCGAGGGCGGGGATTATAACGAAAAAAAGATGGTGGCGTAGGGGGGGGGGACTAAACTGCACTTTAGCCTAAAAATTCTATGCAGAAAGAGTGCCTTTTTTTTTTCTTTCTAAAGGTAAAGTAATATATAGATCAGAGGTATTGTCACTTCATTGTTGATAATAAAATTATTATATTGATATTGGCATTTCTAAGTTTAATTCAGAATTTTCGAAAGTTGATTTAGAAATTTCCAGAAGAGGTTAAGAATATAGATTCTTTTTTTATAATACAATATTAAGAATATAGATTTCTTTTACATATGTAACAAGTTAGTTTTACTTCATGTATTCATTCCAATACTTGATCAGGATACATCTAAATGTGAAAAGCAGAAAAATACTTACTTGTATCTTTGGTGATTCATCTCCAAACAAAGTTTTTTGAAACTCTGAAAGCTGAAAAAAAAAAATGAGTTATTTCAATATTATAGTAAAAAATTACAGAGTGAAACTCTTATATCCTCAGGTAAGAAAAAACGCCTCGTTCCTTCACTATTCTTTATTCGTTGCGACAGAGCGCTTTCAGAGCATACGCTCCATCATCAGTGCCCTGCTCTTCACAATGATGTGACAGGAACCAAGGATTCCCTGTGACTCCTTCACAGGAAAGGAAGGAGTCACAGGGAATCCTTGGTTCCTGTCACATCATTGTGAAGAGCAGGGCACTGATGATGGAGCGTATGCTCTGAAAGCGCTCTGTCGCAACGAATAAAGAATAGTGAAGGAACGAGGCGTTTTTTCTTACCTGAGATAATTCCTTCACCATCCAGCACCTTAAAAATGGGTCCTATATCCTCCACTCACAGCGTTTAATTACACACTATTCTTACAAAACTATTGATACTACAAACATAAAATATTGAAAAGAAATTTGCATACAGTTGATTGTATGTCATTTTCAGCATCCACTGGTCCAGAACTGTATTACAAATTATATTGAGAGAACTTGGACCATATGCAGATCTAGATACAATTTTTGGCTGAACTGTTTATCACCATGTACTGATTTCATCATAAAAATAATTCAACTACAATTAATATTTACAAACAATTT
The DNA here is from genome assembly GCA_019009955.1 of Riptortus pedestris. Classification (NCBI taxonomy): domain Eukaryota; kingdom Metazoa; phylum Arthropoda; class Insecta; order Hemiptera; family Alydidae; genus Riptortus; species Riptortus pedestris. Next base: position 98,483,437 of record CM032230.1, on the reverse strand, counting down.
ACAACAATCAAACTTCTTTCTTTCACATGACTGGAGTGCACTATGAAATCAATACATAAATCTGTCATTACTCTAGTTATTGATTTTGGTAATTGTAGTAATTTCAAAACTGAACTTTTCTCTTTCCCTCACATTTTGTATCTTTCTCTAAATAGTAGAATAGAATATTGTACTATTGTACCAGTAGAAGATTCTGGTTTAAACTGGAAACAAAGTAATCAATGAAATGTTTCGAATAATTTTCACTTGATAAATTCAATTATCCTTTAATTGTAAGGAAAACATTATATTTACTTTTACCAATAAACAAGGGTAACACCGTGACTGTTTCAGCACATGTAATATTTTTAGCATGCTATCTATGTAAAGAATCAAGAAATATTATAAGATGAGCTCTTTAGATTAATAAAGTTGGATCAGTCTCTGGTAGATGTTAAAAGCTTTCTATGAGTTAGAATTAAATATGAATTAACAATAATTCGCCCCTTTATGCCCATAGCCTTGAACCACTTGCTCCAACATACATACCTTCTTCTCGAAGTGCTCACTCAAAGTATGAGATCTATCTTCATCCTAAAAATAAAAAATAATTTGTAATTTAAATGTTATTAGGCTCAACAGTCATAGAAGAACAGACATATTACAACAATTGTCAATTTATAAACAGATGAAATACATAAATGGCAACTTATACAGATGAAGCATTTTATAATTTGATAAAGCTTATAAGTGAAAATCTATCAGATTAACATATAAAAATAGAGGAACTAAAACAATTTAAAAACATCACATATATCCTCACAAACATAACTCTTAATAACAAAAAAAAGCCTGTCACACAGAGGCAGCGTAAACTAGGTAGATTTCCCATGTACTGGTATAACATGCTTCTGATTTCATCAGACCCATATTCTCTATTTATATGTAAAAAAAAGATTAGTAGTAAGGGGAGGGGGTTTACTGAAGGCAGAATACAGGAAAGTACGAATAATTCGCTTGATTCTTGAGTTAAGAAATAATGCATAGTACCACAATAGCAGATTATCTATTGTTTAACAAGATTGGTTCTATTTCATCACATGATATATTTTGTATGTATCTCAAAAAGTAAAAGTTCAATGAAAACCATATTTGGTATTAAACCTTATAATGAAGTGGTTCATGATATAACAGCAAATTGTTAATATAACATGAGGAGTAGCAGCATACTATGGTCAGAAACTAAAATATGGAGATATCTCTGTTAATATTCAATATAGAGAAAACATGTACATACAAAACATTTATAGAACATTCCATTTGCAATAACATTGATTCTTTACAATTTTTCAATCCGATGCATAATAACAGAGATATGTTGAATTTTCAAAATTCCCCCCTGTAAACCCTCCCTCCCCCTGTCTGATGCCCAATTTCAGCCTTTAACGAACTTGAACTGTATTTTTACATAAAACATTTAAATATCGAGTTAGGTAATGATTAAACAAAAATTATAACCACTAGAATGTTCCCTCTCTCTCTCTCTCTCTCTCTCTCTCTCTCTCTCTCTATATATATATATATATATATATATATATATATATATCTTTTTTTTTTTTTTTTTAACAGACCTGTCATTTTCCTGGGTAAGATCGGTACCAAATTTCTTAGAGTTCACCTAACTCCCCAAAAGGAAAATTCTCCATAAAATACATCTAGTAGAAAGAAGTGTACTTTAAAGAGGATATCATAAGGTTTTATATGAACGCTACTCACATATTCAAGAAAACAAATTTAAAATAGTATTTTTTTTAAAAAAGAAACAATTTTTTCCAGTGTTATAAGCTTGATATCCTTAAATCTAAAGAGATGGATTTCAATGGAATCAGAAGATAATTATCTTAAATTTTTACACATCTCATAATAAGTTACATCTCAGATTTTAGTATAAGTACACAACAGAGAATTAATATTCAAATCCTTATTACATCTTAGTATAACATAATCAATAGAGAACTGACAACTTTAGCAAATAACATATACTTAACTGTACAATAATAATGTTTAAAAACCTAGGGTCATTTACATTACTAGTAGGATTGTTTAAATACAAAGGTTTCAGGGATATTTTGTTATATGCAGATAGCAAATCCTGAAGAGATACTATAACTTCAATACTCTGCGACTTATGTTCTGCTACCCCTTCTATCCCAAAAGTGTAATAATCTCACCATTCCTCGGTAACTAAAATTTATGAAATAATATTATCAAGTGTCCCTTTAGGTCCCTGTGATATTAATAACAGCTCAACAAAAGTACACTCAGCATCCTCACCTGTTGAGGAACATGTAGGAAACCTGGGTGAGCTATCTATTTTAAATTTCAATTCATACTTCAGAAGCAATGACACACACACACACACTCACATTATATATATATATATATATATATATATATAATATATATATATATATATATATATATATATATATATTTTAAGTATATTAAAAGTTTCCTTAGATAGAACACTGATATTGTTTTAAATACATATACTTCACATAGTGATTTTAAAATAAGTTAGGTATTTTATATGTTAACAATTATTAATAAAATATTAGATCTATATTTCTATTGAAAATTATAGTAAAATTGCTTTTTATATGACTACAAAATAGATAAATATTTATAATAAAAAAAAAATAAAAAAGATTAAATATGAAATTTGCACATTATAAAATGTACATGTTCTTGGGGGGGGGGGGGAGGTTAACAGTAAAAATTTCAAAATGAAACTTTATCTAATAATTGTGGTTCTATTTTGAATCATAAATCTGGACACACAACTAATTCTAGAAAATGTAATCTCCCAGGTGTTGATATGAGCATATGCCTCCTGGGGAAATTAATTATCCCCATGCTAAAAATCATACATTGTCCTCTGTAGTAACTATGACATAAATAAACTATTATTATTATTTATTAATACCCACTTTACAATTTGCTACTATGGCTAATTGGGAAGGATTTTATTTTATTACAGTTTGTCACTAAATAAATTCCTATTTCCCAGGTTGAAATCGAACTCGCCACTCTAGGTTTACAAGAAATGCCAATGCCTTTACTCACATGGCTAACCTGAGCCCCATTAATAAATGAATAGTTAAAAGAAAGCAAAACTGCCCCCCCCCTCCAGAACTCTCAACTGGAATGCATCATCGAGCAATGACATGGATGACGGAAAGCTTGTAGGGACAACAAATTTCTATATCCGATAATAGGAGGTTTGTTCCAGATGTCTCTTCAAGGAGGTTATGTTGCAGAATTATGAAACTCTCACCAGACCATTAATTATGAAGAGTAGTGACATGAACTCCCACCAAAGAAAACGTGAGAACCATCTTGTTTTGAGAGAGAAGAGCAAGTAGTTACAGGCCTGAAACAGCAACTCAAATGGAGGGATAGAAGGGAAGGAATGGTAAACTCTAGATTTGTACAGTGAACCTGGTGTCTATAATGTTAAGAACAAACTGAAGTGGTTGTTCCTTTTGAAGGAATGGAACTTGACTGGGTACAAAAGAATAAATAGAGCACCAGAATGGGGGGAGGGGTGGCAGACAGGGCAATGAGAGGTCATACCACACAGGAATGGTTGAATAACCTTAATAAGGACTTGCAGAACCTGGGACTCTGCATAATGAAGAATCTATATGCTGAACACTAACAAATGACATAAGATGATAGCAGAACTCATGTCATAAATTGATTGGGCCTGGAAGTAAGTAAGATTTAAAATTATCAATAATCTTAACATGTTATGTATTAGAAACATGTCATAAATCAAAAGAAGCCATTAAAGGATATTGTAAGTAGAAAAGTAAATAAAAGTTCATATTAAGGTAAAGGCCACGAATATTAATATAATACCTGATGTTGAAGATTTCTAGTTGTACTTGTGCTTGCGCTCTGTAATAAAGAAATATATTGTTAATATACTGAAAAGTAGAATTAATTGCAAATGTACATTATATTTCACCTTAGAGTTCAATTGTATTCCGTGTTCCTTTAAAAAACTATCAGCGTTTTCAACAGGATAACTAAGATTTTCTATAAATTCATTTAGTTCATCATCGCTGCTATCCATCTTACCGAAATTATAATACTACTAAACAATGTAATTTAACGTCATCTCCTAACTTTTGAAGTTTTCACGTGTAAAAACACTTGTGATAGGGAAGGTAACGTTCAAACCTTGGGAAATTTAATTCATAACGTAGAATAAATGAATGTGCCTGACTATAAATAATACCCAATAATTGAAAAGTACATTTCAGATACAATGAAGGAAAATCAACTTTAATCAAAAATAAAATATTAAAATCAGTTCTAAGGAAATTAATTGGGTTCATTCCAAAGAGGACTAATAACAGGATAGAGTTGGCCAGAGAAAAGAGATGAGTCTCATAAACATCGTTTTCAGGGATATACTAGGTAGAAGGAATGAAATTACCTAACCAGGGATCTAAATTTTAATAAAAATAAAACACTTTTTCTTTTTATCACAAAACAGAATGAACTCATGATGTGTTCATATTTCATACATCCAAGCCATACTAATTACTTCTAAGAAGTCAATATTAAAATATACAAAATAAATATAAGGTCCGTTCAAAATTTTATATTTATATATATATATAGTTTGTTTGCTTTGTTTTATTTACGTCCACTTTATGCTACTTTTGGCTAATTGGGACGGGTTATCTACAGGGAACCACCTTTTTTTTTAGCCAGGATGGGACTAAGGAGTTTATTTAATGAGTCCGTCACCAAAGAAATCCCCCCCCCCTCAGGGCGAGAATCGAACCCGCCACTCTAGGATTACCTTATGAGATTAAGACCTATGCCTGAACTTACACGACCAACCTGAGCCCCATATATTAGAGGATTTCCCCTTAAGGGAAATCAGCTATTGAGATCGTACTCATGACGCGATTTTGGAAATTTTTCTTCAAATGTCCATCGGTCCTACCTAGGAGATGACGATATATATATATATGTCTGTTAACGCTCTAGCAGTCACAATTATTTCTTGACCGTTACCAAACTCGATATTTAAACGTTTTATGTAGAAATAAAGATCAAGTTCGATAATGGCTGAAACCGGACTAGTGGGAGGTGGGGATTTTCGAAAATTCAAAATATCCCCGTTTCTATAAGTCGGATCGAAATCCTATTGCAAATTACGTTTACTTTTAACATTGTTATATACATTAATTCTGTAGCTTGAATATTAACCGAGATATTTGCATTTTTATTAAATTTGGGCCTATAAAGGACGACCCAGGAGTTTCCCACCAAAAGTAAGTTCGGCCCTTTGCCCTAACTGTTCCGCACTCGTATGGAGATTTCTCTATTGTATAACTTCAAGTGGGAAATCTGCTTAGTTTACGCAGCCCCTGCGTGACGGACTTTTTTCTTAGTTTAAAATTGACTTTTAAACAAACAAAATGTTGACATGTATACATAAATTATACGTTCCTTGTGTTTGCAGAAGTTACATTCTAGTTTGGGATTGGTTTTAATAGAACTTACATATATTTTCTACGGAATGCATCGCCATCAATGACGTATTACAGATTATCAGTCAACGTCTGCCAGAACTACATAAAATATGCATATGCAGCTCGTACTTGCTGGACTTATTAAACTCCTGCATGTGGTTCACAGACATTCACGGTCGCCTTCTCGTGATAAGAAATTTGACTAATTCAGTATTAAAATGAATCAATATTCAATATTAATATTTATAACTATAATTTACTCCACTTATGGGTAAGTTGCTCAGTTATGACTTCATTCGGTTTTTATTTCTTTCTCTGGCCATTAATTTAAATTCTTTGGAAATCATATTTGGCTCAAACTTATTATTTTCTATTAAAACTACTTGCAGAATATGTTATCCTTTAGAATATTTCACTTTATTTTTATTTTGTTTTGCACCATATTTAATGATTTTGAGTTTAATTTAATTATACTAGAATAAGTAGTATGCTGATAAGGTCTATTGCTTAGATTAATATATTAGAATTTATATGTATTTCTCCCTTGAACATTTTGTTTTAAATGTAAAATATTTGTTTGCTGAATTTACATATAAATTCAGATGAACTCTAAGTTTTATTTATATAGATTTGTGAATCTACTCTTCTGAGTTGACACACAGCAACCTTATCAGTTGAAAAAATAATAATGGCGAAAAAAGCCAAATAAGAGTAGAGGTTTTACAATATTAATTTAATGTTTAGTATTTTTGGCATGAAGCTTATTAAAAATCTGATTAGATATAATTTGTATAAATAACACTTACACAATATAATTTAAAGCTCTGAAATTTACATTAAAAATATTCATCCATTAGTGAATATTTATAATTAAATGAATATAACTATAAGTAATAGGCATTTTAATTATTTGTATTGGCCTCTCATTAGATATAAATGTGTTTTAATAATTGTTTTGTCCCCAAACTGTTAACATTAATAAATTGGAGGCATCAGAGAGTTTGCCTTGATATACAGTTGATATTAATTTTTAGTAGATCTTGATTTACCATTGATTGCCTAAAAATAAAATAATTGACAATGAAATTTGGGAATTGTCCACATAACATGTTGCTGATCACAAGGTGACATCACCGGGTAAAGCATGCTATCATGGAGTTCCTGAAAGCAAAGAATTTCACACGCTGTTGATGACGCAGGGTCAACGAGGTACGCGGACATCATTGCCTTTAAAGAAAATTGTTAACTTGCCTATATCTTGGACCCGGCGATAAAGTATGAGAGTAACGACCCTGATCAAGCGGAGAAGATTCACGAGGAAAAGAAATATATTTATAGGAATTGTATTAAATTTTACTCTAAGAAATTCAGGGGAACATTTGGTGAGCGAGATTTTCTTGTGATAGGCTTGTGGTTCAGTGCCCGAGGAACGGTCCCCTAAGGGTACCCAGAAAGTTTTTAATGAGGTGGGAATAGACAAGAAGGTTCTTCAAACCTTGGTCGAGGGCATCATTATTCATACTTTAGTGATTATTTCCCACCATATATTTTAACTTTGACCAGTGATCTTATTATAGATCAACGGATCATGTTATTCTAATAATAGAGTTTGTTAATTTATATCTAGTGACATACGCCTTTTAAATTGCTGACTGTATTAAAATATTTTAGTTATTTATCTGACTAGATACAATATGTTTTTTTACTTACTATTGTTATTGTCCTAGGGATTGATTTCAGTTGCTGTGTGCTTCAGCATCTTACTATTATTGTGCAGCCCCACAAACTGTATATAACTTTATACAATAAAGTGATTCTCTCTTTCATCAATGTTATCTATAGCTAATATCACTTAATTCAGATAATATATATTTAAAATTAATTATATATGTTGCAATTACTCAGTTCTGTTGGGAGCTACTCTTTCATATTTATACACATTGGAACCCATGAGATACTTTGTGTCTTTGAAAAATTAATTTCTCGACTTCCCTATTCTCTTATGGCTTGTTTAGGCTTCTTCTATCAGTAACCTTATTTTAAGCATCCAAACTAGGGTTTTTGTTTTGTTTTTTTGACCAAATAGTGATTTTGTACCAAATCCACAATTCCATTGTTTATAATTAATTTATATTTCCTTTTCAGAGTCAAAAATTAACTTCAGTAAAGTAAAGATCCAAATGAATGACAATTTAGAGTTTAAATAAAAAAAGGTTTGTCACACAAGAGCTGCTTAAACCTAGGCAATTTTACACATGGTAATTTTAGTCTTTAGTTTTAGATTAAACAGTTAAATATGAAATATTGTATGAATCAAATAAAAATGGTCTTCCCGAGCATTTAGTAAATTAAATATTCATAGATGAGGTCGGAACTCATATAGTAAAGGTCCAATGAAAAACAATACATAATAATTAAGCATGGGATATGGTGTTCCATGGCATATTGCCTTATAATTTAGTGATATGAGTTTTATGCAGGTTTCCTCAAAACTGAAAACATTTCATGTTTTCCTGTTTAAAATACATAATTGTCTTGTAATATGTTTTCTTCTAGATTCTAAAATTTCTGATGATGTTTTTTAAGAGCTATTTCTTGTTGTAACATTTGTTTAAATTGTCAACAAAAAATAAACACATTAAATATTCTTTTTTAAATGTTTAGAGTCTCTAGCTCAGTGATACAAGACATTAATAATAAAACATATGTTTGTTATGCTGCTGATGAAGTTAAGGACTTGGACTTAAAAGTTCATAGTAATGTTATAGGTAAGTATGCTTTACTCTTCTTGGAGTTTTTACATGAGGGAATACTAATAACACGTGGATATTTTTTTACTTTTTTAGATCCTCAAGACAAGTGTGAATGTGGGCATACTTACTGCAAGTGTTGTGAAAATGAAATTGAACAGAGTAAGAAAAGTTAAATTTAATTAAACACTTTATTAATTAAATTCAATTTTAGTCTGATACATTAATTTATGATATTTATGTATTATGAAGTAGTTTCTGAATTCTGTTAATAGCCTTACTTAGTGATAATTTAGATTTGTAGTTACGAATAAATATTTCCCTGCTGTGCCAAATAGGGAGGTCCTCCTACTAGTAGTATCAGTAGGTGAGCATGTGCTTGAGTAAGCCTCCAGCCACTCTTAAGAGAGGATTGTAAACAAAAAATGATTCCTACCAACAGTCAGAGGAGACCAGTACTGATGGCAATGCTATTGTCTCTCTGCATTAGAAAAATAATAGTGTTAGGTGTTTTGGTGAAGCTTGGGAGCACCTTCAGTAAGAACAACATCAAACCAATTTTCCAAGATTCAAACCAATTAGAAAAGAATGGGGAGAAAATTAGGAGGCCGAAAGACGTGGTCTTGGCTGGAGAACTCTGTAGTGTACTCCATCCTGTGCGACTGTGGGAAATGATCTATTGGGCAAACAAGCAAGAAAGTTATAGCTCCCCACCCCCAACACAATGCCAATTTAAAGCAAGGCAGAACAAAAACCTTGACAGTGACCAGGACAGAGACATCAAATTTTACGAGGCTAGGATACTGGTGAGGGTCATAGGTTCTTTTATTCGGAGAAAATATTCATTCTTGAGGCACTGGACATTTTAGCAGAACCTCACAGCATAAATGGTGAAGAAGGTTGGCCTATTCCTGAGGCCTAGAGACCACTCTTTGATTAGTACTGAAGGAGTCGCCATAGTGGAACAGGGTGTGCACTTGGTGGACGACACAAGAAGAGAGGAGAGGGGGATGGGGTAGTTTACCCACTAAATACTACTGCGACAAAGCCGGGTACCCAAAACAGCATACACACACACAACTGAATATGTAACTGTTTCATCCAAAACTAAATCATATTTGTTAATAACTGAAATTGGACCAAGAATAGAGGGGAGGGAGGGGGGTTAGATAGAGGGAAATTTATAAAATATGTCTGCTGTTATAAGCCAGACCAAAAAATGTTTTAGAACCAATCTTGTTAACCTATGGATTCTCTACAATTGTTGTGATGTACATTTTTTCATAACTCAAATATTAAGCAAGTTATTCCTACTATCTTGTTTTCAGTCTTCAGTAAACTCCCTCTTCTACTCATTGGCTTTTTATTTAGAAATGGAGAATATGTGAGATCAATAATATGTCATACTAGTTTATCCACCCCCTGCGTGAAGGACTTTTTAATTTAAGATATTAAAGAGGTTATATGTACACTATTAATCCATACGTGGTAGAGATAGGAACAGGCTCATGGTATAAAATTGTTTTCACAGAAACTATTGAATTACTTACTTTATACTATTTTTATTTACTTTTTTTTCAGTTTGTGTAGAGGTGAGGTATTATGAAGTATTCCATGTTCCTGCAGCATTTGGGGTTCAAGTAACATACAATGGGAACCCAATTATCGATATAGTTGTAAATGGTATGAATACTTCTTTTATTATTACTATTAATGTGCCTGTTCATAACATAGCTGGAGTGGTGGAGTAACAAATGCCAGACTACAGAATATAAGTGTTTAAATTTGTTCCGATTTTGTAGTAGTGATTTGGTTGCTGTTTATTCACATTTTCCAATTAATTAAATTCATGTAGCGATATCTGAAACTTATTTATTGCTAATCCCAGCAAGAGAGCTACTAGACTCCGTATATGCATTCAATATCACTATTCTTCTTATTCTGGACCTAATATTTTTTATATGTTCTTCATATTTTCATGGCAAGGGTCACCAATAAAAACAGTTTTTCCATGCAAACTTTATTGATATTGCTGTACACGTTTTGTGGCTTACATACCACCTCTTCAATAACGCTATTGAATGACTTGGGCTTCACCCTCACTCCTTCCTATACTTCAATATATTCATATATCAATGTTACATTTATGTAACTTGAATTAATTTATTTTTTACTCTTTGTTAGAAACAAATTAGTTGAATTTTCCGTTATTTGATCCTTGGCCATGTGATTAAGTGATGAATTATACAATCATATTTTATTTACATTCTTTTTGACTGTAGGAATTGAACCTGTAGCCTAGCTACCCTCTCATATAGTGTAGGGACTATTTCTGTTTATAATAAGTATGTTATTAATTAAGAACTTTTAAATTTCTGCAACTTTTATTTGATCCATGAAATGTTTAGAGCTTGAAAGTATTTTTTCTAAGAAGATTGTTGAATTGGCCACTAGTTACTCTCTCCATCATATTTAAGTAGAACTTCTAAAATTTTCTGTCTAAAATTACTTAGCAAGTACGCTCAATAAGAAAATGGTGTAATGCCTCCTACTGATTTATTGTGTGCTGAATGTTAATTCTCATTTTTCTTGCCATTACATTTCTTTATAATTTTGTCATAATGTTTTAGAAATATTAATGAAATTAGAAGTATTAACCATTTTGTAATTGTCTAATAGCTTCGTTGATATTAAAAGGAACCATTGGGTTCTTTCTGATGTTACTCCTTTCATATTACTATACTCGAAACAGACATAACCTAAGAAGCTTTACTAAATTACTACAAATACATGGGCTCAATAAGACTTTTACTGTTGCTTACCTCATTTAGAACTTCCACATTTTGCTTAGCATGTGCTATTTTGGCTCATGAAAACAGATATTGATTTATTGCTAAAGTCAATCAAATGCTTATAGCATGTTTTGACTTTGGCTTGATTTTCTCCATAAGCTTCTAAAATAAAAAAGAAAATTTAATAATATAGTTTACATTATTATTTTTGAAACCAATTGATAAATACTCTGATATAACTTTTCATACCAAAATGTATCGTAATTGTCAAACTATGGATGCTTTTTGCTGATAAAAGTATGCTTACCTCTAATAGTTGGCTTCTTTATTCCTTCAATCCAATATAGCTTATTAATGACTATTCTCAATTTATAAAAATTCTTGCTAGATAAAATATTGTTCTTGTACTTATACTCTTAAGGAATTTTTTTTTTTTTTTTATGTCAAATGTTTTATGACACTACTTGTTTAGTAATATTACCAATATTATTTCAGCTACAAATCTGCCTTGCATCAAAATGCCCCTCATAAATAATTTGTTGGATATATGTTTGCAGTTGTATAATATTCAGGACCATAAAGATCATGTAAGTGTATGCTTGAAATTCAGGGGTCATTTCATCTTTGGTAAATGGTCAACTTCTTTGGGATGTGTAAAAATCCCTAAACTCCCAGACTACGTAAGTATTTTACTTTAATATGCTTTATATTTTATCAATCTTTATTGTAACCATTTGTTGCTTTTAGCAGATTTCCCTTAAGGGAGAATTTTGAAAATTCAAAATATCTCCGTTACGATACGTCAAATCAAAAAAATGTATAGAATCAATCTTATAAAAAATGACATGTACTATAAATATTGTTATATACATTTATTCCCTATCTTCAATATTAACCGATATATTTGTATTTTGGTCAATTTTCAGCCTTCAGCAAACCCCCCTTTTACTCATGTTACATAAACAATACTCTGTTATGTAATAAACCACATCATTCGAAGCTTGAATACCAAATATTGTTTTCAAGAGACATTTATTATATGTTCTGCCCCCCCCCCCCTTCTTAAGTTTTTGGACTACTTAAATTTGATTGATTGAGATAAAATTTATTCAGATTCATTATAAATTACAGTACTAGATATATTAAAAAGTTTTTAATCAAATTAATAGCAGAGTTTTTATTCAGATATATTACAGTAATGTTTTTCTTTCCTGTAAGAAGTTGGCAGAACTGTTTGTTACATTTCAATTGATTTGTAATCATCGACTTTCTGAACAAAAGTAAGCTGACTACTTTCTATGGTATCTGGATCTCTTTAACACTTTCGCTGCGGATGCCCGAATCGAAAATCACTTCCAAAAAACGATTTTTTTTTTTTTTTGTTTTCTGTTTTAAAGTTGTTCAAACTAAGTAAAAACCTATTTGTGGTAATTTTTATGCATTTTTAACAAAGATAATCGTATTTTTTTTAACCTCGCAACGTATGCGAGGTCTGCACACGGCAGTGAATTAGGTAGGCAAACCCTCAAGACAGAACATTTTTTGTGTATTTCCCTACCTAGTGCACTGTCGTGTGCGGACATTGCATACGTTGCATAGGGAGGAAGAAATACGATTATTAGGTTACAAATGCATATAAAGTAAACATAATAATGGAATAGATCTATATGAAAATCATATTGATCCAAAATGAACTTATATAGCTGAAAATACACCACCTGAACAGAAACTTTCGTTTAGTAATGGGAAATTTCTTTATTTCGTAATTGGTTATGAAATCATAAATCGGACCTGTCAATACCGCCCATATATTTATTATAATTAATAATTGCCTCGGGCTTCTCGACGGTCTTCCCCCTGCTCGTGACCGCCTTTATCTGGGCATCAAACTCCGATGAAATAATAATGACATCTCGTTTGTGGCGCCATTTGAAAACAGACACACCCTTAACAGTAAATTTCTCTTTTATCTCTCCTTTTTTGAGCTTAGCCCCCACTATATCAGCTGGGTTGCCCTTCCGAGTCTTTCTCAGAGTACCAGTAAGATAGGTACCCTGATCCAGAAGCTCGTGGGCCATGGGGACAGACGTATAAAAGTTGTCAGCGTAAATGGCATGGCCGTGGCTGAGATAGTCATCAACCAAATGTCTGACAACTTTATACAAGTGTCCTTTCCCTCCAACTTGTGGATCCCTTGGCCCAGAGTAGACTAACGTCTTCAGCACATGACCGTCAGGTTGAGTCAACATATAAATCTTTATTCCATATTTGTGGCGCTTATTAGCGATATACTGGCGAAAGAATAGCCTACCCCTCCAAAGCATCATGGACTCGTCCAAACTTAATTCTTTGAAAGGGGTAGTATATCTCTTTCATCCTCTCAACAAAAAAATTTAACAGAGGCCGAATTTTATACAGCGGATCATGCTCAACGTTCGGGTCTTGTGGTTCTGTGACGAAGTGCAGGCTTCTCAGTATACAGAGAAACGTGTCTCGTGACATCATTGAAGGGAAAGCAGGGGTACTATAGGGGAATATGGACCTCCAATCATGAATGAGCCTCTCATGGAGAGACAAGTTGGCGCATAAAAAATAATAACCCCAAATATTTTTGAAACTGCAAACGACTTGGCCAGACGGTGGTCAGAACACTACTGAATGCTTGTGAGTGCGGAGGTTCTCCCCACTCCAACCTTCAGGTCTCTAGAACGAATGGAGGGCGGGGCGACACAACTCACAACGTATGCGAGGCCCGCACCAGGGAGTGACTCAGGACCTCGCATATGCTGCGAGGCTCCGCAGTGAAGGTGTTAAGTTACTATTGCTGTGTAGATAAGATAAAGTTTAAGGTAAATTAATAATCTGATCTGAGATTTATTACAAAGTTGTCTCCAGTTCTTTTGGGGGTGGTGTTCAAGGGTTCTATAATACGTAACTGCACACTTAAATTAACACAAAACTAATAACTCAAATAAAACTTACTACCTATTAACTTCCTATAACTAACTTTGCAGTCTACTACATTGGATTTTGGACTAACTACTAACAGCTACAGATGGGATGACAGTTTTGAAAAGGGCAGGTTGTGCTCCCTACAGAGTGAGTTTACATCAAGGAATCAGGGCTATAATTTACAAATATACATAACCCAAATTTCAAAAGCATAGATATCAAAAATCAATGGTAAACCATCTTCTTGCCTGAACATGCAATACAAAACAATCTCCACTTTAATTTTCAAAATGTTCAAATTTTGGATGGGAAAAACAACACATTTAAAAGAAAATATTATATAACAGAAAATAAACAGACTACTAATAAGAGAAAATAATTAAGATACTTAAAAAAATATTTATTAAAATTTTGTACAACACTATAAAAATTACAGAATTTGAAATTAAAGACATTCTCAATAATTACTAATTTATAAATATCAGACTTACTACAGTTAATTAATATTAAATTACTGGTCTTATATACAAATAATAAAATGAGTGGAATTGCCAGATGCAGATGGGCTTGGTTGAAGGAGTATGCTTAATGTTTAGGCAGGTTTGTTCAATATAAATACCTAGTCCAACTGATTTTAATAATAAAGACTTGCCAAAATGTTTTTAACCAATTTATGTAAATGGCGACAAATCTATTATATAATATATTATAATATAAAGATGTAAAACTAAAGATCAAATTCATTGATGGTTGAAATCAGACCAGTGGGAGGGGGGAAATTTAAAAAAATGAAGTATATCTGTTATTATACCTTGGACTGAAACATTATAAACTAATCTTACTGAATATTAAATATCCTACAAATGTTTTACTATAGTTTTTAGGGATGAGTAATCCACCACTCCTACTCATGTCATATTAACAATAACATATGATATCATGAGCCACTGTATTCAAAGCTTAAATACTGAACATGTTTTAGCAGATTTCCCTTAAGGGAAATCAGCTATTGAGGTTGTACTTATGACGGAATTTTTGAAATTATTCTTCAAATGTCCATCGATCCTACCTTGTAAATGACGAAAATGAAGTCCGTTCAAAACTGTATATATAGATATAGATAGATATATATATATATATATATATATACATATATATATATATATATATATATATATATATATATATATATATTTGTCTGTTACCGCTCTAGCGGTCGCAATTTTTGTTTGATCGTTACCAAACTCGATATTTAGTCGTTTTATGTAAAAAGAAAGATCAAGTTCGTTAACGGCTGAAATCGGACCAGTGGGAGGGGGGGGGGTTTAAAGGGGAGGATTTTCTAAAATTCGAAATATCTCCGTTACTATACGTCGGACTGAAAAATTGTACAGAATCAATCTTATTGCAAATTAAATTTACTATAAATATTGTTATATACATTTATTCTCTATCTTGCATATTAATCGAAATCTTTGCATTTGTATTCTGCCAGTAGGCTATGTTCGGACTTTCCGCCGAGAGCTCTGGTGGCCGTTTCCATAACTATTCGTCCCTCGTGAATAGGTTTAGAGGTTAGGTTAACTGTTTTTTGGAGCTAGAAACTACTGGGTTATTACGCCCTAAATAATGTTTTAGGTTTAGAGGTTTCTTACTACTACAGTTGTTATTAGGCAGATTTCTCTATTGTAAAACTTCACGTGGGAAATCTGCTTAGTTTACGCAGCCCCTGCGTGACGGACTTTTCTTTGAACTTTGCAAGATATGCGCAAATATTTTCGGTGTGACATTATCATTTAAGATTTTATGATTTAAAGTATATGATTTTTATTGATGAACACAACTCATGATATTTAACCATTTCATGGATAATTAAGGATTATATTAGGTAATGGCTGAAATCGGTCTTAGAGGGGGTAACGATTGAAAATTTGAAATATCTCGGCTACTATGAGTCAGATCATCAAAAACGTTTATATAACCAATGTTGTTAACATTTAATTTGTTACAACTATTGTATTATATATGTTTTTTCTGACTCGAATATTAATGGAATTATTTGTATTTTTTTTGGTTTCAGCCTTTTGTAATCATCCACTTCTACCCATCTGATTTTCACTTTAAGTATCTCAACATTAAACATCTAATGTCCAGCAAACCTTTTATGTTAAAATAGGCTTCTTGCTATGGGAGAAATATAGAATAGATGGTTAAGATGATATCAGCATTTCGTATTGCAGTATGTGGGAAATCTGCTTAGTTGTCGTAGTTTCTGCATGACAGACTTTTTATAATATTAGTTAATATAATTTCTTACATTAAAAAATGAATGCAATATCCATTTTAATTACATTTTTATTAGTTTAAAGTTAAATCTATGAATAGCGAAAAGTTTGCGTTTCAGGAAGATGATGAATACCGCAATAAATTGTTTGTTATAAACTTAATGATTCAAGTTTATATAAAACCAAATTAATTTAAAATACTGATGTTCTTTTTATTATTACTTTTCAGAAACAAGGAAGTATTGTTACTATTGATGGGAATATTCCAGGAGGCCACCATCTCCAGAAACTTGAATATAA
The DNA here is from genome assembly GCA_019009955.1 of Riptortus pedestris. Classification (NCBI taxonomy): domain Eukaryota; kingdom Metazoa; phylum Arthropoda; class Insecta; order Hemiptera; family Alydidae; genus Riptortus; species Riptortus pedestris. Next base: position 98,466,821 of record CM032230.1, on the reverse strand, counting down.
AACTGATATGCAACTTAACAATACAAGCTCCACGTCTTCCACCTTTAAAACTGCATTGAACTTCTATGTTATTTTAGCTATTTTTGGAATGCATTTTCACAACTTGTTGTTTTAATCAATTGACGAATTCTTTTAAAATGTTATTTTCAAGATGATACATTAAAATTGAAACCTTTTATAATTATTTAATTCCAGAAAATAATGTGCTTACAACAAAATCTTAAAACATGGATGGATTTATGCTATTATTATGTAATTTTAATTACCATATGTATATTTGAATTTTGTCTATATTAATATTTGTGCCAGTATATCTATTAATTAAATAAAATGAAATCCCACCCTGGCTAGAAAAGGGTGGTAACCTGTAGATAACCTGTCCCGACTAGCCTGTTGCAAAAAGTGGACGTTAATAAATAAATAATAAAAAAATAAAATGGATAGAATAGTACAAAATATATTTCTATTTTAAAAGTTAATGTTAATCGCTAGCTTGTTGCATTTATGCTAATCTTTAAAAGGTATTTTTCTTTTAAATGGTGTAATATATGTGTGTTTGTGTTTATCTGTGATATATATTAAGTAGTCTTAAAACATTCTGTAGTTTCAGAGTTTTGCAAATACAGATGTTTACCTTACCATTCTTTTTACATAGTCTGTTTTAAAGTAATAATACAAAATAACATTCAAATTAGTTACTAGAATCTTAGAAATTTGGTAAACCTTGAGTTGAGTCGAGTTTTAGGGTTGATTCCCACCTGGGAATTAACAATTTATTCAGTGAAAATCTTGAGTCCTACCTGGGCTAGAAAAGGATGATGATCTGTAGATAAGCCATCCCAATTAGCAAAAAGTGGATGTTCACAAAAGTATTTTTTTGTTATTGTTATTGAACATCAACTTTCTGCTACTGAGGCTGATTTAGACAGGTTACCGCCCTTTTCTAGCCAGGGTGGGACTAAGAATTTTATTTAAGGAGTTTGTCACTAAATAAATTCCTATTGCCCACTCAGAATCAAAACCATGGGTCTAGATTTAGTGAGGTTAAGACCAATGCACAGTCATTGTTTTTATTAATAGGACAATCATTAATTTCAGATTGAGATAGTGCATTGTCATAATACTTTGAATATAATGTGTAATGTTATTAGAGAAAAAAAAGAAACCTACAATTATAAATTAATGTAATTAAAACTGTATTTTAGGAAATAGCTGTTCATGGCTATCGTAAGTGAGAGTAATGTTTTTATTTGTAGGATTAAAAAAAGTTAAGTTGTGAATACCTCTTGTTATACATGTGCTCAAGTAAAGTCATGACAAAGTCTCTATTTCTTTCTCTCCCTCTCCCCCCCCCTCTCTCTCTCCCTCTCTGATTCTCTCCCCCTACTATATTAAAAACACTTCCCTTAAGGCCAATGAGCTATTTAGGTCTGACTCATGGCACGATTTTCGAAAAATTTCTTCAAATCCCCATCGATCCTACCCATGAGATAACAAAAATGAGGTCCGTTCGAAATTATATATATATATATATATATAAATATAAATATATATATATATATATATATATATATATATATATATATATATATATATAACCGCTAGAGCATTAACAGACAAGTCGCAGTTTTTGTTTGATCGTTACCAAATTCGATATTTAAACGTTTTATGTAAAAAGACAGATCAAGTTTGTTAATGGCTGAAATTGGACTAGTTATATAAAGAACACTGTTATATAATAAACCACATTATTCGAATCTTAAATACCATAAATTGTTTTTAAAAGACCTTTATTATACGAGATAAATGCAAATATGTTCTGTTGCCCCCCCCCCCCCTCCTTCTTTAGTTCTTGGATTACTAAAATTTGAGTGATTGAGATAAAACTGATTCTGATGAACTACAAATTACAGCACTAGTTTTAGTGAATAGTTTTGAATAAAACTAATATGTTGTATTCAGACATACTTCATTGTTTTTTTTTCCGGTCTATCTAACTATACAGCCCTGCGAGGTTGGCTGACCTGCTTGTTTACAATTCAGCCGCATTCTGTTGTAGAGATTATTAACTTTTAAATTGATTAAAGGATTTCTTATTACCGTTTGTATTTATTCACTTGACATTCACAGTAGTGTTACCAGTATGGAGATTTATCTGTTGAAAACTGTCGTGTGGGAAATCTGCTTAGTTTATGCAGCCCCTATGTGACGGACTTTTTTAATATTACAAATTATTACTATTAGTAATTATAAACGGCATTTTTATACTACAAAAAAATAGATTCCATTAATTTTTTTTTTTTTTAATTCAAATGCAAATAAACTATTTGAAGGGTTTGCTGCAAAAAGGAGGTAGCTCCATCCGATAGCTGTTGGGAGTTATAAACACTTTCATGTGCCAAAAAAAAAACTTTTATTTGGCCCCAAAAGGATGCAGCTTTCAATCGTTATGATGTTATTTTCGTTATAATGATGTTATTTTCGTATTTTATGTTATTCGTTATAATGATGTTATTTTCTGTTTGTAAAACCAATAATTTTGCTGTACTTTATTTTCAGTTTTCTTTGAATAAAAATACATAATAATAGTACATTCTAATAATTTTTACACATTTTTCCAAGACATAACATATTCCTAAATTCCTCTTATTCCATTCTTTTGGGCAAAAAAGAGGTAGCTCCAAGGATTATCCACGTACCACCAACATTTGGATGATATTTTTTGAATCAAAATACTGTTCTAATATGTAAACACATTTTTAAACGTTTTTTTTTTGGTTTCCCAAAAACTGGAAAAATTGGAGCTACCTCATTTTTGCAGCAAACCATTCATTTGTTATTTAATTATTATTAAAAGGGTTATAGAGTATTTTTTGTATTTTATTTGTAAATTCAAAGGTACGAAACATCCAATGTAGCCAACACTAAAGATCATATTTGTTATTAGCGGAAGCCAGACCTGGAATCGAGGGGGAGGGACTCAAAAATTCAAAATAATGTCGATATTAAGGGTTGGATCGCAAAATGTTATAGGACCAATATTGTTAATCTATTTATGCTCTACAATTGTTACGCTATTCATTTTTTCGTAAATTAAGTATTCAGAGAGTTATTTGTAATGTTTTGTTTTCTGCCTTCAGTAACCCCCCACTCCCTTTTACTGATCTGTTTTTTACATAGAAATATATAGCATGTGGGAAATCTGCTTAGTTTATGTAGCCCCTGCACGACAAGCTTTATTTATTTGAAACTACTACATAACATTATAGAGTTTGAAATTATTACCTCATTTGGTTTGGTGTCAGGCAGACCATCCACTCAAACCTGTTACAAATAATTTTCTGAGGGTATTGGATGATCAGAGATTAAAGTATAAGTGATATCAAATAATACATAAAAATGATACTTTATACAGAATTTATTCTATTCTTCCCGAATATGGCCTTCACAAACATGAACTAACACAAAGTGCAGTAAAGTGTCCATGTATGTTCTCACAAATGGATAATCTCTCTAATTCACTTTTCAAAGTTTGGGAATTAAAGCCTGGTGCACCCTGTGTATGTATGTACATGTTCTATATGCTTATGTGGATGTATATGTGTATATATAAAATTGTAACCTCTTTTGGATCTGATATCAGGAGGCCACCTATTTAAACAGATTATTAACTCAAAATTAAAAGAAAACCACTTATTATTTAAAATAACACTTTTAGAATTTATAAATGTCAAAATGATTAACGAAATGGCATTCATTATTAGCAGATTTCCCTTGAGGGAAATCAGCTATTGAGGTTGTACTCATGACGGAATTTTCGAAATTTTTCTTCAAATGTTCAACGATCCTACCTAGTAGATGACGAAAATGAGGTCCGTTCAAAACTGTATATATATCTATATATTTGCCTGTTACCGCTCTAGCGGTCGCAATTTTTTTTTAATCGTTACCAAACTCGATATTTAGTAGTTTTATGTAAAAAGAAAGATCAAGTTCGTTAACGGCTAAAATCGGACCAGAGGGGGGGGGGTTATAGGGGAAGATTTTCGAAATATCTCCGTTACTATACGTCGGATCGAAAAATTGTACAGAATCAATCTTATTGCAAATTACATTTACTATAAATATTGTTATATACATTTTTTCTCTATCTTGAATATTAACCGAGATATTTGCAAATCTGGGCGCCTAACCGACGAGAGTTACTTTCCCGCCAAAAGCTAGTTCGGCCGTTTCCTTGACTGGCTCGGCTCTCATGAAATTTCTCTATTGTAAAACATCACGAGGGAAATCTGCTTAGTTTACGCTGCCCCTGCGTGACGGACTTTTTACAGATAAAATACATTATTTCCTGGTTCAAAACCTCTTATCGCTATTGCTGTTATTACTACAGATTGTTCATACTTAACAAGTTTATCTTATTCATTCTGTTTCTTTTGTTATCAAAAAATAAGTGATCGTTTATTAACACCACTTGGTGTTTGTTATGGTATAGAAAATAGTCATTTTCGACATCATCACAACTTATTTGCATGTAACTCATAGAGTATAAATTCAATGAAAACTATTATTATTATTATTTATTAACGTCCACTTTTTGCAACTGAGGCTAATTGGGACGGGTTATCTACAGGTTACCATCCTTTTCTAGCCAGGGTGGGATTTTAGGACGTTATTTAATGAATTTCGTCACTAAATAATTTCCTTTGCCCAGGCAAGAATCGAACTCGCCACTCTAGGTTTACCATGTGAGATAAAGGTCAACGCTTTAACTCGCTTGGCTAACCTGAGCCACCAATGAAAACTATATTTGGTATTTAAGCTTCAAATAAAACGATTCATCATATAGCAGCTTATTATAAATATGACGGGAGTGGGAGTTTGCTGAAGGCTGAAAAGTAAAAATTGCAAATATCTCTGTTAATATTTAAGATACAGAAAACATGCACAACAATATTTTAGCCCGCTAAATTTACAATATGATTTGTTTTGTATACTTTTCGATCCGACATGATAATAGACATATTCAGGATTTTATAAATTTCGCCTCCCACTCTTTTAGATTCATCCATTAACGAACTTGATCTTTAGTTTTACAGGAAACGTATAAATACCTTTGTGTGTGTGTATTTTATCGGACCACATTCATTTTCATCATCTTAGTAGGATTGATGGACAATAGAAAAAATATTTCGAAAATCACTTCATGAGTTCAACCTATATAGCTGATTACGCACAAGGGAACTCTGCTAAGAAGGCTCCTATTTTTTGAGGTTCTGAAGAGGACAATTCCCCATATAAAATAGCCTAACCCTTTCCAAAGGTATTAGAACTACTCTGCTGAAAGAAGTTTCCGAATTGTATTGTCTACGAAGTTAGCCGAATGTGCCCGATCCCCCACCACCTCTTGCTATATTAGCCAATAGTAAAGAAGAATTATAAACTGCTTCTTGGCTGGCTTATCTCTTAGGCGTCCGTCGTTTTTATTCCTCCTAGTAACTTTGGGAGTTTACACTTATATTTCTTCAGATAACTGTTATCAGAATCACTTAAAATACATCAGATATTTCTACTGTTCTGAGGTATGTTCTAATTATTTTGGTACATCTAAAACAATAAGAAGCTTTAGCTGTCTGTTTGTCTTCGTGTGAGCTGAAACTATTCAGTATTTATTAACAGATTTCCCTTATCGGAAATCAGCTATTGAGGTCGTACTCATGACGCGATTTTCGAAAATTTCCATCGATCCTACCAGGGAGATGACGACAATGAGTTCCGTTCAAAACTGATATATATATATCATCGAGATCGGTTACAAGATATTTGGATTTTATAGTTTTCCGCTTTCAGTAAACCCCCACTCCTATTCGTGTCATAATAATCAGCTTATATTATGAAACACTTCATTACAAGGTTAAATACCAAATATTGTTTTCACACAACAATATACGAACAACAAGCCTTCATTATACGAGATACATGCAAATACGTTCTGTTGCCCCCCCCCCCTTCTTTTGTTATTTGATTACTAAAATCTGAGTGATTGAGATACAAATTATTCTGATTCATTACAAATTACTGCACTAGCTATAGAAATAGTTTTCAATAAAATTAATACGTTATATTCAGATATATTTAATTAATTGTCTTCTTAGCGGTCTAGAATAATTCTAGAACTTCTGAATTGTTATAATTCAGACGCTTTCCGTTGTAGATATTATTAACTTGTAAATTGACTGAAAGTTTTCTTATTACCGTTTATATTTAGACGCTTATCATTCACGATGGTGTTACCAGTATGTAGATTTGTCTGCCGTCTCGCGCAATACGATGATCATTATTATATTATTAATACCTAGCAATAAAAATAAACTAGATTTCATCGAAACTCTATTTTTTCTCATCTTTATGAACCACCAAATCCCCGGGAAACATCATCATCAACAATTTACCATCGTTATCATTCATCATTCTGCCTGCAACACGTATTTGGTGTCATCATTTCCTAACGACTACCATCTTCATGTCGCCCCTGCGTTCTACACCATTAATATCCTTATGTAACTGACTCGTTTGATACCAACTGAGAGACGAATTTACTCTATAATGTTCTATGTTAAATTACCTTCATTATCACAATCAACCTTTCGAAAACTGAAATTATTGAAATGACTGTAAAAAACATGCGTTCCTCTGCTCCACCATATATTATGGATAAAAAAAACAATGAATAATCAGTCAGTCCTTAGGGTCAAACTAAGAACTTTCTTTCGGAACATATTAATGGAGTTCCGATCAAATAAGCAACGCTAAAATACTAGAAAATTTGTAAGTATAGAACTTCCTGTGGACAATACAATTTTTTATGAAATTATGAAGTATACTACGATTTTGACATGAGCTACTTTAAGTGGATTTTTCAGGTGACTGTTGTTTATAATGCTGACAACTGTACTCGTTGTAGTGCTGTTCTCGCTTCTAGCATGGGAGTTCCTGAAGAGGGATCTATGGAAGAAACTGGGGTTGAAGGAGGCACCAGGTGTGCCAATATTTGGCAACCTTCTACCTGTCATCCTCAGGCGGAAACCATTTTTCCAAGTACACATGGACGCGTACAATTATTTTCCAGATGTTCCGTACGTAGGATTTTATAACTTCACACAGCCGATTCTTATAATCAGAGATGCCTCACTCATTGAAACGATGCTCAAGGACCATGCCAAGTAATTGTATATTGATTACTTCATTTATTTTGTTTGTTTTTTATGTATCTATACTAAGCTTATATGAAAAGTATTATACCTTACATATTTCCTTCAATATCTTACATCTCTAGACAGTTAAATTTTAAAATATACGAGGTTATTAAATGTTACAACATTAAGGCTCGGTCTATTGGCTAAATTATATTTAAGATTACAGTTCCCGCTAGATAATTTCTTCGGGTAATTCCTCGTACCTTAGCTATAAAAGCCCGTCTCGCAGTAGCTGCAAAACTGAGCAGAATTCTAGTAGTTTACCCTTAACTAACAGGGCCCCCGCTACCATATGTGCAAAGTGTGCAATGCACACGGGCGCCATCCTTTAGAGGCGCCAAAACCAAGGGCCCAAATAAAAAATTAGATTCTATTCTGTTTATTTCATTTTGGTATTTTAGTCTACAAATAAGTATGACTTTTAAAGTTCAGTTCTTTGCTTGATTTCAAGCACCTACCTACCATAAGAAAAAAGATATTTCAAATAATAAGATAATGCCTTAAGGGGCGCCAAAATCCTTTTTTGCATACAGGCACCAGTAGCCCTTACGGCCTACATACTAACAAAACATAAACATACTTGTTACTCTTGCAAAGCCGAAATCAAAAGACGCGATATTGCAACAGCTAATGACTTCAATTCTAATTTTCTCACTTAGTAAAGATGAAATATTGGCATTATTAGAATATGTTAATTTACTGTTTAGATTGTAGGAGTAGGGGTTTATTAAAGTCTTTATGACAGGCAACGCTGGTAATATTTGAGTTACAGGGAAACGCATAGAGCACCAGTTATAATAATTAAAAATATATTTCACCAATTTACCTGATTGATTTTTTTTTGTAAAACTTTTTTTTTTTTTTCCCCACATAAATCGTATTATCTATGACCAAAGTGAGTTATTTATTGACTTCACTCTATGTCAAAAGTCTAGTATGAGTGAAACACATTGACGAATGTTGAATATGAAATATCTTATATGATTATAAAGCTGTCTTAGGGCTCTCTCAGAGACTGAAGAGTTCTGTTCTTCATTCGGAATTGGCATGACTGGCTTCAATTGTTTGTTTTGTCCGTAACAATTGTTATTTTTGTTAGGTCTTTCATAAAAAATAGCAAATATGACTTATTTTACAGTGTTTGGTATCGATTAAATGTCGCAAGTAAATTGACTTCCTCTAATTATATGTGGTAGTTGTTTTGCCAAATTTTCTCTGCTTCAGCCGAATCTTCTTTTTTTGTAAAAGGTTTTTTTTTCTGTAACCTTCAATTAATTAACCTTTATTATATTCTACTACCTTCGCAGTTTACCCTTCTTAATAGCAATGAATGAATGAATATTTCTATTGTTTTTAAAATTTTATAGCAAGGGTTCAGCCATATTTTTATGATTCCACTTTTCTCCTTTATTTTTTTTTAAACATAAACAGAGAATTTTAATTAAAAAATACTGCATACAATACTTACTTCAAAGAGAAAATAAAACATTTACTTTATTTTTATAATTATATTATTTGCATTCTTTTCTCTCTGACGTAAAGATTTCTGAGCTGGAAAGCATATATCCAGCTTATCTTATTCGTGTCCATAAGGTCAAACAGATTATCCATAGAGTGCTGTGGAATGTTGAGACTTTTCAGGAGATGGTTTCTTCTCTCATCTAAAACGGCATTTAAGGATGAACTGAGAACTGTCTTGGCTATCTTCACAAAGGGGACATGGAATTTCTGGAATGAATGTGTAGCCAAGTATCACTCATTTATTTTTAGTACCTAATAAGCGGACTTGAGCAATAACTTTGGTCATATGAAACTAATAGCAATAATATTAGGTTCGTCTTTCAAATATATTACATGATGCTTCTTATCCTCTATCTAGTTTCTGTTTAATAGGTCCCAATATCCCTTCGTTATCTTTCCAGACCATAAGGGTTTCCCTTTATTATTGCTATACATATCTATTAGTTTAGCAAGTTTACAGATTTGACTTCCTGTAGATGTTTGACATTCTTATGTACCAGCCAAGGTGTCCAACATCACATCAGTCTCCTATTACTATACTCATTACAATTTAATCTTTTTTTTTCTTCTAGAAATTTTGAAGACCATGGATTATTTGCTGATCCCTCGGATCCATTGTCAATGAACCTTTTTTACTTGTCTGGAAACGAATGGAAATGGGTTCGCTCTAAGCTCCGATCAACATTCTCCACGTCCAGGTATAGTTATGTAGATAAAACTCCAAACATTTCTCTTTAAATTCGGTGGCTCAGATTAGCCATGTGAATTAAAATTTGGCCTTTAATCTTATATGGGAAACCTAGAGTGGCGGGTTCGATTCCCGCCTGGGCAATAGAAATTTATTTAGTGGCGAAATAGTTAAATAAAATTCATAGTCCCACCCTGGCTAGAAAAGGGTGGTAACCTGTAGATAACCCGTCCCAATTAGTCATAGTAGCAAAATGTGGATGTTATTAACTAATAATGAAAATTCGGTGGATAGAAGTATTTTTGCTTTTCAGCTCTTCCTAAGGATAATGGAATCGAAATTGTAACATTGTTTTCATTGTTCCTAGAGTTATTAGCTCATTAGCTTCAGCTGGGAAAGTGGACACTAAACCCAGCAAATGAAACATTCAATTTAGTAATGTTGCAACCGATGAAAACATTTTCTCGAAAGTAGACGTTATTATGATTTACCTAAATTGCAATCTGTTATGAATAAAGTGTTTATACTTCACTTAGGCCGAACACCGCAGAAGAAAGAATTTTGAACTCAGCCCAGTTGTCATAAATGAATCCTTCAAAGCCCTATGGCTTTTTGTCACTCACAAAGAAAGATTTAGTGATATGGTTATTCTTATTATATCTAAATTTCGGGAACTAAAATATTTTAATTACTATATCTAACTCCTAATTAAGTATCATTAATTCATTGAAATGTCCTGGGCGGGCGAGGGTATAAACCAAATATCTGGACTATGAGTTTACAAGTACCTTGGCCTCGCCTCAGAATAGTTATACCGAATGCTTTAATACTCTTTTCAGGAATAACTCAATTTTAATGAAATATGACTTGTTATTATTATTCTCCCCCTTTAATCACATGTTAACAATTTATTTATGTTTTAGTCTGAAAGGTATTCATCCAGGAATACAAGAGTGCACAGATGAGTTTATTGCTGGGATTGGAGATACGATAAATTTACGACCAGCTATGAACGAGTTCGCCTGTAATGTGATAGCAAAGACTGTTTTCTCTTTGGATGACGCAACAGGGTTCGTCGAAGCATCTGAAAAGGTGTATGACCTCAGTGGAATGGGCGGTGAGTCGTATAGATTTATTATTCATCAAATTGCTCCTCTTAATGAATTGGAGTTCTGTTACCAGATATTCACTAATGGAAATCAGACATTGAGGTACTTAGAAATGTCTTTAAATCTTCATCTATCCAACAAAAATCCGTCACGCAGGGGCTGCGTAAACTAAGCAGATTTTCCACGTGCTGGTATAACACACTGCTGACAGACGGGGGATTTTCGAAAATTCGAAATTTCTCCGTTACCATACCTTGGATCAAAAAATAATATAGAACCAATCTTATTGCAAATTAAAGTTACTATAAATATTGTTCTATACATTTATTCTCTATTTTAAATTTAACCGAGATATTTGCATTTTTATTAATTATTTATTAACGTCCACTTTTTGCAACTTAGGCTAATTGGGACGGGTTATCTACATGTTACCACCCTTCTCTAGCCAGGGTGGGAGATTAGGATGTTATTTAATGAATTCCGTCACTAAATAATTTCCTTTGCCCAGGCGAGAATCGAACTCGCCACTCTAGGTTTACCATGTGAGATAAAGGTCAACGCTTTAACTCACATGGCTAACCTGAGCCCCCATTTTTATTAAATGTGGACGGTAACGCACGAGTGAGTTTCCCGCCAAAAGCTAGATCGACCGTTTCCGTAACTGTTCGGCTTTCGTATGGAGATCTCTCTATTGTATAACTTCACGTGGGAAATCTGCTTAGTTTACGCAGCCCCTGGGTGACGGACATTTTAATAATAAAGTTACTAAACTCATTAATATTTCTTTAGTGCCTTTTGGCAGGGGTCACCTGTATAAAACGTCCAAACTGAAGACACGGATGAAATATATTAGAAATGTTTTTGGGTCAACACATAGTATAATGAACGAATGATTTCTGGTTTGGGCATAAGACATTACACCCCAAAACGCAGCGGCCTATAGAAAAGGATATGTTATTCAAGAATCAGGCCAGAGTACGCCTTCATTAGACTTTGTAAACCATCACAATCTCTGATTATAATTTTAAATCTAGCCCACCACTCACTTCTAAGTCTGTAATTTTGACCTTATTGCTCTAAACTCCTTTACTTTTGACTAGGAATTTATATTTAAAACTTGTTTTAGTGAATTTCCCATGAAGGATCCGCTATTCAGTGGGTACTCCTGACTCGATTTTCATCTCTTTTTTGTCTCAACATATTTTCATATCTTCCTATCCTACGTTGAACATAACCAAAATCAGGAAAGTTAAAATCACTCTCTCCAGCGGACATGGATTCCGCTTATGGATTATCTATATATATATATATATATATATATATATATATATATATATATATATATATATATATATATAAAAAACACAAATATTAGGAATAAACAATTGCCAAAATACACAACACGCACTCACAAATTCATCTTCAACGAGCTTTGATTCTGGCCAACCATAAGATATAATTATGATGTCATATTAGAAATAGCTAAACAGTTCTTTTATCCATTACAACTTCACTAAATTTTCAATTCAAATGGCTTAGGAAGCGTTGTGTCTAAGTTAAAAGTCATAAAAGAATATAATTTCATTGATTTTCATATTCCGTTGATATTAAAAAAAATCAAAAAAAGTCCGTCACGCAGGGGATGCGTGAACTAAGCAGATTTCCCACGTGAAGTTATACAATAGAGAAATCTCCATGCGAGAGCCGAACAGTTACGGCAAATAACCGAACTAGCTTTTGGAGGGAAATTCAGTCATCCGTTATCGGCCCACAATTAACAAAAATGCAAATATCTCGGTTAGTATTCAAGATAGAGAATAAATGTATAAAACAATATTTATAGTAAATTTAATTTACAATAAGATTGGTTCTGTATAATATTTTGATCCGACGTATGGTAACGGAGATATTTCAAATTTTCGAAAATCCCCCCTCTAAACCCCCCCCCCTCCCACTGGTCCAATTTCAGCCATTAACGAACTTGATCTGCCTTTTTGCATAAAACGTTTAAATATCGAGTTTAGTAACGATCAAACAAATATTGCGCCTGCTAGAGCGCTAACAGACAAATATATATATATATATATATATATATATATATATATATATATATATATATATATATATATATATACTAGCTAAGGTACCCGGCTTCGCTCGGGAAATCATTTGAGGCTGAATGATAATAGTATTTTTTTTTTTTTTTTTGAGCAAGCTTCAATGTTTACTACACTTCCCGTCTGGGCGCACTGTTTTCCCGTGAGGGTCAGGCAGGCGACGTATAGATGAGAAATATTAATTTTGAAGAATAAATAAAAATGTGTTCCTAATCTATCCCTCTCCAATTTTCCAACTCACCTTTTTGAATACTTCAAACCATAATCGTGGATAGCATTTATTACAATTAAATATCCTCTATAATGAAACTTATTTCCTGTCAAAAACCAATCCGAGCACATATAGTTTAAACATAGTTTTGTACATTAGATTATATTCGTAATAGTAGAGCTCAGTGGAAATCATTTCCAGTAATGAAAGCATTTAACAGGAAATTAATTAACTCAATTAACTGTTTAGGCTCCGACCTCCTTCCGCTCCAGTATCTCCATAGTTTTCCTTAAAATATTGATTCAATGTATTATTTTATTATTCATTTGAGCTGAATGATGAAAGTATAGTTTTGGCAAGGCTTTACTTTGCACAATATTTTGACATTTACCCGTTCCAGTGTTTAGGGTTAATACCCGTTGTTGGCATTTGTTAATAATAAAATTATTTTTTTATGTAAGACTTCACTGTCCTGCATATTGTCATATTTCCCGTCTCCTGTGCATTATGCATAGATTTGAATTATTAAGGAGAAAATATTGACATACTGTTGGTTATTTTGTGATCAATATTTCCAATCAAATATAGCAGGCATTGGTCCTGGGAACAGAGAGAGCACTCTGGCGGAAATTGTTGTAGTCTACCACACCATGTTGTCTTGTATTGTAGCTGCCTTTTCAAATAGAAGTTTTTATCCAAAGTTATCTGTTTAATCATTTTCCCAAACCCTTCAGGTTATGGGCCCAGTGATTGCTTAAATCGTTTTCTATCGAGAAAAAGTATAGATTCGATCGAAAAACTTCATGAAAAGTGTAAATCTCGTGTGTTGTCCCCATGTGCAGTGAGGTTAGGTTGTGAACAGTTGATTTTTTCGCTGAATTTTGTTCATCATGGCATCAAACCACCCTCCACCGGTTGAGAAACTTCTCGGCAGACAAAATTACGCTTCGTGGAAATTTGCAGCTAAGGCATATTTGAATCTTGACGATTTGTGGCATGTGGTCGATGGATCAATCGTTGTTCCCAAGTTAGAAGGCACTGCTACGACGCAGAAAGAAGAGAACATTTTAGCAAAAGATCGGAAAGCTTTTTCAAAAATAGTACTTATTATCGATCCAATTGTGTTCCCACACATAGAAAGTGCATCTACAGCCAAGGAGGCTTGGGACAACTTGAAGACTGCATTCGAGGACAATGGTCTTACCAGGAAGGTAGGTCTTTTGAGATCATTGATAACGACCAGACTAGAAAACTGTTCTTCAGTTGAAGAATATGTCAATAAAATTATGTCAACATCACAGAGGCTCACTGATATTGGCTTCAAAGTGGATGATGAGTGGCTCGGGACAATTTTATTGGCGGGCTTGTCTGATGAATACAAGCCATTGATCGTGGGTTTAGAGAGCTCGGGACTGAAAATCACAAGAGACTCGATTAAAGTAAAAATTCTCCAGGATGTGAAGACTCCCGCACATTCACATACACCCAGTAGTGAGACAGCATTGTTCTCCCAGGGGAAGGGTTCCAAAGGCAAAGGAAAACATAAAATTGAGTGTTATGCATGTCACAAAAGGGGACATTATGCTTCACAGTGCCGTACCAAGAAGATGGAGACCCAAGATCGTAAGAAACAAGATTCTACTGAAAATTCAAATCAAGGAAAACCCAAAGGTAAAGCATTATTTGCTTACATGTCTAGACCTAATGACACTAGCAACAGTGTAGATTTTTTTCTTGACTCGGGTTGCAGTTCTCACCTAGTCAATGACATAGATATACTAGACAATGTATCTGGTGATTCAGATTTAAAAATTTCGACAATAAATAATGTAAATTTATCTGCTCAGGCTGTTGGTACAACCAACATTTCACTGATAGTTAATGGACAGGCTGATAGCGTTGTAGCGCATGATGTACATTACGTGCCAGGTATAGGTGCTAACCTATTATCAGTCAGCAAAATTACTGATAAGGGACATTCGGTCATATTCACCAAAGAAATGGGAAAGGTCATTGACCCTAATGGTGAAGTATTAGCCACAGCTAAAAGGAAGAATGGGATCTACAAGCTTGATACCATGAAGGACAGAATATTACCTACCTATTTCGCTGAAGATGCAGGTTCCCTAATGCATCGACGTTTAGGACATCTTTCCAGGAAGAGGATGAACCTACTTCAAGACATGTGTACAGGTATTGATAAAATAACACCTAATGATGATCCATGTGAAGTCTGCTTTTTAGGGAAGCATGCTCGACTACCCTTCAGAGCCAGTAAGAGCCGAGCAAAGGAGATCTTGGAAGTTCTACATATGGATTTATGTGGACCCATGGAAAATTTATCCATAGGTGGAAGTAAATATTTTTTCACCTTAATTGACGACTTCTCTCGTTACACATTCGTGTATTTTCTTTCAGAAAAGAACAAAGTGAGTGATATTTTTGCTGAATTTCGGGCTCTGGTTGAAACTCAGACAGGGAAGAAAATCAAGTGTGTGAGGTCTGACAATGGGACTGAGTTTGTCAACTCAAAGTTCAAAGCTGGACTTATTTCTGCAGGAATCAGGCATCAACTGACCGTTAGGTACTCGCCACAGAGTAACGGAGTGGCTGAACGAGCCAACAGATCCATTGTGGAGAAGGCTCGCACTATGTTACAGGATGCTGGTTTGCCCAAAAGCTATTGGGCAGAAGCTGTTTCTACAGCCGTTTACCTCAACAATCGCGCACCGACAAAGGCTGTTGTCGGGAGGACTCCATATGAAGCGTGGTATGGTAAGAGGCCTGATATGTCTCACTTGAGGATTTTTGGATGTCCGGCTATGGCACAGGTTCCCAAGGAAATCCGAAGAAAATGGGATCCTAAATCGGCAAAATACATTTTTGTCGGATACTCAGAGGAAATCAAAGGGTATCGATTAATTGATCCTGAAACGAAGAAGGTTACTATGAGTCGAGATGTTGTTTTTCTTGAAACTTCAAACCAAGAAAGACATAAGCCTCGACAGCTGCCTACTACATCAGTATTTTTAGATGTGGATGAGCCGCCTGCTCTCCAGGATACAACCAATTCACAAGAGGACGTTTCTGATGAGAATACGGAATCAGGATACGACCATCAGACTGATTCTGATGATTCAGTGCCAGGATCTGTCTCTAGCGAGCCAGATATCCAGGAGGAGAACTCACCACAGGTTCGACGATCCAGACGTGTGCCGAAACCAAAAGATATGAGTGATTTCGTTACATATCTAGCTGCACTGAACCCCATTGAAGAACCATTGACCGCAGATGAGGCGCTCAAAGGTCCGTACTCCAAGCAATGGAGATTGGCGATGGAAGACGAACTGAATTCGTTTAAGAAAAATGACAAAAAGAAGAAAAAGAAATCTACAAAGAAGAAAAATGGTAAGAAGAAGAAATCCACAAAGAAGAAAAAATGATAAAAGGAAGAAGAAATCTCCGAAGAAGAAAAATGACAAAAAGAAAAGGAAATCCACAAAGAAGAAAAATGATAAAAAGGAGAAGAAATCTACAAAGAAGAAAAATAACAAGAAAAGGAAACCTATAAAGTAAATTGTATTGTTTTACAAAGTAAATTGTATTGTTTTACAAAGTAAATTGTATTGTTTTTGGAAATATCGCTCAAGGGGAAGTGTTGGTTATTTAGTGATCAATATTTCCAATCAAATATAGCAGGCATTGGTCCTGGGAACAGAGAGTGCACTCTGGAGGAAATTGTTGTAGTCTACCACACCATGTTTGTCTTGTATTGTAGCTGCCTTTTCAAATAGAAGTTTTTATCCAAAGTTATCTGTTTAATCATTTTCCCAAACCCTTCACATACATTTGAATTAATTTTTTCAGGAGATGTACCTGGTAGTTCATATTGAAATGAAGTGTTGAGCAAATTTCTCTAAATAACAAAATAAACAACTTTTAACCCCAATAGGAAATCATTATTATTAATTTCAGGCCTTCCTTATAACCCCCAATCCTGCCCGTCCCTAGACGGATTTATTATGCTAGTATGACTTATTATAAGGAAGGCATTAGTTTTAATATACATACTGAGTGTTTTATTTAGTTCGGTTGAGTCTTTTGTGCCAAATAAAATTGTTGTCTCCCGCTATAATTTTCAGCATATAACGCCTTTATACTTCGGTATACGATGATAGTGTATATAAAAAAGTTTCTCTAAATAACAAAATAAACAACTTTTGTTATGTGCATATTTACCGAAAATGCAATAGGAAACGAAATATCACTATTACTAATTTCAGGCCTTCCTTATAACCCCCACTCCTGCCAGTCCCAAGAAATGTTAGTATAGCTTATTATAATGAAGGCGTTAGTACTAATTCAGATACCGAGTTTGGTTTAATTCGGTTGAGTCTTTGGTGCCAAATAAAATTGTGGACTCCCGCTATAGTTTTTAGCGTATAACTCATTTATACTTCCGTATAAGGCAAAAGTGCATATAACAAAAGTTTCTCTAAATAGTAAAATAAACAACTTTGGTTAAGTGCATATTTGCCGTAAATGCAATAGGAAACGAAATATCACTATTATCAATTTCAGGCCTCCCTTATAACCCCCACTCCTGCACGTCCCTAGAAATGTTAGTATGGCTTATTATAAGGAAGGCGTTAGTGCTAATTCACATACCGAGTTTGGTTTAGTTCGGTTGAGTCTTTTGTCCCAAATAAAATTGTGGACTCCCGCTATAGCTTTTAGCATATAACTCATTTATACTTCCGTATACGGCAAAAGTGCATATAACAAAAGTTACTCTAAATTACAAAATAAACAACTTTTGTTATGTGCATATTTGCCGAAAAACCAATAGGAAACGAAATATCGCTATTTTTAATTTCAGGTCTCCCTTATAACCCCCACTCCTGTTCGTCTTAGAGAATATTAATATAGCCTAAAGTCTAAGTTGGGCTAGTAGTAATATACATACCAAGTTTCATAAAATTCGGTTCAGCCGTTTATGCGTGAAAAGGTAACAAACAAACAAACAAACAAACATACACGAAAGAAACAAAATGCAGTTATGGTGTCTATGACATGTGAAACGAAAAGTTATCGTGAAATTTCGCGAAAAAAATCAATGTACAGACAGAGGTTACAATTTTATATATAAACTAGCTCAGATACCCGGCTTCGCCCGGGAATTCATTTGAGGCTGAATGGTTAATACCCGTCGTTTCTGTGGATTTGTTAATAATAAAATTAATTTTTTATATAAGACTTCACTGTCCTCCATATTGTCATATTTCCCGTTTCCTGTGCATTGTGCATAGATTTGAATTATTAAGGACAAAATATTAACATACATTAAAATTAATTTTTCCAGGTGAGGTACCTGGTAGTTCATATTGAAATGAAGTGTTGAGGAAATTTCTCTAAAAAACAAAATAAACAACTTTTTTTATGCGCATATTTGGTGAAACCCCAATAGGAAATCACTATTATTAATTTCAGGCCTCCCTTATAACCCCCACTCCTGCCCGTCCCTAGAAATGTTAATATGGCTTATTATAAGGAAGGCGTTAGTACTAATTCACATACCGAGTTTGGTTTAGTTCGGTTGAGTCTTTTGTGCCAAATAAAATTGTTGACTCCCGCTATAGTTTTTAGCGTATAACACCTTTATACTTCGGTATACGACGATAGTGTATATAACAAAAGTTACTCCAAATAACAAAATAAACAACTTTTGTTATGTGCATAATTGCCTAAAATTCTATAGGCAACGAAATATTGCTATTTTTAATTTCAGGCCTCCCCTACAACCCCCACTCCTGCTCGTCTCTAGAAATAATGGTACAGCTTATTATCATGAAGGTGTTAGTGTTAATTCACATACGGAATTTTATTTAATTCGGTTGGGTCGTTTGTACCAAATAAAATTGTTCACTTCCGCTATAGGTTTTAGCGTATATCTCGTTTATAATTCGGTACACGAAAAAAAAATATATAACAAAAGTTACTCTAAATAACAAAATAAACAACTTTTGTTATTTGCATAATTGCCGAAAAATCAATAGGAAACGAAATATCGCTAATTTTAATTTCAGGCTTCCCCTATAACCCCCACTCCTATTCGTCTCAGAGGATATTAATATAGCCTAAAGTCTAAGTTGGGTTAGTAGTAATACACATACCAAGTTTCATTAAATTCGGTTCAGCCGTTTATGCGTGAAAAGGTAACAAACAAACAAACAAACAAATAAACAAACAAACAAATAAACAAACAAACAAACAAACAGACACCAAAGAAACAAAATGCAGTTATGGTGTCTATGACATGTGAAACGAAAAGTTATCGTGAAATTTCGCGAAAAAAATCAATGTACAGACAGAGGTTACAATTTTATATATATATAGATAGATATATATCTATATATATATAAAATTGTAACCTCTGTCTGTACATTGATTTTTTTCGCGAAATTTCACGATAACTTTTCGTTTCACATGTCATAGACACCATAACTGCATTTTGTTTCTTTGGTGTCTGTTTGTTTGTTTGTTTGTTTATTTGTTTGTTTGTTTGTTTGTTACCTTTTCACGCATAAACGGCTGAACCGAATTTTATGAAACTTGGTATGTATATTACTACTAACCCAACTTAGACTTTAGGCTATATTAATATCCTCTGGGACGAACAGGAGTGGGGGTTATAAGGGAAGCCAGAAATTAAAAATAGCGATATTTCGTTTCCTATTGGTTTTTCGGCAAATATGAACATAACTAAAGTTGTTTACTTTGTTATGTAGAATAACTTTTGTTATATACACTTTTTTCGTATACCGAATTATAAACGAGATATACGCTGAAACCTATAGCGGAAGTGAACAATTTTATTTGGGACAAAAGACCCAACCCAAATAAATAAAACTCGGTATATGTATTAGCACTAATGCTTTCATTATAACAAGCCTTACCAACATTTCTAGGGACGGGCAGGAGTGGGGGTTATGAGGGAAGTCAGAAATTAAAAATAGTGATATTTCGTTTCCTATTAGGTTTTCGGCAAATATGAACAGAACAAAAGTTGGTTATTTTTTAATTTAGAGTAACATTTGTTATACATACTTTTTTCTAATAACGAATTATAAACGAGATATACGCAAAAACCTATAGCAGAAGTGAACAATTTTATTTGAGACACAAGACCCAACCGAAATAAATAAAACTCGGTATGTGTATTAGTACTAACGCTTTCATTATAACAAGCTATACCAACATTTCTAGGGACGGGCAGGAGTGGGGGTTGTAGGGGAGGCCTGAATTTAAACATAGCGGTATTTCGTTTTCTATTCGTTTTTCGGCAAATATGAACATAACAAAAGTTGTTTATTTTGTTATTTAGAGTAACTTTTGTTATATACAATTTTTTCTTATACCGAATTATAAACGAGATATACACTATAAACTAAAGCGGGAGTCAACTATTTCATTAGGCACTAACGATTAAAACGAACTTAAAAACTCGGTATGTCAATTAGCATTAATTCTTCCATGATTATAAGCTATATTAAAATTTTTAGGTTAGAACGGGAGTGGGGGTTATAAGGGAGGCCTGAAATAAAAATTCGTCATATTTCATTGTCTATTTGTTTTTTGACAAACAAGCAAATAACAAAAGTCGTTTACTTTGTTATTTAGATTAACTTTTGTTTTATACATTTCTCCAGGAACAATGTGTAGAGCAAGTAATTTGCGTAGAAATATTGATATGCTCAACAATTCATTCTAATTTGAACTATGAGGTACCTCACCTGGAAAAATTAATTCAAATCTATGTTAATATTTTGTCCTTAGTAACTGAAATCTATGCATTATGCACAGGAGACGGGAAATATGGCAATATAATAAAATATGAAATATGACAATTTGGAGGACAGTCAATACTTTCATAAAAAATTAATTTTATTATTAACAAATCCCAACAACAGATATTAACCCTAAAAACTGGGACGGGTAAATGTCAAAATATTGTGAAAAGTAAAGTTTTGCCAAAAAAATACCATAACCATTCAGCCTCAAATAAATTCCCGGGCGAAGCCGGGTATCTGAGCTAGTATATCTATATATATATAAAATTGTAACCTCTGTCTGTACATTGATTTTTTTCGCGAAATTTCACGATAACTTTTCGTTTCACATGTCATAGACACCATAACTGCATTTTGTTTCTTTGGTGTGTGTTTGTTTATTTGTTAGTTTGTTTGTTTGTTAGTTTGTTTGTTACATTTTCACGCCTAAATGGCTGAACCCAATTTTATGAAACTTGGTATGTATATTACTACTAACCCAACTTAGACTTTAGGCTATATTAATATCCTCTGGGACGAACAGGAGTGGGGGTTATGAGGGAAGCCAGAAATTAAAAATAGCGATATTTCGTTTCCTATTAGGTTTTCGGCAGATATGAACAGAACAAAAGTTGTTTATTTTGTAATTTAGAGTAACATTTGTTATATATACTTTTTTCTTATAACGAATTATAAACGAGATATACGCTAAAACCTATAGCAGAAGTGAACAATTTTATTTGGGACAAAAGACCCAACCGAAATAAATAAAACTCGGTATGTGTATTAGTACTAACGCTTTCATTATAACAAGCTATACCAACATTTCTAGGGACGGGCAGGAGTGGGGGTTATAAGGGAGGCCTGAAATTAAAAATAGCGATATTTCGTTTCCTATTGCTTTTTCAGCAAATATGCACATAACAAAAGTTGTTTATTTTGTTATTTAGAGTAACTTTTGTTATATACACTTTTTTCTTATACCGAATTATAAACGAGATATACACTATAAACTAAAGCGGGAGTCAACTATTTCATTAGGCACTAACGATTAAACCGAACTTAAAAACTCGGTATGTCAATTAGCATTAATTCTTCCATGATTATAAGCTATATTAAAATTTTTAGGTTAGAACGGGAGTGGGGGTTATAAGGGAGGCCTGAAATAAAAATTCGTGATATTTCATTGTCTATTTGTTTTTTGACAAACAAGCAAATAACAAAAGTTGTTTACTTTGTTATTTAGATTAACTTTTGTTTTATACATTTCTCCAGGAACAATGTGTGGAGCAAATAATTTGCGTAGAAATATTGATATGCTCAACAATTCATTCTAATTTGAACTATGAGGTACCTCACCTGGAAAAATTAATACAAATCTATGTTAATATTTTGTCCTTAGTAACTGAAATCTATGCATTATGCACAGGAGACGGGAAATATGGCAATATAACAAAATATGAAATATGACAATTTGGAGGACAGTCAAGACTTACATAAAAAAATAATTTCATTATTAACAAATGCCAACAACGGATATTAACCCTAAACACTGGGACGGGTAAATGTCAAAATATTGTGCAAAGTAAAGTTTTGCCAAAAAAAATACCATAACCATTCAGCCTCAAATAAATTCCCGGGCGAAGCCGGGTATCTGAGCTAGTATATATATATATATATGTATATATATATATATATATATATATATATATATATATATATATATATATATATATAGTGTATGTATACAATGTTGAAATGTGTAGGAGTGGGGGTTTACTAGAAAATGCAAATATCTTTGTTAATATTCAAGACATTGAAAAAACTTACCTATATTATACATTTTTCGATCCGACGCATAGCAATGGAGGTATTTTGGATTTTCGAAATTGTTCCCCTCTAATCCCCCCTCCTCACATTGGTCCGATATTAGCCGTTAACGAACTTGACCTTTGTTTTTACATAAAACTATTAAACATCGAGTTTGGTAACAATCAGACAAAAATTGTGACCGGGAGAGCGTTAACACACACCCACACACACACACACACACACATATATATATATATATATATATATATATATATAAAATTTTGAATGGACCTCATTTTCGTTATCTCTTGGGTAGGATCGTAGGACATTTGAAGAAATATTACGAAATACCCATGAATTCCATTCATAATACAACCTCAGTAGCTGATTTCCCTTAAGGGAAATCTGCTAATATCTTTTGCATTATCGTTTCAAGAGATGGAGTCTTGGGTTTAATGATTCCATTAAAATAATCTGGATTTCTAAACTTTCCTACTCTATAATATAAGTATATTAAGTTACATTTTGTGAATTGTGTTTCTTTTGCAGGACTTAAAGTGTTTCTAAGGACATTTTTACCTCGTACTGCATTGGCTTTGGGAATTAAAATGGTCCCAAAGGATCTTGAAGATTTCTACAGAAAGGCAATATCAAATTCAGAACGAAGGCCTGGCAGTTTTTTCGATACACTCTACAGGCTCAAAGAAAATGAACCTGGTAAGCAAATAATCAATGTGCTCTCATGAAGACCAATGTATGAAAAAATACTGTAAAATAATTAATGTATATAAAATTTATTATTTGTTTATGTAACAAGAAATATTAACTTTTAAATGGGACTAAGTTTTTTATTAAATATTATTTTGGGATAAAGTTTATTTGAAATGTGGTAAAAAGTGTATTTTCAGATCAAGGGCGGGCCCTTGCCACTTTTTAGCAGGTTTATTTTGAGGGAAAACAGATTTGGAGATTATACTTATGACACGATTTACAAAAATGTTTTTCAAATGTCTACCGATCCTACCTAGAAGATGATTATATATATGTGTATATATATATATATATATATATATATTTATATAAATGGGTGTCTCTTTTTATCTACCATTACAAGTAATATATACATAAAAGTCCGTCACGCAGGGACTGCGTTAACTAAGCAGATTTCCACGTAGCGCCACGTATTTGCATTTATTTCAAAACTTAAAAGTTCAATGAGAACAATATTTTGTATTTAAGCTTCAAATAAAGTGCTACATAACATAATAGAACATTGTTAATATGAGATGAGTAGGAGTGGGGGTTTACTGAAAACAAAAAACGCAATTTAATGCAAATATCTCAGTTAATAATCAAGATAGTGATGAAATGTACATAACAACATTTATAGCACATTACATTTGCAATAAGATTGGTTCTATACAATTTTTCAATCCGACGCATATTAACGGAGATATTAAGAATTTTAGAAATTCTCTCCCTCTAAACCCCCCCCTCCCCCTGGTCCGATTTCAGCCGTTAACGAACTTGATCTTTCTTTTAACATAAAACGATTATAAATCAAGTTTTGTAACGATAAGACAAAAATTGCGACCACTAGAACAAATATAACGGGTGAGTCACGGGAACCAAGTGATTTTGAAATAATAATAAAATCTCTGTTTCATATCTAAGTTAAATTTTATTAATATAATATCGTACATAAGAACATAGCATTTTAGTTTTAATAAATTTCTTCATGAACGGAAAATTACCTCTGGCATGTGTTGGCCGTTTTCATTGATGCATTGTTGAAGCCGGTAAATAAAATTAGCCTGAACTGGCCCCTATTTCTTTGAAGTAAATGGTGCTACAGTTACAGTAACTTCTCAGCGTTACATTAATATGGTGAACACCTTTTTCATTCCGCAGTTACGAAGAAGAGGTATAGATCATCAACATTTATGGTTTCAACAAGATGGGGCTACAGCACACACCGCCAGAGCGTCCATGGCGGTTCTCCGCAGTCTGTTTCCTAACCATCTCATTTCAAGACATGACGACGTTTTATGGCCTCCACGCTCACCTGACCTGTCCACATGCGATTTTTTTCTGTGGGGATTTCTTAAGTCACGTGTCTACGAAAGCAAGCCTCGTACTTTAGAAGAATTAAAGGAAGCGATCCGTCAAAAAATCACTCAAATCAATGCAGACCTGCTGGAAAGAGTTCAGGCTAATTTTATTTACCGACTTCAACAATGCATCAATGAAAACGGCCAACATATGCCAGAGGTAATTTTCCGTTCATGAAAAAATTTATTAAAACTAAAATGCTATGTTCTTAGGTACGATATTATATTAATAAAATTTAACTTAGATAAGAAACAGAGATTTTATTATTATTTCAAAATCACTTGGTTCCCGTGACTCATCTTGTATATATATATACAGTTTTGAACGGACCTCATTTTCGTCATCTCCTGAGTGGGATTGATGGACATTTGAAGAAAAATTTCGAAATTCGCGTCATGAGTACAACCTCAATAGCTGATTTCCCTTAAGGGAAATCTGCTAAAAAAAATATATACAGTGCGTGAGACTCATATACAGTGTGTGAGACTCATATACAGTGTTTACTATCACACTTCGAAACTTTACTTCTAGTCCGATTTTGATCATTAACGGAGTTAACCTTTACTTGAAACATATAAATATCGTGATTAACTATTGAATAAAAAAATTGAGCCACACAGGGGATGGGTAAACTAAGCAGATTTCCCACGAAGTGGAAGTGACTACTGATATCACTTTAAATTCCTTCTTCTGAAATAAGAACCTTTGTAAAGATGACTTGAAACTTAAGTTTGACATAAGCAGCATAGTTATAGCAACATTATATTGCATCTGAACCATAATTGCAGCATATTACTCTCCTAATATATTTTTTTTTTACGATCCGATGCATAATAACGGAGAAGAACATGGTTTTTTTTCTCCTGATTCTCGAAACCCCCACCCCCTGGTCAAATTTTGGTTTTAATGAATAGAACAGTCAATTTTATATGATGTTAAATCCATGATTTAACATGGAGATTGAGAATATTCATTGATGAGGCTCTGTCGAGTCATGTCATATACCCAAGATAGTGAAGATATATTTTTAATTAATAAATATTTTGGCTGAACATATTCCAACAATATTAGACTAGACAATTTTGTTAATGAATGTTCGCCTCGCAATTAGTCTCACTAAAGTTTTGACTTCAGCCAGCAATCAATAGTTAATTTATTTTCCAACGTTTTACCAAATATGTCGTTATTAAATAAGTTAGTGAGCTATTTCGAAATCGTTATGTATGACTAGCAGAAGAGTAAAATTAGAAGGCTCTTTGATGTCAAAGGAACGAAAAACATTGGGAAGTATGATCGATCACCGTTAAAAACATCTTTTCTGCTACAAGAGCTACGATAGTATGCCTTTTTAGTAAATTTCATGTTATCAAAAAGATAACATCATGTTATAATTCCTGCTCATTGAATTAACCTTAAATACAGAATAAGAATATATTGATTTCCACTTCAAACAAAGTATTCTACTTTTTGCCGAGTGTTGACAAAATGAAATTTATACATTATCAGTGTACTTGATGAACAAAAAGAGTAAATATGTAACTTATTTACAATTATGCGGTTAATTCCTTGAAATATCTGGGCCTCTGCCTCTGTTTTTTTTTTGTTTTTGTGCTTTCTTTATATCAACTTTTACGAGATACACGTGTTTATTTCATTTCATCTCCTTTGGTTCCAGATTTCACTGACGATTTAATGCTTGCTCAGTTTTTTCTTTTCATTCTTGCTGGCTTCGAGACTACAGCTTCAGCACTAACCTACACTCTATACCTTCTCGCGAAGCATCCTGAAGCTCAAACGAAAGCAAGACGTGAAGTACAGACTGTCTTGGAGAAGGAAGGAGTATCTTTTGACTCGCTCAAGGATATGGTTTACTTAGATTATGTTATTAATGGTAAATATAGGTGCTTTTAATAGTGTACAATAAAATTGTTACTGAATTCCAACAGGAATTGGCCGCATCACAACGATGCTCATTAGAAACTCAGTAAGAAGCAATACAAAAACCAAGATATTTATTAATGTACACTTTATGCTAATAGGACTAAATAGGACTTTCAAAGGGTAGGACAAATACTTTTTTTTAGTCAGTTCTTCACCAAATTAATCCTTAATACTCATGCACGAATCGAGCTCACGATCTGGGTTTCCCATGAGCACTAAGACCAACCAACGCCTCATCGCATATGGCCACCTAGAACCTACAATAAAAATCAAAAATGCAGGATGCAGTCAGGCAAAACAGTTCATTGGCGAAGTCAGGGAGGAGTGTGAATTTGTTGACACGGTTAAAGAGGATGAATTTCAGTTTATTGAGTTACATCATAACTGGACAGGACCCATTCAATAAAGATTCAAGTGCCTCAACCAGACCTCAAGTGCTTCAAGTGAGGTAAAGAGGATGACGAATGAAAATTCTTTTTGTGATTGTGGATCTTTGATAAGAGCAATTTCCGTTGGTAGGAAATGTTATACCAACAACTACATAGGCAGGTTTTGTTCAAGTTACGAATTTAAGACTGAGATTAGCTCCTTTATTAAGACTTCAAACTTCAGTATTTTCCTGCCCCGGCATAGAAGGTAGATTTCATAATGCTGACGTCAAACTCTGCCTTAGGTTTTCTCAATTATTTAATTATATCCATGGATATAACATCCCTTGAAGTTATATTTAACTAGGGGTTCAGTGGCCTCGCCTTATGATACTTAGATTTTAGCGGGGTTTGACATAGCCGGAGTGTTGACATGAAAAAAGAGATTAGAAGAAAAATTCAATCATCAACAAACACTCCATTCTCTTCTACTATATTTTCTCTCATTTTTGTTTAATGGCTTTTCATTTCATTAACGTTGATAAAAAAATATGTATAGAAATTCACAATAAACTCCACTATGGGGATCAAAAAAATTAAGCAAAACCCGGAACATTATGGCAAAAAATCACCAGGTAAAATTTGATGGGACCATAGTCCTGAGAAAAACAAACAAATAAGAGGAAAAATAGCAAGAGAAGATTGAAAAAGTGGTGTCGAAAACATCAGTAGCAAAGATGGCTACAGATTGGATAAACTCTGAAAGGCCCAATACCACCAAGACGGAAGACTATTGTTGTTGAAAAATGAGAAACTGGAAAGGAACAATGATCGAAGTAAAGATCCAAAGACACCTTGATAGGTTTATATAGGTACAGGGATAAACATGAGAGAGTCAATCTCCGAGAGAATATTGAGGCAGCTGGTGTAATGAATGCTCAGTGAAATGTCGGCAATGAATCTGAAGGAACTATCAAAATCCTAAGAAGATAACGATACTAAACATTTTTAATGGGTGTGGTATTCTCGCTTCCCCAACCACCCTTTTGAAGGGAATTAAAAATTTGATGTAATATTTGATTTGGGGTTATTCATTGGTAGTTATTAACAAACTTTAGCAACGCTTTAAAAGAGAAAACATCACTTTCGTGAAATTCCTTTAATTTATAAAATTTTACGTGTTCCGAGCTCAACGATGACTCTTCTGAAACTTAAAAAGTCCGTCACGCAGGGGCAGCGTTAACTAAGCAGATTTTCCACGTGCGCCACGTATTTGCGTTTATCTCAAAACTTAAATGAGAACAATATTTGGCATTTAAGCTTCAAATAAAGTGCTTCATAACATAATAGAATATTGAAAATATGAGATGAGGAGGAGTGGGGCTTTACTGAAGACCGAAAACTAAAAAATGCAAATATCTCAGTAAATAATCAAGATAGTGAAAAAATGTACATAACAACATTTATAGAACATTACATTTGCAATAAGATTGGTTCTATACAATTTTTCGATCCAACGCATAATAACGGAGATATTAAGGATTTTCGAAATTCTCCCCCTTTAAACCCCCCTCCCCCCTGGTCCGATTTCAGCCATTAACGAACTTGATCTTTCTTTTTACATAAAACAATTATATATCAAGTTTGGTAACGATATATATATATATATATATATATATATATATATATATATATATATATATATATATATATATATATAAAGTTTTGAATGGACGTCATTTTCGTCATCTCCTGGGTAGAATGGATGGACATTTGAAGAAAAATTTCGAAAATCGCGTCATGAGTACAACCTCAATAGCTGATTTTCCTCAAGGGAAATCTGCTAAAACTAGCATTAACGTACAGTTTATGCATGTTTACTGTGATCCAAAATTTAAGTTCCGACAAGAATTGCTATATATTTAGTCAAATTTTTATGACTTTAGTATTTCATATTATGGTTACTTTTAGATAATACATTTCAACATAGAATATCTTTTAACTTAAACAATATTTGTTATTCCATAGAGGCTCTTCGACTATACACACCAGTGACTAGCATTCTGCGAGTGTCAAAAGAGAACTTCATGCTTCCCTGTGGGGTTGTCCTTCCAAAAGGTACATGTGTCAACATTCCTTACCTCTGCCTTCATAGAGATCCAAGGTACTATAGCGAGCCGCTTGTTTTCAAACCGGAGAGATGGGAAAGCCCTAATCCAGTTTTCTTCCCATTCGGCATCGGGCCCAGGAACTGCTTAGGTAAGGGAAACATCCAAGACAAAACAAATGTTTGGTGTGCTTTTCATATTTGTAACATTATTTCTTTATTTTGCTCAATCAGGAACTCTTTTCCACCAAGGAGTGTAAGGTAGATGTTTAAACCTTAAATTTGTAGCTAAGTTAATGTGGGAAATTAAGTTAAAACGAATTGCATCTATAAGTATTATATCTATGCGATTTACGGTTTTTTGTGGGCATTCTATTTTTATGATAAACGAACAAATTTCTAAATATATGTCCCTAATGGGGATGGAGAAACTTCCAATTGTTTTTCATAAGTCCTATGGTAAAGGCCAGACAATTTCTCCTAAATAAAAAGAAAAATAAACCAATAAAAAAAGAGGATTTCAATGGTTTTTAAGACATTATTTTAAAAATCAGTTCTTAAAATGATTTTATTGTTATTTGGCTGGGATATTGTACAGTTTAAACCCATTTTTTCAAAATACTTGGACTTGGCTTGAACGGAACCTCGTGGACTTATGCAGCTCATGATTAAGAGCTATAAAGGAATTACGAATCTAGTTGTAAAGCCAGCTCACGCCCATTGTATATCCATACTAACTAAACAAAGAAATAAAAAAACAAATCTGGCAATATTGACTGAATAATATAGTAATATGAGTGTTTATGTTATTCACTGCAAGGATTCACTATGCACAGTCCGTTGACGTTTCCCGTCTCAGTACTTACGTTCTGACAAGACTTGCCTTCAGACATTTCTGGTACCTACGGAAAATTCATACACTATTGTAGAATCTTAAAAAATAAGCGTAAATGGACAAATGTTTTCCTGAAAAACGAATACAAAACAAAATACTCGGATTATTGATTTCAGCCCTCCTTACGACCCCCACTCCTGCATACTCATACCAAGTCTCATCAAAATAGGTTCAGAGAGTTCATGAAAAAAGGACAAACAAATAAAAAAGAACCCAAACTAAAAATGATAGAATAATGTTTCAGTCAATTTCAACAACCTACTGACAGGAAGCGTTTGAAATGTAAACAAACAGATCTCCAACGTCCCAAAGAAAAGAAAAACAATTACCGAAATATATCAGAATATAACATTAATTTTATTTAAAACTATTTACCATACCTAGTACTGTAATTTGTAATGGATTAGAATAATTTTTATCTCAATCAATCAAGTCCAAGAACTTAAGAAGAGGGCGGGGGTCACCAATAACATATTTGCATTTATCTCGTATAATAAAGGTCTCTTGAAAACAATTTATGTTATTTAAGCTTCAAATAATGTGGTTTATTACATAACAGAGTATTGTTTATGTAACATGAGTAGAAGTGGGGGTTTGCTGAAGGCTGAAAAATGCACATATCTCGGTTAATATTCAAGACAGAGAATAAATGTCTATAACAATATTTATAGTACATATAATTTGCTCTGAGATTGATTCTATATATTTTTTCGATCCGACGCATAGTAACGGAAATATTTAGAATTTTCAAAATTCTCCCCCTCTAAACCCCCCTCCCCCTGGTCCGATTTCAGCCGAAACAAACTTGATCTGTCTTTTTCATAAAACGTTTAAATATCGAGTTTGATAACGATCAAACAAAAATTGTGAACGCTAGAGCATTAACAGACAAATTGTGTGTGTATATATATATATATATATATATATATATATATATATATATATATATATATCATCATTTTTTGAAGGGACCTAATTTTCGTCATCTGGGTAGGATGGATGGACATTTGAAGAAATTTTTCGAAAATCGCGTCATGAGTACGACCTCAATAGCTGATTTCCCTTAAGGGAAATCTGCTAATATGACTGGCCCAATTCATGTGTGTTTGTGTATATATATTTTTTCTTTTTCTATTGAATGGCTTTGTACCCCACCCCCTCCTACAAGTGTCTCAACCTCTACAGTCTACAGTAACTGTTACAAAGTTCTTTTATCAATGAGATTACTGTCTATTTTGTTGCTAGTGTACAGTGGTTAAATTTTGTAAATTTGAAATGAATAACTGCTTTGTTTTAGGTATGCAGTTGGCACTCCTAGAGCTGAAGGTGTTCCTCTCCTCCTTCCTCAGCAAGTACACTATCAGCCTGAACCCTAGGACTCCGGACCCTCTCCAGTTTGACCCTACATCATTATTCATCAATCCTAAGCTACCTATATACCTCAATCTCAAGCCAAACTCTCCAGGAGAGTTCCAATAGTTAGTGTTATATTTATATAACAATCAAATTATTTATGTATAACAGTACACCGACACAGTCATGGGGTCTCCGCTTATTGTCTTACAATAAAATGACTCTTCCTTAGTTTTAAGATGAAAGTTTTGTAAATTTGAACAGTATTTCTAATGGAATAAAGTGTTTGTTCTTAAATCTCTTCTTAAATACCATTGCAAAATTTTTCGAAAATTACGTCATGAGTACAACCTCAATAGCTGATTTCCCCTAAGGGAAATCTCCTAAAAAATATAGAAAATTAAATTTTGAACATGGTTGACTATGCAATACATTTCAAATTGTAATAAATATAGTGAGAGATTTGGAAGGAAATCTCTGAGATAATCAAGTGGATTTGGAAAACGCTAGTAAACAGTTACCGAAGCTGAACGTTCGCCATGAGGAAATAAGTAGGCTCAATAAACTGATTGGCAAAGTATCAGAAGAAGCTTCTGCTAGGATGAAAGGGAAACAGAAGAGGAGATGGCATTTCATTGTGAGAAGAAAGATGATTAAAAACATCTATTTGGGAATTCTGATGCCAGAACTACCTGGGATACGAAGACACTGGAGGAGATATTCTGTATGTTATCAAGAAACAGTTAAGCATTGCTAAGGTTGTGGAGGTCATGTGGATGAAGACAAGGAACTGTCTAGTTCTGAGACCCAGAGTGTTGGAAGCTGTCTAATGCTATTTGATGGAGACATTAAAAAAATAGTCAAGGTACTCCTAGCTGTATTACAGTTACTGAGGCAAATAGATAATATATTCGCCATAAGGCAGATGATGATTTCCCTTAAGGGAAATCTGCTAATAGATGTATCATTAAGTTATTACAATATTACCATTGATTAGGGAAATAGAATAAAACAAAAAAGTATTTTGTTTTTAATAATAAAAAAGTATTATACTTTTAAATGTATTAAAAGAATAATAATAAATAACAATACTTTAATAAGTAGGATATATCTTAAACATAAAATATATAAAAAAATAATTAACAATTTTTGGTAACATTTTCATGACTTCATAATAATTACAATATTCTAGATAATGTTGAAGGATTTATTCTAAATCACTACTAAAAGAAGAAACATTATATGATATGTTTGACAAATGACACCCTGTCATAATACAAAATGTCTATGTTCATACTTAGTTTACAATACTACGAATTCATACTTATTTTACAACATTAAAAATGTTTATGTTACATAAAAAGAGATCGATTCATTCCAACATATTCCAAAACTTGCAGACTAATCAAACATCAGGCAGTTTTTAAGCTACACTACATGATAAGATTAAAACTGAAGGATGCAAGTGACTGAATATTCTCTCGCAAAATATAATTATGTGGCACTGTCAAAAACAATTCCAATTTTTGATGTCAAGCTAATCCAATAACAAAAGAATAATAGATTATAACAAGATTAAGAATAATAGATTGTGATCGAACTATTATAACTCGTTTCATTTACTCTGTCCTCATGTGTCATATCTAATTCTGGTGTATAGTGTTATCTGTTTTTAAACCTCTGTACGTTTTAAAACATTCAAGAAATATGTATTACACCAGCTGCCATTTTCATCTTACATTACTTTCTAATTGGGCGCACAATTTTGAATGTAACAAAATTAATTTTATAGTAGCAGAGACCCAGAGTTAAAGGCATACAAAATTAATTTAACAGAATAGTGGATGTCAAAAAGGTTAATTACTGTGATACCAAAATAAAGACAAGGAACCATTTGATACAGTATTAAATTGTATAATAGTTAGTTTTAAATACTAAAACTATATCAAGTAGTTTATATCAATATCAGTTATATAAGTAAACTATATCAATGCCACTGAGGAGAGGACTGTACCATGTTTGTGAATCTTATAGTAGTACAAATTTCAGTTCCTTCAGTTTCAATCCAATCACACACAATTGAAATTCACTTTATACTCAATTACTTAAAACTTTTAAATGTCATTCAAATAAAAATAACCGTGTTAAAACACCTTTATTGGCACTGCTTTACATGTTTTGAGGCTTCCTGATGCACCTTCAGGAGTATAAATACAACTTAAAAATAGTTTCAAATTAAAATCCTCCAAGCCACCCTCCCATAGAGAACTTATGTTATCAGGATTGATTTAAGATAAGATAATCATTTTATTAACTCCATTTACAAAAGGCATAATGTATAATAGGTAATAAAAAAAGCCCGCACACAGGAGCTGCATAACTAAGCAAATTTCCTATGTGCTGGAATATGGCATTCTGATAATCTCAACTCAGCAACTATTCTCTATTACTCCTGTAGTAAGCAGCCTATTTAAACATTACCTGGACAAGAGATGGTAATTAATGAGAAATCATGTGAGCAGAAGTGGGGGTTTATCAACCAAAATAAATACAATTGACAGTTAATATTCAAATTGGAGAAAATATGTATAAAACAATAATTATAGAAAATAAAAATTTAAGATTGGCTATATAAAATTCTTCGCTCCAACTTATAGTAATGGAAATATTTCAAATTTTCAAATCACCCCCCACCTCCCCGTAAAATCTCTAAACGATGACATCACAGTAAATAATCAACTGATTTGTATAACATGTAGTCTCTAATAGGTTGGCTAGGAGAAGGTTGTGAGCACTATGGAGGTTTTTTTCAAATTACTTATATTATGTATTTATGCCCATGAAGAGGCAACAAAATATTATAAAACATGTAAAGCAAGATCAATCAGGAAGTTTCAACTGATTGAAGGGGTTTTTATGAAAATAATTGAGTGTAAATTGAATTATTGGTGATAAAAAGAGTGAAGTAAAATAGAAATTGTTTATAACATAGCAGTTAAAATCGTAAAATAGGTTGACTCCTTAAAAACTTGTGATACTCATTACAAAATCCATGCCTTAGTGCAAGCTGTAATCCTTAAATTTTGTGATTTCTAAGTTCCAAAGCAATGAAATCTGTACATGTTGTTAATTGAGCAGTAGTACTGATAAATTGATGACGTGTTGTTAAATGGAGTAGCCAAAGGCTAGACTATAACATTAAATGTAAAGTTCTTATTTCACAAACTTAAGCAAACCAACTGGATCAACACAGCAATACCAGCTGACTTAGAAGTGTGTCTATTACCAGCTTTGTACAGATTGAGTATGTCTCACTGAGATGAGGAGAAAAAAAATAACCGGAGACCAAAGTTATACATAGATGTCTATAGCAATAAATATTTAAATATACTCATAGACTTCCACTGCCCTTGTCAATATTACAATTTAAGTCTCTGTGTATACACCGAGTGTTCATATTTCTAGCCACGTTTTGCTAGAAGTATGTCTAGCCAGCGACGTCGGCCAGAAACATGAACACACGGTCAATACCCAAAGACTTAGATTGCAATAAATATTTAATTTTAAACTTTAAAAAACCCATTTATTCATAAGATTTGGAAAGATGGAACAAATTGTGTATATTAAAATATCTGATATTTTTAAAGCACTGAAATTTTGTTATAACGGAAATATCCACCAAATCCCAGTTGAGTAATATTTTTGTTTTCTATTTTTATAAATATTTCATAATGGTAATACTTTATTCGATTTTTGTATAAAATAAAATAATTTCTGGAAATACTCTGTCAATATTATTAAAAAAAAACTGGGTACAAAGTAAATCCCAGAATTATACATAACATCCAATTAATACCCATAAATCATGTTATAAACAATTTCTACTACTCCTTATATATTTTTTTACTTACAATGATACCCCAAATTTAGTCTAAAACACATACCATTTATAGTTCCAAAAATGTCTACATTTCAGTTTATTTCAATTGCACAGGAATAACTATGTTTTAGATGAAAGACAATCAGACCTAACAACACTAATTTTTTGAAAATAAACAAAAGAACATTTAATAATGAAAAATTGTAAGCAATATTTGAACTTTAGTAGCTCCTACAAGTAACAATAACCCACATACATTCCTGAACTATCTAAGTTTTCAAAAATATGAAAATCAATTAAGTAATCATTTTCCGAAGAACTCATTGATTATTTCTTTTTTTTTTTTTTTTATTATATACAGTTACTTCTAAAATATTCAAACATGGAGAGAACATTCTGAAAGATAATATTTATACGAAACCTGCGAGGCACATTTATGTAATACTTAAAAAAAGAGTAATACATGTTTAAACAGTTTAAACTAGAAGAAATTATTACCCATTCCATGAAAGTAGTGATAAAAATTGAACAGCAATATTCAGAAATTGAAATAGTGGGGAGAAAAATAACTAAACAATTGTTAAATTACTAACAGCAACTTCTACAATTAAAGTTAATTATCATTAAACTATTGAAAAAATAGAAGATACATTTTGGAAACGAAGAATACGAGTATGACCTAAACGAGTATCTCAAGTAATAAACTATGCATTTTTAAAAAATTGAATTATTTTTCTGAATAATTACATAAATAATAAACTAAATTCTCAATAGAATAATCATTTTTGGGTTTTATTAGATTGAAGAAAGCCTTGTTATCAGATAGCTCCTATTCTACCACAATCAACAATGGAATGAATGCTTCAAATGTAGAAAAATGAAAATTTTGAGGAATGTGAATTGCATTAAGATGAATAATAGAAAAAATAATGATAATATTCAAGATTAAAAAATTCAATTTGATAATTGCAACAGTCATGGGATTTCGATAAGCTCTCAAAGCTATTGACATAAACTTCTAATACCTCATACTTAATATTGGTTTAATAAATCAATAAAATGATAAAAAAAGAACACGCTATAGAATGGCAATGAATCATTCCATGTCATATCAGCAAGACATAATCCTCCCCCTATCTAGAAATTTGACTCATTTATTTATTTAAATTACCTAGCAACAACTATAAAACTTTTTATTCTAGCACTGGTAGGCTTTTACTTGTATTTCACTTTTTGTGATTGTGTTTAAGGATTAATTTATTTACTCATAGACTTCCACAGTTCTTGTCATTATTACATTCAAGATATTTGGGTTTGACCGGATCTTCATTTTTTTTTGACATTTCACTAGACAAACTTCCAGCTTCCTCAGGGATATTTCTGAGTCTCAAGAGTTCTGTTTTGTTAAGGTATATGTATGTGTGTGTATATATATATATATATATATATATATATGTGTGTGTGTGTGTGTGTGTGTGTGTGTGTGTGTGTGTGTCTTGTCAGATGACTTAGGTGGAGTCTTCCCATCCAGGTATCTTTGGATACTTAATCCGGTATCCATTCCTTAATGATTTTGTCTGCCTTATTTATGATCTTCTGTCTAGGTGGAATGATGAGCTTACAAAGTGTGCTAAATCTAAAGCCATCTTCTCTGTTGATGCTGTTTGTACTATCGCTAATGCTTCTTATAAATTTGATGCCTAGGTTGGTTTGCCAAAAATGTTCTGCTATTGCTGAGTTTTCTGTCTGAAACTATTCACACCCTTGGCATGTTCTCCAATCCTCATGCTAATCAACCTTGATGTGTTCTACGACTCTGGTACTAGTCAACCTGTGGCTCTGAATACATCGGTCAAACAGGAGGTTCATGATAGCTTTATACCTAACCTTCCATATAAATTAGCAAATATACACCAAATAGCAGAGCCTAGGCTTTGCTTTAATTAAGTAGCAGTTAGCTATTATATTTAGTTTGATATATGTAGCAAGAATAATTACGAAGTATAATGGGTATTTACTGCTTAGCATATTTAGCAGAGGTTGCACATGAACACCCCTACAAACCATCAGACAGACGAAACTCCCAATTTTGATGTCTTCAAATACAAACAATCCTTAAGAGTTTAATTCACAAGTTTCATACCAATTCAATATCTTTATTGAACTCATAAAAATCATTACCTCTTTCTGAAGTCAGATGTACCATATTTCACTTTTTTTTATTTGTTTATTTATTAACGCCTTTATGCTACTATGGCTAATTGGGGTTCACTTTTCATACAATCAAATGCAAGCTTTCCAACTATAAACAAAATAAATCTACAACTTTGTTTTGTTTTTTTTCAGTAAGTATTGAATAAGAGATTGTAATATTTTAATAATATATTAATGGGTAGTTGTACAACATTCAACATTGATATATTTAGTAACCGTTCAAGAGATTCAATTTTTTTTAAATTCTCAAACCTTTCTCATCCCTTTTCAAAGCAATAAATTAGATAGCCATACAAATAAAATTAAAAAATCAACTGTTAGAATGAAGTATTTGTACAACTGTTACTAGGAAACTTAAATAAATGAGTCAAATTTTGAGAATATCTGAGATGGGAATTTCAAAAACAATTTTTTATTGACGTGGAATGACACTATTATTAATGTTCTTGATATTTTGGAATAAGAGTGCTTTAAAATGTGTATGTTGTTAGGCCTGCCTATATCAATACAAATATTAACAAATAAAAATATGATCTTAGCTAAAGTATATTATTTACATAATATAAACACATGAATTCAAAAATGTATACAATATAAATAACTTTACCCTTTTTTTGGTTGTACGAGAGCCAATGAAGGCAAGTATATGTTTAACCCTAACACTGCTTCTATGTAGAAGACAACCCAATTAGTTTAGGCATATTTCCTAAAGAGATCTCCAAAACTGTTTATGTCTTACTAATTATAATATAAAGTGATTTAAACATAATGTCCACATATTAATTAAGGTTATATCACAGGGTTAATTCAAGTTATAAATAGGAGCTTTAAATTAAATCATAACTTACAAATACAAATAAACAGTATAGGTATATAAATATAGAATTCAAAAGTAGTAGAAACCTTATAAAATAAAATGGTTAAGGCAGAAGGTCAGAAAAATAATATGCAAAATTCATGATTATAAATTTTCAGGATTTAACGGATTTTGGTAAGTTTTGCCATTGTGTTATAATTTTATATGTTTCTTAGTAACAAAGATATGTATTGACAATACTTGACAAAGATTTCAACCTTTTGTGATTGATCATTTCTCTGAATCCAAAAAGTTCCATTTGGAATGTAAACACAGGCTTTTAAAATGCGTTGCCCAACAATTTAATTTTGATTTTTCAAAAATGTAGATAGATGAAAGGAAAACAGCATTTTCCTGCCAATTTCTGCTCATATAGGATTTATTTTTTTGGAATTGTCACATCTAATATAACATCATAAGTATACTATACCAAAAACATTTCTATTTGGCCACAAATTCAATTAGGCTTATATATAATTTTCTTTTAAGCTAATTTAGAAGAAAATTAGTATGTAAGAAACTTTTGAATTGTATTAAATACATATATCATAAAATATATTTACAGAATATACATAATATATTTAATCAGAAAACTATTTACTATAGTACTGTAATTTATAATGGATCAGAATAATTTTTATCTCAATCAATCAAATTTTAGTAGTCCAAGAACTTAAGAAGGGGGGAGAGTCACTAGAACAAATTTGCACGTATCTCATATAATAACTATCTCTTGAAAACAATATTTGGCATTTAAGCTTCGAATGATGTGGTTTATTACATAACCGAGTATTGTTTATGAAACATGAGTAGAAATGGGGGTTTGCTGAAGGCTGAAAACTGAAAAATGCAAATATGTCGGTTAATATTTAAGATAGGAAATAAATGTATATAACAACATTTATAGTAAATTTAATTTTCCATAAGATTGATTTTATACATTTTTTTTGATCTGACGTATAGTATCGCAGATATTTCGAATTTTCAAAATTTTCCTTGTCTAAACACCCCCTCCCCCTTGTCCGATTTCAGCCGTTAACGAACTTGATCTCTTTTTTTTTTTTACATAAAACGACTAAGTATTGAGTTTGGTAATGATTAAACAATAATTGCGACCGCTAGAGTGGTAACAGATAAATATAAATATGTATATATAAATATATATATATATATATATATATATATATATATATGTATGTATTACATATATACAGTTTTGAATGGACCTCATTTTCGACATCTCCTACGTAGGATCGATGAACATTTGAAGAAAAATTTTGAAAACCGCGTCATGAGTAGAACCTCTATAGCTGATTTCCCTTAAGGGAAATCTGCTAAAAAATTTATATGATATGTATACTGAATAAGTGAGTGAGTAGGAGATTTAAGCCAAGGGAAAGGCCGATGGATACCAAAGAAAGGTCTTGCGGAGACTGTGGATCTACAATTGGAGGATCCTAGGTACAGACTACACTGAACGGCCGAAGATTGTGAAGAGGCCTAGGTTTTTCAATGAATGATCTACCTTCAGTGAATTACACTCAATAAGAAGCTTGACTTTTTTTTTTATTGTTTTACACCTGTTTGTATTGATGCTTAAACAACTCCTGTAATGTTCAAGAGAATACCTAA
Organism: Riptortus pedestris; assembly: GCA_019009955.1. Taxonomy (NCBI): domain Eukaryota; kingdom Metazoa; phylum Arthropoda; class Insecta; order Hemiptera; family Alydidae; genus Riptortus; species Riptortus pedestris. The sequence continues at coordinate 98,426,920 of CM032230.1, read as the reverse complement.
TATGCTTCAGCAAGTTTTATTATTATTATTATTTTTAATTTAGGAGTACCCACATAGAGATCATTGACGGCATAATGCAATTAGCTTAAAATGTGCTAGCAGTTGGAAGTTTAATGACAGTCTAAATTAATGAAGAAATCAGAATTATATGAAGTACGACATTTTCAAGTCAAGGATTCATATTTACTAAATTGCCCCCTCCCTTCCTATTGCTAGAGTAGATATGTGTCCATTTAAATGCATTATTATTATTATTTTTATTGAAACTTAAAGTTCTTAATGCTTCTAATTCTTTGTATTATATTTCATTAATCAACTTCATTTGATCAATAAACTAATAGTTTTGAGACATTTATTCCATTATTTTCTAGTATTTCATTTGTCATTGCGGAGGCATAGTCTTCTTATTGAAGTGAATTTTCGATTCTCTGCTTACTGATATATCTAAACTGCATGTATTACATATTGAGGGTTGAATTTTAGAAAAGAGAAAGGAATAATTTTATCTAATGTACCCTTGCAAAAACCCCTTGGTAATTCATGAAGGTATTTTACTTAGAGTTATCTAAAAATGACCTCATCACATATGTCAATCAAAGACTAGTTGGGACTCTTATCTATCACTTGGTAGCTCAATAATTTTCATATTTGCAACCCAGCCCATGTGAAAAACTAATTTTTGAACCAGTAATAAAGGTTTACTCGTAGTCAAAACATATCTTGTTCAGAAAAATATTTTTCTCTTTTAAAGTAGGAACTTCAAATTTTTGGCATCAGACTTCATGTTGCCTGGTATAACAGGAAAATTACAGGACAGAAATATAAAATTAAGTGATTCAAAAATATACTAATTATTCCTTCACCCCTCTACCATAACCCGATTTATTTTTAAAATCAATAAATTAGTTTCATATAAGATTAACAGTAGTAAAACCCAAAATAAATAAGTTATACCCATGTGGCAAACATTAAAAGTAACACAATGGTAACAATATTAGCAATAAGTCGATTATTCTAAGTATATCAACAGGTAGTTGATACAGTTCTTAATAAGGATGAATAAGAAATTTATAAAGATTATAATTTTAACTTAAAAGTGCTCATAATATTCATCAATTGTGATATTCCCAGTAAAAAAAATGACCAGAATGTGATTTTCATAGCTCCAAAACATCCATGACTAAATAAAGTATTGATTTACTTACAGTATAATAATTATAACCTTATTTTAAGTTTGGAAAAATATTTTTTATAATTAATACAGTATATTTGTCTTGAATATAATAATTTAATTTTCCCATGTTGATAGTTCCCACTAAGAAATGAGTTGGTGCATAATTCCATGGAGTTTTACATTGGGTTGGCAACACTCCCATGGCAAAGCCATTGTCAGTTTGCAGTGTGATTGTTTTTGTTTGAGAAAGTTTTATGCTATTGCCAATTTTTTTGGCTTTTTCAATGCTTTTTACTACTCAATGTCAAACAAAGATGTAGTACTACAGAAGCCACGATAAGAATTTGCAGGAAAGAGTACCACAGAAGTGCTTTCCGAAAATTTGATTTGTGCGATGATACATATTCCAAGAATCTTCTGTTAGTGAAATTGTCGCTTAATATGTGGGAATTTACACAAATTATGGAATGTATTAACACAACCATTGTTCATCATTGTATAGTGAATCTCATAATAATAAGATTAAAATCAAAGCATTGTGAAAACAGATGGAGTTATGCACCTATCTATAGTTTGTTTAATATGAACATAATGAAAGAATAACTTAAAACTAAACAGTCCCCATAGCTAACAATAAATAACAAAATAAGTCAAAAACAAAAACTAATAATATGAGCAAGTGCTAATACTGTCTGATTTATACATGTCGACTAGTGGGTAGGCCTAATTCACCAGTCATGATAATCCATTCCAATATTAGAAAAGAACTCTAAGGAAGCCTTCAGTTACAGGGATCCAAATAGTTCATACCTAACCATAGCCTATTTACAAGTAATATATGAAAATTGTTGGAAAATAAAATATTCCAAACCCATTTTTCAAGATTCTATAAACAAGAAGAACTCAATACATCAATAGAATCATCTACTGGTAAATCACCTGCAAATTTCCCTAATCCAAAAATATTAGTGTCTGGTGTATCTTTCCATAGGAATAATAATGATTAAGTGCTTCCAAACTAGAGAATAAAGTGCATTATACTTGTTCTGTTTGTGAAACAATTGGTTTTAGTCTGTAACAATGTTGAGGCTCTAGTCAATATTGAGGGTCTCATGAATGTAAGGTAGTCTCATGAAATTATGATTTTAGAAATTTCTAAAGAATAACATAGACTGCACTACTATGCAAAGTATTAGAAAATCCTTTGCTACCCACAACCAGCTGACTGATGGTATATAAGATGGCCACACAGCTCTGGCTCCAACAATGACTATAATGCTCTTACAGTAGAAGAGTGAACATATTAGAAGCCTGTTTAAAAGATAACATAAATAGAGTTTATGAAGAACTTATTTTAGTCCCTGTAACTGTTAGTTAATTTTGTAACTAAATTAAGACCATAACATAAGTTTAAAGCATGTTACATTCTAGTGAAATGAATTATATCAAATATGTTTAGGCCATTACACATCACGATGGGCTTTGGTGTTGTGCAAAAATAGTGTGTAGGCAAACACTAAAAGAAAATAGAACAGATACTTATTTTCTTTTTTTAAGTTAAGTCTTCTTATCTCAGCTGCCCTCAACTCATCACATGAGCCTTCTCTTGGAGAATCTGGAAGAAACAAGCCTGAAAAAGAAAACAGTTATAAGTTAATTATAACAAGCCATCAAAATATATCTTTTAAGAATTAACAATTATTTTTAACCAGTAATAATTAATATTTATATATTAAAAAATATATCTAGTTTAATTATAACAATTCTACATAAAATAAAATTTAAAAATACTATATGTAACAACACAATATTAAGGATAACATAATTTTGAATATAGATAACAGCTTCATAGGGGGGTCAGATTAGCTATATGAGTTAAGATGTTAGGCTGAATTCATTTGCCAAACCAAGTCATGTGCTCAATTCCTCTCTGGGCTACAGGAATTTATTTAGGAACAAATTCATAAAATAAAATACTTAATTACACCCTTGTTAGAAATACTTAAAACACCCTTGTTAGAAAATGGTGGCTGAGCGAATCAGCAGCAGCCTCATAAAGTGGATGTTCATGTATAACATTTAACAAATTCATAGGCAATATATATTGCTGTGATATTTTGCGGTATAGCGTGTTATCTAAAAAATTATGTTATCTTTAATATTATGTAGTCCATAAATTAATGTATTTTATTTTGTGTTTGTAGAAGTGGTTGTGCCATTTTCTCTACCATTCCCAAGCCTGCATAAAAGAGGAAGGTATCTTCCTCATCCCACTTCAATAATAAAGAAGAAATGAAATAGAAAGATAAAACACCCCTCTACTATGTTAATACTGCGAGATGAGACAGTGAAAGGTTATATTTATGCAACAAAATATCTACATAAAGGATAGTAGAGAGACAATTCGGTGCAGTCTAACAGGGAGGGTACTTAGTTCATTATAAAGCTGAGTATGTGCATGTGGGAGAATGTGAGGAAAGTTGAGAGGAGGAAAAAAACACCAAACACTAAAAAAAAAAATAGAACAGGAAACTTCTCCATACTTACTAGAGATATAAAAAAATTCTGTAGGACCCATTTTTTTTTTTTTTTTTTTTTTTTTTTTTTTTTTTTTTTATTAAAGCAAAATCTAAAAATTCCATTCAAAACTTTTCAATTCCTTGAATAGGAATGGAGGTATATAATAAAAAGATTATACACATGGAAAGTACCTTGAGAGTAGTAAACATTATTCCAAGTTCGCCACTCTCGATCCTTGGCTCCATAAAATCCTCGATGAAGTGTATTTCTGACCCAAGGCTCTGAATGTGAGCTCTAACAACTACATAGTGGAAGACAGGGAAGAGATCGTCCATTGTCCACACAAACCCATCACCCAGCTCTCCTTGGGCTGCCTGGACAGAAACAAAACTCAGCACAATTCTAATTATGCTAAACAGATAAATGATTGCTATCAAGATAAATAAAATAGTTTAATAGAATTTGAGGAACCATAAGCATTATTTAGACCCATATTTTTCATTGATTACAATAATTAAAATTGGAACCAATTGATTTTATACTTTTAAAATTTCAATAATAAAAACTTAGGAACCAGGAAAAAGAGTATCTATCTTCACTATATTTTCTACAGTCCATGTAAAGTCATGAAACATTATTTAAATTTGAGAGCTAATATATTTCATAGAAAAGCAATTACTTAAAGATGAGTCTAAATTGTCCATATCACCCACGCAGGAATAATAATGTATTTGTTATATCTTGGAGCTATACCACATACATTTAAAAAAAAATACAAAGATCAAAAATAATATTTTACTTGGGTTATTTCCTGAAAAGTGTTCTGAATCACAATCAACTTTTCCATTGGAGAGAATGTGGTTTTCAACTGTTGCAGTGTTTCAATTGCTCTATTAAAGATTTCTTCCTTGCGAAATTTTCTGTAAAAAAAGAAGTAAAATATGAGTATTGACCTCCAGATTTATTAATTTATACAACAGACATACTCATTATGGGGAAGGAGTAGAGTAGTGTGGGTAAACCAATATACCTTCTTACTAAAGTTGATGGTTTCAAGGCAAGGGGGTACTACATACTAGACTTTATTTAGCTTTATTGCCACCTATGTGTTCCAGTTAGCATAATTTGGGAATTGAATAGTTAACTGATTAAAGAAATAGCAACCTTTGGTTCATAATGTCAATACAATTAATCAGAGAATGCTTTAAAAAAAACGCCACTGGATTTTCTTAGAAATAGAATTTAGTAAACCAAAAAAAAAAAATCTCTTACCTCCCCAACCATGGTTTTATGAAATATTATAATTTTACACGTTAAAAAAAAAAAAATAAGTTTTTCTTATTCTAATCAACTCATCTTGCCTCTAGCTACTAAAACAACACAGGAAAGCAGCACATAATAAATAGGTTTTGACAGGTGGCTTACTATAACTATTCTCCTTTCTTTTTGTAATTCAGAATATTTCAGGAATAATAATAATTTCGGGATAATAAATGAGGAATATTCTAACTGAAACAAGGATGTAATTCACTGAAAACAGAAGCTAAAATAAAACTAATTTATATATGAAGGAATCCTGTATTTTCATTAGTCAGCCTAGGACTAATGATTTTATTTAATTGGAGTTTTATTTTTTTTAAATAAAAAAAATGTCCTCGTGTGTGTAAATATATTTTAATTATTTAATTTTTTAGTCCCCTCTAAGACTATGTTATTTTTTTCTTTTATTATTATTGTTACTCATGCTGTAGAAAATAATCATATACATTTCAAATGAGTAAAATATTGTTTGTTAAAGAAGGCTTATATTTTACATTATTCATGATGCCTTATGAATAAATACGAAAGAATGAATAGTACAGTCATCTTATCAACATTTTAACAGACTTCCCTTAAGGGGAGTTTTTTGAAAAACTCCAAATGTCCATTGATGCTACCAAGGAAGATTTTTTTTTATTGTTACCAAAGTTATGATTTATATGTTTCGTGTAAAACTAAACATAAAGTTTGTTAAAGACTGAAACGGCCAAGGATGAGGGTGGGGGAGTTTAGAGAGGGGACAGATAATTCAAAATGTTTCGGTTATTATGAGTCAGATAAAAAAAATTTATAGAAAAAAATCTTATTAAACATTTCATTTTCTGCAATTGGTTTTCTATACAATTTTTTGTTATCTCAAATATTGTGGTAGTTATTTGTATTTTCTTGATTTCAGCCTTCAGTAAATCCCCACTTCTAATCATATGGAACATTCACATTTGATTTTTTTTTTTTTTTTAGTACAACTTGTAGTATTTATACACCAAATTAATATTTCAATTAACGTACTACAGTTCAATCCAGAAGAATGGCACATAAAACATTCTTTTAGTACCCACACTTCTATGTCTTCCTAACCTCAGCCTTTTGTAATATTAAATTGAAATGAGCAATAATAATCTTACATTATGTCAAACAACTAAATTATATAACAATGCCTAATTACTTACTTATCAATGCCCAGGAATGCCATGAGAGTTGTATTAGGTTGCCGGTTCCACTTCAGCAGTCGTTTCCAATAAGTTTCATCTTCATTTTTATTGTGTAATGAATAAAGGAAGAGGAGTGATGAATACAACTTTGGAAGAATAATCGGATGTAGGAGTGTTGACATGCTAATGATATCCCTAAATAATATTTAAAAAAATATTGGTAGTATGTATATTATGTGTGAAATAACTAACAATCTAATGAAAAAAGTATATTTTTAGGTATAGGTTTACGAGATATAAACATGGAGATTATAGTTTTCCATAAGTATAAACTTCAAAGTATCTACTTTAAATAAGTATATCTGATTTAAGAGGAGAAATACATGGTTGAAATCACCCAAATACTGTCATGTTCAGTATACAATAACACTGAAATAGATTCAAAGCATCCCACAAATAAAAACTCAGGAGTTCGGTTTGTGTGATTTTTAGTGACAGGGATTAAAATAAATTTAAATCATTAGATTTGCCAATGTTTCTGTGAAACATTCCCTTTTCTTAAGGGAAAAATTAATAACTATACGGTTATAATATCACATAGACACATCAAAAAAGGGTGGTTCATATTCATCCTTGAAGCAACCATACAAAATTCTACTACTGATAATTACAGACATCCTGAAAAATTAAAAATTGAATTTCATTTAATGTATGATTCAATTCTTCTAGCCATAGGAGGAAAAATGATATACCTTAATGCCAACATTGCAGGGAACTAATGAAATCAGCAACATTTCATGTGCATGTGGAATGACACCTCCAATTTTAAATTAATGAGAATAAAATATATAATTTTAACTTTTTTAAAGGAATAAAGTAATATACAATTTGATAATTGTATGGAACTGTTCTAAGGAGGTCAAATGTCAAATACAATAAAATAAAAAATGTTATTAGAAGAGAATTTGTAGGACATTTTATGATAAACAAACAATATTCAGCATAAATGCTCAGTATCTCTAATATGATAAATACATTATCTATTTTGTATTAGCAGATTTCCCTTAAGAGAAATCAGCTAATGAGGTCGTACTCATGACGCGAGTTTTGAAAAATTTCCTCAAATGTCCATCGATCCTACCCAGGAGATGACGAAAATGAGGTCCGTTCAAAATTATATATACCTATATATATATATATATATATATATATATATATATATATATATATATTAATATATATTTGTCTGTTAACGCTCTAGTGGTCGCAATTTTTGTTTGATCGTTACCAAACTTCATATTTAAGGTTTTCATGTAAAAAGAAAGATCAAGTTCGTTAATGGCTGAAATCGGACCAGTGGGAGGGGGGGTTTAGAGGGGGGATTTTTGAAAATTCGAAATATCTCCGTTATTATGCGTCGGATCGAATATTTGTATGGAATCAATCTTATTGGAAATTAAATTTACTATAAATATTGTTCTATACATTTATTCTGTATCTTGAATATTAACCGAGATATATGCATTTGTATTGTGAGTGTGGTCGGCAGGAGTCAGCTATGTTTGGGACTATCTGCCGAGATCTAGTGCGGCCGTTTCCGTAACTATTCGTCCATCGTGAATGTCTAGAGATACCTTCCTACTACTGTTATTATTAGGCAGATTTCTCTATTGTAAAACTTCACGTGGGAAATCTGCTTAGTTTACGCAGCCCCTGCGTGACGGACTTTTTTACTCTCCCGCTAAACTGCCCTCTCCCTTAAGAAATTTTGCTAGTTAAGTTACTTAGAAAACAAGTACATATTCCGCTGTTTCAAATTGTTTTGCTGGGAATTCATTATGTGGTTAAGACTAGGCTTGGCACTAGGGGTGCTATGAACTCTTCCAAAATGTTTCACCAGTATTCCAAACAGTTTCTTTAGGTGGTGGCAGGAGTGAGGCTTCTGGACATTGTCTGGCAGTGTAGCTCTTTGCGACAGTTAAGCCAATAGAGTGTTCCAGGGAAAGCCCATCCTGCTTGTTAATGTTTCTGAATCTTCTTTCTGAAAGCTTCCTTATATTTTGAATTTCTAGGATAATGGACATTCCATGTGAAAGGTACAAAATAAAAAATGCACAAGCAAGTCCATTATTATTGGGAACTGGGATATAAACTTTATTTATTTTTTATTAGTAGAAGTGAGTTCTTAAGGGTGGTTTACAAGGAGACAAAAATACAAAATATCACATTTCTGTTGGTGGCTTTTTTATGTGACCTAAGAAATGGCCAAAGGAAAATCTACTTTCCGGAAATTCTAAATAAGCTGATAATGAAATAAATTAGAATAAATAGAATGACATACTGTGGATGATCACCAAGGAATAGCTGCGTCTGGGGTAGAGGTAGGGCAGGGAAGAGTATACGAACTAGCTGGTATAACCGATGAGTGATGGAATGGAGCTCAGCTACCGCCTGTGGAAGGAGGAGTGGGTGGACCACACCTGAGTAGGTTGTAGTGTAAGCCTCGACTAGCTCACTCAATGCTCTCCCTAATGGATGATGACAGCTATCAAATGCCTGTTATGAAGCAGAAATAAAAAATCAAATATTCAAATTACTTTTAATAAATAATTTTTTTTTTACATTTAGAACCAATTTTATTTATTTTTTTAAATGATTTGAACGAAAAGCAGAATGTGATCAAGATCCAAAAGAATTAATTGTCATTCATACAGCAATTATTTTGAATTTTTAAGCTAACTTAAAAGTAGAATTTGCTGAATAAAAGTTAGAAACAATCTGAAGTGATTATCTAAAAATCAAGACTAACGAGAGAAAATAACAAAATGATGGTCTCATATTGAAGACAATTGCAGTTGAATAAGTATAAAATAAGAAGTCTCAAACAGGTGTTTTCAGGTACAAAGGCTTTTAGAAACCTGCGAAATAGCTAAGATATACCCACACTGCAAGGCCAGTACTGGATTGTAACAGGGTTTTCTCAAGGGACGTTTTACGTAAAAACCAAAAATCAAGTTCGTTAAAGACTGAAATCGGACCAGTGGTGGGTGGACTTTAAAGGGGAAATAAAAAAATTGGCATATCTCTTTTATTATGAGATGGATAACAAAATTGTAAATAACCAACATTGTTATGAATTTAATTTCTTATAAATGCTGTTCTATGCATTTTTTTGGTAACTTCCAGTATTCAATCCTCAGTAACCCCCCCCCCCCACTTCTACTCATCTCACATTAAGAATGGGCTAATTTATCATGAATTGTTCTATTCTAATCTTAAACATTGATTTCATGTTAAAGAACAATGTGAGATATACTGAAATATGTCTTGTGTGACGTCATCTTAAGGTTTTATGTTCTAGTCTACATGTTTAATTTTTTTTATAAATACCATACCTGATATTTAAGTATTTCATGAAAAAATAAATATTATATTCAATAATACCTAAAATTTTTTAGTATTTAGTCTTCAGCAAACCCACACTTCTACTCATCCGATTTTCACTTGTAGTAAATGAGTCATAAACATCTCAGATCCAGCTAGTATTTCAATTTCTGTTTATAAAGGCATCTTAGTTGAAATTATCAGTATGCTATACTAGCTTGAGGGAAGTCTGCTTAGTTTACACAGCCACTAGCATGAAAGACCTTTTTTTTTATTTTATTCTTGAAGAGGAAATGAATTTATCATGATCCATGATCTTGTAGTAATATAGTCAACTACTCACCTGTACAAGGTAGTCAGTTATTTGGCGATATACAGCCAAATCAAGATTTGTTTTTCCAAACTGCAGAGAAGTCAGTAATTTCTCATGATGCCGGCTTAAGTGTCGACTGCCAAGTGTAATGGCAATATTTTCCCAAGCTCGTTGACTGTCTATACCTAAGGAAAATAATAATGAGTTTTTATTTTAAAACTAATTAAGAAATAAGAATTTTATGATTTAGATAATACTAGATACTAGTGCCAGTATCAAGAATGAGCACATTTTACATTTAGTTATATTTATTATTAATAAACTAATTAAATAATCTATAGTTATTATTATTATTTAGTAGCTTTAAAGACTAATTATTTAATTGGTAGAACGTTTAGTAGCTCAGTTCAGTTTCCTAAGGTCACAATCACTGTTGTGAGTAGTCAGTACCACCCACTTCAAGATCGCTCTTTTCGAATGGTTATTAATCTATCTTAAAAATGTATGTAAATATAAATATAAATTATTAAAAGTGTGGGTTCTTTTATAAACAATTTTTTCAAATGATAAAGCTTCATTATTAACAACTTTTTTCTGTAGTGAAAACATATCACAATTAACAGTTACACAATTTTTGTTTTAGCTTACCTTTGCCTTCGCCACTTGAGCCAAGAAGTGCCCAGCATTGACGGAAAATGGCTTTCCATTTCAGATCAGCTCCAACACAAAAATCTCCAAATGACCTACAAAAATAACAATCTAGAGTGAAAAAGTGTTCATTATTAATCAATGTTATTAATTTAAAAAAAAAAAGGAGAGCCATTATTTGTAATGAGTTCGGAGTAGACAGAAATTTTATACAAATATCAGACATTTCTTAAAAATTTGTATTTACTTTTAATAAGATTTGTTTATTAAAGGAATCATTAGTGACATGTTAATATTAACTGGGTCTTCTAGATTGATGGTCTTTCTATTGTGCATAAATACTTTAATAATGATTTAGAAATTTGTATTACTTGTAGATTTTTAGGAAGGTCTAGAGCAGTCACTGATCATTACAGAAATTATGGGCTTAGGTTCTTTATGTTTATTATTATTTACGTCCACTTTAAGATACTATGGCTAATCGGGACGGGTTATCTACAGGTTACCACCCTTTTCTAGCCAGGGTGAGCCTAAGGAGTTTATTTAATGAGTCTGTCACTAAATAAATTTCTACTGCCCAGGGCGTGAATCGAACCCGCCACACTAGGTCTACCACGCAAGACTAAGACCAACGCCTTAACTCGCACGGCCAACCTGAGCCCCCTGTGTTCTTTCTAGAAATTTAAATGCAATACAACTTCAAGTTTCACAAATTATTTATAACCTCAATTAAGAACACTGGGGCTTAGTGTGTACTAAAAAAAAATCATGAAGTAGAGACAAGTAGGCACAAGTATAAAATTGCCTATGATTCCTCCTTAAAGGCAAGAATTGTTCTTTCTTATAATAGATGTTATTTTTAGCTCCCACTGCCCTCTCCCCTAACTAGATCATAACAATAGAGAAATGAATCATTAAATTGAATATAAAGTAACCTGAATATGGTTGATAATATATATTAAAAAACAACAAAGAGTATTGTACTTGGGTTTAGTGAAGGATTGATCAGGCGATGATGCTGGAAGAGATTTGTGGAGGCTGCCAGAAATCTTAACTCCATCAGTCCATGTTCCATGAAGATTCCCAACAAAATAGTCACCATTGGGAAAAGTGAGCACACCCTTTCCTCCAAACACACCAGGCTCCTTCAGTTCACCTTCGTAATGCGTCCCATCCTCAAACATCATAATCCCATGACCCTGAATTGAGAATGGATTTTAAACTTATTACAAAATTACATATATAGAGTTATATAAGTTAATAATAATAAGTTGTTCTAGAAATAGGTTTATGTTTAATTTTAAAGTAGGGCAATAATCATGCAATTTTTCTGCTTTGTAATGCACAAGATTCAGTATATTACTGCCCAAATTCTATTTATTGCCTAGCATATTGCCAATGATATCAATTCATGATGAATTTTAACAGTTCTAAAGCAGTGAATGATGAAAATTGGAGTACCAAGTCAAAAAGGAAAAGCTGAGCCAGGGCTGAAATATTAGCGAATTATATTGTACAATACAATGATATATGAATATGAGAACCAAAGTTATGATTAAATGACACTTTTAAACTTCAAAAAGAGAGTTTTTGACAATATGATTTAATATTAATGAAAATGTTTTGCTCAACCGCCCATGAAGGCTCAGGGCCTGTCATACAGCTTTGATGGGAGGTTGATTGTTCAGCTTGACATCTATCTTGACATAATCTGGTAGCTATAAAAATCACTAACTACTTCTTTATTTGAATAAGCAACTCATTTACTTCATGGTGCTGAGAAGACATTGGAGAATGGATAGAAGTACAACATCGAAACCCATAACTGCACAACTAAATAAAATTTAATGTGCAATCTCAAGACTTGAACCCAGGACCTATAGAATGCCCCCCCCCCACCTTCCAATTAAATGAAATACTAGGATATATCAATGTATGTAGCAGGCGACAAATCAATTAAATACCAGGATACATAAAATTTTTGATTAACATAGCAAAACTGATAACTGGGCCAAGATTTTGTGAACACAGGCAGCAGCACATTAAAACAACACAGTGAAGGAATAATTGATGGAGTGATGCTTTGGCTTAAACCAACATTCTACCTTTTTAAAATATACTGTACTCCAATGGGTTATTACCATGAATAAACTTTTTCTTTGCCTATTCATTACAATTTCTTTGTTTTCTTAATTTTTTATTATTTTTGAGAATATCAAACTTGTTAATACCAAGAACTGCCTTTTATACTGAAATATATAAGATAATATTAACATGTATAAGATTTTGGGTTAAATTGCATGAGTTTTCAAGAAAATGGGAGTTCATCAAGATAAAGCATAAGTTTGTCATAAACTAAAACACTGTATGGTTATATCAAATTAAAAAACAAATTATACAATTCATTAACAGCCTTTTATCTCTGTAACGAGTTTATGTGAACTTACAAAAAATACTAATCGTCACCTATGAAAAATTCCAGAGAGGGAGGTGGAAAAGCTTTGTTGAAAACATTTTCACTGGTTGCTGAGCAATATACAAGATGTTTTGATATTGCAAATAGGGATTTTAAACTTGAAATCTAACATTTTCAAATCTGGCGTGCACGTTCATTTGTTCCCACATTATTTAATACAGTGGACGTCTAGAGTTAAGTTTTTATACTATTGTTTATAGAAAAAAAGTGCGTTATATGGTCTTTGAAAATTTATTGAATATTAGCAATTTATCTTAAATTCTTAGATATTTCATTGGCAAATACCCAGTTTTTTGTCAGGTTTTTCAGCTTCCATTGCTCTCTAGCAAAAATTATATCCCAAAGTTTTGATATAACTTATAGATAGAAAAATAAGTGTATATTTTTACCGTTAGAACATCCTGGCTGAATGTGCCTTCATAGTATATACCATCAAGTGTGACAATCAGCCCAGAACCATTCTTCATGTTCCCACTCCAGCACCCCATGTATTTTTCCCCTGTTAAGTAAATGTTACATATAACTTGTTAAGAAAAATTCTTATGTTTTAAATCAAGAATAATAGTAATAACACAAAGACCATAAAATCTATAATTTTTGGTCTGGGAACCTTTTAGCAGATTTCCCCTAAGGGAATTCAACTATTGAGGTCATACTCATGTCAGGATTTCCAAAACATTTCCTCAAATGTCCATCAATCCCACCTAGGTGATGAAAATGAGGTCTGTTCAAAGTTATATATATATATATGAATTTCATTTTTACTTATCAATCATATCACTCTAGGAAAATTTCAACAGATAATGCAATTTCATAATTTTTGCAAAAAAGAATGATTGCCACACCATCCCTACCACTTCCATTAACTCTTTCATATTCTGTTTTTTAAATTTTAAGTTGTCATATACGATTTTATGTGGCATTTACCTGTTCCAATACTATTTAGAACACCATATCCATGCCTCAGCCCAAGAAGCCATTCACCAACATAGACTGAAGCCTGTGACGATGTAAATCTTCCAGTCTTCCGCACACCATGTCCATTTTCTAGACCATCTTTGTAGTAACCATTGTAGACGTCACCAGTCATATATCTTGGTAACAAAAAAACATTTAATGTAAATTCATAATCATTCAAATATATAGATTATTATTAAGGGGTAGGAAAGTCAATATAATAAATTTAACAATATACTGAAATCAATGAAAAGAGAAGGCCAAATAATACAAAACTCAGTTTCACAAAAATGAGTTTATTCATTATGCTAACTTGATACCTTTTTATCAGTTTATAGTAATTTAATAAAGGTAAAATAATCCTTACTGCCCTATATATTTAGTGTCACAAGCTCCTTCTGCCACAAAGGTCACTGTCAGCATGACTTGAACATCAGAAATCAGCTGATGTCTCAGAAGATATATTGTTTTCAATTTAGTCTCACAATGACATGTCCAACAGAAGGATCCAGAAAAACCAAATATGTAGGGGGTTTATTTTATTTTTTATATAAACATAATTTATTTTAACAATAATGGCAATAAACTTTAATCCAGTAACAACTTTTGAACAATGCAGTAGTACCAATAAATAAGAATATAAAACAGATGTTCTAAACCGATGTCTAAAGAGATATAAGACTGAAATAAGTGATTCGGAAATACTAAATGATGTCTGAGCTGTTGCCTTCATTTCTAACCCTTGAAATTTATTTCAAATGGTTATGAATTTTATTTGTTATTTTTATAGTTTATGAGTCAACTTGAAAAACAGCCTTATAAACAAAATACATATATAACTCCATTTAAATAAATACCTTGTGATTCCATGACCATTTTGTGTGCCATCTTTCCACTGCCCTTCATAAACTGATATACCTGGGATTTCAAGGCGCCCAAATCCATGACATAAGTTATTGTAGAACTGACCAGTATAGACACGACCATTTGGCCATTCTAATTTCCCATTTCCATGCATCCTCCCAAGGAGCCAACGACCTGTTAAAAGATATTAATATAAGTAATGTAACTCATACACTTATGATATAAAGTGTATATATGAATCACACCAGTGACCAACCTATTTCGTCAACTTATACCCAAAGTAGGGACATAATAAGCAGCAAATGCATCACTAGTACACAAAAAGTTATATGAAGTTTATGGTGTATAAGTATTGAGATTGGTGCAGAAAATTTCACTGAGATATTTTACTGGACGACAAACAATCTTTTGGGTGACTAAATGGAGCTAGAAGAAAACCATATCATATGAATAAGGTGTCATAGCTCTTCTCATTATATTGCAGAGAAGATAAGTGTATCTAATTCACATATTGAGAAGCATTTGATGAAACAACTAGTGAATACATAAAAACTTGATTAATGGATTTGTCATCAGCTCATGGAAATATAATGTCTTATCTCTACGTAATATAAATAACCAATTTTAAAAATAGTTAGTTACATGCAATGAAACATGGGTAGCTTACAATAAAGTTATGATAAAAAGAACATGGAGTAAGGAAAAGGAGGATCACAAACAATATCCCAAAGGTTTTGGTAAGACTATGAGGGCATTGTCCATTTCAAATTTACCCAATCAACCGGACGATAAATTTCGATATGCTCAACAACAATTAACTGTAGTGAGCCATTCAATTCAAGAAAAACATTCAGAGTCGGAAAACCGGAAGAGTGTTGCACCAGGACAATCAATGATAGGCCACACACATCCTTGTCTACCTGATGAAAATTATTGGATTGTATGGGATGTGTAGCCTCATCCATTGTAAAGTCAAAACCTTGCTCCTAATTGCCATTTATTTCATTCTTAGAGGAACTTAATAAATGAAAAAAAAATTAACAATGAATGACAATGATGCTAAAAATACATCTGGATTAGCTTTTCAGTGCTAAAGATCAAAAGTAATTGGCCAAATTGTACAATATATTACAGATTTCTAAATAAACAGACGAATAAATTTCATTACCAAGCAAATTGCTGTTTTTATTTTCCAACAAAAAAAAAATCTCCAATTCTTCAGTTTCAACCCTATACCTCCAGTACTGTCCTGCTGACATGGTCTGAGTGAAAATTGAGAAATGAAAGAAATTGTTTTGGCAGCCCAGAATTTTGGTGTGAAAAGTTGGGAACAAAGACAGAGCTCATTATTCAATTTTTATCTGGACTTCCTACCACTAACCATAGTATCCAACCATGCTATTTAAATAAAGAACATTTGAACCACATATCCATATCTTGTTTTGCTGAACAAGAAGGATGTAACAGAAAATAAATGAAACTTTCAAATTAGATTGCTATGGCGCATTTAGCTATACCTCTGAAATAAAAAGGAAATATTTTTATTTACATTCATAGAGTATTGCATTATTGAAATCAGGAAGAAATTGACCTGTATACTTCGCATCTTTGTATGGTGGAAGTTTGGCAAATGTGTAAGATGCCACTCGTGCTACAGGGACAGCAGGTTTGTTCAAGAGTTGTTTTATTGTGGTTTGGAAGGCGTGGAACCATTCGGTTTTTTCAAGGTGGCTTCCTGTAGTAAGTGTAAGTGTTTCTTCAGGAACAGTAATTACAATCGCATTCTGCAAATGAAATAAAAAAAAAAAAAAAACAAATAACTAAAAGTGAATACAAATGCAGGAAAGAACAAATTAATATCTAAAAAATCAAATTACAATACATTTGTACTTTCAAACCGCATATTCATTTTAGAAGATTTCCATTAAGAGAAATAAGCAATTGAGGTTGTACCCATGACGAGATTTAAAAAAAAAATTCATATTCCATCAATTCTACCTAGGAGACAACAAAAATGAGGTCTTCTCAAATATGTATGTACATACATATGTAAAGGTTCAGCAAAGGAGTCAAATACATTTTTTTAAATATCTTCATTATTATGAGTTGGATCAAAAAATATATAATCAATATTATTAAAAATGTATTATACAATTATTGATCTCTACACTTTTACCAAACATGAAAATTAATGGAATTATTTGTTTTCTTATTAAGATATATTGACATAAGCAAATTTCAACTATTATTCATCTAACATTAACGATAAGCCTAATAATAAGATCAAGAATAATGTTCAAGTTTAAATTACACATATCATTTTCACCAGGCTTATGTGATGTTTACAAAGTAATTGATTGCTTTTTTTGCCTTAAAATTAAATTAAAAGAAAAATCATGTATTATATCAATAAAGCAGGTTTGAATTTTTTGCTTGTTGGAAAAAAGGTTTTTCTGTACAAATTACCTTGTCACATCACATATAAATTATTTGTACTAGATGATTTCTCTTAAGGGAAATCAGCTACTAAGTGGCACGCATTGGAACATTTTTGATATATATTTCTTCAAATGTCGACTTATCCTATCCTGGAGATGATGAAAATGAGGGTATTTAAAATTAAATTTAAAATTAAATATCAAGTTTGTTAAAGGCTGAAGGACAGTGGGAGGTGAGATTTAGAGGGAGCAGGATTTCAAAATTCGAAATATCTCTGTTATTTAAAAATTGTATAGAACTTATCTTAATGAGAAAGTAAATTCCAATAAATGTCACTCAATCCTTTATATATATATATATATATATATATATATATATATATATATATATAAATAATATTAAGCGAGTTATTCCTATTTTTTTTATGTTTTCAGTAAACCCCCTCTATGCATTTCATATTATTAATAAGCCTATGTATCATGACACCTCTTATTGTAAGCTTAAATACCAACTTTGTTTACAACAGATCATTACAACATGAGATATGATATGTGTGATGTCATCAATTTAAGGTTTTATGGTCTATACTCGAAAATGCTTATTTGATCAATAACATTGTAATGAAATTGACATTGCATTACATAAACCCATTATAAATGACCATACATTTTTTATATTGTGAGTATTCCCAGCACAGAGCACATTAAGATTATTATGTATGAATGCTTAAATGTATTGTTTTTACCTTTAAATAAGAATTATATCCAATTTGGAGTGAAGTCACCATGTGCTCTAGCATTTTCATAGATAACGCGGATGGATTTTGATAATAACATTCACAGCTCTTAACATCGGTACACTAAGTAATAATACGGATGAATTCTGATAATTAATTCCAGTTAAATGCATTTTTTGAGTGTATTTCGATCGGCAGTTCAAAGTTCACAGCCGGATTAGCCCTATATAAGGAAGGACCCCCTTGGGGCGGATTAAGATCAGTCATATTCGGCATCCTCTGGAGGGGAGACCTTTGTTGGTGAGACACCGCTAATCCTTTTGCCAGATCCAGCCTGCTTGACCTGTCTTATCTGGGACGGCGCCGGCCCACCCCAAGGGCAGCAGTAAGCCCCTGCTGTGTAGCTCTTGGGTAGGGGAACCGTAGGAACAGTAGGTCCTTAGTCGGCTTTGCTGTTCCGAGCCGGGGATCACTCCGGCCTTAATGGGGTAAGTTCTAGCGGCTTACTCAATGTGAACTACGGGCTGGGTGGAGTCCGGAGTGGAGGCTTGCCTTCACTGCCGGTCATAGACGTAGTGGTCGTGTGTTCAAAGCCCGAGGACATACAGGCCAGGAAACTGGTACATGTGCTCTTCGTGTGGGAGCTGGTTAGTAGGAGACTGTCCCTTCCATAGGATCGCTAAACCATCGTAGCGAATCCTCAGTCACCAGAGATGTGTTGGATAGGTGTAGGCTGGATTAAGGCTGTAATGGCTAGGTGCCTCCAACATTGCTGCCACACTTCAACAATGCCTGACCTGTCTACTGCCTGTACTACCTCTTACGGCTAAGTCAGCACTTCCATTAAACAGCTAAGTGTTTCAATTGTAATATAGCTTAAGTATAATTAAGTGTCCCCCATTACATTTTCAAAGGTGCCTCTTCATTTTAATTATTAATATTTATAATTGGAGAATATTTTTATTATAAATAAATTTATATATATTTTAATTTGGACTTGAGTTGATTGTTGGTGGCCCTTCCTAAATTCTTGTTAGTGGTTTGGTTGTGGGATTTCATTTTCTCATATCTCGAATATTAAGCGAGTTATTTGTAGTTTCTTTTTTTTTTAGACTACAGCAAGTCCCCACTACTACTCATAGAAATTTTACTTTGAGTAACAGAGTTATTTAACATCTCATGTTTAGCTTACCTTTTTAATTCCTGTTAGCATAGGCTTCTTACTATAGGAGAAAAAGAGAATAGATTGAGAGATGAGATCACCGGTGTGTCAATTTACCATGTGAGAAATCTGCTTAGTTTATGCAGCCCCTGTATATTTCTAACGATTTAATATAGTTTGCTTAACTCCTTTCATAGAACCAAGCCTTTATCATCATAGCTTCAGTACAATTGATAATAATAAGGAATAAGCTATTTAGGTCGGTCTCATGGAATGACCTTGTGATTTTGATGCTTCAGATGCTATAAACACTGTTCCTTCAAATTTGAATATTTTTGTACTTGAGTGTGTATTCAAATTTGTCAATTTTTGTTTGTGGGCATGTGTGTCCGTGTGTGTCCATTATTCATGGAACTTGGAATGTAAAATTATTTTTGAAATTCAAAGATAAAAGTTTATAAGCAAAATCACTTGAAGGTGAAGAAGGTGTTTACAGGGGAGTAAAAATACTAAATGTTTCCAATTTAATTTCCCCTACAACTCTTACTTTTACTAACCTCATATCAGAGAACTGCACATATTATACAATTGCCCCAACAATTGAAATTAAATTAAATTACAAATGGTAAGTGTTATGAAGTCAATAAAGAATTTCGCTCAATATATTTGTATATTTAAAGTGGAAATTCATAGATTACGCAGATTTGTTGAGGTGGAAGTATATACTACGAAATCCAAAATATGATATTAATAATGTAAGGTTTTCATTAAAATTATACAGTGATGGGTTTCGCATGACATACAATATAAATTAGGATTCGAAAATCATAAAAATTACCCTTATGCACAGAAAGTTTTCATAAAGCTACAAAAAAGAAAATATTAATTCTGCATAATAAATGTAATGAAAAAATAACTGATGACAAGCAAAATACTACAGTCTATTTTTTCTAGGTTATATGTTTATTTTTAAAGAAAACACTCAGACAAAAAAACAAGTATTTTAATTTAAAATCTCTTATTTTTCACCTTGCCAATTAGGTTCCCATTTCAGACTCACATGGGACACAAAGCGTAAGATACAGCAACATAAATTTCCAACTATCAATTACTGTAATTTATTTTTACTAATTTTGAGGGTATTCTTTTGTTTATTTCTTTTTAAATAAATCATCTACATTTTTTTCCTTCACAATCTTGCATTTGTTGCTATTTATTAATGTCTACTTTTATGCTTCTATGGCTTGAATGGTTATCTACAGATTACCACTGTCTTCTAGTCAAGGTGGGACTAAGATTTTTATTTAGTGAGGTTGTCACTAGGCTCACAAGGTTATCAAACCCACAACTCCACATTTACCAAACGTATTAAGACGAATGCCTTAAATCACATGAGCTCCCAAAAAACTTGTCCATTTATCATTATGGAGATAGAAACTATGCTATAAGCATGTCATAGTCTTCCATATTGCCTTTTAATTTACATTTGAATGTTTTGAGATTTTTATTCTTCAAATTAACGTTTAAATAATAAAGAATGACTTTTTTTGGTAGGATTAATTCAAACTTAAAAAGTTTTTTAAAAAATTGGTTAAAACAAAATGTGTTCCCCTCCCCAGATGTAATACAAAATTATTTACTCAGTATGCCAGACATGTTTTTAAAAAGACAATTTGTTTTCAATTTACAAAAAGTACACAGATAAATAAAAAAAGCTAAAGATAACTACATGGAAAGTTGTAAACAGTGATTTGAGTTTTAAAGGAAAAGGTAAGACAAAAAAAACAGGAATTTTAAAATTTCATTTGAAAATTTCTAAAATAATTCATGCTGAGTGGATTAGTCTAAAAAAAAAAAAACAACAACAAATTAATAGATTAAAGTAAATATATAGTTAATTAAATTATGAACTAAAAATAAAACCAATGAGCAATATGGCTGAAGCAATATATAATTAAAACTACAATAAAATAACACGTATAAAAATATTAAGCTTCTACAATTAATTAATTCTTACTTGATTATTATCAGAGTCATTGATGAGCTCTACCCATAATGTTTCGAGGTTGTGAACAGTGTGTGAGCCACCAGAAACATGGACAAAAGCATCCGATAATAATATGAACCAATGTGACGAGAATCTAGAAGCGTTTTGGAGTGAAATGGGGCTAGAACGTGATTCCTTTACAATCTTCCGCTTAGGAGTCCTAAGCACCAAACAAATTACGTTATTTCAAACAGAATTACGCCAAGACAACCATTATAGGCCACAGATTAATTTATTTGATATTAATAGAAATCTGTGGTTAACTATAATGCAAATTTGTAATTATAAAATTAAAGACGATTCATAATTTTAATATTATAAAAACAAGTACTACAGTCTTTAATTTTACTTGACCTTTTGAGTATTTAATCATTATAAGAGAAACTGTATATATATTAGATAAACGAAGTAATTTTATGAACTGTAACTCTGAAATATTATTATAACATTAATTATAATTAATTTATTTATTGGCAACAATGAGAAACAAATATTTCAATTAAAAATATTAATTATTAATTCAAATATGATTTATTTCAGCTAGTCTGCTTCTTCAGGAGCAAAAGCGGTAAACTTATTTTACTTTGTATAAGCAAGCTTACATCAAAGTTATTTTAAAAACACAAGACTGGGTTAAAAGAAATAAGTTGAAGGATAAAGGAAGTTAAACAAATTATTGGACTCTTAAATAAATAGAGAAAGTTCCCCCTGAACAATTCCCCCCCCCCATCCAATGAGGTGTTTGCAGGCTGTTGGCTTATCAAAGCCATGTGACCTATTTAAGATATTTGAGTATTAGTTTGTTTCACAGACTATATATATATATATATATATATATATATATATATATATATATATATATATATATATTTTTTTTTTTTTTTCTTCAACAAAAATTTTGTTTGGGTGATTACAAAAGAGAGAGGTTAGAAACTGTTTGTACATATGAGCATACTTATGGAAGATGTAAATTACATCAAGACAAAACTTTAGTACAACTTTTGATTTTTATTGTTTTAGAATCCAAAATGATAGAGATGTGAAAGTGATAAAATATCTATTCTATTTATAATAAAATATTGCAATCCATTATTAAATATGGTGCGAAGAACAGAGAAAACAGCCTCGGACGAATCTTGAGTAAGAGCTGCTCCAGAGGGAATTGATTCTCAGCCCTCAACAATGTCAGGTAATGCGAGTAGTGCCCCGATGTTGTACGGCTCTGTAAGACCCCCTGAGTGTACTAACGGTTTAAAACTCAAGCTCTGACCTCAGCTTGGAGGAGGATAACTCTCCTCCCCCTGCAGCCAGAAAAGGTAGACCAAGGATTACGTAACAACGCATGAAATGGGCTAAAGGCATGCTTATTGTAGTCATTCGAGCGTACTACCTAGCCACAATGTGACACAAAAAACGGGATATACTTGACGCATTAGACAGTATTGAATGGCCTCTATTCTCAGATTACATTAAAGTCTCAAAATCTCTCAGGCCAAGTTAGGGGCATATTGCAAACAGGTAAAAGTAAATGAGAACAACCATATTAAGACTCTACAAACCTACTTAGATAAAGAAAACCAAAGGCTTGCTGTATATGCGAATAGGATACATAGATACAAAGAAGCACATATGAGGAAGAAACAAAATGCACTATTTTACACGCAAGAAAAATATGTTTACCGCAGCATTGGCACAAGCATGGTTAAGAACCAAATAGATTGTAATGCGAACGATTTGACCAATTATTCAGCAAATATTTGGGAAGTACCTGTGACTCAATGGTCTACAAAAGTGGACAATGGATAAAAAACCTTACACATGGATTAAATAATGTTCTACAAATGACAGATAACAGGATATCGGCTGAAGAAGTGATGCAAGCATTAAAAAAGAGCATAACTGGAAATGCCCCAGGTGTGATGGAATTCAGAATTATTGGTTCAAATACTTTACAAGCCTACATCACATGTTAGCTCGGGGTTATTCAGATTTGTTGACTCGTCATATGCCTCTACTTTTAGATTTCACTGAGGGTGTAACCTATATGTTCCGAAAAAGGAAGGTCACTTATAGAGCCTACAGATTACAGACCCACTATTCACTTTAATGGAATCTATAAACTTTTTACAACTATAATTAGTGCGAAAATAAATAGCTATCTTATTTCAAAAGGGCTTCTTGCCCCAGAACAGTTAGATTCTAAATACAGCGGAATTTTTCTATGACATGGATGGACTACAAGAAAGCGTTTTACTCAATACCTCAAAATTGGTTAATTGAAATTTTTAAAGTTGTTCCAAAGGTAATCAATTTATTGTCACATGTTATGACTACATGGAAAACTTTGCTTAGCATTGGAAAGGGAAGACAAAATTCCAGAATGAGACAATTAAAATTAAAGAGGTACCTACCAAGGTGACACAGTCTCAGCCCCTTATGGTTTTGCTTAGCTATAAATCTCATGAGCCAAATAGTTCGAGACTAAGAATGAAGTTACGAAATGCTATAGGTAAAAATGAAACAAGAGTCCTGTGTATGGATGACCTGAAGTTATATGCAGAGACACGTACCCAGATGTCAAACATAATAGACATAATAAAGATTTATAGTGATTCTGTCGGCATGTGTTTTGGGTTAGAAAAATGTGCTGTCTTGCATATTTCACAAGGCCAGAAAATGACCAGGCAGTATAATAGGATCTGATGAAATCTATATTCATGAAATAGAAAGGACTGTCATACAAATATCTTGGTCTTCAACAGAAAGGCAAATAGCGAAAAAAGATGTAAAAGACCAATTAAAAAATGAATATATTTTTATTAAGAAGCGATTGCACCTTATTTTTAACAGCAATCTTTCAAGCCAATATAAAATAAAATCAGTAAATACATCGGCCATACCATCTTTTGTCTATAGTTTTGGCATAATAAAATGGGCTGATACTACTCTTGATGAGTTAGATAGACTCATAAGAATGAACCATCCAATTTCATCTATGGCAAGGCTGTATTTACTGAGGAACCAAGGAGGACGAGGCCTCCTCAACAATCGAAATCTATGTCGGTTTCAGGTAGTTATCCTGAGACATTATATAAGATCGAATGATAGCCACGTCATTAAAGAAATTGTTAAACTTGATGAGGGTTTTACAGCCTTGAACTTGAAATGTAGTAGCAATCCTAAAGTTCAAGATGAATCCCACTTTCTTTCGGAATGGCAAAGTAAGGAACTTCATGTTTGATACTACGGTCGCCTTTATGACTCGGAGGTACGTTTGGCTAATTCTGTTGGCCGCTCATAAAAATAAAGCGTCATCTGAGCGGCCAGACAAGTTACCATAATTCTGGTGCAAAAGATTCCTATTCTAAGCTCGATGTGAGCAGTGTTGTACCTTACGTGAAATTAATCCACAACGCAGTTCTTAAGCCAAATATAACCCTCATTGCATTCCTTTTATTTTAAGGAGAGATTTCGACAACCAAGATTTACATGAAAAGTATGGTAATGGAAAATTACCTTGTTCACTAATAGATAATTTTTCTCTGTTGCAACCCTTTATTTAAACGACATTTTAATATCGTTTAACTGAAACTGGATCAAAATGTCACAATTACTACTACTTCACATAAGCAACCCCATTAATCAAGCTCTCTTGGAAATTTTTAGTTGACTTTGGAACTTTGAAATGGTAAAAAGAAATATGGTGCAAAACAGTTTATCCAAAATATATATAGGTTTATTGAAGCTGCTTGAGGTTATTGAATCATTGGGAAAAAAACCTTAATAGCAATTTGAGCTTCAGAAACAGTATGTCAAAAGAAGATTTACCCTTATTATTCATTTCAGTATAAACTGTTTTATTAATTTTAACACCTATCAAATTTTATTTATTATTTAGCAAAAAAAATTACCTCAACACTTCTGAGAGCCTCCCAGCGCTATCCCAAAAGGTTTTTGTAGCTTCAGCTTCTTTCTTTTTATTCTCAATAACATCCAATAGATTTTCCCAACGCCAGATACCATCTCCTCCACCTCTTGACACCATTCCCTGAAGTAAAAAATAATCAATTTAATTAGAGTGCAAGGAGGCTAATTTGATCTTTGTATTACTTATATGAGACAATGGAGCTGGATATGAATCTGCCTAAACAGTAGTAACATTAATAAATGGAGTCTAAATATTTTGAGTGATAAGGCATGAAAGCTAAACATTCAACTGTAAACAGTGTTGTTATCAAGGACAAACAAAAGCAATCATACATTACATTGTATTTTGAATTATTTTTTTAACACTGTAAAAATGAAACAATTTTTTTTTTGAGCCCATTATCTTTGACAAGGATCCACATAGTTTTGTCACTGTATCTGTGTGTTGTCATATTTTTTCAATGAGTGATAAATTTACAAGATTCTAAAGGAAGTTGTGCATTTTAATTCTAGATCATTATTAATAGACACTTCTAAAGATTCATCAGCCTCAGCTGGGTTTGCCAAATAAGGGGAGGGGGCTAAGAAACTTCTTGTTGATTACTCTTAAAATGTATTGGAAAGTTCTTGTTGAACATTCCTTACAAATATTATATCTTTTTGATTTTTTTAAATACAAAATGGCTGAGATTGACTTTTTACCCTTTTGGAAGTAAGAAGTATACAATTATGAAGGTTTTCATCGTAATGGATGCTATTTGGTAATTTGCTTCTCTGACCTGACTTGTCTAGCACATACTCTAATGAATCTTTTGTATTGTTTCTATTTTTTTTATTTTGCCAACTTTGATCAAATATATAGTATTTCTTGAATACATTACTATGATTAAGCCAAGCCCTATAGTCAATTTTTCATGTGACTTCTGTTTTCTTTTTCAGTGTAAATATTTTAAAAAGAAGATAAATACTTTTGCATAGTTAAACAAAAAGACACTCTTTATTGAGTGTGATTATACTTAATCCTTTAGATATGTCTTAAAATTTGAAACTAATCAAATGAAATAATTTGTATGAATAGAAGTTGTTTGCACTTATCATTTTTTCTAATATATTGTTACGTTTTATTACCAAAACATGTAATAAACGTTGTTAATAAGAGTTCTTTTGGATTGCAAAATTAAACACACACAAGTTTCACAGTTTTTATCACTGCCCAATTTATTTAGCAATGCACAATACACTTGGTTATATATTCTTAATCACTACTCACAGTATGCACTGTTCTTCAGATTACACAGTCCAATAATTCACTCACGGTCACTGAAGTACACAAAAAAACGGCACTGCACTGTCCTTTACTTCGCGGCACTGCACTGTCTTAAACACGGCACTAAACTGTTACTTACAGTCACGGCACAACACTGTTCTTCACATAAAAAAAGACTTTACTGCACTGCACTAAGTCGCACTGTAGCACTAAACGCACTTGAAGACAGCTGAGAGCTAACTGACTGTCGGCTAATTTTCACGTGCTTATATAGAGGTTAGCAACATCAAAGGTGCGGTCTCAGAGGTACTGGACTAATTAGTCTAGACCCTACTGGTGTCAGCTGACCCCCGGCCGGCTCCCTTTCATTTCCCTCGCACCTCCCAAATACGCGACTCTCTCTGCTAATCCTTCGTGTATTTAATTATTGCAGCAATATATATATATCAAGCCAGTTCACTTTCTAATCGTGAAAAGCATCTAGCTATTGGAGATAATCTGTCTGTGTAATAAAGTGTCAAGTTAACACATTTCAAAACTTGAGTAAAGACACACAGTACGTGTGGAGGCAAGGCGATAATCAAATGTTAGTATTTTTAGCTTTGGGGTCACATTTAAGTTACCTTATATATTTTTTAATTCAACAGTTAAGCAAAGGAATTAATATAAATTTTTTTTTGTTCTGTTTGGTTTCCATTTTTTTATGTTTTATTTATAAGAAGAGACGTTAATAACACAGTCAAATAATAACAGGTTTATCTGTTTAGTTCATTATTGATATCTGTTTAAGGTCTTTAAGCAAAGTTCCTCAAATAAATAATGTATTTGCTTGTGTGTAAATAACAAAATCACATATAGAACGCATAGCACTTCAAAAGTGGAAGATATTTTCCCCAAGTACATCCTTGGTACATCAAAATAAGAGCCTAAAAAAGGTTTTCATGAAGTCACATTTACCTTATAAACAGTGGGATGAGATAAAGGCTGGAAAAAGGCACAAGTGACAACTGCTTCTGGTGATGTTTTCCTTGTAGGAAGTCTATCGGTGAAATATGCAGTCAATTTTTGGGGCGTTTCAATGTTTCTAGCAATATGGGAATAGCCATTCATGGCTATAACATCACACACCTAAAAATTGTATACATAAATTTAAAAAAACAACAATAAAATAGGTAATAGTATTTATTGCTTAAAATAAGTTTAAGATGTTTCATCTAACACTTCTTATTTCTTGAATATTATTATTATTTATTAACGTCCACTTTTTGCGACTATGGCTATTTGGGACAGGCTATCTACAGGTTGCCATCCTTTTCTAGCCAGGATGGGACTAAGGGTTTTATTTAATGAGTCCATCACTAAATAAATTCCTAATGCCCAGGTAGGAATCGAACTCGCCACTCTAGGTTTACCATGTGATATTAAGGCCAACGCTTTAACTCACATGGCTAACCTGAGCCTCCAAATATCATACTTATATCATACTTGAATATAAATGCAAGTATGACCCTCATGATTTAGATAATCATAGCTTTTAACTTGATTATACTGTTTTTTATAGGTAAAATGTGCTAATTGTCTTCACTTGAACTGACCTTCAAATTTAAAAAAAAAAGAAATGTTAGAGATTTAAATTTACAAACATTTCTTTTTTTTCATAAAAATCATCTAAAAATTTACAGTGCATACATTTAGCAAGGTGTATTACATTACAAAAGTAAATAGGCTAATATTATTTCATTCAAAAGTCAACTAATTTTAATGAAATGGCAGTTGAATATATAGCTTACCACTGTGAGATAAGTTTCATAAACATAAAGTAATTCATCCTGATGACAAGAAAGTACTTCATGAGATGATCGGCCCTGGAGCAGCGCTGACACTACAACAGCAGTGACATGGAGGACATCTGTGTATCGAGAGCATAGATTAGAAAGGCATTCTTCTAGAGAAGACCTGCGACTGAGAGGTTTAACCAGTGTATTGTAGACAGAGAGTAGCTCTTCCAAGAAACACTGCTCATGAGCTATGTCTGAATCAAGAGTTGCTTCCTTCACTGGGTGCTTGCTGTATATAACACATGTCATATTTCCAGAGCATAAAACACGAACAGGATTAAGTCCATCTAGCGCAGTATCTATTGAGCTTGGCTTAATCCATTCCCTGTAAACAAAATCGCATTTAAACAATTAAGACAATGGACCTTCAATGGCTACATTTACATATTATGTAATAATATTATTTTCTTTACCATAATTCAGAAATATTTCCAATTAAATATTTTTCTATATATTTATCTTTATATGTTTTAAATTTACTTTCACTTTGTGCTACTACAGCTGATTATGGTTACGTGCAAGTTTCCATCCTTTCCTAGTCGGGATGAGTCTAATGATTTTTTTAATAATAAAAAAATGTACTCAACATTATAAATTTTAATTTAATTTGCATAATAGTTTTGTCACATATTAAATTGTTATAAAGGTATATATAATATTATGAAGTGGAAATGTAAACAGTGTTTTCCATTGCTTGACACCTCAATGTTATACTCCATATCTGCACAAAATATCGTATTGATTATAGTGTTTAGTATAACTTAACAAAATCTGAAAATATTTACTGAGCCATTGAACATATACAGTCAAATAAAAAGACAATTATAGAAAAAGCTGACAAGATATTTAACCCATATTTGGGATAATTTTCCCAAAAAATTTAATTAAAAACTAAAGCTAATGAAATTAATTGTTACTTTCTATGGCTGAGACTGAGAATAGTTCCAGAACGCTCTAAGAGTAGTGAGTAATCACTCCCAGCAGCTACAGACATGGCTCTTCCACAAATAGTTGGGGTGGATTGAACAGTTACTTCTGCTGAGTTTGTGAGCTGTCCACAGGCATTAGATCCCCAACCAAAGACTCGTCCATCTAATGTAAGGATAAGGCAATGGTTTTGCCCACACCAAACGCCACAAACCCCACAGTGCGAAACAGATCCAATAAGAACAGGCCTAAAAAAACAAACATAAATATAAGAAAAAAAATCAAGATCAAGATTTTTTATATACAAAGGATAACATTTGAAACAACTCACAAGGAGCATTAATATTCAAATTTGAAGAATTCAAAGGTCTTGAAACTAGCTAAGATCTATTGAGAAAATAAAAACCATTAAGAGCAAATATGGATAAAGATTGTTGTAAAACTATAAAGCTAAGTAAACATTTATCACATTGTTGTAACTGCTCTAGTAACAAAAAATATTTTCAGTCAATATAAGTAATAACATATTATTGTTCCTTCAAACCAATGAAAGATTAAATAATATATTTTACTTGACTATTTGTATTAATAGCAGGATGATAGTCACTAAATATAAGCATGTATATAGGTGTACTAAGGGTACCAAGTTCAATACTGATGGTTATACACTAAATATTATTTTTCTGTATGGTTATCAGACTTATAATATGACATAGCTGGTAATGTGACAAGCTGATCATACCAAAGACATGAGGGCAGACCATGGTCTATTTTGGATTGTTAATCCAAAGGTTTTAATTTTCATACTTTTTTGTAAATGTTCTAAGACTTAATAAAGGGGATATATATATATATATATATAAGTAAATAAACTATTTGATTAGATTTAAAAGAAAAAAAAGTCCATCATATATGGGCTGTTTAAACAAAGCAAATTTTCCACAAGCTTATATATGTGACACTGATGATCTCAACTTATCCTATATTCTCCATTTCTCTCATAGAATTGAAATACAATCTGGATGAGACGTTTCATTACTCAATATATATATATATATATATATATATATATATATATATATATATATATATATATAGTAGCCAAGGTACCCGGCTTTGCTTGGGAAATCATTTAAAACGGAAATATTCTATTTTGTTTTTGGCAATGCTTCGACGTGTACAACTGCTCTTCCCGTCTGGGCTCATTTCTTCCCGTAAGGGTCCGTTGGGCAACTTATGGAAAATAAAATTTTAGATTTGAAGAATAAATGAAAATAAGTCTCTAATCATTCCCTCCCCACTGTTTGACACACCGTGAATAATTCAAATCATAATCATGGATAGCATTTATTATTATTAAATATCATCTATAATGTACGTATTTTCTGTATACAATCTAGCTAATATACCCGACAATGCCCGGGAAATCATAGTTGACTGACTAATGATGGTATTTTTATAGAATATTGCTGAAAAAACCAATGGGAATCACAATATCGCGAATTTTTATTTCAGGCTTCCCTTATAACCCCCACTCATGTTCTAACCTAAACATTTTAATATAGTTTATAATCATGTAAGGATTAATGCTAATCGACATACCGAGTTTTGTTAAGTTCGGTTCAATCGTTCGCCCCCAATAAAATAGTAGACTCCCGCTTTAGTTTATAGTGTATATCTCGTTTATACTTTGTTAAAAGACAAAAATGAATATCACAAAAGTTACTCTAAATAACAAAATAAACAACTTTTGTTATGTTTATATATGCCGAAAAACGAATAGAAAACGAAATACTGCTATTTTAAATTCAGGCCTCCCTTACAACCCCCACTCCTACCCGCCCCTAGAAATGTTAGTATGGATTATTATAATAAAGGCGTTTGTGCTAACACACATACCGATTTAGTTCGGTTGAGTCTTTTGTGTCAAATAAAATTGTTCACTTCCGCTATAGGTTTTAGCGTATATCTCGTTTATAATTCGGTATACGAAAAAAGTGTATATAACAAAAGTTACTCTAAATAACAAAATAAACAACTTTTGTTATGTTTATATTTGCTGAAAAACCAATAGGAAACGAAATATCGCTATTTTTAATTTCAGGCTTCCCTTATAACCCCCGCTCCTGCTCGTCTCAGAGG
This sequence comes from Riptortus pedestris, assembly GCA_019009955.1. NCBI lineage: Eukaryota > Metazoa > Arthropoda > Insecta > Hemiptera > Alydidae > Riptortus > Riptortus pedestris. The sequence goes on along the minus strand of CM032230.1, from coordinate 98,395,628 downwards.
ATATTACAGCCTAAAGTCTAAGTTGGGTTAGTAGTAATATACATACCAAGTTTCATAAAATTCGGTTCAGCCGTTTATGCGTGAAAAGGTAAAAAACAAACACACACGAAAGAAACAAAATACAGTTATGGTGCCTATGACATGTGAAACGAAAAGTTATCGTGAAAATTCGCGAAAAAAATTAAAGTACAGACAGAGGTTACAATTGTATATATATATACTAGCTCAGATACCCGGCTTCGCTCGGGAATTCATTTGAGGCTGAATGGTGATGGTATTTTTTTGGCAAGGCTTTACGTTACAACTTTTGTTATGTGCATATTTTCCGAAAAACCAATAGGAAAGAAAATATCGCTATTTTTAATTTCAGGCCTCCCTTATAACCCCCACTCCTGCCCGTCCCTAGAAATGTTAGTATGGCTTATTATAAGGAAGGCGTTAGTGCTAATACACATACTGAGTGTTTTATTTAGTTCGGTTGAGTCTTTTGTGCCAAATAAAATTGTTGACTCCCGCTATAAGTTTTAGCGTATAACGCCTTTATTTTTCTGTACACGACGATAATGTATATAACAAAAGTTTTTCTAAATAACAAAATAAACAACTTTTGTCATGTGCATATTTGCAGAAAACCCAATAAAAAACGAAATACTGCTATTTTTTTTATTTCAGACCTTCCTTACAACCCCCACTCCTGTTTTCGTCTCAAAGAATATTAACATAGCCTAAAGTCTAAGTTGGGTTAGTAGTAATATACATACCAAGTTTCATAAAATTTGGTTCAGCCATTTATGCGTGAAAAGGTAAAAAACAAACAAACAGACACGAAAGAAACAAAATGCAGTTATGGTGTCTATGACATGTGAAACGAAAAGCTATCGTGAAATTTTGCGAAAAAAATCAATGTACAGACAGAGGTTACAATTTTATATATATATATATATATATATATATATATATATATATATATATATAGATATATATTCTTGTTTGTATGTCTGTTTATATCTAAGGTATTATGTTTTTCTTGGTAACACTGTTTAATGGGTCACATTGTTTATGCTGCGGTTAGTTACTGAGCTGCTTTTGATGCGGGTTATGGTTTACCAGGATAGGAACCTCTTCCTTTCTTTGGTTACTTTTGTTTGCTATCCTGACTTTAATAGAAACACGCAGAGAAATTATACAAACAAAATTTTTCTTTTATTAATATAGATCACTTACTTGTTTCTCTTCACAAAGTCACCAACACCTTGCTGTCCTAAATGAGGATTTCCCCAGGCCCAAACTTCACCTCGGATTAATCGAGCACCTTTGGTCCGGCTGTAAGTACCTCGATCAATTCCTATTTCATCAGACCCATCACTACATGACAAGTCGTATCTGAAAATCATATTGAAATATTTAGAATTATCTTAAGCATCCAAATAAAGGATACTATTCTACTAAAATAATGGGTTTCTCATGAGTGCTTTGACAAATCAGGTAAAATTATTGGGTGAATAATACAAATAGGAATAAACAAGCAATGTCACCCATTGGCGATGAGTTGAAACAGAAAGGGTTTCCCATGGAAATATAAAGATACCATTAACCTATAGTCAAAATGATCCTATCATTTTCATCACATAACAAAAATTGTCTGTAACATGTACAATAGCTGTACAACCAAAAAGTAATTATACCCTAGAAGTAAAAAGTTTTAACTGAAAGTATTTCTGTTTAGAATAGTGTTTATCAGAAAATGAAATGGTACTTATCGGTTATCAGGAGGCCACCCATTTAAAGACGATTATTAAATCATAATTTAAAGAAAATCACTTTATTATTTAAAATAACACTTCTAGAATTTATAAATGACAAAATGGTTAACGGGAGGCCACTCATTATTTACAAATAAAATATTTACTGGTTCAAAACCGTCTATCATTATTATATGGTAATGGTGTATATGGTGGTTCATACTTGACTAGGTTAACTTTGTCATTCTGTTTCTTTTGTTAACAGAAAGTCAGTCAATTAACACCATTTGGTGATCGTTTATTATTACACCACTTGGACAGCTACCTTGCAGAGTTCATGTGGCAGATGATGGCTGGGGGCGACTGCTTTATGCAGCAACTCCGCAGCATCGTCCAGTTTTGGGCTAACTCTAATTTACATTTTGTTATTCAAATAAATTCTAGAAGTATTATTTTATATAATTAAGTGTTTTTTTCTTTTAGTATGATTTAACTATCGTCTTTAAATGGGTAGCCTCCTGATAATCTATAAGTTCCAATGAAATAAAATAATCATGGCTTTCTGTTGAAATATAATGACGTATTGTAAATACTGAATAATCCCTTTATTTTTATCAAATTAAAGTCATATTATTGATTAGCACATGAAGCATAGAATAACTATTGGATGATTATTGACATACTTATCGGCTCAAATAAAGTAGTTAAAACGACCACCTTAAAAATAGTAGAAACAACTTTAATAAAATTCTATTTTGGGATTCTATTGTAATAGAAACATAAGGTGTTGATCGAAATTTGGAAGTAATCAATAAGTTTTCCAAGATTGTCACGCATGGATTCAGTAACTCCTGTCAGTAGGAGATAGTATAAAATAATGAGCATAGAAATTATTCATTCCCATAATAAGCCCACAAAAGTATTTTCAATACTATGAAAACATTCCTGTAAATGAAAAATAAATTCAATAGGGGCGCCCATTAAAGTCAAAATGATGAAATTCATTAACTTAAATATTGTTATAGGTCTGAAAACCATATTCTAAACACAATTAATTCTCTACATTTTCTCAATAAAACCAGCTTTTAAGTGATTGTGTAACAAACAGCCTAACAGACAAAAAACTTATTGTTTTTAACCTTAGAATATAATTCAAGTCAAATCAGTTTTTTTACAAAAAAATCCCTATAAAAGAGATCTGCCAGATTACCTCTAAAAGACTTCATAGGACAAAATTAATGAAAAATGTTAGGAAATATATATACCTCATGCTACTGTTAAGGCTTGGATTGGATTGGTTAAGCTCCTCAAACTCTTCGAAAGAATCACTGTTGTTATCAGATCCTCCACTTACATGCCTAGATAATGTAGCAACTTTGTCACCAACTGTTTTCACACCTTCATAGACAAGACTAGCAACTGTGGTAACATTTTGCCTCAATATTCTTGTAGGTCCTGATACTTCTGCAAGTAATTCCTCTCCTCCAGAAGAAACCCACGAAAGTTGCCTTGTTAAAAACTGTCTAGCTGCTTCAGTATTAATTAGCAACATACTACTAACTCTGTCACCCTTATCTTCATTATTTCTTGCTTCTTCCTCTATCGATTGAGTTAAATGGCACTCGGTAATATCAGATGGGGTTTGTGGTGAATCAGTACAGGAAGAAGTATTATCATTACTTCTTTTATTTTCACTGGCTTCGTTGTTTTTACTAGTCGACGTGGAAGCACTCAGAGACTCACAGGATTTTTTATACTGAAGACCTAGAGGACAATTATCAGAATAAGACTGAGGAGATAATGGTGAGATTGCAGAATCATTAATGCAATGAGGACAGTTTGAAAGGAATACTTCAGTTTCTCCATTTTCATTTTGGTTCATAGAACACATATCATCTCTTTTATGAGTAACAATGACATTGAAGTCTTCACCTGAACTTACTAATGTTACATGGCGCCCTTCAAAAAACACAGCCTTTTTAGGTTCATAATCAGTCTCTATACCAAGCTGAGGGTGATTTCCTGAGGCCCAAAGCTCCCCAGTATCAGATATGAAGATTACACCCATTCCACCAGCAGATATTTGCTTAACATTTATCCTACGACTTGAGGTGGCATAGCCATGAACACAGTTCGATGCTTCTTCATACAAAATAATTTCCTCACAGCTCTCTAAACTAGGGGTAAGTCTAAAAACTCTGCCACTTTCAGAAACATAATATAAATATACTGAAGTTGCTCCTATGTCAATTGCCAAAATATTGGTTCTACTTAACTTGAAATTGTAGTCAGATTCACAGGTTCCTTGCCAAATTTGGTGAGATTTATCAAGAAGAAAAACTGTATTTCCAACAGTAATTAATTTTGTAAAATCAAAATTACAATCTTCATCTGAATAATTAACACAAAGGGGTTCATTACCTCTCCAGAAACGAACCTGTGACATAATTGTCAAACATCAAAACTGTGACACATATTTATTTAGCCTTATCAAAATAACAATACAAGATAAATTTAATAATTCACTGTTCAGCGTAAAGTAAATGCAAAATCACTATTCACTTCTTATTCACGACGAAAAAAATGATTTCTGTCATATCTTCCTTTCATCACTTTATTTCAAAACACTAGTTGCTGACAACCTTATCATTGACAACTTAACCTTCCCACTTGAGAAGTTGTCAATAGATATGTAAACAGGAAAACATCGAATTTTAATACAGTAAAAAAGGATTTTAAATGAGAAAAGGTAATTAATATTCATCATTATAATGCATAAATAGATTGTTTTCTCGTCAGCTGAATAAAAAATTCACTTTCACAAAGAAAGTGAGAAATTGTCGAAATACAGTCTTCACGTTGTAAGAGTCCAAATCATTCAGCTGTATGAAGAACCAAGGGAAGAGCCTAGTTCACTTTTGCTTTAAATATTACCAGAGAGTTCAATTTTAAGAGATTACTTATCTTTTAACTAGTTAAGGTACCCATAATAGCTTAGGGTATATTTAGACTGATTAATTGGCATTTTATTCATTACAAGACTTCAGAATATCTAATATTTGCATTTAATACTCCAATAATCCTAGGGTGGCGAGTTCGATTCCCGCTTGGGTAAGGGAATTTATTTAGTGACGGAATTCATTAAATAAAATCCTAAGTCCCACCCTGGCTAGAAAAGGGTGGTAACCTGTAGATAACCCGTCCCAATGAGCCTTAGTTGCAAAAAGTGGACATTAATAAATAATAATAATAATACTCCAATTATATTTTATACAACAGTCAAAAATGTATTGAATCTGCCGAGGTTCCAATCCGGACGTCTAGCTATGTAAGCCACAAACTACTCCAGAGATGCGATTAACAGTTGACTGCAAAAATTATTTTTCTGAAGATTGAATTTATCGCCAATCAGATTTTATTTTCCATGTCTTCAATATTCTGAGACCTGTTCTAGTAGGGAGTCCTTTGACCCTCTCCCTTAGAAAATAATCCATTTCTGTCAGATCGGATGACCTGGGTGGCCACTTAGTGTACAAGCTGCGACAGATACTGCACTGGGGAAATATTTCTCTTATTGTTGATTGAGTAGTGTCCGGAAACCTGCAGCCACGTTTCATTTCTTTGCATCAGGGGTATGACTTCTACATAGTTTAGAAATTCTTTATTTAGGAAGCGGTTTGAAGACTGTAACATTTAATTTTTTATCACAAAACTTTGCATCAATGATTCTTCCCTGGAAGACACCAGACCGTTTTTTTTTTTTTTTTAAATGAAACTGTGTAGGTGGAAAAATGTATTCCTTTTACGAATAATTGTTTTTTTTTTTTTTTTAAACTTTTATTAAGAATGTTTTTTGTTAGGTTGATGTTTTATGACGATTTTTCTTTTTAACTTTCAGAATCCATTCCTTTCCCCGTAGACTTGTTTCTACGATAATTTTGTTGACTACAAATTTTATGTCGCAGCATTTTTCAATAAAATGTGCCATTTCTGAACTAAAGATTTGTGCATTTTACGGCTAAAGGATGAGACAAATCAAAACATTCGCCGATATAAAATCGTTTTAGAATTCGATATACTAGAAGAATGCGCCATAAAAAGTAGGGCATTCCATTGGAAATTACAACGGTCGCTGGAGAAGTACTGGAGAAGGTTACGAGGTAGAATATGGGCTGAAATGGCTCCCAATTATGGCATACCCAAGGTACGTATAAGATACCCAGTCTCAGCCATGTATTAAAATAATTGGAGACTTTAAGGGGGGTGGCAAGGGAAGTTAAGACACCTTGTGTGTGTGTGTGTGTGCGCGTGCGTGCGTGTGTCCCCCCTCCATCGAACCTACCCCCGCCCCCTCCCATATTTATGTCCCGGGACGTGGCTTTCACCGCCGAGGTGGTTCGCCACCTAAGTCGTAACAATATCACAAAGTTTAGGATACAAACCACCCGGCGAGAAATTAAGATACTTCCCCGGCATATAGCTACCCATCATACCATTGTATCCCTGTACAAAAGAGACGAGGAAAATGTCCCACACTACCATACCTACCCTCCCAAAGGTACCCGTAGGAATCAGAAATTCCTCATCCTGGCCCTCGATCGTAGTCATCCCATCGAATCAGTTCGCCAGACAATAGACCACCCTGACCTCATAAGCATTATGAGGATGCGCCGCACCAATACAGATGGCACAAAACAAGAAATAGAGCCCATATTGGCAACGTTTAAACCAGATTATGACCCCTTAGAAAATATAGGGCAACTCAAGAATGTTTACCACATCATGGTCAGAATCAGAGAATGCTGCCCTGACCAATCCATCCCTCAATGTCATAGATTCCAACAACACGGTCATACCAAGGCATACTGTCATCTACAACTACAGAGCGTGCGCTGCGCTGGCGACCATATGGTTCAAAACTATGATCGGGAGAAGAATCTGCTCCGATGTGCGAACTGCAAAGGACAGCATCCTGCTTCCTTCAGGCAGTGCCCTCACTGTTTGCGGATTCTTCAATCCATTGAGGCCAGAAAGAGGAATCCTGAGCCTACCTACATCCCCGCTCCCCCCCCCCCCCCTTACACACATCGCATGAACTGCTCGCCAGGAGTGTTATATATCAAAAGTTACTTTAAATTAAAAAATAAACTACTTCAGCTGCTTACATTTTTGCCAATTCGTTTGAGACCTCCCTTATAACGCCCACTCCTGTTCGTTCCTACAAATGTTAATATAGATTATAATCCAGTGTGAGTTAATACCAACCCACATACAGATTTTCGTTTAGCTCGGTTTAATCTTTTGTGCTCATTAAAATTGCCTTCAACAGCTATAGTTTTAGCGTATATCTATCGTCGTATAGCGAATACGACAAAAGTGCATATAGCAAAAGTTACTCCAAATAACAAAATTAACAACTTTTGTTGAGTGCATGTTTGCGAAAAAATAGGAAACGAAATATCCCGATTTTTCATTTCCGGCTTCCCTAATAACCCCCAATCCTGTTCATCTCTGCGAATATTGGTTAATAGCAACACAAATTGCAGATATCGTATCTAAGACATGTGAAACGCAAAAGTATCGTGAACATTCCAGATATAAATCAGTGTACAGACAGAGGTTACAATTTTATATATATATAATTAAATGGCTTTAGGGTGCTGCCCCATAGGAGCTTGTAGTTGTATATATCACTTTGTTTTCTTTGGCAATCATTTATAATATTAGATGCAATGTGTTCAAATTACTTTATTATCGACATTTTATTGTATACTTTAAAATTATAAAAAAAAAGTCAAATGGTAGTTAATATATTCAAATCATCGAACTTCGTCCAACAGTTATACATCTATCCGCTACCTTTCCTTTTATTTGCCAGAGGACTTACTAAATAAAATTCCGATTGGTCTAAGTTACACGATGTTGATGTTAATTTCATAGTTTTAACAGATTTCCCGTAAGGGAAATAAGCTATTGAGGTCGTACTCATGACGCGATTTTCGAAATTTTTCTTCAAATCCTTCTTTATTCGATCCTACCCAGATGACGAAAATGAGATCCGTTCAAAACTGTGAGTGTGTGTATATATATATATATATATATATATATATATATATATATATATATATATTTGTCTGTTACCGCTCTAGCGGTCGCAGTTATTGTCTTATCGTTACCTAACTTGATATATAATCGTTTTATGTAAAAAGAAAGATCAAGTTCGTAAACGGACCAGGAGAGGGGGTTTAGAGGGGAGTATTTCGAAAATTCTTATTATCTCCGTTATTATGAATCGGATCGAAAAATTGTACCTTGTACATTGTAAATTGTTGTAGAACCAATCTTATTGCAAATGTAATGTTCTAAAAATGTTGTTATGTACATGTTTTCACTATCTTGATTATTAACTGAGATATTTGCATTTTTCAGTTTTCGGTCTTCAGTAAACCCCCACTCCTACTTATCTCATATTGACAATATTCTATTATGTTATGAAGCACTTTATTTGAATCTTTAATACCAAATATTGTTCTCATGGAACTTTTAAGTTTTGAGATAAATGCAAATACGTGGCGCACGTGAGAAATCTGCTAAGTTAACGCAGCCCTGCGTGACGGATTTTATTTGTAATACCAAAAAAAAGTTCAGTTTAACCATGAGAATTTAAGTATAATTTTTAAGACGCTTGAAACACTAAATTGACTTATAACAATTATTTGCTGAAAATAATGCGAATAATACTTCCATTTAGGAATAGGCAAGGATTCCTTTGAACCATATAAAAAGAATTAATTTTTCCTCGCTATTGTTTGTGTTTAAACTTACAAATGAAGTTACAGGTGATGAATTACTTGAGCCGAAGTTCGGCCTCTAACATTGGGAAGTTTGCCACAACTGAAAAGAAGCGCTGCAGTCACACCTTAAGTTCACGATCCCACTCTTACTTTCTGATGTGATCTTTGAGCTGGAACAGCTGACTAGGATCGGAATTGTTGCGAATGTTAGGAATAATATTGTGGAATTTTATGGTGGAATTCACTTTTAATAGTTTTCTCACTCAAAAATAAAACTGTTGGTTTATTAATTTAACAAAATTTAGTTGATATTTGCATTAGGCCTGTGCAGTGTTCATAATAACCCTCTTGACAGGTTGTTTACTTTAAAGTTTGTAATGTGTTAAAACAATTCATCAACAAATTCAAATAAACGGAATACGAGGCCTTACGATAAAGGTATTTGTAGATGTCAATAACAAGATTATGATTCTTTCATTACTCATAAATATTAAGTGACAGTTTCTTCTGTCGTATTGTTTATTGTCAGATTTTACCTTTTGCCACATGATATTAAGTCATTAGTCTCTTATATGTAACTATTGGTGCTTAGTTGTAGCAATTCTAGTTGTGAGGTGTACTTGGCATATTATGTTTGACAAATAGAAATTGTGTTTCAAAGCTACTTTCAAAAATCTGAAGTTAGGTGGTATTCATTTTAGTCATACTGTTGTCCATGATTGTAATTTATCAACTGATTTAAGGTGTTTTGTTTTATAACCCTGATTACAGACTCTTATCCTAGTCATTACCATAATATAATCATTGATGTATTAGACATTCTATTAAAACATAATGCTACCATTTTGACTTGCTGTTAAATTTTGTTGGTTCTTTATATCTTAAGGTCTTAAATGTAAATCAAACCAAAAATTCTTTTTGTAAAATGTCTTTCATATCATACATTAATGCTTAGAGAAAAAGTGTGTTAGGCTAACATAATTAATCGATTGACTTATTTTGAAATAATCAAGAGAAAACTCTTAGTCCTACCCTGGCTAGAAAAGGTATAACCTTTATATAATCTGTCCTGATTAGTCATAGCCGCAAATGGATGTTAATAAATAATTTCTTTTTAAAATTACCAACCTGCACAAGTTTTAAGTTTTTTCCATTTTTTTCAAGAAGGGGATTATGTTTTTCTACAGTAACTTAGATTTTCTTCAGAACATTATTTCATATATCCTGTAATATGTATATACCACTTTCTTTCGCCCAAATGGATATGTAATCGATATGTATATTAGCATTGGATTGTCTTGGTAATGGGATCATTTATTACAATATATTCTATTATCAAATAAATATGAGTCATCCATTTGTATTCTACTAGTTTGTTTAGAAAAATCTTGATTAAATGTATAGTATCCTTTTTTACAACAAGCTTCTACCTTTTATAAACAAGTTACACAAACAAGCTAATACCTTCTATAAATAATTCATTATCTTTAATCTTAGCTTTACTTTTTATGGTATCCCAGTTATCATTAATTAGTCTATATATTTGGAAAAATGTCAACTATGCCAAACAAGATTAATTTGCAGCCTGGTGGGATAGTCACATTTCGAAGTTTATCTTTAGGTCTATGACATTAATTACAACAAATTTATTATTATTTCAGAGTAGTTGTAATTTCTTCTCTAATAACTTAGTAAGTTGTGTATAAGTGATTCACACACACTAATTCCCCTTAAAGGTTTGTTTGCTTTATTATATCATGAATTCCTGGAATAATACTATTATTATTTGCTAATATTTTATTTTCAATTTTCTTTACTAAATCTTAGTTCACTAGTAGTTGTTAGTTTCAGTGTATTTCCCTTTATTCTCCTTGCTGCATGTGTGAAGAGAGACAGGCCATAAGACAATATGATAAAGAGCAAGCAGAGACCAAGTGTTTCCCTGGGGTCCAGGCAATCTAAAATAATCAAGATCGAACAAGAGTTCTAGCCTTGAGCGTTCTTTGGGGGGGGGGGGGGTAGCTTGCTTTCTATTCTTTTGCTTCCCCGTAAAAGGACGTACTTTGCAAATTTTTTATTTCATTTGTTGTGCAAACATTATTTGTTTTCAGGAATAAAAAATGCCTGCTGTCTTTTCAAAGTTGCTCCTCTTTAAATCTTATATTTACATCCATTATACAAATAGGACCAACTTAAAATTCCATATTATACCAATTCTCGCAATTTAATTTGCCGTGATTTAAAAAAAAATATGCTTGCTATTTTTTATCCCCTTTTCGCTGAATAATATAGCTCTGGAAATTGTGCATGTTAAATATATTTGTCTGTTAACGCTCTAGAAGTGCCAATTTTGGTTTGATTGTTGCCAAACTCTATATTTAAACATTTTATGTAAAAATAGAGACCAAGTTCATTAATGGCTGAAATTGGACCAGTGTGAAGGGAGGGGGGGGGGTTAGAGAGAATTCTGAAAATTCAAAATATCTCCATTGTTATATTTCGGATTGAATAATTGTATAAAACCAATCTTATTGCAAATTGAATGATCTATAATTGTTATCCTATGTACTTTTTCTGTATCATGAATATTAACAGAGATATTTGGATTTTATAGTTTTGCTTTTGAGTAAATCCCAACTCCTACTCATGTCATATTAATAATAAGTTCTTATATCATGAACTAGTTCATTCCAAGGTTAAATAACAAATATTGTGTTTTATTGAACATTTACTTTGTGAGATATATACATGGAAATATGTTATTTGATGACGCCATCAATTAAGATTTTTCTTCTTTACTCAAAAATGTTTATTAGATTTATACTATATTCTATATTTAACTGTTTCAATCAACACTAAAGATCATATTTGATATTGGATGAAATCGGACCTGGAATAGTAGGGGTTTAATAGAGGTGGAATTAGATAATTCAAAATATCTTCATTATTCTAAGTCGGATCGGAAAATGTTGCTAAACTAATCTTGTTAAACTATTGACTTTCAACAATTGTTCTATGCATTTTTTCGTAACTCAAGTATAAGGAAATATAATATGATTGAAACTGATTGGCTGATGAGAACTTTTTGATTTGTCCTTCACACTGGAGATTTAGGAGTAAATATATCTTAGCAGCACATGTATCACTTAAATAAGGAATATGTACTCCCTTTGAAAATTTGTGATTTCAATAAAATGTGACTATTGCAGCAGAATGCCAGTTTGAATCCAACCCAAGATTTATCATTATACTTAACAAAGCATATCAAGAGGGAAGTACTATTGCTTTTCCGATATCTATATGTTTTAAACATAGATCCTGTACTATACCCAATGAAACACATAATGTGTTTGATAGAATAAAAAAGAATATTTTCTGGGCTTCTCTCTACTACTCTCTTTAATAATCTTATCTTGAAATACATTTGTGGTGAAACTGTTATGCCCCAGGGTAATGAAGTCTTCACCCTTTTTGCTCTATGGCTTTAATGAGTGTTTTACTTTGTATAGAATTTAATTTGTTTAGAGTCCAGTTGGTTCTCTGCTCAATTTAAATTTCATTCCTTTCTGTTAACAATATTAATTTTGAGGTTCCAGAAAAAAATTGTATTGATCCAAGCTCTGTGATGCCTGTTTGCAGGTTATTGGGAGAAAATTTTCTTAAACTACTGTTATTTTTATAAAATATTGTTGAATGGTAGAGATTAGTGGGTGAAAGATTTTGTTTTTTAGGGTAAATGAGACATCTTGTTCTTAGTTTTCCAGAAAATTTAGCACAAAAAAGTTAAAACATAATTATAACTTCTGAGCATCAGTAATCCATTAAAACTTGAATTAGCTACTGTTTACTAGTTCAGCACCACCGTTTACTGAGAACTAATCTGAAATATCTGTAAAACTTTGTGTTCGCCTGCCACTTAATTAATTATTTATTAGTTTATGTTTTATAATTAAATAGGTTATATTTATTAGTTTTTCACCTCATTGTTAGTTTAATTATTATGGAGTCCCCCCCCCCCACATTTTCCTAAAGTTCTGTTATCTAGAATCTCTAAATTCATCTTGCCCATTCTGGAGTATTCTTTAGAGGAAAATATAATTGCTGTTTCTTAAATAAAGAATTTAATTATTTTATGAAAATCATTAACTTATGTTGATTTGCAAATGAAAAATTCAATTGTGATTTTTAGGAAGTCTCAACATTATCAAAAAAGTTTGCTAGTTATTTGTCTTGACTTACTTTAATATATATTAATGAAAGTTTATATTACAGATTGACTCAGTGTGGGGCTGGCCTTCTCCGCCTCTGCGGCTTCAGGCAGGCCGCAGAATGGCGGAGGTAGCCGGAATAGCAGGAGGAGGTGAGAGGGAGAGGGCTCCGTCACCCGCAAGGCTGGCTCACACCTCAGAGAAACACCCCCGAGCCACTCTCACTGAACTCAATGTCCTCAAAAGGCATAGGGAACTTTGTGATGTTGTCCTCAATGTTGGTGCAAGGAAGATATTTGCTCATCGGTAATTGCTATTTCTCATCGACTGCTATTAATTTTTTCAATTAATACAGAACTATCACTTGAAATAATAAGAGCTTTTATAATGATTATAGTCTGAAGAAAAAACAGCACCTCCCCGAGGAGAAAAAAACTTTAAAATATTTGTATAAAGCTCAGAATAGTTTAGGTTTTTCAATAGTAATCTTGCTTTAAATAAAATGAACTAATTGTTTATAAGCAATCTCAAACCAAATAATGCACAATTCTACATGTCTCTGTGATTTGGGCTTTCTATTTCTGATCTCCACAATATTTTTATATACATGCTGTATACATTATTAAAACCTCCATATCTTATAGATCTATTTGAATTTTGTTAATTAATTCTGTTTCATTTATAATTAATTATACTGTTTTAACTAAAATTCTATAATATGTAATTTTGGGGTTATATTTTTTTAGAAGATTTCATTTCAAAGTGTTTTAGATATTCTGATTTTAAACTTAAAGATGGTTGTTTTATTATTTTTTATTGTCTTAGATCAAAGATATTCTCTTAAGTTTAGAAGAAGCAGCTCTTAGAGCCAGTTATTTTGTTCATTCTTAGTATTTCTATTTGGCAGATGTCTCCTGAAACTCACCCTCATGCAAAAAGAGTTGACCAGTCAACAACAAATTCTTAGGCAATGCCGTCATTTGGTTATTTTTCATATTGTATCCATTTGTTGGTGGTCACCCGACATTATGAGACAATTGAAGAGCTTTATTTTTACTTTCAGTAGTTGTAATAGTCTCTTAAATTAAATTTCAGTTTAACCATATTATGTTTTTGTCATGTTATAATAAACTGAAGTATTTTTTTGTATTATTAATTTTTTTTAGGGTAATATTATCTGCATGCAGCCCCTACTTCCGGGCCATGTTTACTGGTGAATTAGCTGAATCTCGGCAGACTGAAGTGACAATTAGAGACATTGATGAACATGCAATGGAACTCCTTATTGATTTCTGCTATACTTCACATATAGTTGTTGAAGAGGCTAATGTTCAAACATTACTACCTGCTGGTAATACTTTTTCTTTCAGAATAAATTTTGAAGATTTAAAAATTAATTCCAATCTTAGTTTTACAATAAAATGTTTTGGGCATATCGGGGAAAATGGTGAATAAATTATTATGCCTTGCTGTTCGAGTTCTTCACTTAAAATTAAGGAGCCCCCCCCCCCAAATTAATCACATGTGGATTTATAAAGCTCCTGAGGACTGGCATCGAGGAGACCAAGCTTAAAAGATGTGGTTTTACTAAAATTCTGGAACTGTGCCATTAAGATCTGCAAAAAAATTAAGAATTATAGGGTTATTAATTAGTACACTAATATTGTGCGTTTGTGTGTGTGCGTGCGTGTTTGTGTGGTGTTTCATCCCCAAATGCGGAATAAATCTGCTCAATGCATTTCTTTAACTTCAAAACACTTTTAAAATGGTAAAATATCATTGCATAGTTGCCTAATTATCTGTGTTATTGAGGATGAAATCTGTCTGGAATTACACACAAACTGACCAGACAGGTATTAACAATTAAGACTAACCATGGTTTTATCTTAGATTTACTGATAAAGGCCAGATATTTTGTTCATATTTTACTCTGTAACTAATGTATCATTCTTAAAACTTTCAGCATTGCCTATTACTCTTTAAGCAGGATTAGATTAAATATTTGTTTTATTTTATTACTATTGCTATTTCCTAATTAATGAAATACTTCTTTTCAGCTTGTCTTCTTCAACTAGCTGAAATCCAAGACATTTGCTGTGAATTTCTAAAACGTCAGCTGGACCCATCTAACTGCTTGGGCATTAGGGCTTTTGCTGATACTCACTCTTGTCGAGAGCTTCTGAGGATAGCTGACAAGTTTACTCAACATAACTTTCAAGAAGTAAGATTTAAATTGCTTTATTCATCAATATTTTCAATCTTGTTCACAAATTATTGTAATATTATGCAATATAATAGTCATCTATTGATGCACTATAGATTGACTAATGCAAGAAAATCTCAAGTATTGCAGATGTATTAGAGAATTGGTGTGTTAATAATTAAACAAATTAGTAATATTTTTTTAAACAAAATATTGCAATACAATGGAAATTTGCAATGGAAATATTTACGTTATAATTTTTTCATTGGCTTTCTGTTCATATTGTCTTTTACTCATGATTCCTTACAGCTGCTACCATGTCTTTACTAAAATAATCCCCGTTTTGGGAAAATGATTTCAGTAGTCAATTCTACCCAAATTACAAAAGAATATATGTTCTTTACCGCTGAAAAAGTCTGTATGGGCTGAAAACAAGATAGCAGGAATAGCTCCCTTAATACTTAATCAACGAAAAAATGTTTAGAACAAAAAATGTATCTCACAAATTCCCTTCAGGGAAAGCTTGCTAATAAAACATGTGGCTGCTTTGAGATTATGGTCTGTAAAGACAATTGACAGAAAGTTAAATTAAACCAGTTTAATGATGTAATTATCTTAATAAAACTTAAAGAAACCTGGTATAATAGCACTCAATTACCTGTGCAATGGTGAAATGCTTCTAAAAATACTTATTAAGTACTTTTGGGAAATTGCATATTTCAAACGAAAGAAAAAGGGAGTGCAACAGAAAATAAACCAAAACACCCCAAAAAAATGTCTAAAATTAATAATCTTTAATGATATTGGAAATAAAAATAGAAAAAAAAAATGAATCCAACCTCGTGCATTGAAGTTATAATTGAACGAACAACAAGATTACTGTTATATAGAACTTCTCATTTACTCTTATACTGCACTTTGGCTTTGGCAAAGATTTGAAGGAATTTTTGTTTAATTTTGTCATGTGAGCAACCTCAATAGTTTATTTTTCTTAAGAAAAACCACTAAGATGCATATAGCATAAAAATGTATTGCTAGTATGCAGTTTGTGATAAGATGTGTTTGTGAAAACTGTTTTCATGAGAAATATTTCATTTTATCCTCAACTTCAGCAGCAGTAATGAAATTTTTATTATAAAGAGGTAAAGAAATAGAGATTTTGAGTTTTAGGTGATGTTCAAAATAAAAAAAAAAGTTTTGATTCCACATATTTATTATTTAAGAAATAATGAACTGAGTATTATAATGGAAAATCATGATTATAAATACATTGCTTCCTTTGTTATATTTTTAATAAGAATTAAATTTCCTATGCTAAGTTGATAGTAATGACGTGGCTTGGTGTAATCATTACCATCATTACCTGCAATATATGCAGGTTGGAGTTAAGGCTCCCCAAAACAGAATAATTTGATGCTAAATGCATACAGAAAATGAATCTGCTGTATATAGTGGCACGCACTTGCCTGACATAAATGTGTATTGGCAGAGGACATTTATTGTTTCTCAGGTTTGTCAAGAAAAAAAGTCCACTGTGCAGCTACTGGGAAAACTATGAACAGTTCCCACCTGTACCTGAGGATGTCTGTCTCATATTCTTAAAAAAAGGTTTAAACAATGCAATGCGAGATCTTCAATTACTTATTACATTATTGCGTTATCATCTATTTTCCAAGTACTTCATTTATTGTCATAAATAGAGTGCAAGATGAATTCTGGAAGCGTAATCATTACAATAATACTCAATAACAAGCCACCCATTCAGGCAATGTGAATTTACATTTAATCATTATCAAAATGTAACATATTAAATTAAATTATTTATTAACGTCCAGTTTTTGCAACTTAGGCTAATTGGGGCGGGTTATCTACAGGTTACCACCTTTTTCTAGCCAGGGTGGGACTCAGGATTTTATTTAATGAATTTCGTCACTAAATAAATTCCCCTGCCCAGGCGAGAATCGAACTCGCCACTCTAGGTTTACCATGTGAGATTAAGGTCAACTCTTTAACTCACATGGCCAACCTGTGTAACATAGAGTAACTATAAGGGTCACAATAAATATGGGAAATTTTCAATCATTTTTAAAATAAATTCCTTCGATTTTTACCACTACTTGTCAGCTAACTTTTAGTTACTAGTTATCAAACAATAACTGTTTAGCTTATCTCTAATTAATTATCTTAGATTTCAAACAATTATTCTATCTGAATTTTAGGTTATGGAAAGTGAAGAGTTCCTACTCCTTCCAGTTAGCCAATTAATAGACATTATATCTAGTGATGAATTGAACGTACGATCTGAAGAGCAAGTGTTTAGTGCTGTAATGTCGTGGGTTAAATATAATGTATCTGAAAGGAGACAACATTTACCGCAGGTGAATATACTTTCTTTATAATTCATATAAGTCTACTTATATTAAAGCTTATTATTAACAGTAAGATTACTATTATTTTTTTGTCTAGGTGAATTCAACCTATAGTCATGATATCCATGTGATTGAACAGTAGATAGTATTAAATATAATTGGAAAGAAATTATTTAATAAGTTATCCAAGTTTAAAATGATATTGTTTAATGATTATTGGAAGAAGCAGGGTATTAACTCGTATCTGTTTACATTTGTAGTGTATATGTCAATATAAAAATATAAATAAATTAATCAATTTGAATGTTAAGGATTCAATAGGAATAAAAGTGTGTAATCTGCTTATAGTATTTAAATGTAAAAGTAACTTGATATATGTCCTATGGCGATATGTAGTGCTTGGATTCCACTACCCACTGACCACAGTAGATCCAGAAATCCCATCAGGACTCATTGGGTCTGGAAGTCCAGATCCCTCTCCCCTTCTTCTCTTTTACCATAGACCCTCTTGCCATGTTTAAATACAATTACAACTACTTTTTTTTGTACAAGTTACATTTCTTTAAGAAGTCTGTATCTTCATTGTTTCTTAGTACTTCATCTATTGTACTAAAAATGTTGCATTTGGCCCTCAGACTTTCATAATTCCTATTTTCCATCAACATATCTATAACATTTAATTCCAATGCACTGGTCTCTCTCTAGACATGAAATGTGTGTTAACCAAGTATGTCCTATCCTTTGGCGAGATAGCTTCTTCCCTTATATCTGTTGATTTTGAGGTGTTCAGCTGTTGGCAGTATACCTTTTAATTTCCCCTATCTTGTTTTTGTATTTTATACCTCTTTTCCAAAGAGTGAATTTCTTCAAGGATATTATGATTGAGGATGGAGTCTGAAAATAGTAGTTTTATACCAGTAGGTATGATAATATTTATGATTTTAAGATAGGTAGCCTTTTCAGCAGTGTATATAAAGATTCTTGTTATAATGAAAATTTATAAATCCCAGTCACCAACATTAGCAGCTCCAAATCCATCATCAGTTTATGAGCTATCAGTAAAAGCCTGATGATAATGGTATGTCGTCAGTGATTCCATTGATTTCTTATATGAATATAAGTGAATTAGTGTTTTTTTAGTTGAATTAGTAAGTGAAATTAATTTGAGGTGGAGGAAATATACAGTGGGGTTTAGTAGAAAGTTTCCTTCATAGTATATGAAGAGTTAATATCCAAAATGCTACAAAGTTCCACAACTGTTTTAAAAAATGATTTCCTTGTTATATACTTGAAGGTTGTTGATAATATGAATTTTTAATGGTATGGCAATGGGGAGTCTAAAACACAGAGAAATGCAATGATTGATGTTATTCTTTTTGTACTTTGATGATAGTTGTATTTTTGGTACTTCAGTCAGCAAAAATTCTGGGGTTGAATGAAAAGCTTTATTGGCAATTCTGGGGCTAAGACAATGCATTGGAGCTGGAATTGCTAGGGATCTTTTAAATACATATCCATAGGTAATACATCCTTAATTGGACATTGATCTGACGAGGCTGCAATATGCCATAATCATCACAATAAAATAATTTTACTAAATAACTTTGGCAAGAGGCACAATAAAGTAAGAGTATAATTACTCAATTACTTTTAACTTTGAATACCAGAGGCATTGGATTGTATTCGGGTATGAACACTTCCCATTTCCTTTAAAATAAAAACTGGTTATTAGTTATTTCAAGAGAACAAAAATTTCATTATAATGTCAAAAAAAAGGGCTTTTTACTGTGGGTGTACTTTATTCATAGAAGGCTATCAAAGAAAAGAATGTGGGTAAATTAGACATGACAAAAAAAGTTTTGGAGTAAGGAGGTAAGGTAGCTGACCTGATGTGACCTTATTTGGTTAGGTTTTGATATACTTCTTACATTCTTTATTTATAAGTATTTTAAAATTTCCTGTAGGTCTTGCAACATGTCCGCCTCCCATTGCTCAGCCCTAAGTTTTTGGTTGGGACAGTTGGCTCAGATCTACTAGTCCGTAGTGATGAGGCATGCAGAGATCTTGTGGATGAGGCAAAAAACTACCTCCTTCTCCCTCAAGAGAGGCCTCTCATGCAAGGCCCCAGAACTCGCCCAAGGAAACCTACAAGAAGGGGAGAAGTTTTGTTTGCAGGTACTGTTTGTTATTCCATTGTTACTAAACATTTAAATGATCAATTCTATCATTACTTTCATTAGTATAGTGTATATTACTTTCATTAGTATATGTATACTAACTAGTAGTGTGTAATTACTTTTAACAAAATGTTAAAAATTGTTAACTGATTTTTTTCAAGAAATTTTCCTAAAATTCTTTAATAAATATTGGTATATTTTATAGGTAAACACCATATTTTAGTTTAACTATTAAGTATTAATACTGCTATTTTAAATTACCTAATGAATATTTATAGTGAGGCCTTTTATGTATATTGGTGACATGTTCCAATGAAGAAGTACATTTGTGTTTTAATATATATATATATATATATATAAAATTGTAACCTCTGTCTGTACATTGATTTTTTTTTCGCGTAATTTCACGATAACTTTTTATTTCACATGTCATAGAAACCATAACTGCATTTTGTTTCTTTCGTGTGTTTGTTTGTTTATTTGTTTGTTTGTTACCTTTTCACGCATAAACGACTGAACCGAATTTTATGAAACTTGGTATGTATATTACTACTAACCCAACTTAGACTTTAGGCTATATTAAAATTCTCTGAGATGAACAGGAGTGGGGGTTATAAGGGAGGCCTGAAATTAAAAATAGCGATATTTCGTTTCCTATTGGTTTTTCGGCAAATATGAATATAACAAAAGTTGTTTATTCTGTTATTTAGAGTAACTTTCGTTATTTACATTTTTTTTTTTTCGAATTCCGATTTATAAACGAGATATACGCTAAAACCTATAGCGGAAGTGAACAGTTTAATTTGACACAAAATACTCAACCAAACTAAATAAAACTCTGTATGCGTATTAGCACTAATGCCTCAATTATAATAAGCCGTACCAACATTTCTAGGGACGGGCAGGAGTGGGGGTTATAAGGGAGGGCCTGAAATTCAAAATAGCGATATTTCGTTTTCCTATTGGTTTTTAAGCAAATTCGAACATAACAAAAGTTGTTTATTTTGTTATTTAGAGTAACTTTTGTTATATACACTTTTTTCTTATAACGAATTAAAAACGATATATACGCTAAAAACCTATTGCGGAAGTGAAGTATAAGGGTGGTCTGAAATTAAAAATAGTGATATATCGTTTCCTATTGGGGTTTCCGGAAATATGCACTTAACAAGAGTTGTTTATTTTGTTATTTAGAGAAACATTTATTATATACACTATCGTCGTATAATGAAGTATAAACGAGATATACTCTTAAAACTAGAGCGGGAGCCTATAATTTTGTTGGGCACTATCGATTGAACCGAACTTTAAAAAAAAAAACCTCGGTATGTGAAATTATCATTAATTCTTCCAAGATTATAAGCTATATTAAAATTTTTTAGGTTCAAACAGGAGTGGGGGGGGGGCTTGTTGGGGAGGCCTGAGCGATATTTCGTTTCGCATTGATTTTTCGATAAATATGCACATAACAATAGTTGTTTATTTTGAGTAACATTTGTTGTATTCACTTTTTTTGTAAAATGGCGTAAACACGGGATATACGCTAAAACTATAGTCGGAGCCTTTCATTTTATTAGTGTTTATTTAAGCATTTTTAATGAATGCATATTATGAAAAATGATTTTGTGATAGTCACATATGATAACTCTAAATATGATTCGGATTAGTGAGGTTATATATGTCTGTCGCCTCCTTCTCATTTATTTATTTTTCCTAGAAAATTAATATTGTTATTTATTTCCAATAGAAATGTAAACCATAAGAGCACTTCCGTTATTTAATTTGTATAATGTATTATTTAAACAAAGTCATGCTGAATTGGCACAAGTAGCGATAGCGGAAGTAGTAGGGAAGCAAACTCTTTGGTTCTGCTAATATATATCTTATTTCCGATATTTGATGTTATGGAAACAAATATGTACCATCATAACAATTTGACGTTAATGGTAATGCCATTATGAAAAAAGACAATATCCGATTATACTTGATATGACTTAAAGTATTACTTATTTTGCTGGGAGGGCTACAATCTCTTTCCCTCGCCTATCTCTTTGAATATGAATGAAATTATTTTTAGGGTAATACTATTATTTAATTCTGTCAGGTAGATTAAATTATTAAAAATAATACTCTGAATCAATAATTTAAGAAAACATGGTGTTTAGCACTCATGCTGGAGGGGAAGATGACAGGAGCCTAAACAGTTAATTGAGTTATCTTATTTCCAGTGAAACGCTGCCATTCCTGGAAGTGATTTCCACTGAGCTCTGCTTTATGCTATTACGGAATATAATCTAATGTACAAAACTATGCTTAAACTACATGTGCTCGATTGGTTTTTAACAGGAAATAAGTTTCATTATATATTTAATTGTAATAAATGCAAGCCTATGATTTTAAGTATTCAAAAAGGAGACTTAAAAAGTGGAAAAGGGTTAGATTAGGAACACAGTTTTATTTATTCTTCAACAGTAAAATTTCTCATTTATAAAGTCGCCTGCCTGACCCTCACGGGAAAACAATACGCCCCAGGGGAAGTGTAGTAAACATTGAAGCCTTGCCCAAAAAAATACTATGCACACAGCAACGGCGGTATAGACCCTAAACACAGGGACGGGGAAATGTCAAAATACTGTGCAAAGTAAAGGCTTGCCAAAAAAATATTATCATCATTCAGCTTCAAGTGAATTCCCGGGCGAAGCCATGTACCTTAGATAGTATATATATATATATATATATATATATATATATATATATATATATATATATATATATATATATATAACCTTCTTCAGAATATTGTTGTGTTCTTACATTTTTGAAATTCGTTGTTGATAGTTCTTGTATGATTTTCTGAACTTATTAGTTTATTTTTAATTTTGTTTCTATATTGAATAATAAATATTTGAAGCACTGCTCAGCTAATGAGAGTTATTGTAAATGTGGTATTTATTTTATTTATAGAAAGGAAATTAATTATTTCCTAAAGTAATTTAAATTGCTTTGGAATTCTTCTGTTTTTATTTTGGGGTTTGTAAACCATACTGAGATTTGTCTTGTATGTCATATATTGAATATTTAGACTGAAAGTATATATGATTTTTAGGTGGTTACTAAGACTCATAAGATTTTAGTTAAATTAGAAATAAGTTGTGTTAAATTATTCGTATGTAATGTTAAATCAATATTAATTTTCATACAAAGCCATGAAGATTTATTCTTGTTTTACAAGATTGTGAAATGGATAGCTTTTGTCTACTCTGGACTATAGGTAGTAATGAATACAATTTATGCATTTCAATTCTTCTCTATGTTGGGACAGTCTTTGGCAGTGTGAAATGTTAAAATGTTATTTTAAAATACGTCCACTTTTTGCTACTATGACTAATTAGGGCTTATTGTCTTCATGTTACCATCCTATTTTAGCCAGGGTAGAACTTACCACTCTAGACTTACCCAATGAGATTAAGACTGACACCTTAACTCACACGGATAACCCGAGTCCCTGTATTATTTTAGTTAATAATGAAAATTGTTTAGTTATTATCATATACTAGGTTAAGTTCATTTTGTACATATTATTTTTCAACTAGGGCAGATTTTGTAACTACTGGCCTGTATTTGGTTATTATGGAATGCCTTGATTTCTTTAGAGGTCTTGAAATTAGTTAGCTCTAGTTTCATCTATTGATTTTTGTTTTTGCCCATATCTTATTTTCATCACATTCAATAAACTATACTAGTTTATTTAATATTTCTAATTCCAACTTCAATTACATTGCATTTTGTTGGCTACTCTTTAGCCTTGTGGTTATTTTTAATTTTTTTTTCTAGTTGGTGGATGGTGTAGTGGTGATGCTATAGCTTCTGTAGAGAGGTTCGACCCGCAGACTGTGGATTGGAAGATGGTGGCCCCAATGTCTAAGAGGCGGTGTGGAGTTGGAGTAGCAGTCCTTAATGACCTTCTCTATGCTGTTGGTGGCCATGATGGTCAGTCTTATCTGAACAGCATTGAAAGGTTAATGTTGCTGATATTTTTTATGTTCAATTATGAATGGTGTTTTTTTCAATCAGGTTTTATGGATTTATAAAAAATTTTTATTTTAAGGAATTTAGGCAGTTTTTGGTTTAACCCTTTATAGGGCAAGGGCCACTAGCACAGCCTCCTCCCTTGCTCACTCATTCAAACTCGGACTGAGAGGACTACAAATAGTTACAAGGGTGCTAAATCTGCGAGATCCACTAGATGTCCAGAGAAAACAAGGGATTATTCTTGAATGTTCTGTCGTTGGAACCCGAGAAACCCACTTCCTGGCTGTTTAATCCGAGTTTGAATGAGCGTGGGAGGAGGCCGAGAGAAACCTCGTTAGCAGCCCTTGCCCTACAAAGGTTTATATAAAACTTCAATTCAAGCTAATATTTCGAGGTATATTATCTCTTTATCTGGGCTGCCAACATTATATTAAGATCTAATATTTTGTAGGTTGTGTTTATTGTTACAATTTACATTTTTTTATATTATATGTTTTTTAAAAAAGTGATACGTGCCTAAAATTTAGTTTTGTAAGTTCTGTTCTCCTTCCAATTTTATATCCAAATACAATATAATTATGATATATTAAAAATAATTAAATTTAAAACATTAAATTAAGGCTATTCAAAATTTATAAAAATGTGTTTATAAACAAGGGTTATATTAATGTAAAGTGGAAACTCAGTGCAAATGTTATCATAACAGATTCGTTTTTCTTTCTTTTCTTCAGTTGCCATCGTAGACCTTTCAGATTTTTAGTTACCACTGATGGGGTTTCAGGATCAGTGTTCTATGCAGAGAGTGATTAACTCAACGTACTATAATTCTTATCCAAGGAGAACCTTGAATGAATTATCTCATAGGGATGGGGGGGGGGGCTTAGTAGTCCAGTCTCTTAGTTCACCTACGGCCAGCATCTATGAAAGTCAAAGTCATTAGTCATCATAAGGGGGTGTCAGATGTATAAACTAGATAGGTTCCCGCCAATCCATATAAGCATCATAAGACTAATGTGCTCTGGTTTTTCATGAAATAATTTTCTCCATTCACGAGGATCAAACCTGTACTTATTATTTTCAGCTTACTGAGAGCAGTAGCGGGTGTACCCTTAATCTGCACCAATCCTACCCAGGAAATGGCCAAAATTATGTTCATTAGAAACTATACTACATATACAGCAATATATATGTGGTGTATGTGTGCATGTGTGTGTGTATGTATGTATTTGTCTGTTAACACCCTAGTGATCACAATTTTTGTTTGATTGTTATCAAACTTGATATTAAAGCTTTTTGTTGTAAAAACTATATATATATATATGTGTGTGTGTGTGTGTGTGTGTGTGTGTGTGTGTGTTTGTGTGTGTGTGTGTATGTATATGTTAATCACTTAATTCACATTTAAAAAAAAAATGTTTTAATATAGCAAATCTCTAGCAGACTGTATTTTTGACCGAGCTGAAATTCATTACATATGGTTTAAAAAAATATATATATATATATATATATATATATATATATATATATTTAAGTAGCCTACTTCCTCATTGTCTCATGATGATGATGATTTGGTCTTGAGTAATGGATAGAATTTAGACAACAATGTCTTAATTACTTATCTAACAAAAAATTAGGTTTTCAGTTCTAGGATTATTTAACCTAGATTCTCTAATGAGTCTAACATGACATCACTGAGTTGCTCCTTCCAATAATAATATAATAAAGATAATAATCATTCTATTTTTAAACATTTAATATATTTAATTTAATATTGAGCAGGTACGATCCACAAACTAACCAATGGTCATGTGACGTAGCTCCAACAACATCATGCAGGACTAGTGTAGGAGTTGCTGTGCTCGATGGTTTTCTCTATGCGGTTGGAGGCCAGGATGGAGTTCAATGTCTCAACCATGTTGAAAGGTATTTATACGCATTATTTACTCATTTTTGTTTTTGAATTTAAGGATTCCCTTTGATTCTAACATCTCTTTGCTTGGATATTAAAGCACACTGGACACTAGTTTTCAGAACACTTCATAGCAGTCATTTCAATATGGCTGCTTCTATAGCATTTCCAGTGATTGTGATTTTATTTATATATTAATAATGATATGGTATATTTTCTTCCAGACTTGCATAGCTAGCCCTGATTTTTTAAAATCAAACTAAACAGGGTGGTTGATGCCATATCCTTATTTTATTGATAAATCTAACAAATAATAAAATGCCTCTTCCTCTCACTCTAATAATCTTATCTTCAAAAACATTTGCGGTGAAATCAATTGTGCCTTAACACATGAAAATAGCCTCAAAGGTAGTAACAGAGGGAGTTAATTCAGACATAGGCTTCTCATTACCTTCTGTCCTAGTCAGTTTAGCTGTTGTTACAAATATACAGGTTGCGCCAGAGAAACTTACTTATTTGAAAGGAAATAAAAAAAAAGTATTTCAGTTATTGTTTTAATTCTTTTTTTTTTATGTGAGAATACAATATCCCAATTTTTTTTTTTCATAGTCTAAAAAATTTCATCAGTTAAATGGTTACCTCCATTGTGCACACACTGATTAAGTTGATTTTTGAAGTTCATTTCCACTTATTGTGGCATATCGATTGGTATGTTGACAATGGTGACGCGAATGTTGTTCATGAGGTCAGCTATGGTCCGTGGCTGATCTACATAAACCTGGGATTTCAAATAACCCCATAAAAAAAAAAAAAAAAAACACCTGGAGCCAAATCTGGAGAGTGTGTGCCGGCCTTGGGAGATCACCCTTGAGAGAGATGAGGTGGTCGGGGAAATGTCCCAACAAATTCATTGAGCCTTATGCTGTGTGTGCTGTGGCTCCATCTGGTGTCAGAAATTTCCAGACTATCTGCATGTTTGTGAGCCAAACACTGCGGAGAACGCAGATTGAATACTTCATTCTTTCAACATTTTCCGGAGTTCTGGTGGTCCGTTGATGTCCATTTCTGGGTTTAGCAATACTTCCACACTCCTGAAATGAATTAACCCACAGCAGAATAGAATTACTGTGAGGTAAGAGACTGTGAGGAAGAAGTTCAAAGTGAGCATGGAACGCGTTGCGTAGCAACAAGTGAGCGACTGTCAGAAAAGAAGTTCTTGATGGCAAAGGTCCGCTGCTCTCTAGACCAGAGCATGATAGCAACTGACTAGAATGGGAAAACAAACTTGGGGACTTCCCCCTCCCACCCCTTTACCTGTCTAACTCACCGCTCAGGAGTTTTTTCAAATAAGTAAGTTTCTCTGGTGCACCCTGTACAACACAACCTGGGTTTTATTAATAAAATAGGCCATAATCCTAAGAATCAGATTATAATCCTCTAATGAACTAATTAATAATATAATTTTTTTCGCATGTACTTTAGACTAAGAACTAAATGCTAATTTCTTTACTATTGTTC
The DNA here is from genome assembly GCA_019009955.1 of Riptortus pedestris. Lineage (NCBI taxonomy): Eukaryota > Metazoa > Arthropoda > Insecta > Hemiptera > Alydidae > Riptortus > Riptortus pedestris. The sequence continues at coordinate 98,368,676 of CM032230.1, read as the reverse complement.
TCCTTTTTTTGAGCATCTTAAGTTAGTCAATTTTTATAATAATATTTTAATATACTTTACATGAGAGAAAAATTATTTGAATTTTGTCAGGTCTTTTGATTATTTAAGACAGTCGCACAAACTACTCCATGACGACTGATGCATATGTTTTTCTTTGTAAACCAACTTGCACAAATCTGTAACCCTTTGTGTCAGTGTTTGTGTAGAAATAGACAATAGTTTAAATTTTCTCTCATATGAAAAATATAAAATATATCAATATTTATAGGCAGTAGATTCCTTCCATTTCATCATAAAAATAAATATTTTTCTTTGTTTAAATGCCTAGATATGATCCAAAGGAAAATAAATGGAGCAAAGTAGCACCAATGACAACTAGGAGATTAGGTGTAGCTGTTGCAGTGCTTGGTGGCTTTCTTTATGCCATTGGAGGATCAGATGGACAATCACCTCTTAATTCAGGTTTTGTGTTTTTTTGTTTATTTATTTTAAAGGCATTTTCAAACTTTTTTTTTCAGAAAGTATTTTTGAGTAGGCAGTATCTATTCGTCATAGTCTCTAGCATATAAGTAGGTCTTCAGTCTTATTCTTGGTTGGGTTGTGACACAGAAGACTGTTGAACCTCTGGAAATAAGTAAATTTCTGCAAATAAATTTTAAATAATCTACAGAACTATTTAAAACATAATAAAATGTTCCATATCAACCACTCATCTCATCATGACTCAGGGTACTTTAATTAAGTCATCTTGCATGTTCATGGTTCAGGTCTATTGATAATATATAATATATTCATTCCCACACATTCAAATTACAATTTATTAAGTTGATTCCTCAGTTGAACTCATTGGGTCTGGATAGTAAATTTAAATAATTAGCCTTTATATACTCTGTTCTCTTTAGAGGGTCATCCCATCGAATGGATCATTACAGTGATGAATGTATTGAGGAAGAGTTTTTAAATTTTATTTTTCAGTTGTCTTGAGTAGTGTTGAGATGTGATACGATTTTTGTGTGCTGATCATTTCAACTTCATGGTTTTTATGGATTAAAGAAAGTATTCTTTTGTCTTTGAGCTTTTAATAGACTTTTGGATAGTTCTGGACTGTATGAAATTGTATTTATCTAACTCTAATAGTGTTAGAGGAAAAAAAAAGGAATACGAATTTTATCTTGTATGTAAAATTAATTTTAGCTATGGATTATAATGCGATGACTATTGCTTAAAGAACCATAATTAATATTTAATTTCTTAACAGTACCCTAATTTATTAGTAATTCAATCATTTTTTACATGAGAAATAATTATTGAATTTAAACCTGTGCCTTCTGCTATCTATACGAGTCGGCTTTTGTGACAACCACCAAAACTCTATGCCCTTTGCCAAAGGTGAAAAGAGGCAATTAATCGATTAAATTTACTGTTTAAATCAACTGACAACACTTTGATGAGATCATCAGATACTTCCAACACTTTTTTTTTAAAGAATTATATCACTGAACAATTTATGATCAGGTTTAATTTCAAGGCTTTTTAACATGCTTACCAAGGGGAAAAATAATAGAGAATGGAAAGTGATGATTTCTTATATGTCCCATTCTAGCAGGTGGGAAGTCTGCTTATTAGTTTATGCTATTATAGTCTGACTATTTTTTTGTTTCAGTTTTATGAGGATGTGGAAAAATCAAATTATTTTGTATATAACAAAACTTCCTTTTTTTATATTTCTTTTAATTAATACTTGTTTCTTAATCAAAGACTTATTTTTGATTCTAGTGGAACGATATGATCCTAGGCAAAATAAATGGATAGCAATGGCACCCATGTCGACTCGAAGGAAGCATCTTGGCTGTGCAGTCTTCAACAACCTGATCTACGCCGTGGGTGGACGAGATGACTGCATGGAACTCTCTTCAGCTGAGCGATACAGCCCCCATTCCAATACTTGGTCTCCAATTGTTGCTATGACTTCCCGACGTAGTGGGGTTAGTTATTCTCAGTATATTTTGATTTATAAATATTGAATCTTTTAAGACGTATTGTAGTTTCTTCTGGCCTTTTATACGGTGAGGTTAAAAAAAAAAAAAATTCATTAGTATAAATTATTTATAGTATTTATTTAAATGTATTATATTCCTATAGTGACCTAGTTTTGTTTTGTGCGCAGGTTGGATTAGCAGTGGTGAATGGGCAATTGTATGCTGTGGGTGGTTTTGATGGAACAGCATACCTCAAGACGATTGAGGTCTATGATCCCGAACAGAACCAGTGGCGTCTCTGTGGAGCTATGAACTACCGAAGGCTGGGCGGAGGAGTTGGTGTAATGAGGGCTCCCCAAACAGAAAACTACTTCTGGTGAAGCTCACTCCTCTTCGAATTGTACATATATAAAAAATTATTGTTATTTGTATATAGTAAAAAAATATTTTTAAAATAGTGTATGATCACTAAAATGTACTGTTATGTTTTCTTTATTATTTTATATTTAGTTTTATTCACATTGCCTAATTGTTATGTAAAATGTTTTTATTTTCTATACACGAGTAGGATCTGATTTTCCTTTATTTATTTGCACTAATTTGAGTATAGTAATAGAACAGTGCTCCTTCCATCTTCAATATTTTGTCAAATCAAATATTTCTCATTTCTCTTGATAATACTAAATAGAATTTTGTAACATTGAATTGAGGATTTCAATTATTTTTCACATAATACTAAATTCGTATATTATTTTGAATCTAAATTTATTGCATAGAGCTGTGTATAATTTGAAGAAAACCATGTTACTGTTGCCTCTTTGCGTAGCAACACTAGTGTGATTTTAGATTTATTTTGGCTTGAAACATGAATTGTCAGTTCCTAGCACATTACTTAGGAATTGTATCACAATTATGAAATAGCATATGACTTTAATGCAATTATATGATAAATAGCATATTATTTTAATGCAAAAAATATCTTACATGGCTTTAATACATTTTTCCGAATGCCCAATAATATTTTATATATTGTTCAAAGAAATATTTTGGCTTTGAATCAATAAAGTCATTCATGAAATAAAAATTTAATCTGTTTGTCATTTTGAAAAAGCCATCAAATTTTTTACTCAAAGGTTGCTCAGCAGACACAGAACTGCTTACATCATGAAATATGGTCTTTTATTGTGCTAGCCTGGCTTACTAATTGAGAACAGCGTGATGAGTAAGATTCACTGATTAACATTTATAAGCATGGAAATATCCCAAAAAGTGTAGTCTAAACTGATAAATTTACAAATTATTTTCCAGTAAATTAAAAAATAAATAATTAATATTTTTTCTGAAATTAAAATCTGTATATATATATATATATATATATATATTTATTTTTTTTTTTGAGTACTTTTATTTCTTTTTTTTTTTACTGTTATAAATGTCCTAAATAGTAACATGGTCTTCTTTAGCTCTATAAAGAAGAGTGTAACTTTTCTTACTATTTTCTGTGAAAGCTGATTGTTTGAACATCCTTTGTCTCTATCTAAATTAGTCTTAATAAGTTGTAATTATTAAAGTTAATTGCTCATGATTGCTGAGGAGTTAAAAATTCTTCTCATCATTCATCAAGATCTATTCTCTTGAATGAGCAGGGATTCACCGCAGGCCTCGGATTTATATCGAAATGACAACTAGAATTAAAATGAATTCAACGTACTTTGCGAATAACCACTGCCAATATATTTACTTGATATATTTTTAAAGTATTTGATTTTGTTGTTTTTATGTGATAATATAAAATAAGTATTTATTTTCTTTTTTACTTCACAGTTTTAATGAAAATATTTTAACTTGAAAGGTTTTTAAATAATTGATTTGTTAATAATTAAAATTATTGCTGATTCAAATTGTTTTAGATCATTAAAAAGTTGGTAAATTTTGAGTGTTATGGAAGTCATGTAGAAGGAGATATTTTTGAGGGTCTGATTGTGTTGTTTACAAGTAATGACATTTAGTATGTACTGAATAATTCAATCAATTTATTTATTTTGTTAATTGGGTTGTGAAGTTTTTAGAATTTTAAAATTTTAAACTTAGTAGTGTCGTATAACGAATAGGCTAAAAATCACTGTTCCTTGTTCTTTTGTCTAAAAGACATTAACATTTTATCATTGATTACAATTTTTTAAAAATAAATAGGTCCATTTTTGCTTTTAAATTGTTTGATTTGCCACAATAACAATGAAAGACTGCTTAAATATATCATTTTGAGGAGATTATTGAAGTTTTTATTGTTTTACCCTGCATGTACTATTATGTATGATCTATGGTTTTAGAGAAGAAGATAAAAACCGAAGTTATATAAGAATTTGTTATATAGTAGTGGTCATAAGTTTCCTAATAGTTTTTTATATAAGTACATTCATAGACTTCCACAGTCCTTATCAATATTGCAATCCAAGTCTTCAGGTATTGACCGTGTGTTCATGTTTCTGTCCTTTACGCTTCAGTAGATATAATTCTAGCATCCTCAAGGCTCTCTTTGAGACTGAATAGTTCCTATTCAGATATGTAACTGTCTCGTCTGATGGGAGCCTCCCCTTACAGGTAAGGTACTTTTAGGTACTGTATCTGGTGCCTTTCCCCTTCTTTGTATATTTCTTTCCAGGTGAAATAATAGGCTTCCAAAGTTTACTTAACCTATAACATTCTTCTCTGATTAAGTTCTTAGGATATTTCACTATCTTGGAGGCTTCTTGCTCAATTTTTCCTGGTAGCGATCAGCTTTTGCCAGCACCGTGACTTCATCAAATTTGATATGATGGTTAGTTTGCCAAAAATGTTCTGATATTACTGAGTCTTAAGTCTAAAACTTTTTCACACTTTTAATTTATCACATTGACTACCAGCTACGAGCTATCTCATATTTTGTTCTTGGCTTGGACAAATCTTCTGGCTTGGAGATCTTTCTGAAACCCATTATGAGATTATTCAAAAATATAAAAGATTCTACATATTTTTATTATGACTGCACACTAAAATTAAACTTTAAATGACATAATATTAAGATAAATTTGCTTTTTACCCTGGAATCCTGAAACTTACCAAAAGGCATTCTATGTGTTATATTTTATTTATGAGTTTTTTCATTCTGTTCCATGTTGATGATCCATATTTTTAAATTCTTTATATGAATCTGTGCTGCAACTAAGATCTTAAGCTTTCCTGCCATAATTCCTTCCCAATGGGAGACGCTTTCTTTCAAATATTTGCAACAGACATTTGTCTTATTATTCCATTGTTTAAGTTATGGTTGCATAATCAAAACAGGCACTGAATTATATTTCTAAAATAAACATTATTTAAATCAGTTTTTTATTTTTTAGGGGTATATAAATCCATACAGGAAATAACTATGTGTCCAACCAAATTAATACTTTATTTAATTCTTCATGATGTTTCGTCCTTTTTTGCCCATCTTCAAATAATCCTATAAAATAATTTTACATTGTCAATATATATATATATATATATATATATATATATATATATATATATATATATATATATATATATATACAATCTATGATAAGCGTGACAATATATCATAACATTTAATTGTAACAATCGTTTTATATAATTTTACCTTATATCAGAGTCCTAAATTACTTATATTCCTTATGAGGAGCAATAATACCAACTAGGTGTAGCATATCAAGTTGATTGTAAGGATTAGAAGACTAGAAAAAATATGAAGAAAAGAATAGACCAATATAAAACAGACACAAAAAACATAAATAAGACAGCATTAGCACAACAAAAAATACAAGAAATACAAAAATTTCATTTTGATAAAACTAAAATATTTTATAGATAAAATAAAACTGACAAGAAAAATAGCAGAATATCTAAAAATATTGATACAAATATTAAGTATAAAAGTCCGTCACGCAGGGGCTGCGTAAACTAAGCAGATTTCCCACATGAAGTTTTAGAGAATAGAGAAATTTCACGAGAGCCGAGCAATCAAGGAAACGGCTGAACTAGTTTTTGGCGGGAAAGTCACTCACGTCCGTTAGCCGCCCAGATTTAATAAAAATGCAAATATCTCAGTTAATATTCAAGATAGAGAATAAATGTATAGAACAATATTTATAGTAAATTTAATTTTCATTAAGATTGATTCTGTACAATTGTTCGATCCAACGTACAGTAACGGAGATATTTCGATTTTTCGAAAATCCTCCCCTCTAAACCCCCCTCCCAGTGGTCCGATTTTAGCCGTTAACGAACTTGATCTTTCTTTTTACATAAAACGACTAAATATCGCGTTTGGTAACGATCAAACAAAAATTGCGACCGCTAGAGCGGTAACAGACAAATATATAGATAGATTGATATATATATATATATATATATATATATATATATATATATATATATATATATATATGCCATAAAGTGCAAGATTGCAAAAATGCCGACAAGAAAATTTGCCTGTTGAGGAAAAACTATTATTTTATAAACATAAAAAAGTTTGCTGAAGAAATGTATGACTTTTTGAACTATTTGAAACTGAAATACAGTTAAATTAATTATTCAGCATTGAATCCAAATTTTGTTTTAGTTTTTATTTTATTTTTCTTTGTTGTATATAATTTTATTGTATAAATATTTTATGTTATTATAGTTTAAAAAAAAATGGTATGTATCAAGCACACGTTATGTACTAATTACTGTATGGGACGTGTGGCTAATAAACTCCCTTCCTGTAGGGTTACTTCAGGAAGGAAATAAATAAAAAAATAAATAAATAAATATATATACAGTGGAATCTCTGTTAACCGGCCACTTCGGGACCGGAGCCTGGCCGGATAACGAAATGGCCGGTTAAACCGAATTCTTGTCAGACTAAAGAAAAGTATGCAATAGAATTTTTTAATAAAGACATGTATTATTTTAAAAAATCTAGCATTTTTAAAAAAAATCGTATTATTAAAAAAAATCTATAATTTTTGTTTGTTTTTTTACATTGGTAGCTTTCTTAAATGCGATATCACGCCATTTTTTTATAAACATTACATCAACTACAGATGATGATGATGATTCTTCCTGTTGTTCGATGTATACAGTGGCTACTTCAAAGGCAGATTTTGCTTCGGCATGACTAATTTTTCCTACGGCATCTTCTTGCAGCTTCTTTTTCTTCGTCATCCTCAGTGCTGTCAGTGATAGAAACTGCCTGAATAATTTCGTCATCATTAAGGAATTCATTTTCGAACTCGTTATCAGTAGTCACATGCGTCAGTGTACATCTTCTCGCACCAGCTCATTACAGTGAGGTAGTTTTCTCAAATCACTGAGAAGAGTGTCGTCATTGTCATTTTCAGGCACATCAGTCGGATTGTCAAGAGCGTCTGGATTATCATCAATGTTGTTCTTAATAGCCTGTTCGACATCTGGCCAGAGTTAACAAATGTAGATTGAGGCATTTCTTCATAAACCATGTCTCGGCAAGTTTCGACTCCTTCCCGCCTCAGCGTCGCCGACCGGTTAAACCGAGGGCCGGTTTATCCGAGGCCGGATAAGAGGGATTCCACTGTACAATATATATATATATATATATATATATATATATATATATATATATATATATATATACACACAGTTTTGAACGGACCTCATTTTCGTCATCTCCTAGGTAAGATTGATGGACATTTGAAGAAAAAAGTCGAAAATTCCATCTTGAGTACAACCTCAATAGCTGATTTCCCTTAAGGGAAATCTGCTAAAACAGATACCGGAAAAATAAATACAGTATGCAAATATAATTAATAAATTAAAAATATGATGTGATCATTCTCATTGAACATTCCATATTTTTCACATTATAGAATATACAATATGTTATAAAAAAGTTTTTATAAAAAGAAAGAAGTTGTTGGAGGCATTGTTTAGATGGTGACAGAAGGGAGACCTTTATACTTGTATATACACTTCCATCTATATGCACTATGACATGAGACAAATAATTTTGGCTTTTATAAGTAATTTTAGTGAGTTTGACAAAGAGCTGATGATGCTCCTCATAAGGAATATATGTAAAATTGTATCTGATATAATGTAAAATTATATAAAACAATTGTTACAAATAAATTGTATGATATATTGTCACATTTATCATAGATTGTATAATTTTAAGTTGACAATGTAAAATTATTTGAAGATGGACAAAAAAGGCAGAAATATCATAAAGGATTAAATAAAGTATTAATTTGGGTGGGGAGGTTTACACATGGTTATTTCCTATATGGATAAACATTATTAATATTTAGATAAAATTTGAAGACATTAGCAATTTCACACAAAATTTTCCCCAATAAGCCTGTCTCTCCATTTTCTACTTCATTCCATATACAGTTTCAGGGTCAGAGTTGATGCTGGAACAACTTTTCTCAGATTATTTAACTTTTATTGATGCCTGTCAAGTCATTTTTAACTTCTATCTGCCAATAGTGTACACATATGCTTGAAGGCATGAGTTCTATTCTATTCTAGAAACTTGTGTATCTATTCTCTCTACTGCATTCCATTTACAATATGAATTTGATGGTTGAAGTTTCCACTTCATCTGTAATCACCCAATAAAATGACCTTTCTGCTTGTTTATACATTCTCTACAACTGTCCACTTTGATACATAATAATTGATACATGAAGGTTTTCATTAGGCACCTATATAGAAACTGTTTCTAACTTATATAGAAACAGTTGAGTGGGAACCATCGAGTGTAGACTGCAAACAAATTATTTTAAAAAGTGATTTTGAGTGTCTAGAATCTTTAGATGAAGGGTGTTGTAGTTTAAACATCGACAATGAAGATAGACTGTAAATAGAAAAAAGTAGAGAAAATATAGATGAGCTTTTAGAAAAGTGTGGCTCAGCTTTTAGCCATGTAAGTTAAAGTGTTGGTCTTAATCTCACATGATAAACCTTGAGTGAGTTCGATTCCTGCTTCGCCAATAGGAATTTATTCAGTCAAGGACTCATTAAATAAAATCCTTAGTCTCCCCACGTCTAGGAAAGGGTGGTAGCCTGTAGACAAACCATCCCAATTAGCTGTAGTTGCAAAAAGTAACGTTAATAAATAATTTTAATTTTTTTTTTTTTAAAAGTTAAATGAGGTTTTTACCTAGTATTTTGAAGAAGAAAGTAGAAATCTACTTAATTTTATATATATATATATATATATATATATATATATATACACCCACAAATGAGATGAAAGAAATGAATGAGACTGATAATTAAAATGAATTTATTTCTGATAAAATACAATGCTTTAATATTTAATAAACATTATGCAAGTATTATTGCAATACGTATAACACGAGGAAAATTTAAAGCTATAATTTTATGCAGCAACATTAAATAGAATAATTTATCACAAGTAGCTTACAATATAAACAGTAAAACTACACATAACAAGTTGTAATACTGGAATCACAAAATATCCTACTTTGTAAGTTAATTTACAACATCTAAAGGATATACTTTTAAAAGATTGAATCACATTTTCTCTCAATGGTAATGAGAAAGTTTTACTAGGTAGAAAAATATTACAATATATTTGTATATTATTTTATACATTTTTACTAGGTTCACAATTTTAGAAAAGGCAAGTGATTGTTGTCACTGTGAAATCTAAAATTTGTTTTACTAATTTTGGCTGAGAGCTTAGTTCAGTCATTGGGGATTAATTCAGTCAGAAAGGTGTAAATAAAAAAAAAATTTAGTCTTTGTTGTGACATTTAGTGTAACCTCTTTGATAAACATAAAAGAATTTTTGGTTGTTTGATTGTTCCAGGATACAGTTGCCTGCTTTAACGTAATATTAGGGCCCTGGCTACATTTCTAGTCACCAATATGCTCAAAATTGAATGCGTAATTAAATTGGTCTGTTCCTAAACCCAATACGGGAATCCATCATCTTTAATTATCAGTTAAACCAATGATGACTCATTGGATTCATCAGCTTGGTGGGCCATGCACGGATGTATGTAATCATAAATAATTTTTAGTATCTTGCTTTTTATAAGTACTTTTCATTTGAATAATTTGTGTATGCAACAAAACATAAAATAGTAAGAAATGTTTATAATGCCTACACAACAAAAATATAAAAATATTAGTTATAACTTAAAAAATAGCAAAAACTCTATTGACAATGCTAGTGCTATTAGGGGGTTTTCTCTTGAGGATATATAATAAAAATATAAATCCAACGAATGAATCCTTTCATTGGTGGCATTAGTATTGAGTTCAGAAACATACAGTTTTTCTTTGCTTCACTCAATCAAAGTAAATGGTTAAAGAGACTACAAGTAATCCATTTCAATTTTTTGTCCAAGCGGAAAACAATAATTTGAACAGATGAAATACATTGTGTTTATAGTAATATAGCTTTATTTGTTTCACATTACTTCTAGTGCCTACTTGGGTGCCTAATTTAAATACACAGATATATACACATTATATAGTACTGGTAGCTTTCCCCAAGGACAGATACACCATATAACAAACAAATTTGCTGACACAGTTTTGGGTCTCAAGAAGTTACACTCTGACGATCTCATCTCCCACTCTGTTCCTTTTTTTCTTTAATGAAAAACTTATGAGTGAGTACTTGAAATTTAAGACAGGCATGAGATGTTAAGTAATACAACTGCAGGTGTTAAGTAAATAACAATTGCAGGTTAATTCAAGGCGGAAAATAAATAATATTCATCACTCAACTAATATTTGAGCCATTGAAAATTGTATTGAGAAACAATTGCAGTACATTACTTTGTAAATAACTTCATTGATATAATGTTTTTGATAAGTTCAAGATTTAGTTTGTTAATCATGATTTAACATGAATAACCAACTAAATTTTTAATTTTGCCAGGTACAGTTAAATGAGTATGGTATTGATCAAATAAAAATTGAGCCCTCTAGACTTTAGAGTGTTCATTGATGTTCTTGCATGGCACTTTAACCTGAATCTTAATTAGTTTGATGAAAACATTATATATATATATATATATATATATATATATATATATATATTTATGAGAAAATGCATAGATGGAACCAGGCTTCATTATAACTATTGAGGTATTTTATTCAAGGTTAGTGGTCAATTTGTTAAATGAAATGTTAGTCTAGGTCAAACTTTTGTAGGTAGAAACAAACAACTTTACCATTTTATAAAGCTTTATTTATCAACAGTAATGTCCAACTAATATAATATAATGCTTGTTTCCAGTCCTGATAAAGGGGAATTAAAATTCTTGACATATTGGCCTAGACTAAAGTTTCCTTTATCAACATTGACCACTAACCTTGAAGTACAGCAGTTATTTATATATTTGGAAACATACAGAAATATTTATTTTATATTTTTATTAATTATTCCATTGAATAATTCAAAACAACCTCGATTGCTGATTTCTCTTAAGGGTAAATCTGCAAACTGTCCCTACATGTAAGCCATTTAATTAAGGAAAAAAAAGGTAAAGAGGAATTCATTTATGAAATTAGAGCAAGGGTGAAAAAAAATCTGTGGAGTTTGCTTTGCACAGCTCATCAAGCAAAGCTTATGCAATTACTTGTTAGGGATGGAATTCAATTATCAGTGCGATTTCAGTTTATATTCACCACTTCGGTCCATAGCCAAGCTTTAATGACCAAACAAATAAATGAATCCTAATTTTTAATCTAGTTCTGAACAAAATTGTTTCCTAAATATGTTTGATCAAATTAATTTTTATGAGTTAATCCGATTTTGTAGTAATTTTTTATTTTTAATTTCAGTAAAACAATTTTTTTTTTCAAGTTTGGAAAATTATGTCAATGAATTATTAATCTATGGCAATCTTAAATGAAAGAATAAATTCCAAAGTTATAGTCAAATTATGTATATTAAGCCTAAATGTTTGATATAATAACAGTTTTAATACTTAACACTTTCTTATTTATTTATTTAAATTTATATAGACTTTATTCTATTCAATAGATTATTGCAAACAATATGTGACAAATGCTAGTAAAGTTATTTTGTTTTATTTAAAATTATGAAAATTCTATGAGACAACACTGACCCACTGATATGTTTCTTAGAGTATTCTATTAGCAGGTCTGCGTTGTCTCATATCATTCAAATATACATAAAGTGAAACAAGTAAAGAAACTTTTCTTTTTGGTCACTTGGCACAAATGGTTTGGGGTAAAACATAAAAAAAATTATACAATGAAGACCATTATTTTAAACTTATTCTCCAGCTATCTCATGCCCGATGATGCCAGATCAGGACAAAATGTGCAGTTCTATTAATTCAAAAGATTTCAACATAATAAGGTCATATCTCAGAACAGAAAACTTATTAAATATAGAATAAGATGCTACGTTTTATTTAAAAATTAAAGCCTATTAAATTTAGAGTAGGAACGAAAAATATATTAAACTAATAAATAATCTTTATAAGTGAAAATGTAGATAGGTATATATCACTCCTATAATTAAATAACTCAAGAGATCCAAGAATATGTAGGAGGAGAAACAGGAACACCTGAATAGCAGCTGATAAATTGAATGATAAAGTTCTCCATCATGACAGCTGCTGTCTGAACTCATACAGGTGACAGGTTGCTTTAGTGCTAACATATGTTTTTTATAGAATCAAAATAAAATTATTTTTCCCACTTAACACATGCCTCGAGTAATGTGAATTTTCATTATATATACACACATATATATATTGCAAATTGATCAAACAATTTCTTAATATGATTTGTAATAAAAGCAAAAATTTGTATAATATTCATCCTAGAAACTTTTATAGATCTTACAACAAACTAAACTTAGAACCCTTTGAAATTGTAACTAATGGGCACTTTAAGCCATAAAACACTTGGTTACTTATACCGGGTGTAGGTAAATCTTAAATTAATGTTAAAGAATGGAGATGCAAGGGATTCCATTTTCTTATTGTGTATGATTTTCCGAGTTTAACTTTAACTCTGTTTTGGATGGTATACATTGTCAGGCAAACCAGCTTAGCTTTTACCTCCAATTCTATCATAACTATGTACAGTTCTTTTCTGATGATGGATCCAAATACTCTTTTGAAAATGACCAAGATTATGTATATACTATTTTTCCTTAGATAAATGAAGGTATGCTCCACTCTTGTGCAGTTCTGTCTAAATCCACCTTGAAATTCCAGCTACTGTGCTTTTCCTTCAGACAGTAATCAAGTTGACAGGGTTAGATTCTCAATATCTATAAATTTATACAAATACTGCTTATGCAGATGATGTCACTATTGTAAGGGAACACTATGCAAAGTGTCAAGGAATCATTCGCTAAACTAGAAGAAGGCTGAAAAATGGACTACTAATCAATGCAGGAAAACTAAGCTTCTTATCATAAGGAAGTACAAGTAATTCCATCCACACCAGCCCAATTTCTTAGGAAGTTTAAGGTAGATATGTATGAAATACTTCAAGTACCTTTTATCCATAATGGTGCCTTGAATAAGGAATAAGAAATAATAGGCAGCTAAGGGTCCCATTGAAAGGCATCTGTCATTCTGTTGCAGAAGAAGATTAATGTTGATTGGGTTTATGTAGCTTTTATTAAGAAAACGATTAATTAGAATTTATGCATTTATAATTTCTGTGGAATATTATTTTGTTTAATATGGCAAAACCAGTGTTACATTAGCATGCAAACAGGACACAGGATTTGCTTGTTGACAGAATGTTCATAATGTAGTTTTGACCCAGTGACATCTGCCAATATATTTGTTTCTTATGTTTCATTAATAAAAGAGATTATTAATCATGGGCACTACTCAAAATAGTTTATTTATTGTTTAGGAAACGCTGCTTGATATGATTAAAATACTGTGCACCCTACAACACCACAATAACTACCAATTCAAAAATAATTTTCTTGAATTGAGAGTGATAAAATTGAGCCATTACACAAAACTTTTTAAAAATATATCTATTTACAGTTTCTCTTTCTCAGGCCGCTGAGTTGTATGTTTGTACTGCCAAAAGGTCTTACATTTTTAAGTATAAATTGATGGGTATAACTATAGACATTAGATAGGCTAGCATAGGGAGAGGCCGGGTCGACGGTGACTTGCCCATCATGGAATTGCAGGCGTAGGAGCTGCAGCAGAAGGTGCAGGCAAGGATCTTGGTTCTTTCTCCAATGGTGATGCAGCCTGGCTCGCATTTTGCTGTGCAGTTTCGTTGCAATGACCACAGCTTTGGCTTGTTTGTTGAGTTCTCTGTACTCACTTGGTAGGAGTACTTTTTTACCTGCAATTAAAGGAGTTACTAGTCCTTCAATAAATATAGACTTTGTTTGATATATCTATATAAACAAAACTGAACTGAATTTCTTTTTAAATTTGATAGGAAATATTTTTTAATATTTCTCACACTGGTAAGGGAGGAGAGGTGGTATAGTGAGAAGAAGTATTATGTCTCTATGATAGAGGTACTAGGGCAAAGTATACTTATATATTGCACACTAAGTTTTATTTAGTTGTAAGGTTACCAGGATTTGAACTTCTGACTCATTCACACTCAACACTGCCAGTGACTATTTTAACAAAGAGCTAGTGATCAGTTTGTCAATATTGCCAACATCATGTAGCTGTGTGAATGAGTTAAGATGACCACTTTACCTTCCACAAAAGCTATCTGGAAGGCCCTAACCTTTCATAGGCTGTTGAGCCAGTGTTATGGATTGAAGAGTTATAGAACAACTAAATTAGAGAATCAATGGTTTAACAAGATTCATTCTATAAAACTTTTCGATCCAACTTATAATAATGGAGACATTTTGAATTTTCGAATTCTCCTCTCTGTAAACTCCCCCCCCCCCCCACTCTCCCCTCTTATTCCTGGTCCGGGTTTAGCCATTGACGAATATATTTAGTGTTGAGTGAATTGATTAAATTTGGTACACATCAAATAAACATTTTCGAGTCTAGAAATAATATCGTAATTGATGACGTCATCACTCAGCTATTAGTATCTATGTCACCTAGTAAAGATTTGTTGAAAACAAAATTTGGTATTTAAGCTTTGAATAAGACGTTTCATGATATAGTTACTTATAGTAAAAGTGAGGGTTTACTGAAGATTGAAAATTATAAATTCCAAAAATCTCAATATACAAGACAGAGAAAAAGTGTATAAAACAAGAGTTATAGAAAATTTAATTTGCAACAAGATTAGTCATATACTTACAATTTTAGTATCCAACTCATAGAAATGCATTATGAGAATCAGCTATAACATCTTTTAGATTGTAGGATATAACCTTTATTTTTTAGATATACAGGATATTTGGGTATAGCTCCTTGATCAAACATTTTTTTTGTCAAACAAAAAATAATTAGATTAATAATATGATCTATTAATTTTTTCACAGTTGTATGAAAAACCTAAAATTAAACATTACAAAATCGGGGTATGTGGACTACCTCAACAGCTGATTTGCCTTCAAGGAAATGTGTTAATATTATATTGTTTAAGAATTTGTAGTCTTACCACGCAGAGTCTTTTGTCGTCATGACACTTCTTGACAAAGGTTGACGGGTTACTGTGAAGGCTGAGGTTGTGGCAGCTTGGCCCATCTTCTGCCGTGTCACATGTGTAGCATGAAAGCTCGTTTTTAGGGATAGTTGCCCGCTCTGTCTTGTGCTCCTTGGTACTCACATCTGAAGACAAAATAAAAAACTGTAAATAATTGTTACTGCAATAGCAGCGATATATTTATCTCTAGGTACAGGTTCAGTGCGTGGTTCTGACACATTTCCAACCCATCCTGTTCCAACAGTTACCGGGTCCCCTCATCCCCTTGTTCTGCCAACCCAAACCATTCACAAACCCTTGAAATACAGGGTGCGGCAGCATAACTTCCTTTTTTCAAAGCTTAATAAAACACATTGTACGAATCAGATAATTTTTATTTTTTAATATAATGTAGGTACAAACAAAGTTTTTTTTTACTTGGATTTTGAAGATCAAATCAGGTAGGTGACGTCCCCCATTCTCTCTACACTGGGTGAACCGATTTCTGGCGTTTGTCATAATTCTTACCAGCATAGCAGGCGTTATGTTGGCAATTTCTTCCTGGATGTTGTTCTTCAAATCTTGTAAGGTCCTTGCTCGGTTTACATAAACACGGGATTTCAAAAAACCCCATAGAAAAAAATCACTAGCAGCCAAATCGGGGGATGGGGCCGGCCATTCCAAGTCGCCCCTAATTGAGATTAGGCGCCCTGGGAAGTGTTCCCTTAAAACAGCCATCGATGCTCTACACTGAACTGTGTTAGTACAAAACTTTAAAGACCCGCCTCTTGAACAAGACCACTAGCTCTCCGCTACTACGTCAAACGACTAAATGTCGCGCAATTTAAAAAAGGAAGTTATGGTGCCGCACCCTATAGAAAGGTCGTTCAGTACAAGGGGTCTATTAACAATCACACGTATGGTTTACAAGCTCTGCATTGTTTGACAAGTCCCTTGTTAACGAGGTAAACTGGTATCAGAGAAAAAAAAAAGAAGAATCGCACATTAAGGAAATTTAGGCCTACGAACGACATCCAATTTTCGGGTGGAACGTTGGCCAATGTTTCTCCTCTCATCCAATTCAAAACTTAGGTCCATGAAGAGAAGCTGCATTGTTTGAAAGGTTAAAGGGCCTTTTTAAGGTAGGAAAGCTGTCTATAGATATGTATGTCAGGCATGGGATGATGAACCTACTTTTCATGAAGTTTCGATGCCAAATCAAAGAAGCTGCCTAGCAAAAATCTTGTTTGGGCAATGCCTGTGACTGTAGGGAGAGAATCAGTGGGTAGAAACGATTTTGAATGGCTGGAAAAATAGATTAGGATTTTTTATGCCAATATTCATACCAATATGAAGGAATCGCGATAGCCAATAATTTGTATCATGACGTCTACCCCCTCATTTAGAAAGGATACACTAATTTCTAATAAAATAAATTAATATCTGAATTGTTGGTCGAATAAAAGCTGTTAACCGCTTGTCCGGAAACATCTTGATTATAATACCATGCTGTGGATCCAGTGGTTTAGGGCGACAATATTACCATTTCATTACTAAATTTTTTAGCAGATTTCCCTTAAGGGAAATCAGCTATTGAGGTCGTACTCATGACGGAATTTTCGAAAAATTTCTTCAAATGTCCATCGATCCTACCCAGGAGATGACGAAAATGAGGTCCGTTCAAAACTATATATATATATATATATATATATATATATATATATATATATATATTTGTCTGTTAACACTCTAGCGGTCGCAATTTTTGTTTAATCGTCACCAAACTCGGTATTTAATCGTTTTATGTAAAAAGGAAGATCAAGTTCGTTAACGGCTGAAATCGAACCAATGGGAGGGGGGGTTTAGAGGGGGGGATTTTCAAAAATTCGAAATATCTCCGTTATTATGCATCGGATCGAAAAATTGTATAAAACCAATCTTATTGGAAATTAAATTTACTATAAATATTGTTATATGCATTTATTCTCTATCTTGAATATTAACCGAGATATTTGCATTTGTAATCTGCATGTTCGGACTTTCCGCCGAGAGCTCTGGTGGCAATTTCCATAACTATTCGTCCCTCGTGAATAGGTTTAGAGGTTAGGTTAACTGTTTTTTGGGGCTAGAAACTACTGGGTTATTACGCCCTAAATAATGTTTTAGGTTTAGAGGTTTCTTACTACTACAGTTGTTATTAGGCAGATTTCTCTATTGTAAAACTTCACGTGGGAAATCTGCTTAGTTTACGCAGCCCCTGCGTGACGGACGTTTTACTCTGTAAGAACCTTTATGTTCCAAGCGGAATGTCGCTTGCTTGACTTTACTGAATGACAATGTTAAGGAATTTAGCTAATGTTTTGTAGGACTGAACATAGCAGCATATGCAGTTGAATCGATACAGATTTCACCGTCTCCAAGAAGAGCGAGCTTGTGAATGGAATCGACGAATAAACTTCCAATTATATACTTAGTAGCTTAATGGTTACAGTTTGTCCGAGATTTATTATATAACTGCTTTAATTAAATACCTAAAGCACACATTTATATACGAAACATTGTAATCATAATTTTTTATAATGAGTGTTTGTCCTTAATTTTAGGTTTTCTTTAAATTCCTAGCGTTTTATTTTCTTTGAATATATTTTTGTATTGACATGTTTAATATATTTATTTTATGTTAATTATTTTGTAATAACTCTCTATTGCGCGTTTTGTTTTCATTCCAGTTAATTATCTTTTTGTTATATTTTGTATTGTTTATTGTTTGTTGTTTGTTAATGAATAAATTACGGAACCCTATAAATAAATCAATTCTGAATTTTATTCGCATAAGATTAAAACATTGATTTTATCGAATATCCATCTAAATATTGACGTATTTTGTGTAATATATGCCATAGGAAATTCGATGGGCAGAATGATTGCTGTGACGGGGCTACCTTATCATTATTATTATTCTGATTATAAATCTCCTCTATCTGATAGATAAAGAAGTGATCGCGATTTAGCGAAACGTTTGAATTGAAAAATCGCGCCATGAGTATATGACGTAGCTGATTTCTCCTTTGTAGGATTACTAAAACGGATTACACGTTTGGCCACTGAGCTTATTTATAGCTGGTCTTAGGCGAAGGGCTTTAGAGGGTTTTTTTTAAGCTCGATGGACTTAAGCAGTGACCTTAGGGTTGAATTTTAATTTAACTCGCTAAGTTTGTACATGGACGGGCCTTTGACTTACAGCAGTTTATTATAACTCCCTCATTCTGGATCACTTGTTCCTCTCATAGGATAAGAGTAGGTAGCATTAAATACATGAATGTTAATCATTCACCTAATGACTTAGCCGTTGGGGATTCAAAGAAAAATATCCGTCACCTAGTTCTATGTAAACTGACATAAGTAGACTTCTCAAGAGCAAAGCTACTATTCACGGTTTCGGCACCTTTGCTATAGCCAAATGTAAGCCGCAATGCCCCCGAATCGTTGAAACGTCACTTAAACGACGTCATGTATTTCTTCTTGAAATCCAGGTTTCTCCCTTAGTAAAACTCCTATGTAACAAAAGTTGGTATTTAAACAGAAATTAAGATATTCGTGATATATTGGCTTATTGTGCAAATCAAGGGTAGGATTGGAAGTTTAGTTGAGGGTCAAAGTTAAAATAAACTCCGTTAAGATTATATACTTTAATGAAGGTAATGGAATACACGTCAGGAAAGAATGGTATTTTTTATATTAGAGAAAATTTGTTTGAATCTCTGGGAACTTGAAACCGAGACGTGTTATATACTACAGTATAACTTCTTTACGCCTGGATAATTAGACCTGTCCGGCAATAACTTAGCAGTACTACCCCCATATAGCTTAGTACAGCCACTGTAATTCAACATTAGTACCCCTTCTATCAAGGTCAATACAGCTGCACCACAAATCCTGACTATCTAGGACCACATCAGCACAAATCGTGGCTATCTAGGGCAGGACCACAGCAGCACAAATCCTGGCTATCTGGGACAGGACCACAGCAGCACAAATCCTGGCTATGTAGGTCAGGACTTCAGCAGCACAAATCCTGGCTATGTAGGTCAGAACCACAGCAGCACAAATCCAGGCTATCTAGGACAGGACCACAGCAGCACAAATCCTGGCTATCTGGGACAGGAGCACAGCAGCACAAATCCTGGCTATCTAGGACATGACCACAGCAGCACACATCCTGGCTATCTAGGACAGGACCACAGCAGCACAAATCCTGGCTATCTGGGACAGGACCACAGCAGCACAAATCCTGGCTATGTAGGTCAGGACCACAGCAGCACAAATCCTGGCTATGTAGGTCAGGACCACAGCAGCACAAATCCTGGCTATCTAGGACAACATCAGCACAAATCCTGGCTATGTAGGACAGGACCACAGCAGCACAAATCCTGGCTATCTGGGACAGGACCACAGCAGCACAAATCCTGGCTATCTGGGACAGGACCACAGCAGCACAAATACTGGCTATTTTTTATTTATGAGATCTTGATTACATAAATTGCGGTGTCCATGTATTATTCTAAGTCATGTGTACAAATATTGTGTAAAGTTTGAGGATTGTTCAAACTCTATCATAATATATATATAAGTAATAAAATGTTTTTAAGGAGAATGAAACTTTGATGGCGAAAACAAGAGAATGACTGAATGTAAAGTCTTTTTTTAAATGGAATAACGATATTGGTCGATTTGCAGATAATTATTCAAGATTAAACAAAATAATGAATGAACAGAGAAGAGAGTACAGATCATTGGAAAAGGGAATTCAGTTTATAAGACAATTTTTACATTTCGACAGCGTCATTTTTACTTTAACAGTGGCAAATACAGTTGGTTTGTCTTATACAACTTTTTAAAAATAATATGGACATATTTATAGTGCACGTTCATTTATCTATCAATTGGATCTTCTATTAGATCGGATATATTCCTCCAAGAATAAATCATTATTTATTTTGAAAATTATTTTATTGTGCCAGAATTGTGTTTCCTCTTTAATGAGTTACTTTGGATAGTGCGTTCATTCCACTTACCACTGCGATAAAAAGGTGAAAAAAACACACATAATAATGAAAAATATTTACGGTTGGTCAAAATCCGAAAAGGTAATTTAGAACTATGTAAACGTGTTCTACTTCGAGTTCATGCTCTATAAATCGGTCCCCAGCCTTGGGCATTCAACAGGTCAACTGATTCTAGGTCATGCAGAACTGGTAACATACATAAAAAAAATAAATTAAGTTCTCCCTTTTATTTATTATTCTGGATCACTTTTAAACATTATTGAATATTCATATACATGGAAGTATTTTCTATAGCGGCTAACAATTCATTTTTGAGGAATCTCAGAAATTGAAGATGGAAAATTGCGTGTTCCTTATTCTAAAGGGTCAACAAATAACGATTAATTTTCTGTAGTTAAATGTTGAAGAAATGTTCAGTTCTTAAGAATTTCTGATTATTGCGAAGTGGTCGAGTTTTCTGTATTTTATGAGTTAATGTAAAGCTAATCATGAATGGATGGTCTATCATTAAATATGATGAGCAAAATACATTCCACAGAACGACTGAATATATGGCTATTATAGCATGTGGAAAACTTTTGCCCTTTTAGTGAAAACTTAGGTCTGGCTTTCTAAGGAAACCTTAAGTGTTTACAGTTACAGAAAACCTCATGTAGTAGTCATTGATACTCTACAAAAAACTTGATGAAAACACTCGCTTAGAATAAATTAAAATTAGATTTAATTAAATCGGAACTAAACACTATATGTCATCCACATAGTTGACTTTGCTGTTCGTATTGCTTGAACTAGCTTAGGTTACTATATTGTTATCAGCAAGAATAGATGTTGATAAGCGCTTACCGGTAGCTATGTGGGGACGGATGGTTGCTAGGAGAGCCAAGGTGACAGTCAAACCCTTGGATCCCATTCTCTGTGAGGACATGGCCGAGGTTTGAGTAAGTGATGAAGGAGCATGCGCAGTGAAGGAGATAGCATCGATCTCGTCTCCATGACAACTATGCTGCTTATCTCCTTGTGCTCGGGCAGCCACCCCCCCCCTCCCACCCACCACCTCTTCTCCCGGGGCCCTTTGGGGTAAATATATACCAGCCCTGGATTAGGGAGCTGATGACGTAGCATTGACGTCACCCTCTCCACTATATCTTAACTCTAAAGAAGATAAAATAGGGTAACGGAGAGATTTCTCTGATATTTCCTTGGAATTTCCTTTTCCTCCTGAACTTGGCCTCTTCAGTGAAGGATATCTTATTAACTGAGGTATTTCACCAAATCATTTCATTTGAAACAATAAGTACGACACGAAGTTAGTCTGAGCTATCCCCAAAAGAGACAACAAGTGATTGAGAGATGTATTCAAGTGTTTTATGAGATTCAATTCCCACAAAGACGAGGCAAAGAAAAATTTTAAATCGCATTTAGAACACTATTTTTTGTGTGGACTTCTACGTTGGACAGACTGGTCTTTCCTACACTGAATGTTTGGTCAGATAAGTGAGAATTTATGGTAGATTCTTTAGGCTGCTCTTCACCGCCACTGTTGCTGGAGAATAAACACAGTTCTTGGAATGCCATCAAACCAGGTGAACAGTAGTGGTGATGAACACCATGGAGTGATGGAAGGGGAATTGATAATTTGTATTTTCCTAGACGAGGTGGAGATATATCCTCATTTTTATTTTTTTTAATATTATTTTCCCAGTTTGATGAATTAAGTTCTGATAAAATAAGTCAGCCAAATTTAAGTTCTTGGTTCATATAACGGGGTTAAAACCCATTCAATTTTGATCTAAAAAAGGTTTTTAGGGATACAAAACAGGACTGACACAAATTCAATTTTTTCTATTTTAATAATTATATTTTGACAATTCATACCAACTTTTACGTTTTCGGGGAACTGAGAAATATTGAACCAAATTAAAATTTTTATCTCCAACGTTCTCTCCTGTTCATTGCTGCCTTTCCCTTCAATTGTAAATACTAATATAATACTAATAGCGACAATTACCTGATGAAGAGTATGTAAATGGAGTTCGGTGTGTGGGTTAACCCTCTAACACATACTTTAATTTCAAACTCACAATGAAAGAATAATTTGGAAATGAATTTAAGGAGGAAAGTGCGAATATGAGTCATCCCTCTAGTACACACATTATTTTGAAATTCAAAATGCAAGAATAATTTGGAGATGAATTTAAGGAGGAAAGTTCGAATTTGGGCCAACCCTCTAGTACAAGCATTAATTCCAAATCCTAAATGTAAGAATAATTTGGAAATGAATTTAAGAAAGAAAGTTCGAATACGGGCCAACCCTCTAGTACACACATTAATTTCAAATCCTAAATACAAGAATAATTTGGAGATGAATTTAAGGAGGAAAGTTCGAATTTGGGCCAACCCTCTAGTACAAGCATTAATTCCAAATCCTAAATGTAAGAATAATTTGGAAATGAATTTAAGAAAGAAAGTTCGAATACGGGCCAACCCTCTAGTACACACATTAATTTCAAATCCTAAATACAAGAATAATTTGGAAATGAATTTAAGAAAGAAAGTTCGAATACGGGCCAACCCTCTAGTACAAGCATTAATTCCAAATCCTAAATGTAAGAATAATTTGGAGATGAATTTAAGGTGGAAAGATCGAATGTGGGCCAACCCTCTAGTACAAGCATTAATTCCAAATCCTAAATGTAAGAATAATTTGGAGATGAATTTAAGGAGGAAAGTTCGAATGTAGGCCAACCCTCTAGTACAAGCATTAATTCCAAATCCTAAATACAAGAATAATTTGGAAATGAATTTAAGAAAGAAAGTTCGAATACGGGCCAACCCTCTAGTACACACATTAATTTCAAATCCTAAATACAAGAATAATTTGGAGATGAATTTAAGGTGGAAAGATCGAATGTGGGCCAACCCTCTAGTACAAGCATTAATTCCAAATCCTAAATGTAAGAATAATTTGGAAATGAATTTAAGAAAGAAAGTTCGAATACGGGCCAACCCTCTAGTACACACATTAATTTCAGCCGAGTAGTGACGGAAATGGTCGACCTAATCCGAACTATACCCGACCACAGACTTCATAAAAATGCAAATATCTCGGTTAATATTCAAGATAGAGAATAAATGTATATAACAATATTTATAGTAAATTTAATTTTCAATAAGATGGGTTTTATACAATTTCGATCCGATGCATAATAACGGAGATATTTTGAATTTTCGAAAATCCCTCCCTCTAGACCTCCCCTCCTTCTAGTTCGATTTCAGCCATTAACGAACTTGATCTGTCTTTTTACATAAAACGGTTAAATATCGAGTTTCGTAACGATCAAAAAAAAATTCCGACCGCTAGAGCGTTAACTTATATATATATGTATAATTTTGAACGGACCTCATTTTCGTCATCTCCTGGGTAGGATCGATGGACATTTGAAGAAATTTTTCGAAAATCGCGTCATGAGTACGACCTCAATAGCTGATTTCCCTTAAGGGAAATCTGCTAAAACACATACTGGCAGACTGCATCAAACGAAAAGACCTTCACATACCCTACGATATGTCGGAAATATTAACTGAAAGCAGCCACACAAATACTAACATATCTAAAACATATAAACATTTACAAATACATGTAGTATAAAATAGAATAGGTCTACAGCATACTGTAAAAGATTTAAAAGGAATAACTTTTATTATATTCATTTAGACAAAGGACGGATACGAGAAACACTCAGATATTTAAGGAATATTTTCCATAATATAAAAATAAAGTACTACCCAGGTGTACATGAAGGAATATAGTTATTTATTATACAAGTGACGAAAGTAGATCATTTTACAACTCGAGCGAAACGTTTACCCACACGAGCGAAGCGAGTGTGGTAATTTCACTCGAGTTGTAAATTATACTTTCGTCACGAGTGTAATATTAAATTTTTTCTGTAATCGTGTAATAGATGATCAGATCTAACCAGAATATGAACAAAATTAGGATGTTGTGAAGATTGTGGTATGTTGTTGGTAGGTTATAAGCATGGTTGTGAAAGGCTTTAAGCATAGTTATAAAATAACTAGTGATGATTGTGAAGTAGTGCAGTTATAAACAAGTAGAGGTTATAAACAAGGAAGGTAATTATATTTAAATTTTAAAATATATTGATTATTTCCACCAATAATTCATTCACATTTCAATTTATTTTGTTAAAATAAATTCTTACAATGTTAAGAAACATTTAAAAGCATTTAATTTCCAACTTCAAATTATATAGGCCAACCCTCTACTATATACATTAATTCCAAATCCTAAATGAAAGAATAATTTGGATCATTAGAGGTGAGAAAAATGACGTCCTTTCAAATTCATATATGTAAGTGTGTGTGCGTCACTGTTCTTGCGGGCATAGGTTTTGTTTGATCATTACCTAATTAAAGTTTTAATGAGTTTCGTGTATAATGAAAAGTCCGTCACCAGGAGCTGCGTTAACTATGCAGATTTCACACATGTTGGCGTAACACACTTGTGATCTCATCTCACCACGTATTCTCTATTTCTAATTCAAAACACTAAGAGGAAAAGAGGTCAGGGGGGGTTCTGAAGGCTGAAAACAATTAAGTACGTATAACGCGCTTAATATTAGTGTAACAAATAAATGTATTGAACAACAATTATAGGATATTAATAAGTTTAACCAGATTGATTTTATATAACTTTTCCATCAGACTCATACTAGCAGAGATATTTTAAATTTTCGAATTCCCGCTCCTTCCTTCGGGACCTCCATCATATTGTTGGTCCTACTTCAGCCATTATCGAATATGATAATGTTTAATGAAACGGTGAAATATTGACTACGGTATAGATGAAATAATCAATTTCGAGTAAAAAACGTAACATTTTAATTGATGACATCATCACACGACGTATTTGCATGTATCTCACAAAGTAAATGTTCAATGCAAACAATATTTAGTATTTAACCTACGAATAATGTGACTTTTGATATAACGGCTTATTTTTAATATGGCGTATAATAAAATTTCCTCATATGTCCATCGATAACACCGACAGATTTCTAAAATGAGTTCAGTTCAAAATTATATATATATATATATATATATATATATATATACCTGTTAATGCAATTTTTTTTTATCGCTTTATGTAAAAATAAACGTCGAGTTCGTTAAAGGCTGAAATCTGACCAGTGGCTAACTTAAATCAAAATTTCTCCTATATTATGAGTCTAATGGAAACATTTTATTGAATCAATCTTGGTAAAATATTACTGCTTTACAATTGTTGCTCCTTTCATTTATTCGTACTCATGTATTACGAGAGTTATTTGTATTTTACTAATCCAGCATTGTGTCAGTCCATAATTCTGCTCGTTGGATTTTTATTTGGAAATATAAGATATATGGCGAGTTGAGATTAGTACGTATAGCCTGTCATAGGATCACGTGGGAAATATACTTAGTTAACGCAGCTCCTGCGTGACGGACTTTTGTTTAATCGTAACCAAACCCTATATTTAAACGTTTTATGTAAAACTAAAAATCTTGTTCTTTAATTGCTGAAATCCAACCTGTAGGAAGTTGGCTGAAATCGGGCCTGGAATATTGGGGATTTACAGGGGGAGGGGAATTCGAAAATTCAAATTATCTTCGTTATTTCGCATCTGTTAGAAAACGTGTATAAAACCAATCTTATTGGAAATGAAATGCTCTATAAATGTTGTTATGTACATTTGTTTTTTATCTTGAATATTAAGGGAGGTTACCGCTCCTGCTCATGCCAAATTAACTATAACCTGTTATATCACGAACCACTTCATTCCACTGTTAAAACCAAACATTATTTTCATTGAACTTTTGATATGTGAGATACATGGAACACGACTGGCATCTGCTTAATTTTGCAGCCAATCCATGACGGACTTTTTTTTTTGATATTGAGAGACATAAATAGACGATTTGAGAAATGCTAATGGTATTGTAATTTTATTATTATTTTCTGGGCTTTGTTTTGCAATTTACATGCATACATGGCCTTTATAGGCATTAGGAGCAATACCGCATGAGATAAATATTAGAGACTGGAGATTGGGAGTGGCTATGGACTTAATTTTCTTGATGTGTAGTTACAATTAGACGGTTTTTCTTCAAATGTACATCAACAGGAAGCATTGCTAAAGACAATATGGTCCTTTCCTTCTTTTTCCATCACACACAATATACATCTTCCTGTTTAGTTTGCTTCATCGTTGATAAAGTTTGAGATAAACTACCAAAGAATAGTAATACTAAAGGGGTGTAATATTAAACAAACTAATTGATTAAATTGTATAAGCAAAAGATTGTTGTTGTGGTGGAGATATCCCTGAATCAGAGAACACAAGGAATGTAAAGAAAACTCCCTAACTTTAATAGTATGCTAATTTCAAGCCAGGAGATAACAGAAACAGTCCTTACCTAGCGAATATTTCTGAAACCAGAATGTCCTTTGCAAACATACTCTATGCACTGCGTTTAAGTTAATTAGCAACACATTCTGAGTTTTAAAAATTTGTTTAAAAAAAGTAATTAGGGTTGTAGAAGTATTGACTAGGTTTAAAAAGGCCGACTGACTGGTATTACACATTTGTGATCTCATCTAACCACAATTTTTTTTGTAAAAAACCGATGAGTAGAGGAGGGGGGGGGTTACTGAAAATAAGGAAGTACGAATAAACCGCTTTACACTTGAGTTATAAAAAATGGTTAGAACAACGATTGTGGACCATTAATAGTTCAACAAGATTGCTTTCATTTTACGATCGACTTATAATAACGAAGACATTTTGAATTTTCGAAATCTTCCCTTCTATACCCTCCACTATTCCAGGCCCTACTTCAACCAATAACAAAAATGATATCTAGTGATGACTGAAACGGTTTCAAAACATGAACGTAAAATCTTAATTCATAATTTCATCACACAACGAATTTGCTTATATCTCATATAATAAAGGTCTCTTGAAAATAATATTTGTTATATAAGCATAGTATAAAGTGGTTCGTCATATAAAAGCTTATTTTTAATATGACATGAGTAGGAGTGGCGGTTTACTGAAAGCTGACAACTAAAAAATGCAACTATCTCGGTTACTACTCATATTTAAAATTTGTCGATCCGACTTATAATAACAGAGATATTTCAAATTTCCGAGTTTCCCCTTCTCTTAGCCCTCTCACCCAGCAGAATTTCAGCTGTTAACGAACTTGATCTTCAGTTTTATATGAAACGCATATATATCTAGTTTGGTTACGATACAACAAAAATTGCGACCACTAGAGCGGTAAAAGGCAAGTATATATACATATTAAATGGAGCATATTTCTGTATAAAACTAGTCTATATTGTTACTCCACTATTTAAAATAGTTTGTTAATGAATGCTTTCTGTATTTCTGCGATCGATGCATCTGAATACTGAAGATGAGGCTTGGCCTCAAAAGTATTATATTGTAATAAAAAGAATCTGCCTGAACCTATGTGAGATCCTGTTGTCTCCTATATCTGTCATGCGTTTGCTATAAAAAAGTCAGGAGAAACCCTATATACGTGCACGCATTCACGCTAGTATGAGCGCGCCGAGGTATATTTGAATACGCGCACGCAAGCGAGTACACATACACACAGCCTCAAACACACACACTTGCCCATACACCGAAGCTCGCCCCCACTGATATTCTGATATATTTAGTATACACGAAAACGGCCTAGAGAAAGGACGCCTTTCTAGGCCATGGGATGACTTTTGTATTAGGTGTCATGAGTGTTCTCCTGATGAGGCCTTGAAGTAAAGGACGCGAAACATGTAGAGTTTTATAAAATGAATTAAGGAGAATTGTATTTTTATAAATTCTGCCCCTGTGCCGACAAGTGGTTTTAGAACAGTGTTTTCGTGTCATTGGAGAACCTTGTACAAATAGATTAGTGGAGTTTCCTAAAAAAAATAAAAAAAAAAACTTTTATAACCCACTAAAGCAGATTGGAGTACATGGAGTGGCAGGCGATAGGTACATGAGAGATGGGGAGAGATTTAGTTAGAAGTAGTTCCAGACATGGCTAGTTAGAGCTAAACTAATTAGTTGTAATAAACTAATACACCGGTTATCATTAGTCAGAAATCACAGAACACTACCACAGAACAAAAGTATTTTTTTTTAAACTATAATATTATTTATAGGAAAAAAACAAAAGGCCTTTGGGAGTAAGTGGTTGGATTCCTAGAAATTTAATATCTGAGGAAGAATGTGAAGACCGTGAGATATTAAAAGTGGGATCTAAGAGGCCATCAATGGAATTACTGCAGTATTCCGCTTCCAAATTCATTCCATACCATTTCTTCCATTATACAATCCTAGGAATTATTTATCGTTCTATTATATTATTCAAACTGCACCTGAAAGATAATTTGTTTTTTTTGTTATTAATACGCAACGATGGAAGTACAACTAGATTTTAAAATTTATATTTTAATAACTATATTCAAGAGATTTTTTTATTTCTATTCCCTGCCCATATAATGTTAAAGTGACTGCAACATAATTGAATTAACATATTTTCGAAGTGGCTCTTTGTTTAGAAGGTCCATTAAAGATTCGACCCCATTTAAGGTTATCACTGATCATATTTCTAATAGAACCTGAGAGGAAGGAATTATAAAATGGTCACCATCGCAAGAGACTTCAGGCCAAGGATGTAAAAGTGTACAAAATTACACGAGATTAGAGGAGTTATGAATGATAGTGGCAAGTAGTCTTGTGACGAAAAAAAAATACCGAAGAAGCCTTCCGAGAGAGAATTCTGAAAGTGTGTGATTAAAAGAACGCCTGAGTGATGAACTTGTATTATGAGGTTGATATCACCTGTGATATTAAGACTGGCACATCATGATTCCAACATGCAGCTCAGGAAACTGTGGTATTGCAGACTAGTAGCGGTGATCATAAGACTTATTGAGACTGAGAGGTCCTAACGGCTTATCATCAATTATATATATATATATATATATATATATATATATATATATATATATATATATATTTATATATTATTTTCATTGTGAGGAGTTCGGCTATCTGCTCCAGCGGTTTGAATTTTTAAAGTTCTGCAAATTCGCGATGGAAAAACAGTCTTTTTACCTGTCTGTACCACATAAACATTACCGCAATAAAATATAGAGGCAGGTAAAAAGACTGCTACAAGAGTCAACCAACACATGGATGATCTGAAACAACAGAGAACAGACATCCGCAATAGCTAGACACTCGAGAGAATTTTTCCTCACCAAATTAGGTTCGATGAGACAAAAGTTCTACACAGAGAAGACTACCTCGGTGGTCATAGAAGCTGTCGAAATTAACAAGAAAACAAATACAATAAACGCCGTGGACGGTGACATACTCTCTGAAACGTGGAAAGCCATATTAAAATAAAATCCAAAACATATGATTGAAGTAGCTATTCAAATTAAATTTATTGCCTGACGGCGGTGGACGCATTTCCATCGAAAATTTGCAGAGCAACAAACATCCAAACCGCTGGAGCAGATAGCCGAACTCCTCACAATGACTATACATCCCAGTGATGCAGCCTCAAAAATAGAATATGAAGAATATATATATGTATGTGTGGAACATTTTGAACGGAACTTATTTTTGTCAATTACTGTAATCAGTGTGTATGTGAAATTCTTTTGATAACAACTTATAAAACTCTGTTGGTATAGTAGGTGTCATGTTTCTATCCCGGGAGGAAACAGACTAGAGCTTAGTTGGAAGTGATAAAGGCTTGTGAGAGTGATAAGGGAGGGCTGGGTGCAACAGGTGTTTCTCCTCCCCAACCTGTTGATTGGAGGCAACGGCCGAGAAGCTAATCCACCGAGACCGCAGGGATTAGCCTCCGATCCAAGGCCTGGCCAGAGCCTAATTCCTTTCTCAACTGAGTCAAATGGACGCTATTAGTCCAAAAATGAGATATATATTTCTAATCGGTTAATAAAAATAACTACGTTATAACTATTGCATAGGTTTATACTAACATGGGACTCAGTTAGTTACACAACGAAGAAGAAACCAGATGAATATGTTGATATGCATCATTCATTTCTTAATTATCTTTGGAAGGTATAGGATAGTGTGGAAAGACAGAAGGCATCCTAGGAAGCTTACTAGATTGACGAGAATGACTAAGGAGGGGCCTATTAGGCCAAAACTTGTGTGTTCATTATTGATAGCTAGGAAGTTATTTCTGACTGAAGACAAGTTACTAACACGTGTTAATAAATGAATTTGTCGCAGATTAAAAGTTACAAAACTGATTGCAGTGGGAGGAGGATATGGAAGAAACCGCACAATCAGCTGATGATCTGAGATTTGGAATAAATATACATAATCCTTAGGCTCGAATCTTAGGCAAGCCAGCCTAGGAGACAGGTGGCCCTGTTGTAGGAACTCAGCTGTCTATTTTCTATTAAAATCATCCCAAGTAAATGTGTTTCTCTCTCTTCCTCTCCCCCCTCCCTCTCTATAATCTTATCTTCGAATATTTTTGAGATGAAATCATTATAACTTAAGATAAGCCCTAGTACAGTCACTTTCTCAATGCTTAAGATTAGACCATCTCTATCAAGTTACTTCATTTAGACGTTAGAATCGAACTGGATCTGGTGGTCCTGAGTCAAATCCACTTTTCCATCACTGCTATATTATATTTGTGAAGAGAAAATGTTTCACAAATAATAATAATGACCAAAAGAAAGAACTTACCAAAACTAAAGGTTGAAAAAATGGCATTACTTTTATTTTTTTTTACTGAAATATATCTTATACACACACAATCATATAAATTATATATTTTATTATTTCAAAAATAATGTTTGAAAATACATAATTGTTTTCATATAATCAACTAAGGCTAATTCAAACGAGGGCGTTTCTCATATTTTAATAGTTATGATTACCGGGTGCCTGCGGGCGATATGGCGCTTAAGTTCCCTAGCTTCAATGGCTCGGTAAGTGCAAGTTGGACACGAATGAGGTCTTTCCAGAGTGTGTTTGGCCTTGATGTGCCTCTTTAATACACCGCTCTGAACAGTGCTGTAATGGCAGAAAGGGCATGAGTGTGGTTTTACATTAGTGTGCTTGGCCATCACGTGCAGTTTGAGAGTCCCCAGCTGTACGGCTCTGTAGCTGCAGTAGCTGCAACCATGCGGCTTCTCGTGGGTATGCTTCGCCATTATGTGTGTCTTGAGGACTCCGGCTTCGACGGCAGTGTAGTCACAATAGGCACAGGAGCGAGGCTTCTCCAGGGTATGGCGGGCCATGATGTGGTTCCTCAGCTCCTTCATCCTGACTGCACTGTATGTGCAGTATGTGCAGCTGTGAGGCCGCTCTGTGCTGTGACGGGACAGATTGTGCTTCTTCAGATCTGCCAGCTGGCTAGTACTATACTCGCAGTAGAGGCAGTAGTAGGGCTTGTCTGACTCGTGTTTGTGTTTCATGTGCTTCTTCAGGGATACCGCACTCCGAGTCTCATAGCTGCAGACACTGCACTTATACTGCCTTTTGCGTCTATGCACAGACTGTTCATGTTCTTTTAAACGACTTGACGTCGATGTAATGAAGTCACACTTCAAACACTCGTATACTTTCTCAATATTGTGTTCGGTCAAAAAGTGTTCCTTCAGTTTTCCCGTCAATGATCCTTTATAGCTGCAATGAGGACAGGAGTGCGTTTTATTCATTGGGTGTCTGGTAGCAATATGGCGGCTTATATACCCACTTCGATTGGTTCCATAACTACAGTGGGGGCAATTCCACCGCGTCTTGCTTAAACTTTGTGATTTCTGTACTGGATCTGCTATTTCATTTCTAGATAGACCTGAAAACCATAATGAATTTTATTTCTCGGAAGGAAAGTCAATACAGAATGAAATGCCTAAATATTAAGCACAAAGACCTTATATAGAGAGAAACAATCAATATTATTGCTTAAGAGATATATCTATTGAATTCTATTTGCTAAATAAGTTTGCCAAAGTAGAAGGCGGTGGTGTTTGGCTATATAAGATCGGGAGTGTTAAGGGTCCGTGCCATACTAAAGATTCTTGTCGCTTTATTACCTAACGTTTGTGTCCCATGTATTTTGGTCATATAATTACCATGAAAGCTTACACCAAACGGCTACTATATATATATATATATATATATATATATATATATATATATATATATATATATATACTAGCTCAGATACCCGGCTTCGCCCGGGAATTCATTTGAGGCTGAATGGTGTGGTATTTTTTTGGCAAGGCTTTACTTTGCAAATTATTTTGACATTTACCCATCCCAGTTTTAAGGGTTTATACCCGTTGTTGGCATTTTTTAATACTAAAATTAATTTTTTATGTAAGACTTCACTGTCCTGCTAATTGTCATATTTCCCGTCTCCTGTGCATTATGCATAGAATGGAATTATTAAGGAGAAAATATTGACATACATTTGAATTAATTTTTTCAGGTGAGGTACCTGGTAGTTCATATTGAAAAGAAGTGTTGAGCAAATTTCTCTAAATAACAAAATAAACAACTTTTGTTATGTGCATATTTGCCGAAACCCAATAGGAAATCATTATTATTAATTTCAGGCCTCCCTTATAACCCCCACTCCTGCCCGTCCCTAGAAATGTTAGTATGGCTTATTATAAGGAAATCGTTAGTATTAATTCACATAGCGAGTTTGGTTTAGTTCGGTTGAGTCTTTTGTGCCAAATAAAATTGTGGACTCCCGCTATAGTTTTTAGCGTATAACTCATTTATACATCCGTATACGACAAAAGTGCATATAACAAAAGTTACTCTAAATAACAAAATGAACAACTTTTGTTATGTTTACATTTGACGAAAAACCAATAGGAAACGAAATATCGCTATTTTTAATTTCAGGCTTCCCTTATAACCCCCACTCCTGTTCGTCTCAGAGAAAATTAATATAGCCTAAAGTCTAAGTTGGGTTAGTAGTAATATACATAACAAGTTTCATAAAATTCGGTTCAGCCGTTTATGCGTGAAAAGGTAACAAACAAACAAACAAATAAACAAACACACATACACGAAAGAAACAAAATGTAGTTATGGTGTCTATGACATGTGAAACGAAAAGTTATCGTGAAATTTCGCAAAAAAAAATCAATGTACAGACAGAGGTTACAATTTTATATATATATATATATATATATATATATATATATATATATATATATATATAGATAGATATATAGATAGATATATAGTTTCCGTCATGTCCCCTGGGTAGGATCGTTGGGCATTTGAGGGAATTTTTGGGAAATCTCCTCATGAGTACAACCTCAATAGCCTACGTCCCTTATCTGCTAAAAAATAAATTGTGTCATACGAATTCCACTATTTGGAAGAGAAATAATATCTATAAGTAAGAGATATTGTTGCCTCAATATTTAGCTGTAAGGAAGAGTGAAGGCTGTATTTACAGAGAGAAGGCACTTGCTTCCTATTGTTGATCGAATCAGTTCCTCCTCCAATGTAAACAGACTGACAAGATTCCCACTCTTCGCCCCTCCTTGTCGCCATACTCTGCCTCTTACAAATAATTTATTCACATATAATGTTCAATTTCAGTGGAATTATTTCTTAATAATTGCTTAACTACTAAATAATATCAAATGTTATACTGTAACTTCCACCTTCTGCTATAGAACCAAATGGGGGCGGGTTATCTAAAGGTTCTCACACTTTTCCAGCCAGGGTAATTTTATATAATGTGTTACTGACTAAATAAATTCCTATTGTCTAGGCGAGAATCAATCCCACCAATCTAGGTTTACCAATTGAGATTGAGACCAATGTATTCACTGGCATGGCTATCCATTCACTGGCAAGACTAAATATTATCTGTTACTATCGAATCATGTGATTGTTGCTATAGTAATTGTTGTATGACCGGTGAACCTGCTACCATCTTTTACAAATTGAAGGGAAGGCTACTGGGCCTGACGAATAGCCTCTGAGGGTGGTTCTGAAATGAGTATAGTGCCCAAATGTTAGTAATTATCAATGATATATAACATTTTATTTATTTCGGAGCATCATATATTTAAATTATTTATCTGCGTCCATTTTTTACAACTAAGGCTAAGAATATATACACATATTTAAAATATATGAAGAAATATTGAAGATTACACACACACACACACACATTTACACAAGCGCGCCCTCGTGTGTGTAACGCTTCAGCGGTTACTATTTTCGAGTTCGTTAATGGCTCAAATCGGACCTGGGTTTTGAGTAGGAGTGAAATCGAAAATTCTAAATATCTCCATTATTGTGAGCCTGATCGAAAAATAAAATGTAATCATTCTTCGTAAAAATGTAGAAAGATAGATTTTAGTAGCTAATATATTCATATTTTAGCCTGAGTGTGGTCTATTTAGTGTTAGTAATCTTACTAATAATATACACAAAAAATATACAAGAAAAAAATGACACAATGTTAACCTACTATATACATAAAATAATACATTTTTAATTTTTTAAATAAATCTTTTCAAGTACTACTTAAACTTAATCTGATGAATACTATTTATACATCATATATATTTACATTTATTTATTTGTTTCCTGTGGCGTGTAAATTAACTTTGTGACGTTTCAATATTAAAGTGTTTAATAAACAAGATAATTTTATATACTATGGCGTTGCCTAGTTGTATACTGCTGGAAGAACTAAGCAAATAATGTTCAGTTTGTGAATGCCCTCAACGTGAAGAATATTTTCCAGAGACATAAAGTCATCATTTATGGCTATAAACTTCTTCAAGTATTGCTCTCTGTAATAGCTTATTGTGAAAATTCCAATAATAAATGTTTTAACCCGTCCTATACAAATTCCTGGCAGCATTTAGAACAAACCTCCGGATTTTATTATTTTCATTTTTTTTTTATTGTGCTACAGCTTCATGTTATCATTTTTTGAAATTCTCAGTTGGCGAACTAATCTTACTTTCTCTATATTCACTCTGAATTTCAGATAATTTTCGGATTGGGGACTGGTATAATGACAGACACTTCTATAAAAAGGATTGTATGATGATTTATATACTCTATCGACGTCGGTAGATGGTATGTGACTTGTTGCTTGTTCTAAAATTGTTTTTATTTAATTGTTAGGAAATTTGTTTAACACGAAATATCGCTTAAGTGCTAATGCACATTATTTAAAATTGTTATAGCGTTTATTTGTGAAACCTAATTATAATTTATATCTTGTCTATAAATTATAATTTTAATAATGGGAAAAATGTAATATTCCACAATTCAATTATTCCATACATTTTATTCTAACTAGAAAATTAACAGAGTTATTAGTATTTTTGCAGTTTCACTTGTAAGTAAATTCCCAATCCTCCTCATTTCACATTAACTATACACCGATATATCACTAAATGTTAAAATTCCCAGTTAAAATTAATCGTATTGTTTTCTTCGAACCATTACTATGTGTGTTACATATTTTTGTACGGGAAGTGATATGAGAGACCTCAATTTTTATTTCATCAATATTGTTCAATTTATTTTCAAATTCTTTAATTTCTGTTTTATTATGCTATTCCATTGTATGCCTTTTTGTTATAATTATTATTTTTCGATGTTTCCATCTTATTTCCAGTTTGTTCATATTTAAATTTAATGGCTCAGGTTAGCCATGTTAGCCTAGTCCTGGGATCTATTACCACGAGGGTAATAGACATTTATTTATTGGTGAACTCATTAAACAAAATACTTAGTCCCATCATTAACAAAAAAAAACATGGTAACCTGTAGATAATCCGTCCCGGTTATATGCAATTGCATAATGTGGATGTAAATAGTTATTTTTTCATCCTTGATTGTAAATATTCATTTTATCATTACATCAGCGACATGACATCTTTTCATAACAGCTTTATTTCCTAGATTCCCTTCTCATTCTCCGTAATTTGGCTTCCACTTATCCATTTTTTCCATTAGTTCCAATTGATGGTAGCAGCTTCACTACCTCTATATAGCAAGAACTTTTGTCATGAAAAACCCATATTTGTGAGGGCAAACATAATTTGGTTTCTATATAAAAGGAAAACAAGAGAGAAAATATCTTCCCGAGAGATTTATTTGAAGGAAAAACTCCTTTTACTTTTTTATTCGTTTTCATATTCAATAATCTTTGATGATATTCTGTTATTATTTCCTTTGATATCTAGGAAAAGTGAATAGTGAAGGGCCCTTAAGCAAAGCTCTGTGTCATGGAAGTATACAAGACTTATGCATACTTTCATTTCAGGGAACAATAATTTCAATTTTTTTTATTTTTATTCTATTTTTTGACTCTTTGATAAAATAATCCTTCGATGCGATTCTTTGTGTGTTATTTGGTTTTCAGCTCCGGTGGGCTGGTAAATATTCCAGTAATGTTCTTTTCTATACAAAGGGGAAGCAATCCATCATTTCCATAACAACTAACTGAGATTATTAATTGGTTTAATTATCTCTATTAAAAGATTTCCCTTAAGGGAGATCTGCTATTGAGGGGTGTGTGAGCTTCCTTGTTAGCGATTGTATGAGCGAACGCTCTAATGGTTGCAATTTTGGTTACCAAACCAAATATTTAAAAGTTTCATGTAAAACCATAGATTGTGATTGTTAATGGTTCCCCCTAAGAGAAATCTGCTAAAAGCTGTTATAATATGAAGCACTTTATTTCAAGCATCAATGCCTAATATTGCTCTAATCCAATTTTTTCGTTTTGAGATAAATGCAAATATGTGATGCACGGTGACGCATCTGCTTAATGCAGCTCCTGCTTGACGGAATTTTTGTTTTAGTGGGTGCTGAAGTTTCTTAACTCTGACAATCCTTCATTTCCATACAAAACTTAAAAATATTATTTAGTTGTAGTTATGTTTTTATTTAAGCTGTCGCGCTTTGTATTTGTTCTTGTTTGTTATTATTCGTGTTGAATATTTTTTAAACCTTATCCCTCACCTGACTGTATAATCCTGTAGCATTTTCTGATGTGGCACTTCAGGCGTTTCTTTGATGGAAACGATAGTTTGCAATGATGGCACCAATATAGATGAGTGTCTTGCAACTCTGAAATATAAAATCCATCTCAGTTTTAAGTATTTAATATTAATTACCAATTCAACTTTACTCAATGGGTATTGAGCATTAGGTTTATTAACTGGCCAGGCAAATCAATAGAATTCTAATCTATATATTAATCTCAGGTGTGGATCTGACTGCCATGTGATACTGACAACCCGAATAAAGGAGTTATAAAACACTATCGAGTATCGGATGTTATAAAACACTTAGAGCAGGGAATTCCTGGCAGAGCGGTTAAAAGGCACAGTTTTTTAGTGTTAAGGCGTATGAGTGTCTGACATAAGGAAAGAAAGAGCACTATAGGAAGAAGCACTCACCGCTTCGTTGATAACATCAGTAAAAATGATGGGTTTTTAGAAAATCAGGAAACGATGAAATGGATAGTATTGGTGATGAGGTTTTATTTTTATTTATACATATAATACTGTGTGAGAATATGGCCAGAGAAATTCGGAATTTTATATTTCTTCATCAAACTTTCTCCCGTCATTGATTTTATTAACGAACGGAGAGCTTTAAATTACAATAGGGCCTTACGTTCCAAGTTTCGTTAATAATAAAGTGTTATTGCGGGCATATCGTGAAAACATACAAACTGATTTTAGGTATATAATTATGGATTTCATAGAACGTATAGAAACAGAGAAAGGTAATGCTGACAGTTTTGTGAGGTTTAAAACATTTTTAAAAACAAGATATTTCGAAACAAAAATTACGGTCGATTTTTATTTTAGATCCTCACTGGTTTAGACAAAATAGTTTCTTTGAAGGAGGGATAACACCCTTCTTTTGGTATTGGAAGAAATAGACTGAACCTAAGCTATTTCGAATAAAATAATGCCTTAGGTCTGTTTTTTCTTTCATTTTCCATTGGCAATTTTAATGGAATCGAGTAAATTTAGGGTTTTAAAAAGTAAGTTTTAACTCTTGAACAAGTTAAAGCCTATCTTGGACTGGATGGCCAAAGAGGTTGTTAAAAGAGCTTCTCCAAATTCAATGACTGAAATCCCTAATGAGGGTAAATCTCGTTTCCCTAACAAGACAGCTCCCCAGATCGACATCTCCTGTCCCGTTGGCCAGCTGGTCTTCAATACGGTAGATGTCTAAATCATCTACTTCGAAGGTCAAGGAATTTAGGAATATTTCCTCCACATTAATTAGTGTATTATTGTATTAAATCGACAAGGTTTTTGATCCTATGATTTTTATTATGGAATGTTTGTAAACATAGACTTGGGATCTCGAAACAATTCCAAAAATTTTAACTGCCTGATTAAATAAAAAGGGGTTCAAGTGATGCGTCAGCTAAGCAGGTTTCTTTCTTGGCTCACAAATGACGCCAACTCGCATTCTATTACTCCGCGATAGTTACAGTTATTACAGAAGCAAGACTGTCGGAGGAGGAATGAGATTTACTGAAGTCTGGACAAAAATAAGTACTATATAATAATAGATACTAGGAACCCTATTTGACGAAGGTAATAGTAAAAATGTCAAAAGACTCATTATATCGCTGATCTAAAAGAACAATGGCGTAACTGTTAAAAATGCTGTTTTAAAGGAGACCTAAAATATAGAAAAAAATATATTTGAAATATTAACAGTGAAAATTCAAAATATCTCCATTATTATGGACTATGAAACTATTGAAGCTCTACAATTTATGTTCTATGCATTTTTTCGTAACTCAAGTACTAAGACAGTTATTCGTACTTTCTTGTATTCACTCGTCAGTAACCCTCCCCCCCTCCCCTCTTCTATTCATCCTCTTTTTTCATAGAAATAGAGAATATATAGTGAGACGTGATCACGTGTGTTATACCTGAACGTGTGAAATTACACATCCCCTGCCTGGCACCATAGGTTTTAAAGCTTTATGATATTATTAAGCATTAAAACTCAATTTTTCACAAAAGGGGAGTTAAGTCATTGTTCTTCTGGAACAGCGAGTTAATATTTTTAGAGACAATGGTCTCCATTGACACATCATGGTGTAAAAATACGATTTCTAACATATCAATCTCAAACTAAGGATTTCAGTTGCAGTATTAGTGATATATTATTTATAGACCAAATTGGACTCTATAGTGGGTTAAAGGGGGACTAGAAATCGAAAAAATATATATGTACGATATATTATCTTACTTCGTATTGGGCTCTGGAAAGTTCTATACAACAAAATCTCTTGCAGATTTCATTGAAAAATACGTTTGGATGAACAGTTATGGAAAGTTATTAGGAAGTGATGGGATGATGGGAATTAAGTGTTTTTCTTCGAATAAGCATTGTGCATTATCATTGTAGTTTAAAATTATAATTTAGTAAAAAATACTCTTCATTCACTAGTGGTGAATTTTCTAAAAAAAATATTCACGCAAGGACAAAGTTATCATCGAAACAAATTAACCTTTTCCCAATTACTATCATTAATTCCAGTAGTTACAACACAATTTACTTACTCAACTACCATTCGAAATACAATAATTTAAAAAATTGAAATTTTAATATAAACTCTTAATTAAAAGATAAAAGTTAAGTTATACATTTTTAAAATCAAAACCACTTTAAATTATAATTTTTTTTCTTCGTCAAAACGGGTTCTATTGTAATGGTCTTCTCACTACGAATAATATACCTCTTTTTAAAAATTTGAAAAATTATTCCATATAAAGATATGAGATACTTTTGGATGTTACAATATTTATTAGTCGTCTTCGTCCAGTACGTTTGCCATATTTTAAACAGGTTTAAAGTTGATAAACATCGTTACACAGAAATTTATCTGAATCTGTGAGCTGCTAAGGGTGAAAGAACGATAAAATTGTGACCCATCAGATTTGGCCGAACATACCGTTGAATCGGGGTCAGCTTAAATTAAAAAAAAAAGTTCGCCCTTTTTATTTCTTTCTTTATTTGATTGGAAAATTGAGACCACTTTGCAGA
Source organism: Riptortus pedestris (assembly GCA_019009955.1). Classification (NCBI taxonomy): domain Eukaryota; kingdom Metazoa; phylum Arthropoda; class Insecta; order Hemiptera; family Alydidae; genus Riptortus; species Riptortus pedestris. The sequence goes on along the minus strand of CM032230.1, from coordinate 98,327,813 downwards.
ACTAAAATATTTTATTCGACACATTTTACCTCTCCTCTAAACCACACTCTTCCTGGAAATGAATGAACCCAAATTTTAAGAGAAAAGGTTAATATTAAATTTGGAAATGATCAACTAAAACAAATTAAATATGCTACAAAATTAACAAGTGTGTGTGTGTTAGTCACACTCATTCATACACATATCTGAAAGAATATCAACTCCGATTTCTTCCACGAGCGTTGGGAAATTTTCAAAAATCACTTTATGAGAACAATTAAGTAGCCATAGAGGACGCATATATAAATTATACACACACACAGTCATAATGTGACGACCCTAGGGGACAATCACACACAAATTTGAGCGGTCGTCTTTATCATCTAGAATATATTCTGAGTTGGTATTCTGGCAGGTGGAAGTGACTTCTAATGTAGGTAGGATGAAAAAATAGGCTATGCTTCCACTATAACAATTTATTAAAACGGCATAGCGCTTTCGATGCAGTGTATCATTGTCAGTGCTCGAGGGTCTTCGATGTTGACCTGATGGCTCTTGGAGCTGGACTAGCTCTATTATACATCTAGAATATAATTCGATATCCATCTTGTCATAAGAACAACCTCATTATTTTACTTCCATTTGTTGAATCTTACTTCCAGTTCTACTAATAACTGCACCCTATATATTATATGCTCATGTATTTCACGACTTGATAGACGGTTAATCTTAGAGAAGTAATTAACAAATCCCAAAGCAGAAGTGCTGATATTTCGACATTCAACACCCTCTGAAAACTTAATAATATTTATTATGTGTAGCTAAATACTCACCCAAGGATTCAGAGGTAATTATGAGTTCAGACTCTTGCTTTATTTCAGTGAGTTCTAAAGGATCTCTCTGAGGCATGTACAACAGTTCTTCTTCATCTGAATAAAATTCCGAAATCAGATCTGTTCAAAACAAAAGTGATTCAATACTAAATAATTGAATTAATTACGACTTAGGGCACGACAAAATTTTATATGAGTTTTGACTCGATGATCCTCTCCAGGAGACTTGACTTGTCAATAGGAATGATTTGACTCGCTTCGGATCAAGGATTGACTGTCGAAGGCTTGATTCGGCACGAAGATTGAAACGATATTACTATTTCCTCGATAGGACTTGATGCCCATTTTGAATTGACTCTCGGCTCAACTCGACTAGGCATTGACAAGACTCGATGCTCAATGATCCTCTCCTGGAGAATTGACTTGTCTATAGGAATGATTTGACTCGCTTCAGATCAAGCAATGGATTGAGGATTAAATATGTCGAAGGCTTGATTCGGCATAAAGATTGAAACGATACTAAAATGGTTTGATACGACTTGAGGCCCCTGTTAAATTTGCTCGGATCTAGTCTCGGTTCAACTCGACTAGGCCTTGACTGGACTTGCATTTCAAATTGAGTCCATGCTCCAGGATCGATTCAGATCTAATTTTTTTTTTGTATAATAATAATTATAATAGACTATTTCGACTTGGCTCGAAATTTGACAAAGGTTCGAGTCGACGCTCACACTGTCTTTATCACGAGGAGGGACTGGTTTCAATGGTTGGTCCAATTAGAGGCAGCATTTTGTTTTATATAATGATTGACTTGGTTAACAATCGAGGATTGACAGGTTTGATTTTATTGAACTTAAGCATTAATTTAACTCAACTCTCCAGGATTTATAAAGTTTACTGGAATTGATTATAGGCACGGATCTTTGATTTAATTGAGTTGATGATTGAACGGAGCTTCGGTCAGACGAGCTACTCGTCCACACTCTCCAGGTGTGATACTCTAGTCAACAAATGATTAGAATCGAATCGTCATTAGGCTAAACGTAACTAGCCTGTTGGATGGTTTAGACCATATGTGGGCAACAGAGACATTTTGAAAACCCCAATTAAACAAAAATATACGATTATGGTAGCGTAACTACACATTATTAGTAAAATATTTATTATGATTTAGGCCACATATATACTTATTAATATATCTATCTATCTATATCTATATATATATATATATATATATATATATATAAAACCCCGTCACGCAGGGGCTGCGTAAACTAAGCAGATTTCCCACGTGAAGTTTTAAACTCATCCGTTATCCGCCCCGATTTCATAAAAATACATATATCTCGGTTAATATTCAAGATAGAGAATAAATTTATATGACAATATTTATAGTAAATTTAATTTGGAATAAGATTGATTTTATACAATTTTTCGATCCGACGTATAGTAACGGAAATATTTCGAATTTTAGAAAATCCTCCCCTCTAAACTCCCCCTCCCACTGGTCCGATTTAGCCATTAACGAACTTGATCTTTCTTTTTACATAAAACGACTAAATATCGAGTTTGGTAACGATTAAACAAAAATTGCGACCGCTAGAGCGGTAACAGACAAATATATATATATATATATATATATATATATATATATATATATATATAGTTTTGAACGGACCTCATTTTCGTCATCTACTAGGTAGGATCGATGGACATTTGAAGAAAAATTTCGAAAATTCCGTCATGAGTACAACCTCAATAGCTGATTTCCCTTAAGGGAAATCTGCTAATATTACAGTACTTACTCCAAATAAGGAAGATGAGGAGAGATTTGTGCGTTTGGCAGTACTTATAAATGCGAACAGTTCTTTCCAATGATGAAAGTAAATAAATCTAAACATCGTACAAGGCTGACTTACGATGATTTGGAAAATTATTCACGTCTTTGTATCAGTGGAATTAATCCAAACATCGATAGATTAGTTTCCAAAATTCAAGCTCGTGTCTCATTGATTTCGTAGTCGCTATTTAACTTTCGTTATTTCTAACAAATGCCAATTTTACGATTTAATTATAATGGTGTACCTATTTTTTTCATTTCATTTTGTTATTTTAATAAATTGTATTATAATTACATTGTCGTATAATTTCATGTCTGACGTATATCGTTAAAAATTATGAACACTTGGCCCACAATATGTCAAAGGTTACCAATACCTAGTTTAGTTCGTCCCGACAGGAGGCTCGTCTTTATTTGAATGAATATCGACAAGGCTGAGGGCTGACCAAGATCTTGACCAGGCCAAGCGAGATGCAAGGACCAAGGGGAACGGAGGCAGTTCGACTGGAATTTGTAAAAGTCAAATAACATTCGATGAACAAAAATATTGGTCAGAAAAGCTCAACCATGGACACAGCGGATTAGGGAAGCCGTGGACAAAAGTCCCAAAAAATTGAACAAGGAGTAAGATTGGCCGAAAACCAAGGCTTGGAGACCACTAGGCGACAATCACAGAAACAGTTAATTAAGAGAAGTAGGGCTTGCAAACAGCAGAGATCTCTCGAACTGGGATTAACTTAGAACTTGATAAGTAGTCTAAAGAAGGCTGTTGTTTACGAAATTCGTGTTCAATTTAGCAGCTGCTGACGTCAGATGCGGTGTTAACTACACTTACTCTCTCTTAGCTATTGGAAACGACAACCTGCTCAGTAGCCTGCGAAAGCACGTATGCAATATTATATCACATGAATTCCATTTTCTAACAGCCATGCTCTTTACCTCTAATAATTACTGATTTATACAGGAAAAATGATAGTTAGCAGTACTATTTTTTTTACTAATATTTTAAACAGAATGCGCTATTGGGACAAAACAACTACAATTAAGATTTAAAGTACATCGTATGTACAGTAATAAGTAATAAGTAGCTTTTTGACAGAACTGTTCTTAACATTACTGGTATATACACTTCTACTTAAATTAAGATTTGAGTTACTATGAGCGAAAATAAACGGTTTACAAACATATTTTTCCTAATGATTGATCCTATGCCTTGTATGATTAAACGATATTTGCCACCAAAATTATTATAATTATTTATTAACGTCTGCTTTTTCCTACAATGGCTAATTGGGCTAGACTATCTACAGGTTACCACTCTTTTCTCCAGGGTGGGACTAAGAATTTTATTTAGTGAGTCCGTCACTAAATAAACTCCTATTGCCCAAGTGAGAATCGAACTCGCCACTCTTGGTTTACCATTTGAGATTAAACCATCGCGTCATTAATACAGACATATGTGGTCTGATAAAACGTGTGATCTATTTAAATGATTGTATTTTAAGGCGTTAGTCTCCATGTACTTGGTAAAACTAGAGTAGTGGATGCGATTCTCGATTAGCCTTCGTAGTATATACAGGACTTAATAAATTTAATTTATTATTATTATTTATTAACGTCCACTTTTTGCAACTTAGGCTAATTGGCACGGGTTATCTACACGTTACCACCCTTTTCTAGCCAGGGTGGGATTTTAGGATGTTATTTAATGAATTTCGTCACTAAATAATTTCCTTTACCCAGGCGAGAATCGAACTCGCCACTCTAAATATTTAATTTAAAAAAAAAATAGAATGGTCTGCACTGGTGTAGGCTCTATACATTCTTTTAAAAGTTTTATTAATGTTTAGATACTAGAATATAAGAGTTGAATAGTTATACCTTTTCTTTTTGTTATTGTCCAATTTATGCTGATATGGCTAAGTAGGAATTTAGAGATTTAGTCATTAGAAAAAAAAACAAAAAATACTCTTAAATGCTTCGTAATAATAGGTATGTTTTTCATTTTATAGGATAGTTTTACAATTATGGCTAAAATTACCTGTATAAAGTTCTTGAAACGGCATTACTCTATGAGACACTATCAATATACTGCAGTTCATGAAAAGTTAAAATAGGTTTATTAACCTATTAAGAGTAGTGCATACAAATAATAATATCTGATCATGTGTTATATTAATATGACAGCCGTAAAACATCCAACACCCAGTGCCTTGTCCTATTGTCATGTCCATAAAATTTTCATCATCTGAATTCAAGTTCCGATTACTGTTGGAATTGAAAAAATAAGATAGCCCATCTGTCAGAAATAGTCAAAATATACGGCTTGAAGAATAACACAAATATTTAGAATGCAGTTATTAGCAGAACTGAAAGTAAGATTCAGCAAATGGAAGTAAAATTAATTACTTTAGTAAGATTGTTCTTATGACGCGGTCAATATCGAATTATATTCTAGATGATTAAGACAACTGCTCAAATTTGTGTGTGCTTGGCTCCTAAATTGGGTCGTCACACTATGTATGTGTGTGTGTGTGTGTGTGTGTGTGTGTATAATTTTATGTATATATAAAATGAAGATTTAAATATTATAAATAATGAAAAGGGGAGTATTTTCTTGTATGAATGCCCTTTGGCCTTAAGTAAAACATTCATCTTCAACTAATTATACTTTGACTCTTCTAAAATATTTTAGTAGTAGTAGAGGAATATTATCTCTAAGCAGTTAAATAAATTTAAAACAGTTATAGGACGTTAGTTTTTTATTGCCAAATCAAAAAAAAAAAAAACATGGAATATGTATGAATTTAATTTTTTTTTTTTTAAGCTAATACCCAGCTAAATTAAATTACTTGGTACTAATGTAGTCAGATGGCTACTGGGTGAGAGGAAGAATAGGCCCTTATGCTAAAACCAAAGCTTTATTTGAAGGGGGGATTGCCAGACTTATATTAGGGTGAAATAATTGGGTTGAGGTTTGTTTAGCTGACGGCGGGTATGGACGTCAGCTGGGGTGTATGAATTTAATAAAAAAATGAACAAGCATTGAATATTGAAACTATCTTAAGAATGTCGAGAGTGAATCAGATATGGGTAAACAAAAATAACAAATAACCATATTTATTTTTCTACATGACGAAAAAAACAGCTATTAAGATTGTACTTAATATATTAAGGTATTGAGAAAACTGTCCTATGATCCTCTCTCTCTCTTCCTGCTGTGTAGCTTACATGGATGAGTGGCGCCAGTTCAGTTCAACTGAATCGGGGTAGAAAGATTCGTAAATGTGGGACAAGAAGAACTAGAATATTGCTGGTTAAGTTTGGTGACTATAACATTCAAGAGAAATATAAGGGGCGCAGTGAAATATTAGATTATTTAGGTACAATACCACACTCTAACAAAATTGTCGCCATTGAAAAAGTTGAACTAAGAAGAAATAAGAAATAGTTTTTCTTCAGAATTTATAACCAAACCCACTAATCAAGTATTTGGCGCAGTTAAAGTTCAAGTAACTAGCTTTATTAAGATAGAATCAAGTCGGTTGCCGGATATGAAATTGAAAAAATGCTCATAGAATCTAGACAAATTTTTCCAAATTAGGAGACAAAATAATATAATTATATACAAGCTTCGCAGAGAAAGAAAAAATCCTGGAAAATTTAAGGAAATGTTTATTAATTTTTCTAAAGAAAAGTTCGATCTTGACTTACCGGACTCTAGATTTGAAATAAAATTAACTGGTAGATCGAACCCTAATAAAAAGGACCGTAGCTTTATAGTATCCATCGATAAAATTAATTTAAATGATAATATATTTTTTTCGAAACGTCGACTGAAACAAACAGGAATTATTCATGAAGACTTAACTCCAACTAGACGAACTCTCTATAAAAAAGCCAAGGATACATTTGAGTATTCATCGGCATAGGCCGATATTGGAGAAAATGAAATATAGAATAAGCTAAACTAACTCAATCACATAAACGGAAAGAACAAATTGCATCCACTGCCATCTCGACCGAGTATCTTCCTCAGCCTCCCAGATCTTGTCAGCTGATGTAAACAAACACGTAGCCTTTCCTATATTGTATGATATCTGATGAGTCATTTAAATAGTTGCAACTGAACCCTGATCAATGATCCCATCTTTACCTGCATATCTTTGATAAAGGTTTTAATTCCTACTCATTTTATTCTGTAGTATTTTAATATTAAACTATAAACATCGAATATAATATTTATGTATGTTTTTCATGTTATGCTGTTGGACTCATTATCTACATTATAACTTAGATTTAATATTCATATTATTCCTAGCTACGTTAATGTATTAATTTCTATATGTAAATTTTTGATTGATTAAGTTTTTCCACATTATACTATCTAATTGTAACCACGAATTACGCTTTAATATCAACAACATTTTACTTCTTATATTCTTTTAATAGTTTTATTCTCTTTACTTTAAGTTATAACTCCAGTTACCTTATGGTTTTGAAATTAGTTTTTATATTTCTCATTTCAAACGTTTGTTTTACTTGTCATAACTTTTCTTCATTTCATATCCATTTCTCTCGGTCGGAGGTTGATGAAAATGAATTCTATACTTAATATAGATTCTCAAAATATGTCTCATTAATGCTGAATCCCTATTTTGTCACTTCCATGAAGTTTGTCTCCTAGCAGGCTCTGCTCTTGTAGATGTTCTTCCTATGATTGAGTCTTGGTTCAAGCCATCGATATCAAATTTAAAAGTTCATTTACCCGGCTTTTCTCTTTTTAGGAATGAACGAATTGGCAGGAGTAGCTATTTATGTGAAAGAACACCACAAAGCTAAAATACCAGAATATTCGGAGTACAATGAAAACCACCCAGAATACTTATTTATTGAAGTTATAGTTGATACAAAAAAGTTTTTTTACAGGCGTTATATACAGACCTCCAAAGGGAGGGTACATGTCGGATATAGAAGTAGCAATACTCAATGTAGACTTGATTATCCAGATATTATTTTACTTGGAGACCTTAAATATGACCCACAGATATTCCAGCTCAGCATCATATGTCCATCTTATGAACTTATCTTGGTAAACACCTGTGTTTATTGACAGTTTACGATCACTTGGGCGGTAACAGTCGATATATATATATATATATATATATATATATATATATATATACATATATATATATATATATATATATATATATATATATATAGAGAGAGAGAGAGAGAGAGAGAGAGAGAGAGAGAGATATAGATATAGTCTACAGGTGTTTTCGCAGATTTGTTATTAAGGGAGCAAAATAGAATATAGAATGTGAGATGACCTCATCAGTGAGGTTTTGCAGAAGGTGGGGAAAGACCCGCGGTAGGGCGCTTTAAAAAGTTTATTTACACTTACATTTATATTTTAACATGAATACTATAAGGATGGAAATCGAATTTGTAACGAATGTTTTTCGTTTTTCTTTTTATTAAGTTGTCGAATTCATTTATTTCTTTAGCCTATTGTTTCTATTTTCTATTTGATGAAGGACTTTGAAGTAAGATAGCCCTCCGTAATGCAAATAATAAAGTTATTGCATTTTGATGAGTGAAAATACTGGTTAGTCAATATAATCCTTTTAATTATGTGATTTTATTTATGCTCCTAGGAATATGAAAAGAAGAAAGTATTTGCAATGAGTTCATTAGTCTGTGTGGGACCTGTGAGGCATTCAGAAAAGGGCGACTGTCGCGCTCTTTTGAAATATCTGAATAAGCTCTCATTATTTTATCTGTTCTCCAGCTATGACAGTGAAAATCTCAGTGGTATAATTGGCCTGCATTACAACTCTCAAACGAGTTGTTCAATCCAACCCTCGGTACTAGTAATTCATTCTTTGATTATATTGTGGTCTTGTCGATTTGGGGGAGATGGAGTTCACGTTTCCTAATTGCAGATATGCAAGTACCATTTCTAAGAGAATGGTTGAAGGGGCTAGATGCTTCTATGCCAAATAGAGCTCTCCATTTTTCCATGGAGCACGAACTCCATACTCCAGTAAGACAATTGGGTAAACATTCTAGGATTAGGATCAGGGTTTATTAGGGCAATAAACAGCGAGGTTATTATGCCCTTTATCTTTTTGAACACCGTCATATATTAATTATTTATTTTCACGTAACTCACTGTGATTTTTCTGTCATGTCTGTTTTAACAAATGTAGGTAACTGTCAATTGCATCGGTTTACTATAGGTTACTATTATTATTTTTTTTTTCCCCTAACGTCCGTTCACTTTGATACTCATTCTTATTTCTAACAATTTATAATAATGCAACACGTTAATACAGAGTAATATATAAATATATGTATCCAGCACTATTTTTTTTAATTTATTTATTCATTTTTTTTTTATTATTTTTTTTTTATTTTATTTATTTATTTTTTTCGTGCCTTGTATATTTATACTTATTTCTAACAGTTCCAACAATGAATATGTGGCCAGACAAGCCCACTATCATATACTTCGTACAACATATAAAAACTTACTTCTAACATACTTAATTACACTAAAAAAAAATATATATAAAAATGAAAATAAATAAATTAAAATAAATAAATAAATATATATACATATACACACACATACACATACACGTATATATATATATATATATATATATATATATATATATATATACATACATATACTCACACATATATACAACTAAGCAATTTCAATTATGTGATACAATATTAGATGTTATTATATAAGTTGATATCTTTTAATAAGTTTATGACTGCGTCTATGGATTTACGAGAATCTTGTAGTGCTGCTGCTACATTTCGTGGGACCCCATGCTTAGAAAAAAACTTGTCTAGGGCTGGGCACTCTTCGATAATGTGCTGAATGCTAAGTGGCACCTGGCACGACTCACACTTCGGACAAGCCTCTTTAGTCATCAGATGTACGTGGGTCAAATTAGTATGTCCGATTCTCATCCTGGTGACTACTACTTCTTCTCGGCGACTTCCCCTCTCTGCAGTCCTCCATGGTTTGGTTGTAGCCTTAATGTTCCTCAGCTTCTTTGTTAAAGGCACTTCAGACCACATCGAGTCCCAGTTCTCTCGAACTCTGCGCTTCAGCCAAGACTTCACATCATTGGCTTCGTACAGTTGAATAGGTGGTTTATTCATTACTGCAGCCTCCTTGGCAGCCTTATCCGCTTGTTCATTCCCTACTACCCCAACGTGGGACGGAGTCCATAAAAATATTACTGTTTTTTTCAGTGTTTGTAGTATGTCCAGATATTTGTTAATTTTGCTCAGAGTGATTCCGGATTTGTGAGGTTTTTTTATGCTGTGTATGGCAGAAAGAGAATCAGTGCAGATAAGGATTTTTGTATTGAAGCTATTGATGGCCTGATATAGTGCCGCAGCAATGGCTTGTAATTCAGCACTATAAATGGATGCGTATGGAGGTAGTTTATACTTCATGGCAATTCCTCTGTGAATTATTGCGCAACCGACATTATCTTTGTTTTTGGAGCCGTCAGTGTATATCACCTCAAAGTCGGCATATTTTTCCAAAATGCTGGCCATATTGATTTTGACTAAACTAATATCTGTATTCTGTAAACTTAAGTCTACTCTGGGAGGTATATGCATCCATGAGGGTTTATCCTGGCTCAAGTCCGCTTCTTCTACAACAATGTCATAAATTTCTCTTATGAGCCTTCTTTGTCTGATTGCTAGTGGGGCAGCGCGTCGTTGATTCTCATCGTATAGCCTCATACGTGTAGGTTGAAAGAGAGTGTTATATGCAGGGTTTGAGGGCTGTAGTTTCATCTTAGCGATGTATGAATTAATTACTTGTTGTCTTCTAAAAACTAATGGTGGAAATGATGCTTCTGCGCAAAGGCTTACTATTGGACTGGTCTTGAAAGCTCCAGTCGCCAGTCTTATTCCTGAATGAAGGATAGTGTCGAGGAGTAAGAGGTGGCAGGTTTTAGCTGATGAATACACCTGACAACCATAGTCCAGCTTGGATTGAACTAGGCTCGTGTATATCATGGTCATTGCTTTGCGGTCTGCACCCCAGGAAGTCTTTGCTAGGACTTTCATTATGTTGAGTCTCTTAAGGCATTCTGCTTTAATATACTTAATGTGGGAAACCCAAGTTAATTTTGTGTCGAGGACTAAGCCTAAGAACTTGACTTCTTCTTCAAAAACTAATGCATGTCCATTCAAGTTCAGCTGTGGCTTTTCACTCGGTGTCCTTTTGCGGGAAAACTGAAGGCATTTGGTCTTGCTTGTGGAAAAATGGAGATTATTGTCTTCCGACCAAGCCTGGAGGTTGTTCAGCAAATGTTGCAATGTTCTTCTCATCCAGTCATGGCTTCTATATCTTAAAAAAACAGTCAGGTCATCCACATAAAGAAATGCCTTGACCTGTCTAGGAATTACCTCAACCATAGAATTTATCCCGATCGCAAAGAGCGTGCAGCTCAGCACACTTCCCTGGGGAATGCCATTCAGCACTTCTCTGCAACTAGATAGGGAATCTCCTATACGTACCCTAATATATCTTTTTGCAAAAAAGCTTTTCAGGAAATTAGTTAATGTGCCTCTGAATCCCCACTTGTACAGGGCTTTTAAAATGCTCTTTCGACTGATAGTGTCGTATGCCTTTTCAAAGTCGACGAATATGCCTATGGCTTCTTTATTTTCGACAAAGGAAGTTAGTATCTCTTTTTCCATGTTCACTAGTTGGTCTATTGTAGATCTCCCCTTTCTGAAGCCGCTTTGACTTGGAGATAGGAGGTTGAATTTTTCGATCATCCACGTAAGTCGGTGATTCACCATTTTTTCCATCAGCTTCGATAGACAACTAGTCAGAGATATCGGCCTATAGCTACTGGGACAATATTTGTTTTTTCCCGGTTTGATGATGGGGATGACTATAGATTCTCTCCAGGCTTGCGGATACGTTGAAGATTTCCATATTTTGTTGAATAGGGCAAGTAGTACTGCTTTTGCTGGTTGGGGTAGTTTTTTGATCATTTGGTTATGTACTTCATCTGGTCCAGGAGTAGTCGGTTTTAACTCATCTATTGCACATTGGAGTTCCCAAATTGTGAAAGGGGCATTGTAATTATATTGGAATTGGCTTTCTTGGTCTCCGACCTCTGTGTGTTCATCGTCATCAGGATGGATATTGGGATTATTTGGTGGAGCAACGTTGGAGATTTCGGCAAAATGGCTCACAAAGCATTCTGCAATCGCTTGGGTGTCAGTGATTACTTTGTTTTGAAAATTTAGAATCGGAATTTCTGTAGAGTGTTTCCCAACCACACTATGGATTTTCTGCCAAACTTGTTTTAATGGAGTACGCATGCTAATTGTCTCAAGATATGCTATCCAGGAGTTCTTCTTTTTCAGTTTCACAAGGTTTCGGACTATGGCTTTGTGCTTTTTATAACTTATTAAGTTATCTTTTGTTGGGTTCCGTTGGAATATTTTTAGAGCCTTGTTCTTGAGTTTTATTGCATGACGGCAGTCTTCATCGAACCAAGGTGCGTAGTTGGGCATGGGGAGGCCTTTTGTTTTGGGAATTGTTTGAAGAGCGGGTTGAATAATACAGTTGGTTACATGCTCAACCATTCCCTCGATGTCATCTGGAGCATCCTGGATATTTATATTGATTAAATTGCTGAACTCATCCCAGTTAGCTTTATCAATAATCCATCTAGGGTGCTTCTTGATTCTGGGAGCTTCCTCTTTAAATGTCAGCTTGGTCGGGAAGTGGTCACTACCGTGTTGGTCTTGACAAACCTTCCAGGTTAAGTGGTTATATAAAGTGGGGGAACAGAACGCCAAGTCTATTGCAGTAGAAGTTCCTGTTTTGGGGCAGATGTGAGTGATGTCACGGTAAACATTCTAAATGGTCATTAAACCAACAGTTGTTATTGTCTGTGAATCGTGAGCTCTCGCCTTTCAAGAGAGTAGGAGAGCCCTTCCAATCTGTGGGGAATGAGTCGTGAGACCGCTATTTGTAAATGAGCTGTAGATGGAGAACTAGGATCAACGCCAAACACATGGTTTTTTATTGGGGGTTTGGGAGATTGATATCGTCTGTTCTATTAAGCTGGCCTGATTTTTTGGGGCATGTCAAGAGAATCGTTCCAGTCAGGCTATCCAGAAAAAAGTTAAACTGATATATCCTGTGGCACAGGCAGGGACTCCACGGAAGATTTAAAATGGTCACAGAAGTCCAGGCTCTATAAGATACCATAGTAAGTATGGTTGTTGTGGGTATTAAATTCTATGTCGTGTTAGTGTATCCTATGTTAAAGTTGTGAGAAATTTCCCGTATGAAATTCAATAGGGATCGTTGTAGCTATCTCATGAAATTGGTATTTGTGCATTGGATTGTAAGTGTGTAGTTTTTGGTGGTACATTGGAGGTGATTACAACTAATTAATAATTAAGAAATGGTAGAGCAAGATTTTCCTTTATACATTCAAATTAAGGGGGGAGAAGTGCTTTGTAATGTTAAATTTGTATAATGTGTATCAACGGTCCAAAGTGAATTAGTGCGATTCACTTTATTTATTATAAGCTATGTTACTCGTAAGCATAGTTCGCCTTCCAAAGATAATGTCTGAATTAATTAATGTTCTACAATATATGTATATATATATATATATTTCTTTTTGTCAGATTTCCTTTAAGGGAAATCAGCTATTGAGGTCGTACTCATGACGCGATTTTCGAAAAATTTCTTCAAATGTCCATCGATCCTACCCAGGAGATGACGAAAATGAGGTCCGTTCAAAATTATATATATATATATATATATATATATATATATATATATATATATATATATATATGTATATATATTAGTCTGTTAACGCTCTAGCGGTCGCAATTTTTGTTTGATCGTTACCAAACTCGATATTTAAACGTTTTATGCAAAACGACAGATCAAGTTCGTTAATTGCTGAAATCGGACAAGTGGGAGGGGGAGTTTAGAGAGGAGGATTTTCGAAAATTTGAAATATCTCTGTTACCATACCGTCGGATCAAAAAAGTGTATAAAACCAATCTTATTGAAAATTAAATTTACTATAAATAATGTTCTATACATTTATTCTCTATCTTGAATACTAACCGAGATATTTGTATTTTTATAAATTGTGGGCCGATAACGGATGACTGAATTTCCCGCCAAAAGCTAGTTCGGCCATTTGCCGTAACTGTTTGGCCCTCGTATGGAGATTTCTCTATTGTATAACTTGGGAAATCTGCTTAGTTTACGCAGCCCCTGCATGACGGACTTTTTCTTTTTTATATGTTATTTATAATGTCCACTTTGTGCTACTACGGCTATTTGGGATGGGTTATCTGCGGGTCTTATTTTGTATGGAGGAATTCATGTTGAAACAGCTGTTTTAGCTATCGTTGGCCGGTTTGAAATAAATAAATCAAAATATAAGAAAATTGCATCATCTTAATACAAGTAATATAATTTGATTCTAATCTTTTAAAAGATTCTCTTACAATACCAGTTATATTAGGTGATGGTTGAAGGATGGTATAATAACATTGAATTTAATACTAAATAACTATCAAGTATTGAAAAACGTCTAAACAAAAAGGGAGGACAATATTTTAAGCCCCTTCACAATCAGTCCCGATGTAGCCGAGGAAGGATGTTTCCTTAGACCATGGGGTGAAATTGTTTTTTGATATAAGACTTAGTTGCTGAAGAAGCGTTACAGGTAACGCGAGAGATAAAACTGATGAAGGTATGGTAAAGAGCTTTTAATTCCAATTTAACCCTTTGCTTCCAAGTGATACATATATAAAAAAAATTTCCTTTTCTAATTGCAAATTGGCATCCTATTCTCGAGCCCGAAGACTATCCAATAATGATGAAACACCTATTGAAAAGTCCAGGAATACCAGTGGTCAGAGGTTTTGATGAGCTAGATGTCTCAGCTGACTTATTTTGTTCACAGTGGTAAGTCAAATTTAAGCAAGCTCTCTGATGCATTAGCGATGACTATAAACATTACAAATTTCAGATCGTTAATGTATCGTGCCTCAGAAGTGGAATATGGATAGCAAAAATATGATCTAAAATTATACGAAGAGGCTGTCTTGCAATAGACCCTTGTTAGTACTTTAATGTCTTACTTCATTAACTACATTCGCCCAGCTTTTATTTATTGTGCTCAGCCGATATACACCTTACATGTCATCAATGAAACAATTTTTCAGGGGTTACTTTCTTCTGTTGTTCTGCTTTGAATACATTTCAAATTCGCTGTGTAAATTGAAATGTGGTGTTATACGTTCGAAATTCAGTTAGTTATGTCTTTGATTTATCTCAAACCAGCTCATTTTCCAGGGCAATGATGTTTCCCCACTATTTCCTTTATGTTGCAAATTTCCTTCTATATTTTGAGGTAGCGAAACTAGTAAATGGGGAGACCCCCCCCCAAATGCGATTCACCCAGTTCTGAAACCATCGTATCAAAGTGTCTGTTTTAACGAATAGATTGGACACGTTTAAATTCTCTGTATTTATAAAAGTGGGGTGACCTAAACCTGGTTTCTAATGTTGATATAATGCAGAGGGTGGTAATATAGTGGCTACCAATCCAAAGCCACCTCTATATTGAATAACCTTGCCCTGATCCCACGGCTCACTGCATTTCCTATCATATGCCTCGCTAGCCATCCCCAGTACTACACCTCTCTCTCTCTCCATCTCTCTCTAACCCCCGACACCATAGAATTGAAGGGTACATATGACGTCATATTTGAGTCATTTCAGTGATGGGATTCCATTTCGCCTTGCTCTTGTAAATGCATTTAACATAAGCTGGGCTACCCGTCTTCTTTGACGTCTTGAAATGAAAAACGTAAGTACAACAATTAGAATCGCTTTCTCTGTAGTCGGTCTAGACGATCTCATGCACTTCGTATTATCCTGACTTAGATCTTGACCTAGAAACGGGAATTGGAAATAACTCCGTTGTTTTAGAATTGGATCGAAAAATATTATATAATCAATATTGATCCAAATTTAATTTTCTATAACTACTGTTTTACAAATGTATTTTTGTAAGAAAGATATTTGTATTTCTTTGTATTGAGCATTTAGTAAACCTCCACTTCTACTCATCTGATTTTCTCTGTAGTCAGTTCATGCCCACCATACCTTTCTATTCTTGTTTACTTCGCATAATATAGATTAGATGGTGACATAATCGTCCAGGACTTGTGAAATCTTCTTAACATACGAACATACTCTAAAGACCTTTATTTCTCCAAGTCCCACTTTAAGGGTGGGGTTGAATAGTGCTGGTGATTGGTGGAAAATCCTTTCCAGTGTCATCTTCGTCAACTGGACTAATTTTAATTGAAACTTCTTAATTTAGAAGTATATACTAGAGTTTCTAAAGTTATTGACTGAAACAGCAGGGAAAGCTTATTATAAACAAACCCATAACCCGTGATGAAACTGTTTAATTTCTGGAACAAAAAATCTTCAGTTCTGTTGATTAAAATTTCATAGGAATTAATGTAATTAATAAATTTAAAGGGCGTTAGTAAAACCCTCTATTCCTTCAAAGAATTACATTTAATCCTTATCTGCTTTCGCCGATTCCTATCACAATCATCCCAGTTATAGGTCTTGAAAGAATTTTTTATTTTTATTAAATGCATTAATGTTCTTAAGTGTAGAAGTTCAACTTCTTACATAATGGTGAAGAGTAAAATATTGAAGCCAACTTGAAGTTATCTTTCTCGCAGTTGTTTTTAATAAAATGTAGGTTTTGACAAGAATCAATTTTGTAGCTCCTCAACATATATTTTTACATGCCCTTAAGGCTTTCAGCAATTTATGTTAAAAGAAATGTTATGATAAAAATGTTAATTGTAACAATTACTGTGTTTAAAATAAATATTAAATGCTTTTTGCGAAAAAAAATTTTTGTTAAAGTTTCTGTAGTATTATTAGTAATAGTTTTTATGCATGACATTCGATGGACCTCATCTCCCACAGAAATAACAAAGACGTTTAGTTTAATTTGAAAAATTCCATATCTTATTAATGAACTTTTCAAACGAAAAATGTTTGAGTGAAAGTAAAGATATACCATTAGCTATTTGTCCGTTGAAGGAGAAAATTAGTAGCTGTGTTGATGAATGTGACAGACTCCATATTGGGAGGAGTATGTTTGCAGGGGAATACTGTTCTGACACATTGAGAAATAGGAGAGCATTATGATAGGGCTTCGGCCAGATTCCACACACCATCCTATCTCTCTCTCTCTCTCTCTCTCTCTCTCTCTCTCTCTCTCTCTCTCTCTCTCTCTCTCTCTCTCTCTCTCCCTTATAGCCTTACCAGTTCTCATGAATCTCACCTTTTCCCACACCTTCCAGAAATGTTTGACTCCCGTTTAGCACTATTTCTGTAGTTCTATGTTTTGAGATGACTCTCCTTTCGAAAGCACAACTGTCACACACTTTTTCCATTTGGCTAATCATGGTTGGACAAAATAGATAAAACCAAATCAAGTCAACTTAGTATTTTAAAGGGCATGAAACCGACTTTTCGTCGGTAATTGAGGACAAGTTATATTAGAATATGAAGTAAATACTAGCTCACGCCAGCAATTAGGCAGCGTCCCCTTAACCCCCTGTTTGCAAGCGATCCGGTTAGGAATCTCAATCCGAAGGAAACAATTTTGTTCGTATGTTATATCCTTAAAAAAGAAAAACTAATATTTGAATTAGCGTTTACAAGGACAGCCTTCAACGTTGTGCAGCACCAATAGACTGTATAGTAGACCAGCTTCCCACCCGCATCCCCCATTGTACCGCCATGGACTTCATCACGTCGGCCCACCGTCCAGTTTTCCATGAACTGCTCGGTCGCTCTCCCACCTCGAAAAAGACCAAAAACTCATACCACGAAGGGGACTGTACACATGTCAAGTCCCTCATGTATCAGTCCACACCTGTGCTCGCGTACAATTCTGAAACCCACCAGGAGTGTAGGACTTTCCTGAGATAATTATCCAGGCTGCAGACCAATCCATCTCTAAGCTTTCTCCCAAACCACTCTCCCTGAAAGCTCCACCATGGTACATAACTAAGAATCATGCTTTTCGTCCCCTCCGTAAGTCCCTCGCTCACCAGGTCCGCTCCCTCATGAGGCAGTAAAAACGTCGTTATGGCACGAAACCCTACGATTAACCCTTGGGGATCACCGCAAATTCTGGAAGCTTGTAAAGACCAGAGTCTCCAAAAGGTGATCCGCTCTTTTGCAATGTGACAGAATTGATGGAGCACCAGGAATAGGCCGAAGAGCTGGCGACCTATATGGCGACAGGCTCTCGTCACGGACCGCAACAAGCGTGGAGGCTCCTTCGGCTGGACCTTGAAAGAAATTTTATGTATGATTCACCGAAGAAGCTTACTGCCGTACTCCGACGTACCCAAGTCTGTAAAGCCCCTGTTCTGGACGGTGTACGGTATGTACTCCAACACCAGTTACCACGTAAGTCCTTGGTTTTCCTCACCCAACACCTCAATTCCTGTATCCACTTTCGCTATGTCCCGTCCCAGTGGAAGTAGTGCGGTATTTTGTCTCGCTGCTCAACCCCACAAGAGCGGCTCCCTCCCAGAACATTTCCGCCCTTACTCCCTCTCTCACATGTCTCCAAGGTTCTAGAGAAGGTGATTCTCCAATACCTTACAGATTTCTTTGAGCAGCGCTGCTTCCCCCCTATCCCGAGCAGACTGGTTTGCACTCCGGCCTCTGCACCCTCCATCCCCTGACCCGTCTCAAGTCCCACGCTATCCCTCTGTCGAAACCATGCACCCGCTCTCATTTTTATAGATTGCACGAAGGCCTTTGACTTAGTAGATTACAGCATCCTCCTCTAAGCAGCTGTACACCATAATTTCCCAAGGATTCCCTAGACTCATTAAAAAAAAAATATACATTAGCCACAACGGCACAGACATATTCCACTCCCGGCACCTCCCGTTGCTGAAATATGTTTTAAGCTCTCTTACAACACCCCTAAAAGCATCTCATAACTCCCTTATAATAGAGCGCATACGTTCAGTAAAAGGGAAACTATCTCCTTTCCAACTCAGGTTTGATAGACCTGCTGTTACCGACCAAAACATAGGCGTAACGGGGACTTAGAAAAAAAACATACATTGGTAAAAATATTAACATTTCCATTCCGCCCTTCTACTGGATACCGAGGGGGTCTTAGAGGGGGGGGGAGGCGTTCGGAGTGAGGTGATTGTCGGAGAAGAGACCGAAATCGTCACTGGCTTGGGGCGCCCGGGAGAGTAGCGGAAAGAGGGGGATTTTAGGAAGGCTTTAAATAATTGAATATTGTTGATAACCCCGATATGTTTTCTGTTAGTCTCGGTAAATACAAATTTTTATATATGACCAAAGCACAGTTATTAGATTTATTTATAAATATTTATAACCGTATTTTAAGATACAAATCTATTATGTAATGCTATATGTAATTGCTCAGCATACATTTTGGTTTTAAAATAGAAATATCTGATAAAATACGGTTATATCAAGCTTCATGATTTGTCATGTGAATTAATTTTAAATTCTACTGCTATGTTAGCTGATGCCCTAAAATGTAGGTAGCCCAAGATTTAGCGGTCATGAGTTTCTAGGCAGCATACGGCGAGATATGGGAGTGGTTGTGGTCCATGTAATTGGTGTGTTGAAGGGAGAGGGGGGGGGTGAGAAATTAGCTGAAACAGAGGCACCAATTAGTGTGTGTGTGTATGTGAGAGAGAGAGAGAGAGAGAGAGAGAGAGAGAGAGAGAGAGAGAGAGAGAGAGAGAGAGAGCAGAGAGAGAGAGCGACGGAGAGGGTGAGCAGGGCTGAAACCATTAGACAGGGCTAAACACTGAGCTCACTTTTCAATTAAATTGCCCTGGATTTGGGGAGGGCGTCTAGAGTATAGTTTGGCAACCATACACCAGGGTGTGCCCTTCGCATCTCCTGTCTCGTTCAATGTCATCCACTGTTCCCATGGACCCTTCGTCTCTCATTTCCTCTCTTTTTCTTTTAACTTACAATGTTTAGAAAACAACAACTGAGGGGGATATAAAGTAATTCTGCTAACGAATGAAAGAGACTTAACTGTGTGTAATTCAATTACGGCCTGTAAGTCGATAACTATGTTTTTAGGAGATTTCCCTTAAGGAAAATCAGCTATTGAAGTGGTACTCATTACATGATTTTTGAAAAATATTCACAAATGTCCATTGACTCTACTTACGAGATGATAGAAATGGGTTCCTTTCAAAATTATATATATATATAATTTTGAAAGGACCTCATTTCTGTCATCTCCTAGGTAAAACCGATGGACATTTGTCTGTTACCGTTCTAGCGGTCGCACTCTTTGTTTGATCGTTACCAAACTATATATTTACACTATTATGTAAAACTAAAGATCAAGTTCCTTAACGGCTGAAATCGGACCTGTTGGAAGAAGGGGGTTTAGAGGGGAGAATTTCGAAAATTTAAAATATCTCCGTTATTATTAGTCGGTTCAAAAAATTGTTATAGGCCCAAAATTGCAAATTTCATTTCCTATAAATGTTTTTATATAGATGTTTTCTCTAGCTATTATATTAACCGATATATTGGCAATTTTTAGATTTCATCCTTCAGCAAACCCCCACTTTCAGTCATCGCACGTTAAGAAGAAGCTAATTTACCATGACCGTATTTGCATAAATCTGACAAAGTAACGAAGGTAAATCGAACAAAGTAACCGTCTTATTTCAAGCTAAAATACTAATTATTGTGTTCGGAAGATCTTTTCTAGATGAGATACATGCTAATACGTTCTGATCACCCCCCCCCCCAACCGGATTTTATTCTTGAATTACTAAAATTAGAGTGATTTGGATTATTCTGATTCATTATAAATTACAGTACTAGATGTAATAAACAGTTTTCAATAAAATATGTTCAGTTATATTTTAGTAATTGCTTGTCTTTCCGATCGAGAATATTTCTATCAATCTATTTAGCTCTGAGAGGTTGGCTGACCTGCTGGTTTACAATCCAGACGCTTCGTGCTGTGGATGCTTTCAAATGTAAATTGACTGAATCATTTCTCATTATCATTTGTATTTATTCACTTAATATTCATGGTGGTCTTAAGTATTTCCAGTAAATGGATTTATCTATTATAAAACCTTCACGTGGGAAATCTGATTAGTTTAGGTAGATTGCGTGACGGAAAAATGTCTAAATACACCTTCTGACTATATCGGTAAGTAAGGTAGTTACTAACTATATCGGTTGTAAGGTAGTTATTTAATTTCTTAACAAGTAATCATGAGAAACATGATATACAGCTATTCCTTAATAAGCTTAAGATTTAATGTTATACAGAAAACATTGACATCTTTATAGAAATTCCAGTGATCCAATTACGAATACGAATATAAAATTTGAGTTGAATTATGCTCTCATTGCTGATTTCCCTATAAGGAGGAGGTTGGAAAAAATCTATATTTATTTATCATTTTTGTTCAGATCATCGCGTAGAATTTTAGTAACTATCTTGTAATATTTAATCAGTAGCTGAAGTGTTTTAAGCTAAAAAATAAGTAAAAAATGGTTTTCTTCTGTTCCCATAAACCAAAAAACATTATCTGAGCTATTTCCGCTCTAACGTTCATCTTACTGAAATTTCAAGTATTCAATAAGAAAACTAACATAACAGTAATAAAAACATTCCTACTATTTTGCGGGGCTTAAGCGTCTTGCAGCTAAAATTGACAAACGGGGGTCCTTTCGATTTCTAATTCATTTTTAATCAAGAGGGGGGGGATTACAGGGGGAAACCCGCAGCAATATGTTTCCATTGTTATGAGTCGGATCGTAAGTTTTAAGTAACCAATCTTAATGCAAATTCGATAATAACTCGAGCAGATTTGTCTTAGGGGGAATCAGCTATTGAGGTTATACTGTTTGTCTGTTAACTCTCTAGCGGTCGCAATATTTGTCTGATCCTTACCAAACTCGATATATAAGCGTTTTATGTAAAAATGAAAATCAATTCGTTAACGACAAAATGTTGTTCTGGTTTTAGCAGATTTCCCTTAAGGGAAATCAGCTATTGAGGTCGTACTCATGATGCGAGTTTCGAAACATTTCTTCAAATGTCCATCGATCCTACCCAGGAGATGACGAAAATGAGGTCTGTTCAAAATTATATATATATATATATATATATATATATATATATATATATATATATATATATATATATATATATATTTGTCTGTTAACGCTCTAGCGGTCGCAATTTTTGTTTGATCGTTACCAAACTCGGAATTTCATCGTTTTATGTAAAAAGGAAGATCAAGTTCGTTAATAACGGAAATCGGACCAGTGGGAGGGGGAGTTTAGAGGGGGGATTTTTGAAAATTCTATATATCTCCGTTATTGTGCGTCGGATCGAAACATTGTATAGAATAAATCGTATTGAAAATTCAATTTACTATAAATATTGTTCTATACATTTATTCTGTATCTTGAATATTAACCGAGATATTTGCATTTGTATTCTGGGTGTGGTCGCCAGTAGGCTATGTTCGGACTTTCCGCCGAGAGCTCTGGCGGCCGTTTCCATAACTATTCGTCCCTCGTGAATAGGTTTAGAGGTTTTTTGGGGCTAGAAACTACTGGGTTATTACGCCCTAAATAATGTTTTAGGTTTAGAGGTTTCTTACTACTACAGTTGTTATTAGGCAGATTTCTCTATTGTAAAACTTCACGTGGGAAATCTGCTTAGTTTACGCAGCCCCTGCGTGCCGGACTTTTTTGTTATAATACAATAGAAGAATGTATGTAACATATTAACAAGACTCATTCCGTTAAAATATGTACAAATAATATCCAAATTTCATATTGGGATTTTCATAAAACACGAGTATAGCCTTTGGCGCCCGGAAAGCGAAAGTCAAAATTTCCAAATTCATAAAAGTAATTTAGAACCAACATCGTTATTCTAAACACAAATTTGTTCTTTAGAGTTTCTTCTTTATTTAGGGAGGTTGCCCAGCTCGCCAACGTTGAGCCAGGCATGGTCCGAGTACTGCCAGTGACCCTGTCTTACAAAGGTGTCTGCTGTAAGAAGAGTGCCGACGGATTGCGGGATTTTGGCGTGAGCAGTACAGCAATGCAGTGGATCGGCATCCTGGTTCTTCGTGGTTCCTGGACAGTCTGGGGCGTGTTTGAAGCGAAGAATGGACAACTGGGTGGAAGAGAAGGCACTGGCTGAGGCTGGAAGAGGAACTCCTCTTGACGAACGATTTCCAAGGCCAAGATGTGTAGTGGAATTTATTATGTTTTATGTTTTTTGTTGGTATTTTTTTTAATGCATTATATTATTCTTGTTTTTGTTTTTTTGGCAAGTAGATAGGCTGAACTCCTTCTCAGGGTGTTTGCACCTTTATTAATAATGTCCCCTTGGGGTTAGGGTGCCCCCGGGTTATGTAAGGAGTTCTTTGAGCCTCAGTATATTGTGATATAGATAATGGTTTATTGTATATATTTTTTGTATGAAACCCAAATAAATAGTTAAAAATGTAATTTAGGACCAAAGTCGTTATTGTAAACACAATTTGTTCTTTACAGTTTCTTCGATAAAACTAATACTAACGAAGAGATGGATGAGCATGTGCTTTCATATCGAAG
This sequence comes from Riptortus pedestris, assembly GCA_019009955.1. Taxonomy (NCBI): domain Eukaryota; kingdom Metazoa; phylum Arthropoda; class Insecta; order Hemiptera; family Alydidae; genus Riptortus; species Riptortus pedestris. Next base: position 98,304,367 of record CM032230.1, on the reverse strand, counting down.
TAAAGCTCCCCCCCCACATAGTGGAAATTTCGGATTCTCATATAGACGATGTTGTACCATGGAATAATTTACTCACAAATATAAAAATTAATGAAATATTTTGTGCCGTTTTTGAGTAACAAATGGGCGGACAGACAGACAAGATTTCAATTTTGATGCCACCGTACTTAGAATGGTCTGAAATCTGACCAACTTTTGCGTTTTATATGTTCAGATTAGCTAAGATTGCTGTTAATTTTTAAATTTCAATCAAAATAAATCCTGCACATCTTATTTCTTATGAAACCATATCTTTTAAAACTTTAAATAATTATGCATTTCACTAACTACACGCATAGATCTAGCCGAAGAAGTTTTCCAAGAGATAAATTTTCGAGAGAGAGAGCAACAAGCCGATGGCATTTGAGGCCTATGATTGGCCTGCATTAGAGGGACGCGGGGAAATTGGGCCTGGAATAAGGTCCATTCCAACTCGGCCTCAAAATCGATTCACAATTATCATCAGTACTTGCTAATCGATAGTTAGCTCATTCGGTGTTATTAAGTCTCTCGATAATAAACACACACACACACGCGCGCTCGCTTACACACACAAAGAATACTATTACCTAGAGAACTTACTTCTTAGTATCAAAACATTTTGCTATTAATTGTAAAACTACTTTTTAAATTTATTTTTTTTAAGTATAAAGGTTAACTTAAATAAAGTTTTATAATAGGCGTCTCTTATAACCCCACTCCCGTTTGAACCTAAAAAATTTAATATAGCTTATAATCGTGGAAAAATTAATGCTAAACACGTGCCGAGTTTTGTTAAGTTCCGTTCAATCGTTAGTGCTAAATAAAAAAGTCCGTCACCCAGGGGCTGCGTAAACTAAGCAGATTTCCTATGTGAAGTTTAGCAATAGAGAAATCTGCATACTGGTAACACAACACCACCATAAATAAATACAAACGGTAATGAGAAATCTTTCAGTTAATTTTAATAAACTCCCAACTGAAACGGCTTCTGAATTGTAAGAATAATTTATATTTTAATAACTCAAATTATAGTAGTCCAAGAACTAAATAAGGAGGGGGGCGGATGAACAGACATTATTTGCAAAAATCTGACAAAGTAACGAAGGTTAGGTAAGGTTAGAAAGGTTAAGAAGAAGCTAATTTACCATGAACAGCCTTATTTCAAGCTAAAATACGAATTATTGTGTTCGGAAGATCTTTTCTAGATGAGATACATGCTAATACGTTCTGATGACCGCCCGCCCCCTAAATCGGATTTTGTTCTTGAATTACTAAAATTAGAGTGATTGGGATTATTTTGATTCATTATAAATTACAGTAATAGATGTAATAAACAGTTTTCAATAAAATTAATAAATTATGTTCAGATATATTTTAGTAATTGCTTGTCTTTCCGATCGAGAATATTTCTATCAATCTATTTAGCTCTGAGAGGTTGGCTGACCTGCTTGTTTACAATCCAGACGCTTCGTGTTGCGGATGCTTTCAAATGTGAATTGACTGAATCATTTCTAATTATCATTTGTATTTATTCACTTAATATTCATGGTGGTCTTAAGTATTTCCAGTATATGGATTTATCTATTGTAAAACTCTGATCGTTTATAATTCGGTATACGACAAAAGTGTATATCACAAAAGTTACTCCAAATAACAAAATAAACAACTTTTGTTATGTTCATATTTGCCGAAAAACCAATAGGAAACGAAATATCGCTATTTTTAATTTCAGGCCTCCCTTATAACCCCCACTCCTGTAGTAGTAATATACATACCAAGTTTCATAAAACTCGGTTCAGCCGTTTATGTGTGAAAAAGTAACAAACAAACAAACACACACGAAAGAAAAAAATGCAGTTATGGTGTCTATGACATGTGAAACGAAAAGTTATCGTGAAATTTCGCGAAAAAAATCAATGTACAGACAGAGGTTACAATTTTATATATGTATAATTTTGAACGGACCTCATTTTCGTCATCTCCTGGGTAGGATCGATGGAAAGACATTTTTCGAAACTCGCGTCATGAGTACGACCTCAATAGCTGATTTCCCTCAAGGGAAATCTGCTAATTGTCGGCAACCGTTTTAGTTTTCAGTGTATATCTCGTTTATACTTGGTATACGACAAAAGTAAATATAACAAAAGTTACTCTAAATAACAAAATAAACAACTTTTGTTATTTGCATACTTTCCTTAAAACCAATAGGAAACGAAATACCGCTATTTTTATTTTCAGGCCTCCCTTATGACCCCCACTTCTGTTCGTCTTAGAGAACATTAATATAGCCTAAAGTCTAAGTTGGGCTATTAGTAATATACATACTAAGTTTCATAAAATTCGGTTCAGCCGTTTATGCGTGAAAAGGTAACAAACAAACAAACAAACAAACAGACACGAAAGAAACAAAATGTAGTTATGGTGTCTATGACATGTGAAACGAAAAGTTATCGTGAAATTTCGCGAAAAAAATCAATGTACAGACAGAGGTTACAATTTTATATATATATATATATATATATATATATATATATATATATATATATATATATATATATATATATTTATTTATTTATTAACGTCCACTTTTTGCAACTTAGGCTAATCGGGACGGGTTATCTACAGGTCACCACCCTTTTCTAGCCAGGGTGGGATTTTAGGACGTTATTTAATGAATTTCGTCACTAAATAATTTCCTTTGCCCAGGCGAGAATCGAACTCGCCACTCTAGGTTTACCATGTGAGATAAAGGTCCACGCTTTAACTCGCATGGCTAACCTGAGCCCCGATATATATATATATATATATATATATATATATTTCGTTTCACATGTCATAGACACGAAATCTGCAATTTGTTTCTTTCGTGTTGTTTGTTACCTTTTCACGCATAAACAGCTGAACCGAATTTTATGAAACTTGGTATGTATATTACCATTAACCCAACATAGACTTTAGGCTATATTAATTTTCTCTGAGACGAACAGGAGTGGGGGTTATAAGGGCAGCCTGAAATTAAAAATAGCGATATTTCGTTTCCTATTGGTTTTTCGGCAAGTATGCACATCAAAAGTAGTTTATTTTGTTATTTAGAGTAACTTTTGTTATATACACTTTTGTCGTATACTGAAGTTTAAATGCGTTATACGCTAAACATTATAGCGGGAATCAACAATATGTTTTGGCACAAAAGACTCAACCGAGCTAAATAAAACTCGGTATTTATTTTAGCACTGACGCCTTAATTATCACGAGCCATATCAACATTTCTACGGAGGGGCAGGAGTGGGGGTTGTAGGGGTGGCCTGAAATTAAAAATAATGATTTCCTATTGGGTTTTCGGCAAATATGCACATAACAAAATTTGTTAGTTTTTTATTTAGAGAAATTTGCTCAACACTTCTTTTCAATATGAACTACCAGGTACCTCACCTGAAAAAATTAATTCAAATGTATGTCAATATTTTCTCCTTAATAATTCAAATCTATGCATAATGCGCAGGAGACGGGAAATATGACAATATGCAGGACAGTGAAGTCTTACATAAAAAAATAATTTTATTATTAACAAATGCCAACAACGGGTATTAACCCTAAACACTGGAACGGGTAAATGTCAAAATATTGTGCAAAGTAAAGCCTTGCCAAAAATATACCATCACCATTCAGCCTCAGATGAATTCCGGGGCGAAGCTGGGTATCTGAGCTAGTATATATATATATATATATATATATATATATATATATATATATATATATATATATATATATATAAAGTGATAATTATTATATTCTATACAGTTTTGATAATAGTCGAGAAAATTTTGAGTTTTATTTTTGAGAACTGCAGATAAAATTTGATATAGAAATCTTAACATTAGTCATTTTCATGGCAAATGTGAAATGACTGGATAACTCAGAATAACTGGCAAATGTTAGTGTATTATATAGCTTGTTCACCAATACTACCATTTATTATAAACTGACAGTTTCATTTACTCTTGAACAAATCCTAAGCTGGGAAAAATAATAATTTCCCACCTTTAGATTAAAAATTTAGTTAATTGATTTTTTTTATATTATTTGTATTCTATGGGTTTTTTTTTAATCTGAACTCAAAATGCTTCAGTGCTTCATCTTTTTACTGCAATGGTTTTATTGAATCTAATGAATAGGCGTGCCTGTATGAGAACTCTCGAGTTTGTCCGCAGCATGTCTTGAGATTCAAAAATATTCTAAAATAACGAATATGGCAAAAGTTGATATTGTCATTTTAAAACGAAATTGTTGGCTATATTCCGTTGTTGGCTATACTCCGCTAACCTAAAACACGGTGAAGAGTTGATACAACCAATAACGTTTACCAGAAAAAACGCTATACTTCACTTCTCACTTGGGCTCAAGAAAGCAAAAACATTACTAGCCAACTGCTCAGTAAGGGTGCTGATAGTATATTGAGGGCTGATAGAAAATTTGAGGGCAATAGCAATGGGCTAAGGGCGAAGAGAACATTGAGTACCCATTTCGAAGTGTGGCTACAATGTAGGAGGCACCTAGCCGTGGGGCCTTAATCCAACCTACACCAATCCAACGCTTCATGGTGACTGAGGATTCGCTACGATGGTCAGAAGCGAATCCTATGGAAGGGACTGTCTCCTACTACCCAGCTCCCACACGAGAGAACAGCTCCCATACATGTACCAGTTTACCTGGCCTGTATGTCCTCGTGCTGCCGACTAAGCCGACTAAGGACCTACGGTTCCCCTACCCAGCAGCTACTCAGCGGGGGCTTACTGCTGCCACTGGGGAGGGCCGGCCCCGTGCCGGGAGGGCGAAGAGAACAGGTAGAAATTGAGAGAGGAGGAGAGGAGCGTGAAATTAAAAGAAGTGATATTTCGTTTCAGTAAATTAACAATTTTACTTATTGGCTTTTAATTTGAAATACAAAATTTATTTGGAGAAGAGATACATAGTGTGCCACACAAGCACGTGGCGGGCTTTTAGATTTCTCTTAGAGGAAACCAGCTACTGTTGAACTCATAATAGGATTTTCGAAAAATTTCTTCAAACACCCATCGACCCTATCATGGAGATTACGAAAATGAGGTCCATTCAAAATTTTATACATATGACGGAATTTTTGTTTGATCGATACCAAACTCGATATTTAAACGTTTTATGTAAAAATGAAGATCAAGTGGTAGGAAGGGGGTATGGAGGAGGGGAATTTCGAAATATCTCCATTATTATACGTTGGATCCAAAATTTGTACGGAATCAATCTTCTATAAATGTTGATATCTACCTATTTCATTATATTGACTATTAACCGAGATATTTGCATTTTTTAGTTTTCGACCTTCAGTAAACCTTTACTCCTACTAGTTAAATCCTAAATACCAAATTCTTTTTTTTCATTGAACTTCTTTACGTTTTGAGATAAATGCAAATACGTGGGAAATTTGCTTAGTTAACACAGCTCCTGCATGCCCAACTTTTTATAGACACAACAGAGAATGTGGGAGTACATTTTTTATTTTTCATTCCCTTAATAACACAAGGATTCCTAATCTGTGGAATTACTATTGTGTCATTACATGCTAAGAGATCGGTTCCCCTCTCTGATAGACTTAATAACATTTTACATTTATAAAATTATCTTTCGTTGAGACAATGCAATTATGATAATTATAGGGACCCGGCCATTGATTCCAGGACCGTTGATTTATTCCTCGATATTCTGGTTTGGGCAGCTATTGGTCGGTGAGCGAGGCGGGGAACCTGAGGGGAGGGGGTCAGAAGAGTGGTGGGGGGGGGAGAGGGGATTGATGTTAATGCTTTTGCGCGTGCTGGCATTTAAATGGGATGGAATTTGAATTTTAAATTAGTTAGCACCCCTTCCCCCTCTGGGAGGTACTCCTGGCATCATACACACGACTTTACTAAATACCATTCCCTTGCTTTGGATGAAGTGTTGACCTAGGCTAATGAAATGGACAAGTTGAGCACCACAAATCCTATGATAAAAGGCAAATATAACATAACATTCAGAAGGTGAATTTAAGTCAACAATTCTCTTTCACGGAACGAAAAATATACCAAGAATGAGACCCATTCGAATTTGTATAAATACACTCTTGAACGGAGACACGCACGCACACACATACAAACTCAAATATATTTAGTTGGCTTTAGAGACCGTTGTCTTCTGGCTCGTTATCAATGTACAACCCCTTTGTCTATCCTGGTCGAAGACTCTGGGGACTCTAAACATATTATGTTCAAACCTTTCAACTTTTGCTGCAAGGATTCCTGACATCTCATACTCATTCATCAGTGCGGCTGTGCTAAATTCTGAGGCCGGCCAGTTTGCACCCGTTCGGATAATAAATTCATATAGAATGAAACAAATTTAAATGTAAAAGTTGTAGAAACCTAGCGCCTTTCTACTGTTTGTTCTGCCTATGTCCGATTTTGTCCTGTCATATGAATGGATTTAACCATTCGATTCTCAATTATAAAAATGCTTGAAAAGTACGATGACTATGATATGATCTGTATAAAGGTCTTATCCTTTCAGCTTGTGACAGTTTTCAGAAATTACTGAAGGATTTGGAGTCAATTGGAACACCATAGGAATCGTTTCTCACAAACGATAATAACTCTGAAAGGGGTTGTTTGTAAACTATCTGATATAGTTAAGTGGCGAATATCATGAAAATTTTTTATGGTGTGACAATTAAACCAACTTCACTGGCCAGCTCTGGAAACAAATTGGTTATCTGAAATTATTTTTTGCGAGGATCAAATCTTCACATTGATGCCTAAATCATACCCCCACGTTCATCACGTCTTCTATTTCTGTAATAGAAAAATCTAATTTGGTGTTTGTTAAATCTGGTCGTATGTTCAAATAATAGACTTGAATTGAATTTGAAGACAAGGTTAATGCTTGAAACCATTATTTGAAATGATTATTATGAGAATCTTGTTTGTTGAACAATGAAATGAAATGGTGAAATGGAATGAAATTCATCCAAGATCCTCGTATATCTTGGATGAATTTCATTCTTGAAATCAACACAAATAGTAGCAGGTATTAATCTTAGCATGTAACCCAAAAAAGTATTGAAAAATAGCGAATAAATGTTTAAACAAAAATTATCATATTCCTAAGTCCATACGGGGGATTATTCATCAAATGACACTAATCCCCATCCATGTTCCAGGACATATAAGGGGATTATCAGTGGCACGTCATTTAAGTGTCAGGGGAGCAGTAACGGGAAGTTCCAACATAGAATTTGGCATTAAAGGTGGAGTGGTTCAAGGTACCATATGCATTTAATCCCTACAAAAAGCATATCACTTCATCGATATTTCTAGTTTTGAGAATTTCAAATTTGTTTTCATTGTGAGGACTTCGGCTATTTGCTCCAGTGGTTGGAATTTTTCTTGTTCAACAAATTTTCGATGGAAATGCGTCCACCAGGCAATAAATTTAATTTGAATAGCTACTTCAATCATATGTTTTGGATTCTGACATATCAGCCAGCTTTGATGTTGAGTCGTTATTTACTAACGTCCCAGTACAAGACTCCATCGACCTAATAAAAAAGAAAGGTTGGTTAAATAACGAGATGCTAGACTTATTTGAATTAGTACTAACTTCGTGTTATTTTCAATAATACAATAACATATACAAAACAAAAACAAGGACACGCTATGGGAAGCCCCCAGTCATCAGTTGTGGCCAATCTCTTTATGGAACATCACGCATCGTCAGCCTTAGTAAAATGAGCAGTAAAACCCAAATTATGGCTTAGATACGTAGACGACTGTTCATTATTTGGCAACACGGCAAAGAACAACTAATGAATTTTTTTAACTTCATGAACCATCAACACCCACAGATCAAATTCACCTAAAATTAGAAAATGAAAGGAAATGACCGTTTCTCAACCTTTTAATAATTAAAGTGGGCAATAATAGATTCAGCCATGAAGTATACAGAAAACCAACAGCTACAGGCAGATATCTGAATGTCTCATCCCACCACTACCCAGCCCAAAAACATGGCATCATCTGTACATTAGTATACAGAGCTATATCGTTGTGCAGCAATGAAACTGATTTAAAGAGTGAAATAAAGCAGCTAAAAGAAGAACTCCACTACAACGGCTACAAAAAAACGGAAATTACAAGCGTATTAAGAAACATTAGGAAGAAACTTGATACCACCAACGTCCAGAAAGACATTGAAAATACTCAAGTAAAACCATTGAGAAATATAACACTTCCTTATACAGCGGGAACGTCAGGAAGACTGGAAAGAATACTTCGAAAATATAATTTATGAACAGTGTTCAAACCCCAGAGAATATCCAGTGAATATTTAAAAAGTCCAAAAGACACCCAAATTTTACAAAATAGTGGTATTTACATGTTACCATGTGATTGTGGTAAAGTTTATGTGGGACAGACAGGTAAAAAGACTGCTACAAGAGTCAGCCAAGACTTGGCAGAACCATAAAAAAGTGCTGGACCGGTGATATAAAGAAGAAACAAAAAGGCTTTCATTCCATTAATTGTTAATTCACATTGCTATACGTTTAGATTGCATTAGGAAATCAGGAATTTCAAGATGTACATTATATTGCCGCTATCCTAACATGAATTGTTAAAAGTTTAGTTTGGAAGAAGTTGAAATACTTGTAGAGGAAATGGGTGGGCTAGAGTTAAGTGTGGTTGGAGATTAGTCAAGTTTGCACTTCTCTAACTCTACTTGGAGGATACGTATTCTCCATTTTATCGTGATTAGGATTATATATACTCTCTATGCCTGGAAAATACCTCTTTTGATGTGACTGTTCTTATTGTTAATGAATCTCAAACGCGAGATGATATCACCACCATTTCATGGCATTCTTTACGTGGCTCTCTGAGGAGAAGGTTTGTCTTGTTGTGTGATATAATGGCCAACACACTGTAGTAGTCAAAATCCTTCATTTTAAGGGACTGTTTGGATTTAGATTATTTAATTATAGAGCCGTAATATAGAGGTACTTCCTTCCCAGCACCAATACACCCAGGTGTTAAATAAATAAAGTGGAATGAAGAATGTATGTTTTATTTTTGTTGTCCTTTTGCGAGTATTTCTTCCATAGTGAATGGGCCAATATTGAATATTTGATATGTGCAGTAAATATTCATTTATTAATGATATTGAGTAGCTTGAATATCGGGGTGAAGGGTTGGTTTCGCCATGTAGGCAAAGCAGTGCATATAGCAGTCCATGGATGAAAAAAGGTCAACACCTCTCCTAGGTTTTAACAACTTTCGAGGGGTCAACATCATCATCAGTGTTCTCTGAAAATCGCTCCTTCCTCTGAGCGGTCTCACCAAACAACATCGAATAGATGGAAGCCTGGAAGTGTTTAATTAAGAAGGGGAGATCCCACTGAATACGGGATGTCGATGAAGCCTGGCAGACAGCGGACTAATACATAATATGACACAACGGCTGTAGCAAGGGAGTTATGACCTGGGGGAACTTACAGAGGCCATCGGGCCCAAAATTATAGAATGTGGCAGGGACCCTGGCCCTGCTAGGACTATAGCAGCTAGAAGTATCTTAAGCTTATGGATGCGTATTTATTTGCAGTGTTCTATTTATTTCTATTGCCACCAGTACCTGCACCTGCATATTTGACGAAACGAACCTGGCTCTCGATAGTTTTACAACCAAGCCTGGCAAATGTGCAGTGGAAGAATTCAAATTCTGGGCGTTCTAACTTTAGAGTTCTTTAAGTATAACACTGAGAGAAGGCACCACTTGTCCTATTAAAGCAAAGGATCAGACCAAAATATTGTTATTGGAAGAGCTTTTTATAAATGCTATTGTATTTTAGCAGATTTCCCTTAAGGGAAATCAGCTATTGAGGTCGTATTCATGACGCGAGTTTCGAAAAATTTCTTCAAATGTCATCGATCCTACCCAGGAGATGACGAAAATGCGGGACGTTCAAAATAATATATATATATATATATATATATATATATATATATATATATATTTGTCTGTTAACGGTCTAGCGGTCGCAATTTTTGTTTGATCGTTACCAAACTTGGAATTTAATCGTTTTATGTAAAAAGGAAGATCAAGTTGGTTAATGGCTGAAATCGGACCAGTGGGAGGGGGTTTAGAGGGGGGATTTTTGAACATTCAAAATACTTCCGTTATTATGCGTCGGATCGAAAAATTGTATAGAATCAATCTTATTGAAAATTAAACTTACTATAAATAGTGTTCTATACATTTATTCTGTATCTTGAATATTAAACGAGATATTTGCATTTGTATTCTGTGTGTGGTCGGCAGGAGTCGGCTATGTTCGGTACTTTCCGCCGAGAGCTCTGGCGGCCGTTTCCCTAACTGTTCGTCCCTCGTGAATACGTTTAGAGATCCCTTACTACTACAGTTGTTATTGGGCAGATTGCTCTACTGTAAAATTTCACGTGGGAAATCTGCTTAGTTTACGCAGCCCCTGCGTGACGGACTTTTTCGTATTCTATCTGTCATATTTTGTGTTCAATATATTCGTTTTGGTTGGGTAATCGTAAATATCTTCAATGCAATAATTAAGAATTAAACTAAACTGCTCAAAAATGAATAGGGATATTGGCTGTTTTGTGGTATGTATGGCATAGCATATTTTTTTTTTTTTTTATTATAAATATCATTAATATTTATTAGAAATTATTGTCTTTTTTCCCCATAAAAAAGAAATTTAATTAAGATCAATTTAATTAAAATTAATAGGATAAGAAAAAATAACCAATATCCCTATTCATTTTTGAGCAGTATAGTTGAACTAAGGTCCTCTTATCTCGCTGTATATAACCGCCACATAATGTGGGTTCCAGGGCATGAAAACATCGGGAGTACAAACGACGTGAACAAACTCGCCAAACATGCTACCCAAAGACAATCTTTTCAATTTTATTTACCAGCCCTTCCAGACATACATTTAAAATACTACAGACAGCATTAAATGAACGGCAAATGTTGGCATAAAATTATCTGTGAGAAATAAAGCCTTGAATAAGCGACTGGCGATCCAACAGACAATTAACAATTAAATTCATACTGACTAACTGCAGGAACATTGAATACTTAGAGACTCTATCTACATAACATGTACGAACTTCTTACAGACAAGAGCCCACATACCGACAATACTCTAAATCAGGGTTGAGCAACGTGCGGCCCCGCCATGTAAATATATTTATATATATATATGTGTGAGTAAATATTTTTTTCTCTGCGCGTTTTTTATTGGTACAGTTTTTTTGTTGTTATTTTTCCATAATTTTGTTTTTATTTTACATTGTTAAATTTTGAGCCAAATCGCCTAGTTACGGGTTCTCCAGGATAAATAAATAAAAAAGATATAATGTTTACAATCACAAATACATTTTCACTTGATTTTAGTTTTCAATTAAATTAATAAGATATGAAGAATGCAGTTAGAAGATAAAGATATTCGATGTTTTTGGACTTCATTAGAGGAAAATCTAATCGTCTAATCTAGACTATTAATGGATTTAAGTCAAAAGGAAAAAAAATAAAAGCTCATATAGCTAGAGAAAGGGGAGGCAAAGCAGAGTATCATGAGGAAGTCCAGTAACTACTTATCCCTGCATAATTCAGAGCTGCTGGAAGGTAACAATGAATTCTTTATGACTTTCCTTTCGGCTTCTCTTTGAAAGCCAGCTCCAGGGACTATACCGCTCTCGGACTATAAATACATGCTCAAAGGGGAAAGGAGAATGTGTAATGAAAAGTTGGAGAATAAATGTGCTTTCCCAGTGTACTTTTCCGCCTGATACTCTTCAAAGTCGTTCCGGAGTTAATCCTCTCTCTACATATATAATACACTGAACGTTTAATTCTGTAGACAGAACAATATGATTTAAATTGGAATCCAAAATTATATTGTATTTTACGTTCTGAAATTACTAAATCCTCCTCTGCCTTTGAATGTTGATACAAGTGTTTAATCAAAGAACGTCATGAGTAATAAGCTAAACAAAGGTCAACATAAATTCATCATTGATCTTTAAGTAAATAATACTTTGCCCCAAATCTGTTATTAATGCCAACTACACTCCTTACTTCGGCCAACAACGGAATCCTTACTTCGTTGACGTATCCCGAATTTACAAATATTTCTTTCTTTTCGCTATTACATGCGCATAGTGCTCGAACATTCTCTGTTGTTGCTAATAGGATTTGCCCCTAATATTTACAACAATTATCTTGTTTATTACTACGAGACCATGCGTATAATGCTAAAAGATCATTGCTACCTAAAGAATTTGCACATTTATATGTGAGCTTTCAAATCTATTACAATACATCTATGTTCAGGTTTTCTGTTATAAAACGTGTTAATGAATTTTCAGATTCAAATCAAAACAATAAGCAGAATGGAACCTCGAAATTAGGATCAAGTCTATAAAAATGACAAAGAAAACCAGCGCGTAAGTTCAAACAAACGCGGATAGAATATAGTACGGTGTATATATGAACACTGTATAATTTTTTAAAAATCTTTTCATGATGTCGAATAATCCAAAGTTAATAATCAATGGCATTGTTTCCCCGCCCAAGAAGTATGGAGCAAAATGGACTTCTATGGTATGGAGCAGGAAACACACGTCTGTCATTATGTATCACGCAATCAAATTCGCTAAAAGCATTGAGGTGCTTAAAGTTTTAGTCTTATAAAAATGAATAACTCTCTTAAGACCAGTAAAATGCTTGTAGTTTTCCGACTTCATAGGACCATGTTAAGTGTGCTGTAGGGAACTAAAAAAAAGAAATCGCCAATATTTTCGTTTTCATCCCTATCAAAAATTGTTAAAGGTCTTAATTTCATGATAAAGAAATAAAAAAAAAAATTATACCCCTAAAAAGGTGGAAGAAATTCGCCATGTCGATTTCCATTCCTCCTCTATCCAAACGAAATTCCTCATCTACCGGGTACTTTCGTGGACAGCCCTATTATTTTCTGTAATCCTAATCTTTTAATTTTATTTTTTTATTTTTTACCAAAAAGTAAGGTTAATAAGCGAGGTGAACTTTGTAGGGTAAATCATAAATCAAGTGACGAGAAGACCAACGTTAACTACTGAGGAATACCCAAATGAGGGGAGTGGGGTGATAGAAATAAATTCTGTGCAGAGCTTGATAAAGGAAGGAAAACAGAACAGTTCTTTGCTGTGTCTCAGGTACTTGTGATAAATCTGATGATAAAAAGCACTGTGGGCCAAACTAAAATGGTAATTAACAAGATTACCTAGTATTTGGTTCACTTCCTTCAGTCTTTGCATTTTTTTAATGCCTAACAACTCCCGGAAATTGATAATATGTACGCTATGTAGACCATTTCCTCTAAAAGCTTTAGGAAAAACTTTTTAGTTCTCAGATTTATTTAGTTTTTTGGAAATTAGCTATATGGCTCAATTCAACATAAACATTACCATACTTTCGTTATTTAATGTTTAGTTTTAAAAACTTCTACTATTTGTGAATATATATATATATATATATGTGTGTGTGTGTGTGTGTGTGTGTGTGTGTGTGTGTGTGTGTTCAAGTATAATAAACACAATTTAGACAAACACTGTAAAACGATAGCATCAATGGTTTTTTTTTTCTAACTCCCTATCTGTGACAAAACGGCAAATAAGGATTTAATGACCTTAAATTTAATTCGATGCCTATTCAATTTTGGATCATTAAAATGTAAGTTATGTTGAAGGTTTATTGTTCTAATTTTGTTAGTTTTCGTGTTACTCGTACAGTATCCTCCGCCACGTTTATGACATTCATTTTAGTAATTAGGTTAAAGCACTTCTGGTTATTGGAACTCTACCAACAACTATAGAGGCCTCCTGTATTATTAACTTTCGCCTAACTTAAACTTGATCCTGCCACTACTGATATAGTTATCTAGTTATAAGATTGGTGGCCGCACAGACAAACAGGTGTACAGAATAATTATTTAGTAGTGATCACTAATCCTCGTAACCTTTAATTAATGAACTTATCAAGACATGGTTGATTTTATAATTAGTATAATTCGATTTCTATCCATTCTTACTTAGCAGCTTGATAACCGACAATGTATGTACATAGAATGTATTATATAAATTTATATATATATATATATATATATATATATATGTGTGTGTGTGTGTGTGTGTGTGTGTGTGTGTGTGTGTGTGTGTGTGTAAATATATAATTTTGTACGGACCTCATTTTCATCATCTCCCGGGTAGGATCGATGGACATTTGAGGAAATTTTTCGAAAATTGCGTCATGTATATTAACTCAATAGCTGATTTTCCTTAAGGGATTTATTCAGTATGTTAGCTACGTTTTCAAAAATTTTTTGCCATACATTTGATATTTTATTATTATTATTATTTGTTTACGTCCAACTTTTGCAACTTAGGCTAATTAAGACGGATTATCTACAGGTTCCCACCCTTTTCAAGCCAGTGTGGGACTTTAGGATGTTATTTACTGAATTCCGTCACAAAATAATTTCCTTTGCCCAGGCGAGAATTGAACTCGCCACTCTAGGTTTACCATGTGAGATTAAGGTCAACACTTTAACTTACATGGCTTATATACAAAATTATAAGATATTTTTTTAACCTTAAACTGACCACTTGATTTCCCACAAAATTCGCGTAGTAGGCAGGGGCTTGTGTAGGCTGCTAAATCAAATATTTTTCTTAAATATAACATTTAGTTTCACATACAATATTAACTTATTTTTTTGTTGTCATTCATTGAGATTCACAACAGTGATAGCTGTGGACAAAAATATTGTTGGGTTGAAGTTTGAGAGGTCTAGCAGGATGGCCCTGCCGCTGTCTAGCTTGGACAGATACTCGAGTGATATTAGAGATAACAGAACCCTCAATAATGAGATATTAACCAGGCAGTGAAGCGGTTAATGGAATCAGCCCAATATCCGTAATTAATTTCCCACCCTTCAATATCCCAGCTATCAGTCATGTTCCTCCTAGGTCCTTCAATAAATATTCTTTGGTAAACAGCCATACACATTATAATGAAGTTGTAATTTAAATTTATCAATTTGGTTTTATTTACATTAAATATAATTATTTCAAATTGAGTACTATTGTTAATTGTTTCAAAGCAATTTAAATCAAATTCAAATTATTATTTGAAAAGGATGAAGAGAAATTGTAATTATGGAAGCACAAAAATAAAGAAAAAAAAATCCGTCACTACATTTAACTTAAAATAAGATTGATCCTCCCCCCCCCTCTCCTGATCCGATTTCAACTTAACTCTTAACTGCCCGTTAACGAAATTGATCTTTCTTTTACCTAAAACGACTAAATATCGAGTTTGGTAACGATCAAACAATAATTGTGATCGCTAGAGCGGTAACAGAGATATATGTATATATATATATATATGTATATATATATATATATATATATATATATATATATATATATATATATATATATATACAATTTTGAACGGACCTCAATTTCCTCATCTCCTAGGTAGGATCAATGGACATTTGAAGAAAAATTACGAAAATCACGTCATGAGTACGACCTCAATAGATTCTTTCCGGTGAGGGAAATTTGCTAAAATAGAAATACCTTGTAGTTCCATATATGCGATGTGAGACTAAGAAATGAACTCATGCGGCCATTTGGTACAGGATTTTTATACATTGGAAAATGAATTTTAAATCTGAGTTGATTTTAATTGCTGTGTCCAAATCATTATTCGGGATGAATGATTAGGAACTTGACCTTAACACTACTGCATTAACGGAAGATGACAGACAGGACAACGTCAGCAATGAATGTACATACGACACTGTTACAATGATAGAAAAGGTGTTTCGTGAGACAGGATCTCATGACTGACTACTCTCTGCGGGCTGCCTGATACCTTATCTTTATATATGTCAGAGTCGGATATATATATCCGAGAAAATACTCAAATGAAGAAGTCGTGCTTGTTCATGATTGAACAGAGATTTCATAAATCATACCTCACCAAAAGTCAAACCGGTGACAGAACTGCTGGAAATTTGCCCTAGGTATTTGAGACAATTTATAATCTTTAAGGAACTTGACTTTTTATAACAAATACGTTTCGTGAAGCTCTCAGAACCAGGAGAAATATTTAGTCTCGACTAACAAACACTCGAATGCACCCACCTAGAAACACAGTCATACTATATTACGTTAAAATAAATTAATTATTTTTGATTTAGCAATTTATTTTACTCCACAAATAAACCATTTGCCATTACATTATGGAGTTGAAAATATTTCTGACTCACAGGAAATAAAAAGTCTTTAATATTCATTGGGGGCTCAGGTTAGCCATGCGAATTAAAGCGGTGACCTTTATCTCACATGGTAAACCTAGAGTGACGAGTTCGATTCTCGCCTTGGAAAAGGAAATTATTTAGAGACGAAATTCATTAAATAACATCCTAAAATCCCACCCTGGCTAGAAAAGGGTGGTAACCTGTAGATAACCCGTCCCAATTAGCCTAAGTTGCAAAAAGTGAACGTTAATAAATAATATACATTGCTAAAAGACATTTATTTTTACTTCACTTAAATTTTATTTAATTAATATTTATTATTTATATATGTGTATTGTTTTAATTGTTTGCAATTCAATAACCCTTACGATGTTGAACTTTTTTGATGTACCTAATTTTTGAATGTGATGGATGGATTAGTATGTTTGTTTGTTAACTGTTTATTTATTATGTAATCAGACAATGATTTTCCGAAAGGGTTTTCATGCATACTCTTCTTCATTTTGTGGGTCGCTGGCACAATTAATTTATCTAATGTAGCTTGACCAGCCCATTCCATATATTGAAAGGCATTCTCTACGGTTCCTTTTCGAGTATGCTAACCCGCACAACCGTCAACTAATGCAGGTTAGTATTTAATAAGTAACCTCAACTCCCCCTCCCAGAAATGAGGGCTCAAACAATGAAGTAGTTGATCAGCCAAATTTTATAAAAATGTAATAAAAAGATGTTGATATGAATGCACACTCATTCGTGTTTTTGCTCTAGAATTACATCCATTTTTCATAGTGGTCAATCCGGTCAATGTAGGCAGATAAAACTCTTAACCTGAAATAGATCATATCAACTAAATGTTGAATGATTACAATAGTAGGAAAAGGCCGAACGAAGGCACCTAGTGCTCGAATGTATACTAACTCAATTTTTCTCAAAGTTTATTCCTCCTGCTTATTTCCCCATCGTATATTATTATTATAGATAAGTTAAGTGTATTATAATAGGCAATTTTTTCCTTCTTGTAAGGTGGTTTGGTTTTCGCTGGTTTCTACAATATTCTTATTTCTATAAAACTCTTCAATAATTTTGTTCCCCATTCTTTATTCTATTATTTTCATTGACAGTTCTTAAAATTTTTGTCTAATCTTACAGAGGATCCTTGTTACCAATAATCAATATCAGAAGCTATTTGAGATTTTAGATTAAATTTTTAGTTCTAACTAATTGTCAAAAATATAATTCAATAAACTATTTTTAGAGCTACTTCATAAAACGTGAATATTTGTAGTACTCTTGTTTTATAAATATCTTATAGGATTAAAATAATTATCATTAATCATAAATATTTCACTTTATTCAAACCGAATTAAGGTTTAAATGAGCAGTTTACATACTTATAACCTCATTGAATACGTGTCTGCATTTCTCTTGCGAGGATACTTGCGTGCTCGTATTTGTGTTTGTGTGTGCTTCTACATATGCTTAAATTTAGTGGAAAGGAATTTTTCATATTATTAGGTAACGACGGCAATAACCTATTTCCTAATGGAAATTTGGTTATGAATTAAACTTCTCACGTAGTTCAACTTCTGTCGTTGGAAACAACTAGAAGTGAAATTTATTTTGTAATTATTGAATATCTCATGGTTTAATAGAATACAACATATAAAAATAAATTCTTCTATCCAGAACTACCTGGTAAAACATCTTTTTCATAGCGAGCAGTAAGAACGATGAATAATGGATTGACTAGCAGAATAAATAATTAGTTCTTTCATTGGTAATTATGAAGAGCAGCAACTTGGAGGAGAAGAAAGGTAATTGCTGGAAGAAGAAAGTGATAAATTGCAGGAATTTCTTAACGGGAAATTTAATTAATTTCTTCTTCAGTTACTTGCCTGCTCATTTTTTCATGTTACTGCTCACAGTAATATAAGACAGTGTTTTACAGACCTCAGTTATTTCCCGAGAGAGGTGGAAAATAGAGCATTACTGAGAAAGGCCATTCACATTATACACATGGCCGGAATATTCATATCGACACATTAACAGAGCTTGGCCGAAAACGAACACGTGTCACTTCTTCTTGACATATATCTTTCACCCTCAATATAACATCCTTTAGTATATGCAGAGTCTATTTTAATTTTGATCATCAACTTCTTTTCAAGGATGTTCTTCAATTATTAAAATTCAGAACTGAGCCCCATATATATTCTTAAATAATACGAAGGTTAAATATTTTTTTACTATGCGGAACTTTTGATAACGTAACTTTCTGGGGCAGTAAATATAAATTTGTTGTTTACAACAAGTCTCCTACTCCAATGTCTGGAATGAAAATGAAGTTCAGGATCACGTAAAAAAAAGATTATATAACTCTCCAATTTCACACATGAAATGCATTTGTTATGAAAAAGAAATTAAAAGTGTATATTGACTTAGATATGTGTGTCATTGCTTCGTGTGTTTAATAACATTAATTTCGATTTTTTTTAAATTAAAAAACTCCCTCCATAAAGATCAAACTTTCCAAGCACGATAATGCCATGAACGAATAAGTATATGAAAAAAATTGTAATATTACTTTGGTTTTTTGGTGTAACTATAAAGCGGTGATATTTTTTAATGTATCCGGGAAGAATCAGTGAATGGTGGCTCATTTTCTTACAAAAATCACAACCCATCGGTGTACGGCCATGAGATAAATCAGAATTGTGGACAGAAAATAAAATATTGTTGCGAAAACTAAGTACATAAAAAAGTACACAGAGTTAATCACGTATTTAACAAGTACGAAGTAGATGAAAGGAACTGATGGATGATTGCGGCGGGAACGCTGGCACCAGTTTCGTTCTAGAAGGTGCAAGTCCCCACCTAGACCAGTCTGGGCCAATTCCCTTTCATCTTGCCACCCGTCTATAAAAGTGGTACAGCTCGCCCGAAAGTTCGTTTTTAGCAAGCATGGTTGTCCCTACCAACTCCTCGCCATGCTTCGTTCCTTCCTACTCGGCCGGTCCTTCCAAGTAAGGGTCGCCCTCTCCCTAACCTCGACCTATCCTCTCCTAGTGGGAGTACCTCAGGGCTCCTCTCTCTCACCTTTCTTGTTTACGGCATACACTGCACAGGTGGTAAGTCAACGGTTTCACAACACAGAGGTAGTAGCTTTCGCAGCACTTCCCTCAATCCCACCCGGCCCCTACTCTTAGCAGAATCAGCCAGCCAAACCATTGCCGACAACCTCAAATCCATTAACATCCACGTGAATCCCAGCCAGACAGATGCCCTGGTTTTCTCGTATTATAAACCACGAACAGCCATTCCTACATCCTTCCGGCTCAACAACACCTCCCTCAAAATCTCCCGTCCCATCTGCTATCTAGGTGTCTGCTTACCATTTCCACCCACATAGACAACAAAATTAACACCCTCCGAAGCTAATTCCGGTCTCTAACCCGCCTCCTCACTTCCCCTGTCCTCAGCCTCCACCTAAAACTCCTCATCCTGAAAGGCGTCATCCAACCTGCCCTCCTCTATGGTTCCCCTGTCCTCCGCTAACTCACCAAAACCTCCCTATCCGCCCTCCAATCCTTCCAAAACGGAATAGTCCGTAAGATTGCCCGGCACACTTCTCTTCAAAGAACCCCAAACCGGATAACCCATCTTTTCCTCAGCCTAGAACCTATTAGGGGACTGTAGAGACAACCGCGGCAGGTCACTCTGTCTTCCCACTGATATCCTTTTCTGAAAACTGCATATGATAAAAAAAATGAATACCTGTGCGTTCAGTGCAGCTTTAGTGAACAGTGCATTTTAGTTTCAGAGCGTTAAAGTGTTTTATGCGAAGAACAGTGTAGTACCGTGTTTATACAAAGAACAGTGTAGTACCTTATTTATGTAAAAAACAGTGCAGTGCCATGTTTTTGTGAACTTCAGTGATCTTGAGTTATTGTACTGTGCAATAAGAAGTGAAGTTATCAGTTCATGCTGAGAGAAATAGTTAAGAATAACTTACCATGTGTGTAGTCCATTGTCAAAGAAATTGTACAGTGATAAAGCTCTAAAGCTTGTGTGTTTAATTTTCCAATCCAAAAGAACTCTATGAAAAAACTTTATTATTTTTATAATAAACGTAACAATATAAAAAATAAAATAGAAATAATGTGTAAAAGTGAAAAAGTAAAAATAACTAAGTAATAAGTAAATAATAGACATTTTTTCACCAGTATTAGCTCTTAATTATAGTACCCAGCTAAATGTTTAGCTGGGTTAGATGGATTTATAAAAAGAGAACGAGTTCTTGTTTTTGTTTCTTGTAAAGCCACTGAGACAAAGCTTGTTTGTCTTGATTTCGTTTTGGGGACAACTTAAGTTCCCATCACTAGATTTTATAGATTTGAAAAGTGCCTTTGAAGGCAGCTTTACTTCACTTGAGGAAATGGAAGAATGATAAATTTTCATAATAATTATCTTTCCTGGCTTTTTCTTCCCTTTATTTACTTGTGAGATACTTCTTAAATGAAGTATTTGAAGTATTTTTACGAGTTGTGAAAATACTTCCTTACAAGATTGGTTAGAAATAAATTTGGCCAAATATTTGGTTGGTTTTTTTTACAGCTTCTTCGTGAATAATATTATAATACGCCACCGTTTTGAGCTTGTTTTTTAAAATTTGAGTTTCTCAGTTGAAAAAGTATGTTTTTAATATTTCGATTTTGATTATTATTAATATTCTCTTAAGAAAATGAGAAGATGTGAAGACGAGGCATTTTCGTAGTGACCAATTAATAATAAATAAATAAAATATAAAATAACCAGACCCCTCTTCTTTTAGTTCACATGTTTTCTGAATCCTTAATTAGGATAATTATATGTAAAACAAAGCTAATTATCTTTTTTATAGACAATATTGTTACTGAACATACAAGATAAGAAAGTTGTAATAAATTTGGAGCACAATATTTTCGAAACTACCATTATGCGGACTTTCAGAATTTTTTCAGCTTCCGTAAATTATAACGCAATACTTTAACAAATTTTTAGTTAGTTGTATTTTCAGCAGTTTTCTTTTAAATGAGTGAGTTTAGGCGTGTGTAGTGGCTGAACTGTACGAAGTGGTTATAGTTGAGAAAGAAGTAAAGCCAGAGCACAACCTGCCATTGGCTGATGGCCCAATAGAAGCAAGGCCACTCCCCCCAAACTAGATTTACACTAATAAGTTTTCGTCTACTCTTTTTATCTCAGGGTTTCCCTCACAGACCTGCTTCCCTTCAATATGCCACCTAAACCTCTACACGTAAAGCCCTAATAAAAAATAAAAATACTCAAAAAGTCAAAATATAAATAAAAAATCTGTAATGGTACTATGGTGTACGGAGAATGAGCTCTCCCCTTTTTTAGATTTCAATTTTTAAATAATTTTGTTGATTACTTAGGTAATATAGTACATTCGTTTTTAGATTTTGTGATGTGCGTAAAAAAGTTTACTTAGTTCACTAGCCGTGTAAGAACCATTTACGTACTGGGTAAGCCGTCAATGACTAGCCTTGTTACCTACCATTGATATACCGTGAGTTATATGCAGAAATGCTCCGCCCCACTTTATTCTCACCGTGACCTTCATTACCACCTATATATACCAGGCCTACTGCACCCATCAGCTAGTCTTCTCACTCCTGTATCACCTCAGTTCATATGCTCTTGTGCTTTTTCACATTTATTTGTATAACTTTATTTAACTGTGTATAATTTCATATAAACCTTTTTTAAAAAGAGGTTTCAAGTAAAAGCTCATTTAACTCGTGTTACCCGTCAATGATTAGTCGTGTTAACCACCATTGGCATACTGGTTTAGCCGTCAATGACTAGCCGTGTTAACCACCATTGACATACTGGGTTAGCCGTCAATGACTAGCCGTGTTAACCACCATTGACATACTGGTTTAGCCGTCAATGACTAGCCGTGTTAACCACCATTGACATACTGGGTTAGCCGTCAATGACTAGCCGTATTAACCACCATTGACATACTGGGTTAGCCGTCAATGACTAGCCGTGTTAACCACCATTGACATACTGGGTTAGCTGTCAATGACTAGCCGTGTTAACCACCATTGACATACTGGTTTAGCCGTCAATGATTAGTCGTGTTAACCACCATTGGCATACTGGGTTAGCCGTCAATGACTAGCCGTGTTAACCACCATTGACATACTGGTTTAGCCGTCAATGACTAGCCGTGTTAACTCCATGGACGTACTGGGTTATCCACCAATGACTAGCCGTGTTAACCACCATTGATATACTGGTTTAGCCGTCAAAAACTAGCAGTGTTAACTACCATTGGCGAACTAGGTTATCCGTCAATGATTAGTCGTGTTAATCTTCATTGACATACTACTGGTTTCAATGATTTCAAGAGAAAATATTAAGATTGGATTAGCTTAAGCTCTAAGACAGTCATTATTTTCTTAGCCATTCTCTTGCTATTTTCGATAATAATGAAGCTGTGACAAATTTATGTTGACTTCCGTTTATTCATCATTACTGTTAGTGCTCCATAAATATGAAAAATATTTCTTTATTATAGTCTTCCATTTCCATGTAATGCCTTTCTAGTAGGTTTCCGCAAGTACTGAAAAATATATTTTAAAGACACTTCGTTATTTGCCTTCTTTTTAAAGAAATGGACTTGCCTACACACGCTTTTAAGCGGTTGAATAACAAAAGGTTGGACAGGTCTTTTGATTGACAAGAATTTTAATTTTGATGCTATTGGTCGTGAAATCTGAAAAGAAATATTTTCTCTTTGAATTTATATAAAATTTCAGGCTTACCAAACAGTTATATTTATACACATAGAATAAGATGGTAATTTTCTTTTCGTTTTACAATTTCATTGAGCTAACATTGCATTCATTATTGAGTTCTTTCTAGTTTATTTTGGCTCATTTCCAATACAACAGCTATAGGATACTTGTTTTTACGAAGGCTAGGTCTCTGGAAGAAAATAACATGCTTGGTAAATATTCCCTGATGCCGACTTGTTTATATTTTGCTTTTTTATCTCTAAATTGAAACACTTTAAGTTATATATTTAGAATTATTTAGATTTAAAGCATACACTCCCTGCTTACATATAGAATTCCTACTCAAAGGTGGGCTTCCTTTGATATGCGGGGCACGTCCTCTAAATTTATCCATGGAAATTGAATTACCTAACCTACTAGAAATTGAGTCGCTTATATCAGATATAAAAGGGAAGCATTCTCTCCAATATATTGAAGGAATGCTAAATCATAATTCAGTTCAATTTGCTCACAACCGTTTGCAGGCGTCCTCTTTTTGTATGTGTGTGCGATACAGGCTGTAGTCTCTCGTGATGCTACATCTAGTCCCATGTTTTATAATAATTTATTACCGATATGTTGAACTCCAATATTCACAGAAACACTTACAGATTATATTTTCGTTCTGAGTCTAAAAAAGCGTATACTAGATATTGGAAATACACTTCACAGAGCGGTCTGGGAAATTGCTTGGTTTAAACACTGTCAATTGATGAAAATCAGATTTAATTGAGGAACGGAGAAAAAAAAATAGCAAATGCCTCCATAACCTTTTAGAGAAGCTGAAAATTTATAGAGATTCCTTTTTGTTTATCGTAGGCTGATTTTGATTCCATGCATGTAATGTTTACACTTACAAATGTAATAATTTTATACGAAGAAACATTTTGTATATTTAATTTAATAGGCTTGGACTCCGAAGGACCAGCGCATTCGCTATCTCGGAGTACATTTTGACACACGACTTACATGGCGCCATCACGCCCACATTAAATTGGATTAAGATAAAATTTATTTTGATTCATTATAAATTACAGTACTAGATATAATACATAGTTTTCAGTAAAATTAATATGTTATATTCTGATATGTTTCAGTTATTGTAGTCACGTCCGGTGTCGGAAAGAAAAACAAGAACTGATAGCTGTTGGCAGACCTGTTTGTTTACATTTGAGACGCTTTCCGCCGGGAGGGGAAAGATCTCTTAATACCATTTTGTATTTATTCACTTAATATTCACGATGGTGTTGTGTTAGCAGTATGTAGGTTTATCTATTATTAAAATTCACGTGGAAAATCTGCTTAGTTTACGCAGTCCCTGAGTGACGGACTTTTAATTTAATAGGAGAAAGTTTCCTTTTTAACTTCCACTAATGTTCATTCTCTCATATCCTCACCTTTTTCTGTTTAAGGTAGCTCCTTATTAATGACATTAGAATATCAGTTTCGATTTGATTAAGTTTTAGGAGCAAATTGAAACAACATTTAGAGACTTCCGTAATAGAGGTTTGCCGATATATATGTATTTATTGATGTAGCTTGGGGAATCTCTGGACGAGGAAACCACAGCATCCGATACCTGGGCTACAGGTTATTTCCTCTCCTGGCTATATACAACCCCCCCCTCACCCAAGCTAACCTCAATTAATATATCACTCTATCTTAACTGATTTCATCTATGGCCTTATATAAGGCAAATTAAAATTGCTCACAGCTGATTGTAATCTCAAAATAATTTCAAAACTCATAAGTCAATAATGAAAGTAATAAAGATTGAATATATATTAACTTAAATGGAGGTAGATCAACAGGAAAATAAAAGTTAAATGTAATTAGAAAAAGGGATATCAGACGTTTATAAAACTGTCTTTGTAAGTCTCAGACATTTTAATTTATAACCTAATTATTATCACAATTAATCAATAAATAAATGGCTTTTAATGACCTAAAAATAAAAGTCCTCTCACTGTAATACTGTCCTCACTCAGTTATCGTCTATCTAAAATTACAATATACTTTAATAATAAGGAAAAATGATTTACTTTCCATAAGAAGAATCATACAATTTATTTAGAAGAACTTTATAATTATTTGAATGTATATGTATGTATGTAACTGGGTACTTAACTCTTTGGAGCAGGTCTCCGTTCCTATCAGCGAATCGAAATTAGTTTCAGGACATAATGTGTGATTTAGAATGGCAGAAGTTCATTATTGACTTCCCATATTTCATTTGCATCCGTAGTAGTTGCTGGCTGCCCCACTATGGACAATAATAGCAGTATAGGCTGACAAGAAACATTTATCTAATGATTGCTGGTTGTTCACGAAGATAGAGAGGATGACTGTGGTTCGGAATTTGAAATTTTCACATTAAATAAGATAAGAATAGATGTATTGCCATAATATAATTTCTCCTATCTCCAATAAACTACTCGACCTTACTTAGCCAAGGAACGTGTGTCTAATCGTGATTTGTAGAACTAAAAAGTATATTTTTTATTTTATTTGGTTTGCGTCCCACATCGATGGTGATTGGCAAGATCTCTAATTGTTAAGGGGTAATTAGAATAATATATTTATTCCTTCATGTACACCTTGGTTGTACTTTATTTACATATTATGGAAAATATTTCTTAAATATCTGAGTGTTTCTCATATCTGTGCTTTGTCTAATTGAATATAATAAAAGTCATATTTTTTAAATCTAATGCTGTAGATCTAGTTTATTTTATACTATATATTTTTGTAAATGTTTATATGTTTTAGATATGTTAGTATTTGTGGAATATATTGGCTGCTGTCAGTTAATAGTTAATCTGTCATTTCGTGTGGTATGTGAAGGTTTTTTCGTTGGATGCAGCCTGTCAGTATGTATTTTATCGTATGATGTTTGTTGTAGTATTTGCATATAGGGTTATCAGTCCTTGTCATTAAGTGTCTATGTGTCAGGTATGTGTGACCGGTCCTGAGTCTGGCAAGAACAACTTCCTCCCGTCTAGTACTCCTATGGGTCGATGGCCACTCCTTAATAGTACTTTTGATACTGCGGAAGTGGTTCTTTACTTAAGTAAAAACGTATAAAAATATCCCTAATTTGTTATATATGCAAGATCAGAATTAGAAATGCATACTTTTCTAGTTTCTTACTGGTTTGTACCAGTAGGTTATAGAAACTAAGTGATACAGGGCAGTGAAAAATTAATTTTTTTCTAATTGTAGATTTTATTCATATTTCTTATTATTCGTATCAACTTGTTGCAAAGCATTTTGTTTAATATATATATATATATATATATATATATATATATAAACTTACATAAAATATAATTGACATATGATAATTGAATTAATTATGTGGCGACATTACAGGATAGCTCTTAAGGTATCCTGAAATAGAAGATATGTATTTCTGTATATAATTTATTTTCACCACTTACCGGTTTTGGTGATTCACAATGTTACCATCTTGCTTGGTCAGCTCTACACAATACTCAAAATCATACAATAAAAATAAAATAGAATATATTTCTAGGGGGAATATTTTATACAATTGACTATATTATAAATCATATCATAGCTAGGGAAACGTTATTGTTAATGTAAACATAATTATTCACAATCAATAGCAGGAAGCAGTCAGTCCTAGCTGGGCTATGAATAAAGATTAAATTAGGATCCCCGTCTCCCCTCTCCTTTTAGCAGATTTTTCTAGTTGCGCTTTGTTCGTTACTGTCACCAATGTTACTAGGTTTATCAGTGGCAACTATTTTATATTATAACTGTTTTATTTTTTATTTTATAAGTCTCATGTATAATGTAGAGTAGACCACGCATGGTTATGCCTATTATTTTTACTTATATAGAACTTGAGATGTGACAATTAGAATCACCGAAACCAGTAGTGGAAATAAGTTACATAGAGTATGACGATATGTTTTATACCATGAATAATTGGGATGTTAAACTGGACATATGATATATTTTATTTCTGATAGTATACGGAAAACAAACAAATATTTTTTCAATACATTTCTTTCATTTTCTACTTTTTTTTTGTTTTGTTATTTTATTGGCTTTGAGAACCTTGTAGACCTATAGCCGCCATTAAGTCTCTGTTCCACCTATGTCTATCCTGGCTGGCAGAATTTAAGTCCATAGAATTCCACAGGATTTTTTTCCCTTTGGTGCCAACTCATCTCAACCTTAATCTCTCTCGTCGATTATTCATCACTCCCTAATTCACTGCCCTGAACTAAAACCAAGTCTGGACCTAACAGGAAAAAACATTCCCATGAATGATAGTTTAACCATGCTAGGAGCTATCTCACTTCTTGGGCGTTAGGCTAAACATTCATGAAGTGAGCTGTGTACCTATTAACTTCTGACACCATCGTTTGGACGCTCCTGCTCGGGATGAGTTCCAAACATGGCTGACAAGCTGGACTTCTTTATCCAATGTAGTGAGTGCAATGTTTTAAGTATTTAAGAAATAATGGATTATTTGATGAAATATAAAAGCTATTATTTACCATTATGGATGCTATATATAGCATGCACTGTACGTGGAATATAAGTTTTGCCTCCTTCAAGTTTAACTATTTATGGTTTTTTTTTACCCTTTTATTTTCTTTTTTTTCCCTCATGTTGTAAATATAGAACAATTTATATTTAGTTTTGTCCATTCAATTTATTTTATACATCTGTAAATATTTATTTAATTTTGTAAAATGTTAAAAGATGAATCGCCATTGTAGCGGCATGGTTCTATTTATTTTGTACATTTGTAAAATTTAGCTTTGTAAAAATTTTAATATTTATTTAATTTTGTAAAATTATATTCTAACATGTTAAAAGATGAATCGCCATTGTAGCGGCATCTCAAATAAATAATAATAATAATATGCAATGTAGGGATTGTCACCCTAGATCATATGTGGGCAACCACCGGTAAGGTATGATCCGCCCCGCGAGACATTTTGAAAAACCCAATTAAACAATTACACTACTTACTCCAAATGACGTCCCAAATTCTGGCTCATTGATTTCGGTGTCGCTATTTAACTTTCGTTGCTTGTAAAAGTTCCAAATTTTACGATTTAATTATTTGTACCTATTTTTTTAAAATTTCTTTTTGTTATTTTAATAAATTGTATTATAATTACATTATCGTGATAATTTCATTTCTGATATCAAAAATTATGAACACTACATTTAAAAGCGTCCCCCCGAACGTATTTGCACACTAATGGTTGCCCATACCTAGTCTAGATGATTGATGGTGGTCCAGCAATTTTTTACACAATATCCAACGCCCGTTAGACCTGTAATGAAACATCTTCAGTTAACTAACGGGCTTCGTCCGGGAGGTAAATTGTAATGCTCAGCACTGAGCTAGGACTCAGCTTCTTAGCACACAGATAAAAACAGAACATAGCTGAAAGAAGCACCTCTGAAACTCCCTCTACTCCAATATTGCGAATTGCTACCGAACTAGTGAAATGAATTCTGTCATGAAAATGCGTACAACTTAGTCAACATGTTTTCCACGGGGTTCATTGGCAATTGATTTCAGCATTTTTGGTACACAGTTTCGTTTTTCTAGAAGATCAAAAAAATGAGAGTACGCAGAAATATTAGTATTTTAATGGATGTGAGTTAAAGTATAGTTGTCTATCTAAATCATCCGCTTTGGCCACTGGCTCTCAGTATATGATACACAGGCCTCCCGATTATTAAGATATTTTCTCTTAATAGATTTTGAGAAATTAAACTGTCGCACACTAGTAAGAGTACCATCTGATAGGAAGATAAGGTAATAGTTACAATCGTGCGTTCTTGATACACTAACAAATCTTTTATACTTAAGCACTAACTTATTTCCATAAGCTAATTCCAAGCAATTCAACTTTCAACTCTACTACTGTCGGCAGATGGTTCTCGATATAATTATAAGTGTTTCCTTTTATAATCACTATCTAACTCTAAATAGCCTTTGGGTGAATATTCCTGTAGATGCAAGTTTAGTACAAGGGCTGGAGTAATTGAATTTAATAGTGGGGTTAAAAATTAAAGGAGGGATTATGTAAAAAAATTTAAAAAAAATATATAGGAAAGGGCTTGTAGGGAAGAGATTAAAGCTAATAAAGCGGGGTTATTGCTTTATAGATTGGAAAAAGGAAGGATGATCTTAGGTCCATCCACGACTAAAATTCTCTCAAGTTGAAGAAAATGAACATCCAATAAAATAAAATTCAGCTGAATCTTGTTAATTTTATTTATAGATTTTCATATTATCAAAATGTTGCCAAATATTTGCCTTAGAGAGTGAAGAATATTGGTGCTAAAGATTTGAAAATATAATTTAGTTTTTAAATGTTCATTACCTACACAAAATCGTAATAAGGAGACGAAAGATATCAGATGAAATTATGTAATTACACATTTTGCGCAAGTTAAGCTTTATAATAGCTGCTTCTTCACTTCTTTAAACTTCTTTGATGCTGATTCAAAGAAATTATTTCCCTACTTCAAAAAGACGCTTTTCAAATTGTAATTTTCATTTTTTTTTTTTTAAATCAGGGTTAACAAGAATTATATTATAGTTTGATGACACCTAGTTGGAATCTGGTAGGTCATGTAACAACGGCGATTAAGATTATTCAGGAACACTTTTGTGGCTCCTCACAATTTATTTTTGCAAACGCGTAGGATTTGCATTATCTGGAATTGCATTCCCATCCTCAGATAACGACAACCAATAACAAACAATAAAGCACAATAATTAAGGAGTCTAAAACTATTTTAAAAAATGTAGGTAATTGGTCATATAACAAAACAGTCATAAAACTATAAAGTTTACAACAATAACATGTATCTATGACAACATATTTATAATTTAAATGTACTAAATTAATAATGGCTTACTTACTACCTAAACATTAAAATTACAAAAGAACAAAATTTGCCATCAGAGCGTAGTAGTACGTGCCTATGAGATGCTACCGGGCTGAACCCTGCCGATGCACGAAGGCCGAGGGGATCCGTCCAAGCCACTGGGGAGGGGGCAGAGACAAGTCTGGGCACAAGAGAAGCGGTTGTGTCCGTCTGCACATTTACAATCATTTAATTCTTGGCTTTCTCGAGTTTTATCTCAATACCCTCCACCATGTCCATCAGATAACCTCTTACATCGCTGTGAAGTAATTTTTCTGGTGGTTCCCAGCTTGGTGGTTACGCTCCTTACAGTGGGACTAAAACTCGGAGCTTGCTCTCATGTGTACTTTAGCCCTGATACGTAACTTCCTCTTTGTCCTCCCGACGTAGCTGGCACACATCCCACAATTCAGCATGAAGCCCTGATTTGTCTCTTAGGGGATTAATAAATTCTGAAGTGATGCCCCCTTTCTGTAGGCTGTTCTAATGCCCTGTCTATTTAGTTTTCTGTCCAGAATCTCAGATAGTCGACCTAAATATAGCAATATTCCCTAGGACTTTCCTCCTCCTCCTCACCACCTCTAAAAGTCTCTCTCAGCAATTTTTTATCTAGTTTCCGGTCATATATCTTCCTGATAAAATCCCGACTGTGGCCATTCCGTTCACTTAAGTGATATATATATATAGTATAATTCTTAATTATAATTTTCTTCGTCAATTAGAGTAGATATGGGCCTGTCAATGTGATAGATGAATGGGGTTTCTGTTACTCTCGGGTGTTAGAAAAACATTTTGTCCGAGCATGTGGCTTTCTATAAATTGAAAATTTAACCCCCTCTCCGCTCTTATAAATTTTCAGATCTTGGAAGGTTATTTCACCTGCATCCTCTTGGTCCATAGTAAATTTTGTTTTCATGTTGCTCATTTACGTACTTGTGCATCCCTTGCAAATCCTGTTTTGAACCCTCAAAAACACAAAACGTGTAATCCACGTAACGTGTCCAGAATTTAATTTTGTTTTTAAAGGGGATTCTATCAGACATTATGAAACAGTGTTCGAACCAATTCATGAATACATCGGCTGCTAGCGTGCTGATTGGATTTCCCATAGCAAGACCTCCCTGTTAATAAAATTTACCTTAGAACAGACAGCAGACCTGCGAAAGAATAAGCTTTATTATATTTGAAATTTCCAAAGAAATTACAAAGTCACATTTTTTTGTAATATAATGCCCGATCAAAACTTTTTCAATGAGTTGAGAGCTGTTGTTTATTGTGTATGTTGGCTTAAAATTCGTTATTCTTTGTAGCTCTGAGGATGGGAATGTGACTCCTGAAAGCGCTAAGCGTTTCTAAAAATAAATTGTGAGGAGCCACAAAAGTGTTTCTGAATAACCTGATCCATCACCCTCACCACCAGCAGAGAAGGAAAATGAACGGCGGTTAAACCTCTTTATTATTTATGCACATGTACCTGGAGAAATTGGTGTGGAAGAGAATCATTTTGTAATTCTTGAAATGAAGCTATATCTAATATCACCAAACCAGCAATATATAAATAATCATTCAGAATTTTATCAAGATCTAGCAAATGCATTCGATGGAATATTTGATAAACTCAGAAAGCATATTTCATTTCTAAATTGTGGTTTCAGTTCTAAGGATAAATAATTCAAATTAGTAATTTCTAGAAATAATCAGCTGTCGAAAGAACTAAGTACTTGCAAAACTAAAAATAAAGTTTGGCTATGGACGAAATCGGAGCAGGAATAGGGATAAGGAGTAATCTATATAAATAAAGTCCGTCACGCAGGGGCTGCGTAAACTAAGCAGATTTTCCACGTGAAGTTTTACAATAGAGAAATCTGCCTAGTAATAACCTATTCTCACGAGGATGAATAGTTAGTGAAACGGCCACACTAGCGCTAGTGCGCTCGGCAGAAACTCCCAAACATAGCCAACCACACTCACAATACAAATCCAAATATCTCGGTTAATATTAAAGATACAGAAAAAATGTATAAAAAAATATTTATAGTAAATGTAATGTGGTCTAAGATTGTTTGTATACACTTTTTTGATCCGACGTATGGTAATGGAGATATTTTTAATTTTCGTAAATCCCCCCCTCCTCTAAACCCCCCCTCCCACTGGTTCGATTTTAGCCATTAACGAACTTGATCTTCCTTTTTACATAAAAACGATTAAATTCCGAGTTTGGTAACGATCAAACAAAAATTGCGACCGCTAGAGCGTTAACAGACAAATCTATATATCTATATATATATATATATATATATATATATATATATATATAGATATATATATATATATAGATATATATATATATATAGATATATATATATAATTTTGAACGGACCTCATTTTCGTCATCTCCTGGGTAGGATCGATGGACATTTGAAGAAATTTTTCGAAACTCGCGTCATGAGTACGACCTCAATAGCTGATTTCCCTTAAGGGAAATCTGCTAAAAGTATAAGGTTTGATTGATTTAAATTCGGCGAGGATAAATGTTTTATAGATTTCATAACATTCTATGAACAATGAGATCAAAATTAAAAATCTTGTATTCTATCCACCCACCCATTTTTTTAGTTTTTCGGTTATCCAATATTTATATTTCGCTTGTGAACCTTCACATGGGACATCTGCTAAGTTTACGCTGCTTCTCTGTCATACAGAAAAAAAAGTCTGTCACGCAGGGGCTGCGTTAACTTAGCAGATTTCCCACATGCGTCATGTGTTTGCATTTATCTCAGGACATAAAAGTTCTATGAGAACACAATTTGGTGTTTAGGCTCCAAATAAAGTGCTTCATAATATATCTGCTTATTGTTAATATGACATAAGTAGGAGTGAGGGTTTACTTAGAGCCGAAAACTAAAAAATGCAAATATCTCGGCTAATAATCAAGATAGTGAAAAAAACATACATTGCAATATTTATAGAAAATTACATTTGTAATAAAATTGGTTCTATACAATTTTTCGAGCCGACTCATAATAACGGAGAGGTTTCTAATTTTCAAAATTATCCCCTCAAAACCTTCTTTCCCACTGGTCCTATTTCGGCCGTTAACGAACTTATTTTCTTTTTACATGAAACCATTATACATCAAGTTTGGTAACGATAAGAAAAAAATTGAGACCGCAAGAGCGGTAACTTATCTACTAGATAAGGTCCATAGATATTTGATGACATTTTTCAAAAATCGCGTCATTGGCACTACCTCAATAGCTGATTTACTTTAAGGGAAATCTGCTAAAAAAACACCATCCTCTTTGCCTATGCCCTAATGGTAGACACATAATTGGGGGATATTAAACCTAGGTTTGAGGGGAAATTTTTGATGGCCGTGGATTCGGTCTCATTTCTTCGTCTCGCCTAAATAATGTTCTACGAGATGCTTTGTCCGAAATTTCTCTATCTTCGGTTAGTATGTAGGTGCTGCATCAGGTGAGCCCAGAGCTATCCTGGAGAGAGATAGTGCGAGGAGGTAGGGGGGGGGGAGGCTGGAGGTGGAGTGGGGGTAAGCCAGGGACCAGTATCCCACCGAGCCCCGCCCAGATAGGGCATCTCATCTCGCTCTCTCTCAGCTCCAATAATCTCATCGCTTATCTACGCTCAGATTCGAACCTACAACGCCAAGGTTAGTATTAGCTCTTTTATGAATCGCTAGAATCAATATATGTCCACAAAAACAGGATATTTATAATTTTATTTATGGCATACAAATTAACATATATTTATGAATTAAACTCATAAATTTTATAAATTAATGCAACTGGTTCATTCGGTTTCAATAAATCATTATTAAATTTATGAATATCTCTTTTAGCTGAAGTAAACAATTTAGAATATCGCATGCTTTTTAAATAAATAATTAATGCGGAATGAAAAAATATATTTCTATAATTTCTTGTGAGTTTATTTCGGTGGCCCACCTGGTTTAGATATATTTTCCGCGACGATGTAAATGTCATTAAAGATTTAGAAAAAATAATTCTTTATACATATATGATAATCTATCTCTTTGACCAATGTTTCACCAATTAATGAAATTCAATGCGTCATAAATGTAATACTATATGATGATCAATTTTGAACCCAGTGAGCAAAGCAAAACATTTGTCGTTGATAAATAAATTGTTATTTATACGAAAACACTTAATTAACTTATTTTTTTTCAAATTACATAATATTTGCTTTGCTAATACTAACAGTTTTGGGTTTTGGGACGCTCTTGAGGAGTGGAACCACGGGAAGGATGTCGGAAGGACGGTTTTCCAAAATGGCCGACGCTCGGTATTGAAGGTCAGAGAGGGAGTGCCAATAAATAGTGTTGGGTCGTGATAAGCTATCAGTAATTATGTTGATAAGAAGAAAATCTGAAGGAATCTAGGAGACGGATGCTGCAAACAGGACTAGCTACAGGTGTCAGTTACTTGGGGGCTCCATTCTGCGGGGCTGCATTCCGGGACGTGCCTCCGTCTAACAACTCGTCAGACAAGCTAAAAAATATATGAAAATGTATTATTGATATCATGAAAATCTGTATGTTACATGGCTTCATGGAAGGCGGAGTTTACCTCTCCAGAAGCGCAAATTGAGGTGGTTAATACTACAGACCCGTTCCTAGATTTTTTTAGAAATAATAAATCTACCTGTTAATGCTCAATAATTTTCTTCCTTAACTCATATTAAGTAATAATTATAGTTTTTTTTTTTTCTTTTCTCCTCAAATGGTTAGGAGTACCCCTAACACCTGGATACTGAATAAACATTAGTACACTTAGTCCGTGTGAATCTTACTCCAATGGAATTATATAGGGTGTACATCATACTCATTCTATGTATTACGTTACATAAATGTGTAATTGATAATCTTATACACATTCTGTTTTAGGCTCCACCTTAAACATTTTTACACATGTAAATGGGTCCCCGTACGGGCACTTAGTGACTGACACTGAAAGCAAGAAGTTAAATACAGTGATGATACTCTACAATCATTTCTGAACTATTTTTAGCAGCTGAACAAAAATGGTCACTCCCCGAAGTATTTGCCCCAGAGAATTTAATGATTTTAAATTGTTAGATTTTAATTTTTCTTCTAGAGGAAACTGAGGGTACTGGCATTAATTACAACCGTTGATGAAATACAAACACAATAGGCCTGTAAATGATAGCATTACTGAGGAATTTTAATTTTAATATTTCTTTCTTTCTCTACTAAAAGGCAATGGAAGTAAAAAGACCAAAATTAATACTGTACAGATTTAAGAATTTATTTCGATAAATAAATATTTTATTACTTACTTGCTTCATCAGCAGTTGAAATTTCAAACTTAAATGATTTCTGTCTGGGAATAAAGGTAGGATTAATAGTACATTATACCTAAGAACATTTTCTTAATATAAATGCAAAAACTCAATTCTATTCTTTTCTTGCACATTCAGCTACATATGAAAAATATATTACACAGCCATTACATGTAGACCAAATTTTATATTTATGATTCTTAGTTAAGAAAACAATTTGTATCGAAAATATAATTGAATTTGTATTTTGATTTTAATTAAACCCTAACTCCTGGTTGGAAATTTCTATTTCCGCTGTAGCTTATGTTGTGGTTTGGGATAAGTGGGCACACAAACATGAAGCTCATTGAAAAAAAAAACAGACTTACTGACAGTGAGAGAAAAAGGAAGACAATAATTCTAATGTTGACGGGAGTAGTTTTAGAATGGCCGCTCACTCAATACATTATCTCTGATAAATCAAAGAGAACAAAAACTGTAAATTAAATATGTTTAGCACTATTAAAATAAATAAATAAACCATATAAGGCATTTTTGCGAAACATAAAATGAAACTCAAATTAAGTAAATGGGCAAGGAAGTGGTAATTGTAATAAGGAAAGTCAACATCAAAATTAAATATTTTAACACTGCACTGCACAAATGCAGGATAAAGCGAATATATTGTAGATAAATAAAATTAAAAATGCTTAATTAATTTGAGAATAAGTTATATATATCAAACTAAAATAATAAGTGCATTATTCCAATATTGTGGTTTTTTTTTGTCAATAATAGAGGCTGCATTTTCTTGCAGAGTTTTTCCTGTATCCTCTTCTTTTACTGAGTCGTCAATTTTATATAATTGTTTATTTGGCTCTTACATTTTTTTTAGGTTAATCTATATTGTCTATTAAACATGTAATAATAAAATTTTAAATAATTATAATTTTTTATACAAACGTTGCTCAGACAAACCAGCTATAAACCAATTAAATATTACAGAACATCTAGAAAGTGAGATTTTTAGTGTTATAATCCAATCTGAACTTTGATTTCGATTTATTTTAATTGCAATTTATATTAAAATGATCATCCAGAACCTAAATTGAACTCAGTTTATCGGTTTTAACATATTTCAAATTAAACGGATGATAAATATGATTCATTATATTATGACTAAGGTAAGTAATAACTAACTAATTTAGCTTTGTTAACATTTGTTTCAACGTATTCTACTACAAAATAATTTAGGCAAATTAATAAATATACTATACAGATTAAAGTGGGTATGGGGGGGGGGGGTTCTAAAGTCTCAATCCTTCTCCCATGACTACTTTATAATTGTAAATATTACCCACAATTTAAATACGATGAAAAGAGTGTATCGAAAATAAAGAAACACCTAGAGAATAAGAGTTAATGAAAGTCGGACTAAATTCAAAAGAAAAGGGTACTCTTTCTTTTGGTATTTCTTGTCAGTCGAAGAAACTCTGAGAGAAAAAGAAGAAACTCACATATAAAAGCTTGGTAAGAGAAGATAAAACTTTGCCAAAATGTTCCACAATCTACTCTGAAACTCTATACGAAGCTTTATTTGAGTATAACATTCTAAATAAACTAGGCACACCTATAACAGTAGTGCTATTTTTGAGCCCTAAAAACGTGGTGTCATTCAGCAAACATTTATACATTTATGACAAACGTTGAGTGGTTTTAAGATTTATTTTTTAAATTATTGTGAAAGAACGGACTCAAAATTGATTTCTTTTGATGCCAACAACGGCTTTAATTTTATGCCTGTACAATCACCATTCTGGGCTACTGCTAGTTTGTTCTATTGATCTCAAATCTTTTTAATTTTCAATGTTTCTAGTTACCATAACATATTTAAATACCTTGAATAGACATGTGTTTATAACTTTTTTTTTCTCTAAAGATCGTAAAAATGATTACAAATTATCCCTATACATTAGAGAAAATTTTAAAGTATTTGGCTCTAGACCTCATGAAGGGCCAAGGTATGCCACACGGAATTGGCGGGAGGGTCAAGTGGTTAGCTTGGCCCGTTACCTGCTGTATTGTGGTATCATTGAAGAAATAAATTTGTTCGTGCCAAATTCTAATTTTAATAAATATGTGAGCAATGAATGCCCATGGAGGGATTCTTATTAAATTAATTAATAATTGTATTCTTAGTAACTTTCTTATTTTTATCTGTTATTGTATATATAAGATACTAACTGAAAGGTTAATTCACGATTGACATGAAGAATAGCCATAACCATAACCTGTATCAAAACTTTGACAAGATCTCAAAGATTACTTACCCTCTTTGGAGAAAAGAAAATGTCCCTTTAATTTATATAGTTAAATTTAATTTCATCATAATATTTAGTTTAATGTCATACTTCTGAGAAATTTAGGTTTATATTTTAAGGAGTGTTCAGTTCTTACAAGATCAACGTTATTACAATCAAAATTATTATACACTTCAGGAAAACATTACATGAAATTTAAAAAAAAATGTTGAACTTTTTATGTAATGTCTGACAACAGGTTTCATAATAATGCGTTGCTGTTTCTACAATAATATATGGTGAAGAAGACTTAAAATTCATGAAATTTATTTAAGATCTCTTATGAATTAAATCTTGTTTTGCAAAATAGATGTTTGCCATTAAATCCAAATATTGCTTTTAAATAAACCTCTATTAATAAATAGCAATACTGTGTCAATAATGTTCACACATTCCAGTAAAATTGAATTTTTGCAAGTAGTCCGAAAATTCTTAGTGATAAGTTCAGATTTTCAAGAGAACATGCGTGAATAGATAAATCTTGTTCTTATTGTGTCCTTTATAGAGCAAACTTTGTGATTTTTTTTTTATACTGGAATAAAAGCTATAATGATAATCATTATGCTTTGCATTATTTACTGTTGACCAAGCAACAATAACAGCACCTTGATGAAAACGCTTTGAAATTCGGGCCATGTCCAAATGATTGCACCAGGACTGCCTGAAAAGAAAAAAAAAACGTTCAGCACGCAAGGGCTGCGTACATCAAGCAGAGTTTCTTCTTGATATAATGACACATATTTATTACTCTCACCGCCAAAGGTCCTAGGAAACCAAGATTCCAGGTTGGCTTCACGAAAGTATTATACATTTTGAGGTAAGTACAACATTTAGAATTCTAATATTATAAAACAAATGCATGGCTAATTTTATTATGATTTAATAACAATATCAGCTAGCAGTGTTTTGTTATTACCCCAGTAGAATGTTAAGCACTGAATTTTCGTTCTAAAACATTTCAACAACATTTTAAAAATATATAGGAAATAAATAACAAATCATCTATTGATTTGATTCGGATTTGAAATTATAAAATTTTGGCACAACTTGGATTTTGAAATTTATATATTGCATATACTAGTGGTGCTACCCATTGTTAACATGGCGAAATAGAAATAAATGGTTTCCCGTGGAAATATAAAGTTTGGATACACAAAATCGTCCCTCCATATTCATCAACAACACAAATGCCCTGTAACATGGGTAGTAGAAGTGCTGTAATTTATTTGTTTAAGCCCAGATGTAAGTAATCAGGCAAAGTTATCCTTAGAATTGCAGTTATTCGGAAACTAAATGATATAATAATAGTTTTCCGTCGAAATAAAAATATTGGATAATCGGCAGCACTAAATGATCCTCAAGTTTTACATATTAATAGTTTTAAGCATAAAGCGTGGGGTGTTTATAGACGAATTTATTATCGTTCATTGGATCGAGTAAATCTAATTTCCCGTTAAAATAAAACGATTGCAACATCTTAGCACCCGAAGAAAAAATATTATAACATTTTTTTAAGGCATTCTATTGTAAAACGATAGAAGAATGTATGAGGTGTTGCCCGAAGTCGGAAGTAATTATTAATGAGTAATTATTGTTACCCATTTTTGTAGGTTGAAATAAAAATGATTTCCCGTGGAAATCTAATTATATTTTAGGAGGTGGTTAAGGCGCATAATGTTGCCAAAGTTGGTAATATTCATGTCTCTGGTACTTATTAAAAAAATCCCATTTCTAAACTGCTAACTCTTTTATTTACCATACACCCCACTGATCAAAAGTATATACAATAATAACAAGTATTTACACACCGGATCTATTTCTTAATTTTAATTATTCATAAATTAATTTACACAGCTGATGCAAATACCTAATTAGTCTTGTTTTATTTATTAAAGATTATATATTATTATGAGTTATTTTAAATATCTTTGTGTTTTATCAAAGGCCATGAGATCTCTCGTTTATAAACATTATATAATTAAATAGTTTTATAAATACATTATTTATATATAATTTACAAATGTAATTAACTATTCATCGGTCTAGACTAGTGGAACGCTTTAATTTAACACTCTTGCCCCAAATTCCAACTACTAATTTACTTGTTTTTACGCTAGTCACAACTCAGCTTTTATTTTACATTTACTAATAAATTCAAAGGAAAACTCACATCCCATTTTTAGTTATTTACATAGAGTTGTTTTATTTGCGTTAGTACATACATTTGAAATTTTATGGCACGAAATAAAAATAGTGTTAAAAACCCTTAGAGTAATTCATTTATTGGTTTATGCCCCACATCAAGGGTGATTGGTATGATTTTTATTAGAATAATCTATATATTCCTTCATGTATAACTTGAGTAATGATACTTTAATTATATAGTATGAAAAATACTCCTTAAATATATCTGAGGTTTACTCATATCCGTACTTTGCCAATTAGAATATAATAAAATTTATCCCTTTTAAATCTTTTTTAGTACTTTGCAAACTTATTTTGTTTTAATTTTATATGTCTTGCTCAATATTTATATGATGTGTGTAACATATTGGCTGCTGTCAGTTAGAAGTTCAGTCATATCTTGAGGTATGCCAGGTTTTTTCGTTGAGCATTCTAATGAAGCCCGATATAAGTAGAAAGGTGGACCGCCAGAGTTGAAGGTCCCTTCATTAGAATGGTTTTCTGAGATCTCGAACCGGTCACGGTTTTTCGGATCGTTTTAGTACAGATATAGAAATCATTATATAATATTGCAGCAAACCTGCCTTCTAAGTGAATTTTTTTACGATTTAACATTTATATTATTTTAATATTTCTGATGAAATTCCGTAATGCAATAAATAGTTTTAGACGTAAACAAATCGTTCCCGCAACAGCCCAAGACAGGCCAGCTACACAGCTTTAGTCAGAGGTCAGATGGTCAGCTTGTCACACTCCTGCTGTATAGTAGTGGCATCACAGACCAAATGTAGGTACTTCTTTATTAAAAATTACCTCATAATGCTGATAGAACAATGGTGGTGAGGTGAGGTTTATGTCTAATCTCAATGTCCGGTGACTGTATGTAAAATTCAGAAAGGCTGTTTGCGGGGTTTGACGTTGGAACATTCAACTTAGTAACCCAATGCTCTATTACTAGACCACTGCCGCCCCATTAATTTTAGATTTATGTGATTGGAACTAAGTTAAACTTCTTTAATGTATTAAAAATATAATAAATATAACAAAAATATATTCAGTTAGCAGACCAAACAAGAGTTAGCACGACTCTAGGCGAAACCTAAAATTATAAATATCTATTATATTTGTACAACATTTTACGAGGAAATGAACACGTTCTATATTAACAGATTTATTTTTTATTTGGAGATACAGGTGAAGTTTAATCAAGAGAGGAACAACATCAGGTTGAAGCATTGAATTATTTGAATTGAGTTATTTTATTTAATTTTCCCACAATAATTGGTATACATTATTATCAGTATTTTGTGTAATTCTGCGTCTGAGCTCTGTCTTCAACCGAGTGAATATAATGCTGGTGGGAGAAAACGGTTGGTCAGCCTGAGTTTGATCGTCTACAAAGATATGTCGGAGTGTTTCCTCTCATGTGAGTCTTGAATGAGTCGTCTTACTGCAGTGTTTGTCCCGTCCAATGTCGGCCCATTGTCTTTTACAATCAGCAATATAAAGTGCATTAAAATCTTTTCTTTGAGATTTTCATAACGGGTTCTCGAATTACGTGTAAGATATTCTAAATATTGTATATCTGTGTTGTTGGTGAGAACGCTTTCAGAAAACATTAACCCCAACGAACAACTGATCTGCAAGCATACAAGTGAGTCAAAGAAGTCTAACGTACTTTATTTTATTTTATTTTTTATTTATGTACTAACATTCAATTTGTGATACTAAGGCTAAATGGAACGCCTTATCTATAGATTACCATCCATTTCTAGCAAGGTTGGGATTAAGGAGTTTATTTAATAAGTTCCTCACTAAATAAATTTCTACTGCCCAGGTGGAAATCGATCTATCTGCTCTAGATTTACCAAGTGAGATTAAGACCAACAACTCTTCAACTGAAATGGCGAAACTTATTTTAAAAATTGGTAACAACGAATAGTGGCAAATGTTATTTTTTTATGTTGAATAAGGTGATATTTTTTTCATGTGTGTCACCCTCCCCTGCCCAAACCAATCTCTTACATGTTTATATATTTAACAGTAAGTTGAGTATTACTGCATATATACATAATTTTAACATGAATATTAAATCTCACGAAAGGCCTTTTAGGCATGAGGGAAAATTATTATTAAATCACTCCATTTGAACAAAGCTTGATATACCAATGATAAAGTAAGTAAATTACACTGAAAATCAATAACAACAAGGCATTATCTTAGCCTGATATGTGGAGTTAGTAAAACTAATATCAAAGTAAATAACAAAGGGCTAAGGGAAAAAATGTAAGGTCTGGTCATTAATCTCAGTTTAATCTGCTCTTATTAAAGAAAGAAATCACATTTAAATCTTCCCCGCAAGTGTGGGGATAAACATTACTTTGGTATATTGTTACGTTTAACACAGAAAATAAACGTTGTTTATTAGAGTTCTTTTGTATTGCAAAATTAAACACAGAAGCTTTATCACTGCACAATTTATTTCATAATGCACTACACACTTGGCAAATGATTCTTAACTATTAATCACAGTATGCATTGATAACTTCACTTCTTATTGCACAGTACAATAACTCACGATCAGTGAAGTTTACAAAAACACGGCAATGCACTGATCCTCAAAGAACAAGGCACTGAACTATTCTTACATATACACGGCATTCCACTGGTCTTTACAAAAAAACAATACCGAAACTAAAAGTACTGTTCACTAAAGCTGCTCTGAACACACTGTTATTCACTTGAAGAAAGTTGGCAACAAACTGACTGTCGGCGAGACACTGGTTCCAACTGTCCTTCCATCGGCCTTTGATCTACTTCGCACTTCTTAAATACTGATTAACTTTAATTTTTCATATCACACTATGAACATTATATATATATATATATATATATATATATATATATATATATATACTATCTTGGACCTGAATTAGAACTTTTCATGCGATGCACATTAGTATTGTCCATACC
The DNA here is from genome assembly GCA_019009955.1 of Riptortus pedestris. Taxonomy (NCBI): domain Eukaryota; kingdom Metazoa; phylum Arthropoda; class Insecta; order Hemiptera; family Alydidae; genus Riptortus; species Riptortus pedestris. The sequence continues at coordinate 98,261,318 of CM032230.1, read as the reverse complement.
GTGAAATTCGCTAATAAATGGTACTACTTGATTTAAAGGTAATATCCAAATTTGAATCTATATTTATGAAATTTATTTTAATTTTCTGATTTTGCTATTGCTAGTTCTTGAAAGTAAAATTTAATCGTTTTATTTAAACTTAAATTTGCAAAAAGTATAAATAGAATTTTAATTAATGTGAAGCTCAAATGGAAGGAATAATTAGCTGCTGTTTAGCTCTCATAAATATGGATGGCCGGTATCTCCAGAGAATTATCAATATTCTTTTCCAAGAAGTAAAACGGAAAATGCATTTTAAATATGCCTGCTATTAAATTGATAATTACACGATATAGGAATGAATTGCTGAGTATTTCCCACCGTTTGGCTCCGATTCTGAGTAAATCGTGCCGCCTAAGACAGGCTATGTTGTTGAAGAGCATTATTCCCTCAAGATGGAGGCCTTTAATTAAATATCTCATCCATATGCAAACTAAGGATGAATATATTTTAGCGAAAGGTTGACAGTAACTGACAGTTCACTAATCCATCATTACTATGTATGAATCTCTTAAAGTTTATTCTATAAGACAAATTTTTATATTTATGATTTAGAAGTGGTGTTTGTGAAACTCATCAATTAAGGAGATTAAGATTATTCATAAGTTTGCAAAATGGCTTAATTTACACAGCAGTCAGTTCCATTAGTGTTGAATCTTCCAAAGAGGCTTTTTGCTAGTCTACTAATTACAGCTAGCCCAATCATTCAAAGAAATATAAAATTTAGAGACCTATCTCTACACTGATTGACCGAACTGAAATTGATGATATTGATATTTAGCCACCGGATTGATGGGAGATTAAAGAAACAATTCTGTGCATTAAAAGTAAAGTCACTTTGGTCTTATAATATTCCTTGCCCACTACTCAAACAATCTAGGGAGTCAGTTGAACGATGTTTCACAGGTGGTTTAGGATACTCGATCTACAGGTGAAATTATTATTATTTTGTGACACTGATTATGGTCATTTGCTAGAGGTTTATGGGAGAAACGTGCAAAAACATTGTCCAAGTGAGTTTGGTTCAACAATTGGCCAAATCTCTGCCATTAGGCTGATATTAAGAAAAACAATCGCAATGATCGCATCACCTCTTGATAAACCTGTGATCGACTAATGGTAGTGTAGATAGATTAAAAATAGTAATGGCATTGGACGTACTAGAAGTTATAACATTGGCGGGAATGTTTCTGGAAAATCAGTGTAGGAATCACTTCTGTGTTTGACGTTACTAAGTGTCCATTCCAAGGGGACCTATTATCACCAATGTTGTTTATTGTTACCCTTGAAGTAACATGGAAACATACTCATTTAGTGTAAGCCTGAGGAGCGCATGACTAATAGATCAATGCAAATAAGGATAAATCGAAGTACAATTTTATTACCAGGGATATGCTGATTATTTGTCGTTTTGGGAAGGTACAGTTTTCAAATTGTACACCATTATATTGTGTGGGAAGAATGGCAATGGAGAACGAAAATATTGCAGGCTGAGTACAACGGCCACACTTCCACAATAAAGACTTATTGAAGCGACAGAGCGCCTTCAACGTAGTGCATCATCGTCAGTGGTCTAACGTCCCGAATGTTGACTTGGAAGGCCAAGGACCAGACCCTACGGAGGGGACGGTGATGCTCTGCGTCGACAACTATCTGTCCCTTGAATAAATCTTTATTGTGGAAGTGTGGCCGTTTTACTCAACCTGCAATATAATTCGCTTTCACCTTCCAGAAAACTAATTTAGAAATTACAGAAAAATTGGTAAAACAATAAGGCTAGAAATATAGGACTGACATATTTATTCATGACTTAATTAAAAAAAAAATATTTATTTTCATTATAGCAAGACCCCAAGAAAATTAAACATGAATTTATGTTGGCCATGAGATTTTTAGAGATAGTTAGCTTCACATTCACATAAACAACAGGTTGTGTTTACTAAATGACCAAATAGTAAAAATGTAAATAACTCAGCTAATAGGCAATTTAAAGAAAATATCTTGGGCAACTACAATAATCAACAAAATTGGTTGTTACATTTTACCTCTCCCCAAAATCCCACTCTCCCTGGCGCGATTTCACCATTTAACTTCATCTTCGGTTTTAGGTATCACGCTTACATACCGAATTTAGTAACAACCTGACAACACATCTTGGATGCTAGAACGTTTACAAATATATGTTTATAAACTTGAGCGGATCTCAACTTTGTCTTCTAAAAACCAACGGACTTTTGATGAATATTTTTTAAAATCGTGTCATCAGTAATAGCCGATGAGCCTTAAAATAAATCTGATAGTTCGAATAACTCCTTCTAATATTCCCGAATAGTGAAAAACGTATTCAGTAACAATTGCAGGGCATTCATTTACCAACTAGAAACATATTTCCATTTAAAAAATAATAACGGATATGTTTGCGGTTGTACATTTTACTGCTTCTGTATTTACTATACCTCCCGACACAATTTTGGTTTTTGAACGTGATGAATGAACATAATATAGCGTATAGTTCTTACAATATATTTGGCATTTTCTAAGCAGTACTTCATGTCTTCATTTTTGTAGGCATTTTTTAAAATTAGTGGAATGAGTACAACCTAAATAGCTGACATCCCTTAAAAAAATTTGCTGTTTATATTTTTATAAGAGGATAAAGTAGGACAGAGGTAGTTCAGAATAATGGGAAATTCAACATACAGGAGGACGTGATTTAATTTTCTCTCACTCTAGCTAATATATTTGATTAACCCACAGTGTTTTAGTTTTAGCAGAAATGCTTTCAATAAACATCAGACAGCATTGCCTAGCCTGTAGGGGTGTGCTTTATCCTGGCTCTATGAGCTGGTGTTTTCCTTTTTCCCAGCAGCAGCCATTGTTGGTGGTGCTTCAGGAAGCAGAGCAGCCGCCATTCGAGTGCTCTATACCCGCGGCTCATCAGCCACTCCAATCTTTTATTCACCAATCAGTGCTTTCGAATTATTGTCAGAAATGCCGGTGCATTAATCATATTCCAGGTAATTGCTGTATGTGTGCTGCTTGGCTTTACTTACCTTGCGTCAAGGAGTACATTTACTTATACGACGTGTTCTTTAAAAGGACTGTTGTCGTACTCGTACCTTGAAAAATACTCCGCAATCCTACCAAGTTGATGCCAGACATTTAGCCAGTTTAAATATTCACGCACACACACACACACACATAATATTTATTTGTTTTATTGTGAGTAGACATCGAATTTGCGGGAGTTATTTGTGATCAAAATTTCATTTTATGTTTTAAATAGTATGCGTTTAGGGAACGAATACCACATTTCGCTTAAGATACTTACAATAAAGACTATCATTTGCTAGGTAACTGTAACGTTATTATGATTTGAATGAACTTAACCAACAACATAAAAAGAAAAAAAAATTGTATTTATCAAAATAAAAATCTAAACATGTATTGACATACATCATGGAAGCAGAAACCTCCATCATTTTATAACCTTGCCCGGGACATTCTGTTCAATTATATTTTTATTTATTTGTTACCGTCCACTTTTTGCAACTAAGGCTAATTGGGACGGGTTATCTACAGGTTACCATCCTTTTCTAGCCAGAGTGGGACTAAGGATTTTACTCAATGAATCCGTCACTAAATCTATTGCCCAGGCTGGAATCGAACTCGCCACTCTAGGTTTACCATCTTCAATTATATAATGAAACTCAAGGATTTGGGGCCCTGACAGTGGCCAACAGTTGCGTGGAAACTGTACTCACAATCATTATGGTTCATGAGTCGAAGCTTGCACAAAAACTGTTTTTAGAAAAAAGGCACTGCTACAAACTCGGTACCCAAGACACTGTCTGTAAAAATAAATGATCATATGTTTATAAAAATCGCTACGTAATCAACATAAAAAAAAACAACTGAAAATATTAAAAAAAATTAATATGAAGTAATTACAATGACGAAGTAAGACAAAATGAATAATCCGATCGAAGTTATCTACAGAGTTTTTAATGTTAGTAGTTGGTAGCACACGCGCACAAAGAGACGCTCACATAAAACACACACACACACACTCAAAACCATATGCATATAATATAAATACCATTCACTCATTCCACACTGTTGGCGCTGTAGAGACTGCAATTATTATTGCACTCTTATCAAACTGGGTATATTATTATTTAATACAAAACTAAAGATCACGTTTATTAGTGGGACAAGTATGAATACGAATTGCGGTAAAGTTTAAAATCTTAAAAATCTCAAAAATTACATGCTACATAAAAAAAAAAAATTTTTTTTTTTACTAACCAGTATTAACTATCTATTTTATTTTTCGTTTTGAAGCACCAAGTCGCTGTTTTTGTAGAGCTCTATATAATAATAAATAACTAACTATTTTTAATATCTTAGGTGTGAAAACAAAGGCCTCCTTCCTTCACAGTTGTTTATTATATGGGGCAGAGCGCTTTCAGAGCAAATGCTCCATGATCAGTGCCCTCTTCACAAGTATGTTACTGGAACCAAAGATTCCCCGGAGAATTCTTGGTTCCATAATAAACAACTATAAAGGGAGGATACCTTTCTTACCTGAGATACCAGATTCCTTCACCATCCAGCACCTCAAAAATAAATATTTTTCATTTTCAGTAAATGACCATTTCTACTGACGGGCTTTCTCATTAAGCTGTTACATTATTGAGTGTCTCGTGTTCACCTTAATCATGTTAAATAGGGTTCTCACTAAGTGTGAAGAAGAGAAGGAATGTGAAATAAATCTTCTGTTGAGAGGAGGGGCGCCTAGTTCAAGCTGGTTTTGCGTGATGTACATGTTTTTCTTTAGAGGTAATATAAAAATAATGAAGGATGTGGAATCAATAGGGAGAGGTTGGAACCATTAGCTGAAAATGGGGCAGAGTGGTCCATGTGGTGAGCAACTGTCGGCACGAGACGCTTTTAATTACTCTCCGTACTGCCAACATGGGGGTGGCAGTGGTAAAGCACAGGGCTTCTATGATAGAGGTTTCAAGTTTAAACTCCGCTATTGCACTCTTGTTATTATGTATTTATTTATTTTTTATAACAATCAGAATGATTGAAGTATATATATAATTATACATATATACGCAAAGGTATATATACATTTGTATTTTATTTCTTAACTGTACGCCTCTCTTCACCGAATCTGATATAGAACTTGGCTTTGATTTTTACATTAAGGGTTAAATGATGTCGAGTTTAGCTGGAATCAAATATAAACTGCGGGGCACAGATTAGCCATGTGAGTTATAATTTGGCTTTAATCTCAAATGGTAAATCTCTCTAGGTAGCTGGCGAATTTCCGCTTCGACGATAGGAATTTACTTAGTTAGACGGACTCTTTAAATAAAATCCTTCATCTCACCCTGGCTAGAAAAGGTTGGTAACCGACACATGACACCTCTCAAATAGACTTAGTAGCAAAAAGAATGCCTTAATATATAATAATAATAAATAGAGCTTTTAAACACACACACACTACAAAGTAAGTCGCAACAACTAAATATGTCGATAAAAATTGTTTATGTTTTATGGGATTGATTGTCTTTTCTAATTTTCAGTAACTCAGTAATATTACATTATTGATTTTTAGCAGATTTCCCTTAGGGGAAATGAGCTATTGAGGTCGTACTCATGACGCGAGTTTCGAAAAATTTCTTCAAATGTCCATCGATCCTACCCAGGAGATGACGAAAATGAGGTCCGTTCAAAATTATATATATATTTGTCTGTTAACGCTCTAGCGGTCGCAATTTTCGCTTGATCGTTACAACACTCGATATTTAAACGTTTTATGTAAAAATAAAGATCAAGTTCGTTGATGGCTGAAATCGGACCAGTGGCAGGGGGGGTTTAGAGGGGAGGATTTTCGACAATTCGAAATATCTCCGTTACTATACGTCGGATCGAAATTATATAGAATTAATCATATTGCAAATTAAATTTACTATAAATGGTGTTATATACATGTAGTCTGTATCTTGAATATTAACCAAGATATTTGCATTTTTATGTTTTCAGCTTCAGAGATGAGATACACGGCTAACTTTGGGTCTAGTCGTGAGTTTCCGTCAAGAGCTAGTTCGGGCCGTTCCTGTAACTGTTCGGCTCTGTATTCTGAAATGTCTCTAGTGTAAAACTTCACGTGGGAAATCTGCTTAGTTTACGCAACCCCTGCGTGACGGACTTTTACTTTGTTGAATTTATTTATAAATATTAATATTAGTTAGCAACGGTCTTGTAACATCCTTCTGATAATTTTGTTTAGTTTCAATGCCTGCCTATGTATGGTTAGTCTTGCTTCGTTCAAAGTTATTTATTTATGAATTATAATGTGATGAAATGTATCACAGTGTTCGGATACTTGTGCGTTTTGTGTATTGTGTTTTAGGACTGAGTATGAGGTAGCGCTTGTGATACTAGGGGGTACTAGCGTTTGCTATCAATCATCAATAATGATGGAGCATCTGCCTTTAACGAATATTAAAATTAAATAGTTATTCTTTATACTTCGTTGGCAATTATGAAGTAAATTCATTTTCAGTGATTTAGCCAGTAGGATTTTTAAATATTTCTTCGCTTTGTTGCAATCAATTTTATGTGAAAATAAATTTGAATCTTGTTATTATGAAGATTTAAAACTGTTTTGAATATTTATGAATGTATAGCCAGTGCTAGTTTGATTATTGCTGGCTGTGGGCGGTGGATATATGGACCGTTGATATTGGAGACTGCCCGTGTTACTCTATATTCCGGTTTATATGTACCGGCTTTATCACCACTCTCTGATTACCATTAACTACTAATGGCTTCGATCATTCTCCCATTTCCCCAACTGCGAGGTATAAACGGATCACTCACTATCTCTTTGGCAGGTGCAAATATCGACCTCATTCTGAATTAAAGTAACTAGTTCAATATAGTCTTTTCAAGATCTAGGGCTCTGGAAAAATAGAAAAAAAAGAAGAAGAAACGGCTTGTAAAATAGGAGCTGCGTAACCTAACAGATTCTTTAACGCTTTGGAATGTTCGTTGTAACATTTTATTTTCGTTGTAACTTATCTCGCAATCTTTCTATTCTCCATTTTCCTCTAAGTAAAAATCTTTTGTATGTGAAAATTAAGCTGTACATTAGAAACTTAGTGATATACTGGATATACTGGATAGATGGAATGGAAAATAACATGAGTAGGAGTGAGATTTACTGAAGGCTGCAAAAAAAGGTGCAAATATGACTCCCAGCAAAATGCATGCAACGAAAATACATATGATCTTCACATTTGCTGTGATTAGCAAGATTTAAATTTATATATTTATGGACATTAGGTCAAAGGTGATTTGCCCTTTAAAAAGCCAAAAATTGTACAGTTAAATAATATAAGTAAAATAAATAATAAATAACAACTAGTAAAAATAACAAATAACAAAAGTAGAAAGAATTGAACATAGTACTAAATTCAAGTAATTTTGATCAGAATATTAAAGAAACAAAAAAAAAATTGAATGAATATTAGAAAATGTTACTTTTGTAAATTATTGTCAAAATTTACTCCTGGGTAGCTGTTGTATAGATAAATAGGACTAAAAATTGATTTATATCGTTTTTTGAAGATATTAGAATTTTATTTTGTATCCCAACATTTATTTTGCATCTATAAGCATCATCTAGATACAATGTTTTCAATTTGAACATGGAATGTTTCCAAATATATTTTTGATACATGTTAAACTCTCCCGAAAATGGTATGCATTTTTACAAATAATTACGTCTATTCTTTTGAGTTTGAAGCACTCCTTTGTATCTAACTTCATGATTATATCGTTCATCCATTGAATCAAAAACGTAATTGGTAATGGTGCTATTTTACAGAAGCGGCTATATATTGAAATGTATGTAGTAGGTAGACCCTGTATATTTTAAAAACAGTTTAAATATGGGCCTAGGTGTAAAATATAAATTAGACATTACTTATTTTGGTTGATGAACATATTTTTACAATTAGTACTTGTTTTCTAATTTTATTAAAACTTTAAATTAAAGTAATCATTGTTTCAGCGGATGTTATATTATTTTGTAAAATAAGCTCATGTTTTGGCTCACAAACATTAGAATTACTTTACAAATATAAACGGTAAAAAGAGTATTATTTCTGACTTCTCTAGCTGGACCCAACACGTTTTTCCCTTATTATACACTTGCAGGGGTTAAATTATAAAACAAGTTTTTTTTTTTGTGAGGGAATAGCCACTTTACTAACAATTGTCTGGGACCAACTTCCGTAATGGTAACTTGTGGCTTGTGGTGATATCTTTGGGACGGAGGTAAAATAGGTGGAGCGAAAGGGCACTTTGTCAGGTGGTCGTTAAGACCCTTAGCCCTAACTACCGGAATATTGGGGGTTAGGGAATATTTAAAGGGACCACCTGAGCTCTCAGGAATATGGACCTCAATTCGTAAACCACGCCGTCATCAAGGACCCAGCCACTCTGGGCATGACCCAGTTATATTCTGAATTCCGGATGAGGCAAAATCCATAATTAAATGCCGACAAAATGCTCAAGAATTACAATGGGTTGCTATATTCCAGAAATTGACTATTGTCCTGTTTCAAGTTTCACTCAGAAAACCAAGCGATACAACAGAAAGAAAATGAATTAAGCTATACCAATCATCCTTAATCAATATAGTAATTTGTGAATGATATCCATTAATGTATAGGAACATATATTTTATTGCTCATCCTTTATCACTTTGTTTAGCAATATTTAAAATACATATTTAGATTAAAAGAAAAACAACAAAATTAATTATATCTAAAAGTTCGAAGCTAAAATGACATATCTAACTTAAAATTACCACATAAAATTCGGAATTCGAGAATGCGACAAAAAAAGAAAAAAAAAGGTTGTGTACATATTTCCTTTATTTCTAAGAGGCTCAGAGAAATTCGCAATTTTGTTATTCCAAACATCTACCACACTGCACTGTGCACTGAATGCACATCTCCTATCTTTCTGGTTAAAAATTTTATAACGTGGAAGAAACACTATTTTATGTGTCCCTTATAGACATACTGTTCATAACTTATTAAGGTCGTATTCCTTAAATATATAAACCTCCTTTCTTCCTGATCCGACGAACTTGGAGTTTGATTATTTAAAAAAATAAAATGTTTAAAAACTAGGGTCGTAATAATCTAACGGATATTACGACCTCTAGAGCAGAAACAGACTAATTGTATGTGTGTGTGTGTGTGTGTGTGCGCGGTGTCCATAATTTTGAAAGGCCTCATTTCGTCATCTCCTAGCTACGTATTTGAAGACATTTTTATTCGCAAATCATGAGTACAACCTGTGTTGCTGATTTCTTTTAAGAGGAATCCGCTAGTATGCAATTTACTGTTAATGAATAGCCAGTTGAATAAATTATGTTACATTGATGGCAGACATTCCAATATATAAGATGTAAGGTTGGTATCTGATGAAAGGAGAGTAAATAGTGCCTCCATTATCGACAGGAGGCGAGAGAGAGGTGAGTATTGTCTAGTTATTAGACACTGATAACAGGCCTCAGTGTTGGCTCTGTTAGTTCTATGACTAATTGCTCTTGTTACTCGGAAATTACAGCTTGTACTCGAGTCTGATAAGTTCTTTCTAATAACAGAATGCATCTCGAAGCCTTCAAAGCAATGTTATTCCTGTATTAGTAATAACAACCTTAAGTCAATCAACAGTTGGAGTTAATATTGTATTTATGACACGATTTCACTCTTGGAAGTCTTATTAAAGCTAATTATTGGACTGATTCTAATTGCGGAATTATTACTAGCAGCTTTTTCTTAGGATTTATCCTCGATCTCACGAGTAGTTTTGAAATGAGCTCGATCAATGCCTATGCAAACATTTCGGTTTGACATATGATAAAAATATCCGTCATAGCTCATGGACATCTCTTTGGTTCCCAGAAAATCATTCTAAAGCAAATTGGTAACTTTTTGAAAGAATCTGAATCAATGGAATCTGATTCCCTGATATCATGAAAGAATTAACAAAAAAAGTTAATTGCCAAGTTTACAAAAACTGATGAGAAACCCTGCTGGCTACAAATTTACAAATGAGGTGAGCATCGAAGTTGATATTCAACTTTTAATGAATAATAAAATAATATTATAATAATACATTTCGATTAGAATAAGCAAGTGGTGTTACCTGTGTACCCACGATTGGAGCAGCTAAACTTATTACTCGTGAATACCGGTGAGGTTAATGCACTTGAATGAAACCTAGCTGATTTTTTCTTTGGGAAGCTACTGCATATCCTTGATTTATATATGTATATATATATATATATATATATATGTGTGTGTGTGTGTGTGTGTGTGTGTGTGTGTATAACAACAACAAAACGAGCTGCCCTCCTTCTGGAGGGTTGAGACAGCCTCCTAATCTGCCTAAGTGGGTAATATAAAGAAGATCTCTCTCTCTGTCTCTGTCTGTCTGTCTGTCTGTCTGTCTCTCTCTCTCTCTCTCTCTCTCTCTCTCTCTCTCTCTCTCTCTCTATATATATATATATATATATATATATATATATATGTGTATATAAATTTTTCTTTTCTTTCTAACAGCGTTTTGCTTAATCGTTACTGAACTCGATATTTAAAAAAATATTGAAAATCAAAAGTTAAGGTTGTTAATGTCTGAAATTCAGTAGTAAGAGTTTGAATGAGAAAAGAAATATATGTATGTATACTCAAAAATATATCCTTTATGTCCTTTATATATTTAGTTATTTACTCAAATTTTGGTTTTTCACGTTTTTGTATGGCTCGAATATCAACGTAGTTTTTTGTATTTTCTTGTTTTCAGCCTGCTGTAGGATATGCACCCAATTACTAGGATATTCACAGCCACCTGAAAAGTGTTATACTCAGCTTGCAGTCACCCTATCCCCTGTTTTCATTGGCCTTTACTGAGGCAGAAAAATGGAATTGAAAAAATGTTATTTAAAACAGCCATGTGACCTCATGTTTGTTATTTCTAAGAGAAAACAGCAGTTTGAATTGGCTTTGGTAAATGTAAGATGTCAAATGCAGGATTGCCCGATACAGATATGCCTAATGCATGCAGCTTCCATAATTGGATAATTTTAATAATATTCAATTTAATTTAATTAAATGACTTTCTATAGAATTAATTTTCTCTACAGAAACACATTGTGTATATTTATATACGAAAATAAAAAAAATGGCCCTAATGTATATGATGAATAAATAAATCAGTCCTAAAAAGTTGTTTTTCACGAGTAACTCGAATAAATGTTAAATAACTTACATTTCTGCCCCGTGAACTCTTCGTACGATAAACAGTTACCGTTGAGAATACATTTAAAATAGGGGGAAAAAACAAGTAAAAGAAGGCAAAATAGAGAGAAGTGACAGACTTAGTTTTCTTTTATTATTATTTATTTATGAGTATGAGCCCATCTCTTGTTGACAAACACTAATACAGCAGGTAATAATTTAATTTGTAGAGATTTTTATACGGGAAAGATCCAACGAAAAAAGGCCACGTTCCTTCACAAGTTATTCATTACAAGCGGCAGAGCGCTTTCGGAGCACTCTCTCCATCCTCCAGCACCTCAAAAATGGACTTTCGTGTACAGTAATATTTTTATGACGAAATATTCTAGTGTTTATGAAATATTTGACTATAAATGGCATCTCAGGTATTATTCAGATATGTATGCATCGCTACAAGCGTGATTAGCATAGCTTAACCTGATAACTTACGTTTAAAAAATAATATTGGTTTTTTTTCTATCAGTTTATGTTAAAATTAAAAATGGATTTAAAAAAAAAATTTAAATAAGCAAATTGTTAATTTCATTCATTAATGCTCTTTCGTGTTTAAATAAATCACAGGTCTATATTTTTTTTTAAATTGCCTTGTAGGCATTAATCTACAAGAGAACTTCTTACAGGACTGTAATCTTTCCGAAATACCTATAAGGCTTTTGGCCATGATGACAGGTGGTTCTCGATATCTCAATGCTAGTCTCAAAAATGAATATTGTTGAAGACATAGCTCGACGAGGGTGTATGATTACAAATACTTAAACCTGAGCCATATTCCTGCAAGTGACTAAGTTAGTTGGGAATCACTGAATGCCCTGTCATCTGCGAGGTCATGAGAAACTTAAATGTTGTTTTTACAACTGCAATTGGGTTCTGCAACAACCTTTATTTGGGTACGTGACTATTGGCTTTTCTCCTGATACTCATTCGCCTGAGGATACCACTGAAGCACTGAAACCGGTCGTAAATAAGAATTTACTGAAAGACAATATATTTCTTTTTATCCTGATAGTAAATACTGAATTGTGATAACCTTACATGGAGATGCTTAAACCGGCCAGTAAAAACTACTCAAATTAGTTTGGGATTCTTTATTACATTATTTAGGTTTTAGATTTCGATTGAAATTCTTTTGCTCATTCCAAAGTTAAAAAAAAGCGGCATATATTGAGAGTTTCTTGCAATGGGCTCTTGTAGCTGAAAGAAAAAACATTATTAGTCCCCGTTGTCTCTTATAAGAACCCCTTATACACTGGCCACTGTGTTTGTTCCGTTCAATGCCACAAGTTGGCACCTTTATAACGAGTTGATGTAAATTTACTATTTCTGGAATGAATGTATCTAGTTGTGTGTGATTATTCTATTTTTGAAAGGAATCCTCTTAGCCTCCATTTGAACGTTACAAATGTGAGTGAGAGGCGTTTTGGCGACCAACAGTATGTCTTAATAATTTCTTTAAAATGTTTAGTTTCCGTATTTCGCCGAGTATCAGGCTTATTTATTAAGTTTAGTTATTGAGGAATGGCGAGAACATTGTTGGGGTTTGTTCGCAATCTTCACTTAATACATAACACTTTTAAAATTATTGGGTAGTAAATTCAGTATTTAAAGAACTATTACTCATTTTAGAATGATTAATTTAATAAATTAATGATCCTTTGAGGTTTGAGTGATGATGATGATTAGAGATTACTCGGGGAGGTGAGTCTCTCCTCATCTTAGTCTACTTTGATTAAAAAGTTCTTCTTAAAGCTGATTACTTTTCAGATTTAACTATTCAGGTTGCACTCATGACACGATTAAAAAACAATCCAACTTAGAAGATGACTAATATAATGAATGTAAATAATGTAATGATATATATATATATATATAATTGTATTGTCTGTCTATATATTGATTTTTTTTTTCAAAACTACAGGATACTACTTCGTTTCACATGGAGTTGAAACGATATCAACCATTTTTAGCTTTGGTGAACGTTTGTTTGTTACATTTCACGCCGAAACTACCTAACCGTATTTTTAAACTATATGCTATAATAATATTCTCGGAGAGTGGGAGTTATACGGGAGGCCTGAAACAAAGAAATGTGATATTTCGTTTCCTACTGGTTTGTCGGCAAGAATGCACATAACAAACGTTGTCTATTTTGTTATATAAAGTAACTTGTGTCGTAACGGATGAGAGTGTTTCCCGCCAGAAGCTAGGTCGGCCGTTTTCTTTACTCTTCGGCTCTCGTGAAATTTCTCTATTGTTAAACTACACGTTGGAAATCTGCTTAGTTTACGCAGACCCTGCGTGACGGACTTTTTACAAAAGACGTTTACATATCGAGTTTGGTAACGATCAGACAAAAATTGCGACTGCTAGAGTGTTTAGAGACAAATATATATACAACATTTTGAACGGACCTCATTTTCGTCATCTCCTGGATAGGATCCATGCACGTTTGAAGACATTTTTGAAAATCCCCTGCTTAATTAATGGCTGAAATGGAACTAGTAGTAGGTGTTTCGAGAATAGCGAAGTCGTAAATATCTGTGTTATGTGTCGTTTTGTAAATTCTGTTCCTACTAATTTTTTTGAATCAGATCATTTACTCCAATTGTTCTTTTAATTATACAGTTTTTAATTATTCTCATATTAAAGAAGTTATTTTCATTTTATTTTGTGCTTAAACATGCAGGAAACTCCCACTTTTACTCATGTGGTTTTAAGTTACAAATTACAACACTTGGCATGTCCAACTCAAATTTTAAGATAAAGGGTTCCTGATAAGAGGAATATGTGGAATATAATATAGGATGAGTTATCTGTGAGCCAATTGAACACCGGGAAAATATGCTGAGGTTACGTAGCACCTGTTAGAGGAATTTAACTTGTTTGTTTCGATTCCTTCAGGTTACCGTGAGTATATGTTTTTTTAGTAATAATAGTGTAATAAGATACTGCAATTGTTTATTTGGAAACAGAAATGCATAACAAGTGTAGTACAAAAGATACAATTTTCAAATAAGTGCCACATAAAAACATTAAAAATATCAATTATGAAGAAGCCGTTAATTAAATACCTTGAAATAAATTATTAAGATTTCCTTGAAAATCCAGCTTCCTCTTCTAGTAAAATAACATTGTTGAAAGATATTTTATGTTGGGTTCTCTTTCTTGACTTTTTTGTTAAGCTATATCTCTTAACCGTGAAAGTAGAAAAGAGTACTTTTCCTGGTAGTTTTTTATTTGAGCAGGACTATGTTTATTTATATTGAGAAAGTGTATCTTTTCGTTGAGCCGTGCTGGTTGTATTCTCATAAAAAGGGAAAACAGAACAAATATTGAGCTTTGCGTTTTGTTATTCGGATTGGGCGCCCCCTGTTAAACCAAGTCTTTTCCTTTTGTTTCACATTTATTCTACTATACATTTTCTTTCTTTTGTATAACGTAATCCTGCCAATGGTGATATTGTTCGGTTTGGCTTTATAAAATACATGAAAATTATTTTAAGCTATCATTTACTTAAATTTATATTTTACTATATTTAGACTTTAACTATACCATTAACGTTTCTCTGATCGTGTGGAGGATAAGGAAGTATTTGAAAGGGGCATCTTTGTTTCTCATCATATTAAGTATAAATAAAAAATAGATTGGATTATTTTTGATGTTGGACGTTTCCGAAAACGGAGGAAGTGTTACATTCTGGTAGCACTCAGAACGGTTAGCAAGTGCTTTAAGTTCTTATGCTCAGCCACTGCCAGACCCGAGATAAGAAAAAAAGATTTAAAGTTTGGAATGGTGAAATGAAGTTGAGCTTCTGCAGTGGAGAAATCATCTGTCTTCTTTAAGATTTTAAATGCGTGGTCCAACACTAAGAAAATCCTCTATATACGACATTTATAGCACCTCCAAATGAGTAATCAATGGCCAAAATTAAATCTAAAATTCAAACATGGGAAGTAATAGGCGTCGATTCGTGAAACACCACAACTCTGAAGAGCAAAGAGGAGATTTATAATTGCCTTAATTTACCTGGTTTATACAGTCATTGCCATAATTCTCAATGACAACTTGTTAGTAGGCAACGAGGCCCATTAAAATTGCTGTTTGCGTAATCAAATTGGTTAACGCTTATCATTAGTAAGCTTATTTAGCCTTTGTATGGAAAGCGTCATCAGTAAATAATACTATTTCTTATATTTCGGAAAAATATTTGAGTGGGGTTATACTTGAATCAGGAATTCAAAGCTACGTAGTTCTCTACCAACTGAGGCACCTTCCATGATGAATCTACCTTTCATCTTCTGAATCTCTAATCGTTGGGAATGAGCTGAGGTCTTCGTTAGAATGTTCTCAAATTTAGCATTGTTTACCTGGATGAACTTCATGCCACAAATTTGGTAAGCCATGGGCTAAACCGAAACTCCTCAAGGACTAAATTCTTTATTGGGACTTTAACGGTTCCTCTGTTTAGTTCGGACAATATATGCCTCTATTTCTTCATACTACCTAGGGAACCCGGACCTACTTGTCAAGTTATTGCTGGTCTGTGTGTCTTATACTCCAACCAGATTGGCTTTGATGAGCTCTAAACAATAAAGCCCGTGAACTGATCAGATTAGAACTAGAACATATGTGTAAAGAAGAACCGACATTACGAGAGGATCGAGTGTCAAGTCCAAAATGGATTAGAATGTTAAGAGCAGTCATGTAAGATATAAGAGCGCCTCCCTGCCGTAAATCATGATCATGTGAGAACTGCCACATACCCAGGCTTAAGATATTTAACATTTCATGTCGGCTAACTGTTTTACGTACAAAACCACGATACACCTCTTCATCCTTGTGCAGTTGAAGAACAAATTTGAATAATTGTGAATAATTTGTATTCATAATCATTTCCCTCAATTTTCTGACTTGCCATTTAAAGCTCTCCTAGCTCCGTATAATTGATTATGACTAGTTGCAAAGGGAGACACTGATTTCAAATGTAAACGAGCTAAGTCCATGTTATGTAGATTTTAGGGCACGGGAAGGAATAGTGCCAGAGAGCGAGAGAGAGGTCAGAATGTATATTAGTAGGAAATTTCATAATAATGGCTCCAGGCTTAGTTAATGCCTTAAATTACCCTCATTAATTATATTTATGGAGACTGGTACTCTGCCATCCTGTGATTCCTTTGTTGCTGCTATAATTACGAATAATTTATGTTAGAGAAGAAAAGTTAAAAGCTCTGGGAAGGTGCTACAACTCTATGTATTCAGTTTCAAAAGTTTAAATAGCCCGACACCTTATAGTCTCTTTAATTTTTTGGCTGCTTGCGTAGTCAAGTCAATTTAATTTCTTTATATATTAGAAACGCAATACTATTTTAAACATCATTCACCTATATAAACAAATATTTAAATCAAATCAATTCTGCTGGAAGCAAAAAACCAACTCGTCCTTACAATGCCTTCTTGAAGACAGACGCTGATGGACACCATAGACCAGTTAATTTTCTAATGAAAATCAGCCTAATATGCAAATCATAGAAGATAAAGAAAGTAAAACCTTGCATTTAGAAGTAAGCCCTCAATCATTCACAATTATTATCAAAACTCAAATATTGAATAAGAGCTTTAAAAGTATATTTCTACAAAGCCGAAAAATATGCTCAAAAACTATTGTCTTTTGTAGTACATTTATACATTCACAATCGCACACATACCGAACTCAACAGTATACGAAGTAAATAAATAAATAATCCTTCTCATATATAATACAGTTGAAATTGATCAAAGAAAAGTTAATCAATTACAAATGTAAAACTATGATAATTTATAAAATTTGTGATTATTCGTCTGAGGACTAGCAGATAATATTACAAGAATTTTACTCACAGTTAGTAAAGAGTTAGGTTTAGTTAACCAGTGAAATAGTGGATAATATAGAAATATTTAATAGTAAACGGGATTCAGCTTGGGTTTATTATCAAGCTTTAATTAGTGAGATTAGGTTCACTAAAATCAAAGAGCTATTTTATTTACAAACCTAAGAATTTCAGGAATTTTAAAATACTTTTCCTTTCTGTATTCTTCCCTTTGAACAACGGAACCTCACGTCCAACAGTGTTTAGATTTTTTAATAATGTATGATATCTTATTTTGCAAATTAAATTGAAAGGGACATAATTAACTCCGTTTGTGTTGGACAAAAAAGTTAATTGGATTTAAACGTAGTCAGTGCTGTTGCTTTTTATAAAGGAACCATATGTATAGGACTTGAAATGAAAAAAAAACAAAAAAACAAAATGAATTAGCGGAAAATGGTGAATTTATTACTTGAGAAAAAAAATTAATTGTTTAGTAAGACTCCACATCACCCCCCAGTGGTTGAGTACAAGACTTGTGGTAGTAGAATATTACATGGGAATTACAGCTGACTACAAATCTTAATATATATAAATCTCCTGTCACGATGTTTGTCCGCGATGGACTCCTAAACTACTTAACCGATTTTAAATTAAATTGGGTCACCGTGAGCAGTCTGGTTCAACTTGAGAGATAGGCTATATTAATTTTCTCTGAGACGAACAGGAGTGGGGGTTATAAGGGAGGCCTGAAATTAAAAGTCGCGATATTTCGTTTTCTATTGTTTTTTTCGCAAATATGCACATAACAAAAGTTGTTTATTTTGTTATTTAGAGTAACTTTTGTCATAAACACTTTCATCGTATTCCGAAGTTTAAATGAGTTATACGCTAATGACTATAGCGGGAGTCAACAATATTATTTGGGACAAAAGACCCAACCGAAATAAATAAAACTCGGTATGTGTATTAGCACTAACGCTTTCATTATAAGAAGCCATACCAACATTTCTAGGGACGGGCAGGAGTGGGGGTTTTAAGGGAAGCCAGAAATTAAAAATAGCGATATTTCGTTTTCTATTGGTTTATCGGCAAATATGAACATAACAAAAGTTGTTTATTTTGCTATTTAGAGTAACTTTTGTTATATACACTTTTTTCGTATACCGAATTATAAACGAGATATACGCTAAAAATTATAGCGGAAGTGAAAAATTTTATTTGGCACAAAAGACTCAACCGAACTAAATAAAACACTCACTATGTGTATTAGCACTAACGCCTTCCTTATAAAAAGCCATACTATTTCTAGGGACAGGCAGGAGTGGGGGTTATAAGGGAGACCTGAAATTAAAAATATTGATATTTTGTTTCCTATTGTAGTTTCGGCAAATATGCACATAACAAAAGTTGTTTATTTTGTTATTTAGAGAAATTTGCTCAAGAATTCTTTTCAATATGAACTACCAGGTACCTCACCTGGAAAAATTAATTCAAATGTATGTTAATATTTAGTCCTTAATAATTCAAATCTATGCATAATGCACAGGAAGCGGGAAATATGACAATATGGAGGACAGTGAAGTCTTACATAAAAAATTAATTTTATTATTAACAAATCCACAGAAACGACGAGTATTAACCCTAAACACTGGGACGGGTAAATGTCAAAATATTGTGCAAAATAAAGCCTTGCCAAAAATATACCATCACTATTCAGCCTCAAATGAATTCCCGAGTGAAGCCGGGTATCTGAGCTAGTAGTTTATAAATGTGGACAAAGTCACACACACACGCAGGTGTGTGTATATTTGGGGGCGCCATCTCGGGCGTGGAAAATACTTAAAATGTTCCCTCCGGAGAGGGGGGGGGGTGTTAATTCTCCTGTTACTGCCAACGTGCCATGGTGTAGGGTGATGGGAGTATAGTCAGTAAATCGAACTATAAATCCACTCACTATAAATAAAAAGTTTGACTCTCGCAACTTGTCTACTCAGTTACAATGAGGGCCATTTCAGTTTACTGGATATAACTTATCCCAGGTTCTCCTTGGTTTCGTGTGTCGCACAGTGGTCACGATTACCTCATGGTGTAAAAGTACTTTTAGTAGGCGTGTCTCATTTTGTGTTGTTTATGATGTTTATTGCGGGTTGAAGAGGTGTTTTATATAGGTTGTATTAGATTTGTCAAGGCTTGGGGTGGGGGTTTGAGGGAGAGGGTAGGTGCCCTCTGACATTTCTAGTACTTTCGTATTTTTTTTTTTTTACAAGGGATAATTCTATACTATCACTTTTTTTCGAATCATTGTCGATCGAAAAAATCATTGTCGATCGAAATTTTTTAACGAGATTAAAATAAAAAAATAAAATAAAAAAAAACTACTCAATGCTTTTTCCCAGGGTTCCTCTTCTGTCCTTACTTCTTCCTTAGGTTGAAACTCATCATCTAACCATGATGCATATTGTACTTCAAACGTTTCATTGAATAATAGGATTTTCTACATCTAACTAAAAAATACTCCCAGTTTTCTCTTTTGAGTACTTGTTCCGACATATTGTATTTAATAAGAATTTGGTTGTATAATTCACTGCTTTAATTTCAATTCAAAATCAAATCCCCAAATCTCTTATTGTCGGCATTTTATTTGTCCTACCTGAAAAATTTATTTATCAATAATTACAGCTCAAGAGTATTTATTTACTACACAAAAAGTAAAATGCGTTTTAATGACAACTAAAGAATAGTAGTAAATGAGCAGTTGATACTCGCCATACAAATGCAATTTATTGTTCTACTAATTGTTATATGCAGTGTCCAATTGAGAGTAATATACATATTTAATATCGATCTGTACCATTATAAACATAAAATTAAATAATAAAGAAATTCCTACCAAAAAAATTGACTTCAAACTTGTTCCACCTAGATACACGAAATACCGATATTTATTACATGAAATAAGTATATGTGTACTATTTTATTGGTAAAACAGTACTGAACAATTTGTAATTTTCGAAGTAACAGACAAATATATATATATAATTTTGAACGGACCTCATTTTCGTCATTTCCTGGGTAGGATCGATGGACATTTGAAGAAATTTTTCGAAACTCGCGTCATGAGTACGACCTCAATAGCTGATTTCCCTTAAGGGAAATCTGCTAAAATAAGGAAAGGTTTACCCTAGGGATGGGAGAGGGGATAGCAGGTACCACGCACGCCCTTTGAGCTGCTATCTAAAGGTTTCTCCTAGAAATTCTCCTCTTGATATTAAAGCTCAAATTTCTGGACTGCGAACATTACATCATTTGATTCTCAGATAGTTCCTGTAACATTTGGTGTAAGAACTATCGCGAGCTAACATTTTCAAACCTTCCCAAACATGAGAAATGGGGTTCAAAAAGTGTTTGTATTTAAAAATATATTTCTAGTTCACATAAATGGATATTATAAGTGCTAAGATGTCTCGTTTTGTGCATTCCATGAATAAACACAGAGACATAAATTAAAACTGATTACATTATCTGTCGTGTGATAAGAACGTTGATTAATATGGATCAACAAGTGTCCGGATCGAGTTGTTGGAAACATGCAACTTTGAATTAACGTAACTCCCAAAGCTGTGCCTTATTTATGATTCAACTATATTTTCAAAGCCCAGGATTAATGTAAAAAGAACGAAAATTTACTTAGTATAGAAAAAAAAAAGAAGTTTGTTTTCGGATTTGTTTCCACCATGATGGGGGAACCGGGACCACAGTGCGTCGATTTGACCAGTCACTCCGTAAAAACTGATTGGGAATATAGCCCTCGGGTAGGCTAAAAATTGCCTAGGTCAGCAATGCCAACCGAAAATAAATTGCCGTTTACATTACGCAGGTAAGGGTAATTGGGACGAGTAATAAATATGTCATCACAGTTTTCTAACCATTATGTAAGGTTCTAACCTAGGTGTAAGCGAGAACTTTTATTTAATGTTTAAACAAATTCCACTGTTCTACGCCTTAATTTAACTCTCAACTCATAGTTTTCCTACCTTAAAAAATGGTTAACCGTAGTCCCATCATTTATTTATAAACCATAAAAAGAAAATTTCTGGAACAGAATTGAAGTGATTATCAAATGTTCCTAAGAAATCATTTTAATTTTAGCTCAGAATTACCTTCATAAATTAATATATTACTGCAGTTGAATCTATATCTTATCTATTCAACCCACTTAAGTAAGCAAGTTTATCATAATTGAAACTAGAATTCACGGGCTTTATAATTTATATAAAGTAAACCATTTGTAATTTCAGAATAGGACTGGCAGCTGGGAATTGCTAGAGAATTCCTTGGTAATGGTCCCTGGAATAGTTAATTCCCGAAATTACCCTCTATTAATTTATATTTATAGGGTACTCCCTTCTGCTGCTTATTTGCCTTTCTCGCTTTCCTACAATAATTATGACGGGTTCCATCTTCTATGGATGAGAGCCATTTTCATAGAATTCTGTTTCAATGGCTACTTTGGCTTATGTATAAAACAATGAGTATTCTGCCCACAATATAGTCGAGAGCGTTGAAGAGATTTATAAGCTTAATCCTGAAATTAAGATGCGGGTTTGCACATATTTTCATGTGAAAATGAGGTTTATTTAACAACGAGTTTAATACTACTTTAAGAATATTATGTATGCATTTGATAAATAGGAAATTCATTTAAATTAACCATGTTATGGTTACATTAACTGTTTGATTCTCTTTCGTGAGCCCTTATGGTGAATGAGTAGAATTACAGGTACGTGGAGACAGTCGGACAGCTAGGTGTTAGCTGAGGCAGCTACCTAGGTGCAGATGAGTAGAAGGCTATATCAGTTATGGTAGACTTCGGGGCTCCTAGATCCTCGCCAAAATGACTAGCTGTGCGGCCCCTAAAGGTGTCCTTTGCTCAACAATAACTGGCACATATACACTTACAATTATAAAGGAGCAAACATTAACCCTGAATGTTCATTAACAAATATATTGAGACATTAGGAGTGGGGGTAAACTGAAGACTGAAAACAAAAAATACAAATAACTCCCTTAATAATCAAATTAGACAAACAATATATTAGCAATATATAGAGTGATAGGGTGTATATGTTAAATGACAAAGAAGATTTATTATTCAACATTTTCCGGTCCGACTCCCAAGAGATATTTCTAGTTTTTTTTTTATTTTAATACCTTCTGAACCCCTCCCTCCCCTTAATCCGATTACGACCATTAACAAATTGTATCTGCATAAATATGGAATATGGTATCTTATGTCTCTTCAAAATACAAACACGTCACATCTTACGTATTTCAATATGTCTCAGGTTCGGTGAAAACCACATTTGACATTAAGGTCAGAAATAAGATGTTTCATGAGCTTACAGTTAATATGATATGAGTAGAAGTGGAAGATAACTGAAGACTGAAAACTAAAAAAATTGCAAATAGCTTGGGTAACATTACAGATAGAAACATATATAGGTCAACACTTATAGGAAATTAAATGTGAACGATTAATTCAATGCAAGTTTTCGTTTGTTTATACCCCCTTATTTAAGTAATAAGATAATATAGTTGGCAGTTATTGTCTCAAGAATGTCTGTTGTGATTTTTATTCCGTACAAACGGTATTCTTATATAATGTACTCTGATTTCACGAATAAACTACATTCTTGTCTACACGCGCAACATGTCCAGCCACTAAGCTCTTCAATTATATTTCCATTAATCCCGGTCCCTAAACGACTTTAACCTGTGCCATTTTTTCAAATGTGTATGATGCCGTCTTGGCCATTAGACTGTTTATGAAGACATATTCGGGAAAGGATATGAGCCAAGAGAAGTATCTACCCTTCTAGGAGTTATGATATACGCGGACTGGCCAAGGACCGGGACGTGCCAGGAATACTACCACTGCTAACTCATCCCTGGAAAACAAGCTATTTTTGACCATCCTTATTCTCTGGGCTCGGGAGTCCCCACGAGGCGCTTAGCTCTCAGGTCACGTAGCACTATGGCGACAAGCTGTCTAACCTACAGCTCTTGCTCCGTTGCCCGCTATCTTTTAGGATAAATTACTGTTTTCCACGAACCATTTCTTATAAGTATTTTCGGCGTCATATTAAAAATAAAAAGTGCACCACCATTAGCTTGAACTATAATGGTTTTGATTGGGAATTGTGGAGGATACACAACGTCATTGACAACACACTTGTTTTGTTTTAACAGAAAATAAGTAATCCTTAATGCACGCTGGCACTTTACAGAACTCCGTATTTCAAATTAAGTATTTGAATATTGAGGAACCAATATTTCTAAGTCAAAAGTGCATATAAGAATGAAACTTAAGGTCCTATTAAAAACTGACACTAAGAATCAGCAGTTTTTATTCTTCTTTGAAATGCATTGGTTGGCCCTTCAAGAAGGAGGTCTCCTCGTAGCAGTATAAGTTATCATAAATATGCTCTTGGTATATTCTTAGGAACAAAATATTAATCGGACGAGTGAGCCAGTACTGTTATACACTATCGGGTCGTCCTACTATTATGCACTATCGCTTTGGATCTTGTGCCAATTCAACGGAACGTTCTTGCCGAAGTGGAGGCCGATGTTGCCATCTGCCCTTGTTACAAGTGTGTTAATTACACTTCATTTCATGTTAAATCGCTGGGTACAGGGGAACTGTATAAACTCATTTCAAAGTTTCCATTACACTATTTGTGAAACAACCTTGTAGCTGTTGAATGAATGGAACAAGGCATTTGTAGAATAGTAGTTGTAATAAACCATGCTGAAATTGGTGACGTCTACTGAAGATACTTCAGCCTGTTAACTTAATGTTTTGGATAAGTACCGATATTCTTATCAAAATAACTGTGTTCATTATTTTCACATTTATCGCAATTTATAACAATACTTTGCATCATCTAGCCGTATCAACAGGATCTGGATGAGGGTAGCTGTAGCACCGAGCAGATGGTAATGATCGATCCAATAGGTGTTGGTTCACTTCAGCATTAGGTGATTGGGCACTTCAGTAAGTATGTCTATGCAAATGAGCAGATAAGACCCTTGCTGTGCCCAGCACTCAAGTTAATGGTTGTACACCTACTATCCACCATCTCTTCTCACTGTTATAAATATTACTATATTAATATACTATCAATAACACTGAAAAATGTAAGATCGTAACCAAATTTATTATTATTATTAGTATTTATTAACGTTCATCTTTTGGCTAATTGGAATGTATTATCTACAGGTTACCATCCTTTTCTAACCTGGGTGGGACTAAGGATTTGATTTAATGAGTTTACAAATTAAAAAAAATAGACATTAGACAACAAATATATGGACACCATACAAATCGGAAGGATTGGTTGAGGATTGGGTTTATTTTCATTATTATTTTTATTATGGGCATCTTGTTTCAAATTCCTAACGTCATTAGACAGGCTGTAACTGTTTTTAAATATCTTTACATAATAAGAAAACGAAGGGAGGATGGAAAGTTGTAGCAAATAAAAACTCTGAACAAAGAAATTAAATTACATATTTTGAATATGGTTTGTAAAATCTATCATGTGGAGTGAAGAAAAGATGGTGATTCTGCTCTTGACCTTTTCACACAAAAATCTTTGCACATTGAAATTGGCATTTCTTTTTATGTAAACCTGCTTAGGCTCAGTTAAGATTAATTTAATCGTTAACCTGCTTATGTTTTCAACGCTTTGAGTCCTCTTGTATGGAATCCCTTTTTATAGGGAGTATTTTGGTCTATATGATTTAATTTTTGCAGAAATAAAAGCAATTTCACCCCTCATCATCTCTTTCACTCAAAGCTTTGTTATATAAGATATCCCAAAAAGAATTGAATTTACTCATGACATAAATTTACAATCAGTCATACTGTTTGGTGCTGACAATCCTATTGAAAAAAAACTATTTGATAGCTAATAATTTACGCTCAGGAAATGTGGAGCATTACTTGATAAGACAACGTGTTCTCATTGGTAAATAATATTTCAAAAATAACGATAATCGGGTGGCCGCAGTTATAAAACAAGCCTCACGCTTATCAATGTCATTTTCAAAACAGTGCCGGAGACTGTTGTTCAAAGTACAAGAATTGTTTGAAATTTGTTTCGAGAAACACTCTAGAGCTTATGCTATCTCAAGATCTGTATCTCCATGGCTTACTAAATTCAAATGACACAAGAACTGAAGCTTAATGGCTATGCACATCGAAGAGAGTTCGTTGAATGTATTATTGAACATTGATTAGCTAGATTTTTTATGATTAGCCATCTCGTGGTAAAATTTCTACAAAAGAGTAGGAAAGCCCGTATTTGCCCTGCGCATTATTCCTTACATAATCCTATCTTGCGTACTTTACTGGACAATAAAAAAATTTCAAAGGAAAAAAAAACTGTTTTTATTTAATTCAATTTTTGTGAGGTCAAATATATGAATAAGGATTTTAATGTTGTAACACTGTTTTACGACAATGATATCGGCTTTGCTTATAATCTAGAACAATCTATTACCTAAATACAGGCACGAAACTTTACTGTATTAAATGTAAGAACTATAAACTTCAGTAATGATCAAGAATAATTCTTGGTTGTAAAGGCATTTATAAATAGTTAGAAACCATATATAAACAGTTAGAATGTGACCAACAAATACTTAAAATATTGATAATTGTATAAAGCTGCTTATTCGATCAAATGTTTTCCTACGTAGAATTAAAAAGGTTTTTGTTCCTAAGTAAGTGAGTAAATTTTTATATTTAGTCTGACTTTTTGTGTTGTAGGATTGAAATATTCAAAATAAACAAATTAAATATATTTCAAAAAAAGTGTAACAAATAAAAAAGGAGATTATAACTTCTTTTTGTGAGAAAGTTCACGTACTGGTCTATTAGGATTTAAAATATTTATTATTTAGTATAGTTCGTTAATGTAAATGAGCAAATGAATGTTTCCTTTTATACCACTTATATAAGTTTACTTGATATTTCTATTTCCCAGAGCAAAAAGTTTTTTAATATTTTCAATACACCATGAAAGTTTGTTAGAATCGTCAATTTTTTTAAAACTAGTAGAAAAAAGGAAGTCCAATCTGTAAAGCGTTGGAATAATAAATAAAAGTTTTTAATACATAAAGTTGGATCTGAATATAACTTAGGACAATAGACAATTAAATGCCTCAAGATAAAAGGGTTTTTAGTTTTAGTTCGCATTGAAATAAAGTTTCCGAGAGTAAAATTTCCATTTTCATAAATTCAGCACAGAATTTGTGCTTCTCATTAATTAAGCCAAAAAGGTCTTCGTAAAAGGAAAACCTTTTTATATTATTTGCAAGAATAAGCCAATTCGTTATAAGAAGTCAAGGGAAAAGTATTTATGAATTTCAAATGTAAAAGCTAAATATTTCAATCTTGAGGAGTTTAGGACTAGCTGAGAGTAGGGACTGTAAGCATCTGTACAGAGATAAAGCCTTATGCCTAAATTAACATTTTCCGAAATATATTTTTTTGCAGTTTCATAAACACTATGAAACCGATAAATAAGAATAGACGTCCTTCGTCGTCAGGATTGCAAAGATATTTCCATATGACAATATGCAGGACAGTGAAGTCTTACATAAAAAAATAATTTTATTATTAACAAATGCCAACAACGGGTATTAACCCTAAACACTGGAACGGGTAAATGTCAAAATATTGTGCAAAGTAAAGCCTTGCCAAAAATATACCATCACCATTCACCCTCAAATGAATTCCCGAGCGAAGCCGGGTATCTGAGATAGTATATATATATATATATATATATATATATATATATATATATATATACTAGCTCAGATACCAGGCTTCGCCCGGGAATTCATTTGAGGCTGAATGGTAATGATATTTTTTTGGCAAGGCTTGACTTTGCACAATATTTTGACATTTACCCGTCCCAGTGTTATACGGGGTAATACCCGTATTATAAGGAAGGCGTTAGTGCTAATTCACATACCGAGTTTGGTTTAGTTCGGTTGGGTCTTTTGTCCCAAATAAAATTGTGGACTCCCTCTATAGTTTTTAGTGTATAACTCATTTATACTTCCGTATACGGCAAAAGTGTATATAACAGTAGTTACTCTAAATTACAAAATAAACAACTTGTGTTATGGGCATGTTTGCTGAAAAAGCAATAGGAAACGAAATATCACTATTTTTAATTTCAGGCCTCCCTTATAACTCCCACTCCTGTTTGTATTAGAGAATATTAATATAGCCTAAAGTCTAAGTTGGGCTAGTAGTAATATACATACCAAGTTTCATAAAATTCGGTTCAGCCGTTTATGCGTGAAAATGTAACAAACAAACAAACAAACATACACGAAAGAAACAAAATGCAGTTAGGTGTCTATGGCATGTGAAACGAAAAGTTATCGTGAAAATTCGCGAAAAAAATCAATGTACAGACAGAGGTTACAATTATATATATATATATATATATATATATATATATATATATATATACTTTTTTCGTATACCAAATTATAAATGAGATATACGCTAAAACCTATAACGGAAGTGAACAATTTTATTTGGGACAAAAGACCCAACCGAAATAAATAAAACTCGGTATATGTATTAGCACTAACGCTTTCATTACAACAAGGCATAAAAACAATTCTAGGGACGGGCAGGAGGGTGGGTTGGAAGGGAGGCCTGAATTTAAAAGCGCAGTATTCGTTTTTCGGCAAATATGAACATTACAAAAGTTGTTTATTTTGTTATTTAGAGTAACTTTTGTCATATTCATTTTTGTCTTTCAACAAAGTATAAACGAGATATACACTATAAACTAATGTGGGAGTCAATTATTTCATTGGGCGCTAACGATTAAACCGAACTGTAAAAAACTCAGTATGTCAATTAGCATTAATTCTTCCATGATTATAAGCTATATTAAAATTTTTAGGTTAGAACGGAGTGGGGGCTATAAGGGAGGCCTGAAATAAAAATTCGCGATATTTCATTGTCTATTTGTTTTTCGACAAACATGCACATAACAAAGGTTGGTTACATTGTTATTTAGATTAACTTTTATTTTATACATTTCTCTAGGAACAATGTGTGGAGCAAGTAATTTGTGTAGAAATATTGATATTCTTAACAATTCATTCCAATTTGAACTATGAGGTACCTCACCTAGAAAAATTAGTTCAAATCTATGTTAATATTTTGTCCTTAATAACTGAAATCTATGCATAATGCACAAGAGACGGGAAATATGACAATTTGGAGGACAGTGAAGACTTACATAAAAAATTAATTTTATTATAAACCTATCGGGTATTAAACACTGGGACGGGTAAATGTCAAAATATTTTGCAAAAAATACCATCACTATTCAGCCTCAAATCAATTTCCGGGCGAAGCCGGGTATCTGTGCTAGTATCATATAAAAATTAGCTTTTTTATCATGAACCACTTCAATCGAAGCTTAAATGCTAAATATTGCTTACATTGAACTTCTACTATGTGAGACATGTGCAGATATTTTCGGTGTGTTGATCATGTAAATTTAAGACTTTGCGTTCTTGACTCGGAAATGTTTATTTGGTCTATACCATTTCCTTATTTAATCGATTTATTCATCACTCGAAGAGTCATATCCGTTAATGATTGAAATCGGAATAGTATAAGGGAGAGGGTTTCAAAATGAAAATTCAAAATGTCTCCGTTATTAATAATATTTCTTGCACGGTGTACTTTCTTGATTAGTGATCCACTAGAAACACCGAATTTTCAAAAGTACATTATCTATAATTTTACATGAATGATTTAAGAAAATATTTTCGAATGCGGATTTTATTAAACATTACTACGACTGAGCTCAGAAAACAGGAGCAGTTCCATTTTGAAAACTCTACTTAGTTTGGGGTTTTTAACAAATTTGATGTTAAATGTTTAAAAGAGTAAATGGAAACCGTGTTTAAAAGGATAAACATGAAAAAAGTGTTTAAATGAAATAAAGATAAAGAATAAAATAGGAAAAATATCCGAAAGATGGAAGATTTAGGTGGGTAGGAGATATAAATGTTTGTATTCAAGTCATTAAAAGCAGTATTCGGGTTCACCCTATCACACAGTGGGTCGTAGGTTTTGTGGCCTTTCTAAATACATGCTCTGATCGTTCTATTCATGGCAGGGAAGCTACCCGTATATCAGCGATATTTAACTCACAAATAAAGGCGCATTCAACGATAAGATTAAATATTTTTTATCGAATTTTTAAAGCGTTTTATTTACTAAAAAACTTTTTCCGGTTATTTAAGAAATAAAATCCCAACTAATAATTACAATATCTATAAAAATAGATTTTTTTTATTTTTAAAAAAACACAGTGTTTGATGGATTTTCTATTTAACTTTGTTGCGGATAAACCTTTCACGTTTCAACAACAATACATCCACAATTGGCGGGGGTTCGCCCATTTGTTATTCATCACTCAAAAACGGCTCAAAAGATTTTTGTGGGCATTAATGGTTGTAAGTCAACTATCCCAAAGTACACCATAGGCTAATTTTTAACTATGGGAGGGGGCGGCTCCTTCTACGTCAAAACTCATATTCGGCAATATCTTCATTAATATTAGTTTTATCAACAAAAAAAAAAGTAAAGAACAATTTGCCTTTAGAATAACAATTGTTGTCATATAACGTTAATTACATTAAAGAATGTCGAAATTTTGGCTTCCGTGTTCCGGGTACCAAATAGAAAATTCATAGAATTTAGAAAATGTATTAAGTGAATTACTGTTGTTAAATGTTCACTATTTTATACTTTACTGCTATCCACAGGAGTGGGGGTTTACTTCGATGTCATATCGCCAATATCTTCGCTAATATTGATTTTATTGGAAACATGTAAAGACCGGATTGCGTTTAGAATCTATTTTTCGTTTTCAAAACAGAAATTAAAATGCCTCAAATAGATTGTGAAACTATATATATTTAATTAGTGGATTAAATTAATTACGATGCGCTATATAATTCTCTTCTAGTATTGAGAGAAGCTAACTTGGAATAACCATAATAAATTTTCACAGGAAACCAAGTTTATTTCATCCTACAAAGACAGAATCACATTTAGCTAATTCTCACAATGGATATTGCCTGAGCAGAATTTTATTATATTTTTTCTCTGGATGCTAGGGTGAGGCAACCGTTGACGTGAAACTAGATTTTTTTACCTCATGAGCAATAATAAGTTCGTCAATATTCGCCCAAGAGCTATTTCCTGCTTCATGTGTAAAAGAATTGTATTGAATATTATTATTCATTAATATCCACTGTGTGCTTATGGGAATAATTGAGACGGGCAATCTACAGGTAATTAAAACAATAATATCACTGCATTTTTCTTACGGTTACCCAGAACTTACGGTTACCCAATCTTTACATTTTGACGGATAACCATTATTATTTTATTATTATGATTGAAAAGCAAGTTATTAATTGTAAGTTGAAAAGACCGGGTGTTCCAAATGTACGCAAGCCCCTAAAATTTCATCAATACATTCCGATATAATCAATATCATTTAAATTTAATCTGTATTGGAATTAGATAGAGGATCGGAATGGTTGGAATGTCTGGAGATAAACCACTGAGCAATTCCGGAAACTGTTTCCTCCCCTCCTCCCTCTAGACAGAGTAAGACTACTACAACTACATTTCTTCCGCATATGCAGGGCTGCCAACCAAGAACGAGAAAATCCCAGCAAGTCCACCTTCCCTTATTCGTTATTTATTTTCCCTCAATATTGTTTTTTACCAGTATAAAAAATTAATAATAAGGATCATTACTAAAACAGCAGAGGGAAGTCAGTGTTCCAGAAGGAAGCTAATACGCTCTGCTTTTAAGGAAATTTATCAACGTCAATGCCATTAGATTATTGTTTTTTCCAGGCTTTGACGACCTAATAGGTACAAATAAGCAGTAAATATCCAGCTCATGTTCTGTTTATTTTGAACAATAAATGTTTAAGAGATTGAGACTTCAGGTGTTTTGGTTTTGTCGTAAATATCTACAACGAACCTACCTTATATATACCTCAAGTGATATATTTCAATATTTTATTCATATTTTTACGTTTATTACAAATAATAATAAACCTTGATTATTAGGGATCTTTTGGATTGCAAAATTAAACACACAAACTTTAACGTTTTTATCACTACACAATTTATTAGACAATTCATTTTCTTCGTACTTGTTAAATAAGTAGTTTTCAAGTAAATAATTTTCGCAATACTAATAATATATATGTATATATATATAGTGGGAGAGATGGGATCAACATTAATGTTATAATAAGCGTTTTTACATTACGCGTTGAATAAATCCTTTGCAAAACTCATATTAAGTAGCATTCTAAACAACAAAAATTGTAAGATGTTCAAACATTAGGTCCTTTAACTACATATATCCTCTAAAAATCTTAAGGCAATTGTGCCCAGACGTCCACATCAAGTGCTATAGAGTGATAACCACGAATATCACTCAATATTCAAAATCACTCCACTTTCTGTATTCCGTCGAGAGAAAGGAAAAACGGATTGAAGCGATTAGATGATTTCTCCTCGCTGTCCTGAACAATATTAAATATGTATAAATCCATTTATAACTGCATAAATACTTTAGAAATATTCAGTTGTCGGAAAATGCTTCCAACTGTAAAAGCTTTTCAGAATGCCAGTAACTTTTAATATCAATCATATTTGGCGGCAAAGCTAAAAGTGCTCAGAGCCCTTTCTGTATTCGCTCCACTCCTTTTATAACTTTTACTTCAATATACCTCTTTTCCGCTAAAAGAAGGGTGGCGTATAATATTTAAGTAGCAAAATAAGATATTGTTTCTTGAATAATGCATTCTTTAAACGTATAAAGAACTTTAAAAATTCGATTTATGGAACTAAAAAAACTTTGTAAATTCATTTATGTACATATTAGTCAAGTGAAAGCTCAGCATAAGTAATTAACTGCAGTAATGTTTAGAGGAATATTCAGTATGTTCATACTCCTTCACTTCTTTTATCACATGAACGTCCTTCAAGACTGAAGTTTGTTTCTTCTGAACAACTTTTAGGCTAACATAGATTTTTTTTATTTCCTTATGGCATTGTAGACCATAAAGATTTTAGCTTGTCTCGATGACTCGAGGGATTCACGATCAGTGTTTTTAGATAGTGAGTGATCAACTCTACGTACAGCCTTCGTTAACCAGGGAGGATTAGGAATGAGTTGTCTCCAGTAGACGTCAATATGCCCGGGAAGTGGACATATTGCTAATCGACGAGATCCTGGAAAATCAATTTACTTCTTCAGACCGATTTACTCACTAGCAGCTCACACTTTACTTCAGCTACTGCCGCATACCCAGCACGCTCTGGTAGCGAACTGGTGTGACAACTTCGCGGTCACCCATTCAAGTACTGAGCATGCTCGATGATGCTTGACTCAGGTAATCTAAAGTCGGACGCCCAACACCTGATCTATGGGCACCCTCATTGATAACCTTAGTGGGTTAACAAATATTTCAAAGGTAACTTTCTGTTCGTAATCAAAAATACATTTATAACTTAAATCGATGTAACTTAAATGCCATGAGTAAGCCACATTTTGTGCTGATTTGAGGAAATGGAATATTTTTAAAAGAATTGATGTCAATGTCAGGTTCGAAGGAATGATTAGAATTATCTAGAGAACTCTTCCTTATACCTCTCTTGCCGACTACACTGACTAAGTGATACATTTCTTTTACCACGTTATATTTAATATTCTGCAACAGACAAGCTAATATAGACTATTACATTTATTTCTTCATTTCTTATTTTCTGTATAGTTCAACGCTTGTAATAGTAGCACAACGGTTTCTCCCTATTAAATACAAAGCCAAGCGATTTTTAATTCTAAATTACCTTCTTACTCCACCATGGGAAAGAATATTATTCTTATTATAAGTGGAAAAATTCTTGAGAAGGGAATTAAGTTTTTCCCTCTCTATTTCAGGGTATAATGAATCTCATTTATTATAAATCCTACTCGTATGTTAATTGATGTACCCTCATCATCATTAGAAAAACTTATCTTTCTCGTTTTTACAGCCCTCTCACAACCTACTACTTCATTAACACGTTTAATTTCCTAGTTTCAATTATTGAACTCTAAAATCTCCGGTATTTCATGGCTATTAGTGAATTTGCTTCTAAAAATTAAATTTTTGAAATCTGCATATAAGTATAGTATTTTCTGTACCATAACAAATACAAAGGTTTGCAGAAATTACTGGATAACTTCCTAATGTGTTGCTCCATTTTGTTATCTAGCTAACCAGTGAGTGTATTACTTTAATTACATTTTTTTTATATGTCAGCGTTTTTTGTGGCGTTTCATATTATATAATGTCTACAGGAGGCTAAGCAGTTCTATGATGCGGTTTAAGAAGAATTTTCATAGTATTATAGACGAAATCTTAGAAAAGCTATTAATGCTTCGTCAGTTCAGCTTCGTAATTTCAAAGTGTCTAGTCGCCCCCAATGGTATTTATTAGGGACGAAGCGTGCCAACTAAATATACACTAGCTGGATAAAACCGATGAAGTGCGAACCTGGTGGAGGATTGCTGAGGAGGTGTGTGTGTGTGTGTGTGTGTGTGTGAGAGAGAGAGAGAGAGAGAGAGAGAGAGAGAGAGAGAGAGAGAGAGAGAGAGAGAGAGAGAGAGAGAGAGAGAGAGAGATTGTATGAGTGAGGTGAAAGAGCTGTGAACCATGAGTACAGGCTGTGATCAGTGAAGCGATCACCTGTTATATCCGTATCGACTAACCTTCAGGCATTTCACCTACATACTCCCTAGGTCTAGTGATGACCCTTCCCTCTGGAATATATATACTATTTTTGTTATCACTTAGAAATTAATGTTAACTAACCACGTAGAAGTACATGGGTCACGGGCTCCAGGGCAGAGGTTCATCTGGAGTAAACAATGTTTATGATGATTTATAGACATTTTTCAGGCGTAGTCGTTAAATACTTGGAGAATGTAGATGTGACAGAAGAAATCCAATACTAATAAAAGTGAAATTAAATTAAGTGGGTTGACATAGGAAAATTCGGAATCGATACGATATACAAGTACTCTGCGAAAATGGCTTTCATATGTGGGCTCAATGAATTTTAATTAACCAACCTTCGGCCGAAGAACAACGGAAATAAAACACCTGGAAAGATTAGTAAAATCATTTTTATTTCTCGACTAGTTTTGGGTCCACTTGACGCCTCATCAGGAGAAAATATAATACAAAGAAGTAACTAAAACGGCTACAATGTTACATAGAATCTTTCAATAGTCGTGCCTTTCAGAGAATGATACGCATGACATGGCATGATAAATCAGCTGATTGATATCGATACGTCACGAAATCAATTATTCCTACCGCCATTCTCTGACTGGCAGGGCTAGTGGAAGGTCCTATGTAACGATGTAGCCGGTTTAGTTACTTCTTTGTATTATATTTTCTTATAAATTAAATCAACTTTTTTCAATTTGCATTGATTCAGTTAGATCACTCCATGTGCAATAAGGTCGGTTCTATACAATTTTTGATCCAACGTTCCATAACGGAGATATTTTGAATTTTCGAAATTCTTACCTCTAAACTCTCGCCCCCTACCACTTGACCAATTTCAGCCAATAACGATCTTGTCTTTATTTTTACATAAAACGATTAAATGTGGAGTTTAGTAAAGATCAAACGAAAATTGCGACGGCTAGAGCGTTGAGACAAATATATATATATATATATATATATATATATATATATATATATATATATATATATCTTATTGCAAATTGAATTAACCAAAATATTTAGATTTTATACTTAGGCTATCAGTAAAACCCCACTCCTGCTCATGCCATATTAACAATAAGCTGTTATATCATGATCTCTTCATTCCAAAAACCAAATATTGTTTTCATTGAACTTTTATTTTGAGATATATATGCAAATAAGTTATTTGATGACGTCATACATAAAGATTTTTGTCATTTACTTGAAAATGTTTATTTTATTTATACTATACTCGATATTTATCGTTTCATTCATTACTAAAGGTCGTATTTGTTATTGGTTGATATCGGACCTGGAATATTGGGGGTTTAGAGGGGGGATTCGAACATTCAAAATATCTCCGTTATTATGCGTCGGATCGTAAAATGTTATAGAACTAATCTTGTTAAACTATTGAATTTCTACAATTGTTGTTCTATGCCTTTTTTCGTAACTCAAGTATTAAGCGAGTTATTTGCGCTTTCTTGCTTTCTGCCTTCAGTAACTCCCCCCTCCCCTTCTACTCATCAGTTGTCTATATATAAATAGAGAATATGAGGTGAGATGAGATGAGAAGCGTGCAACGTCTGCGAGACGGACTTTTAGACTAGGATCAGATATGTTGTTGCTATTATCTGCTTAGTTTCTAAATATTGAAGTTTTAGAATATGGAAAAGGAGGATAGGTTAGCAATGGATGAGGTGGAAAAGAAATGCGAAATTTAGTATTCTTCAAAGTGTGAGTTTACCTACATTTAATGGAAGGGCTAGCCTGAAATATTTAAGCTGCCCGCAGCAGTCCGTGATATCATCCTTTCATGTAATGGTTATCCTGAAATATCATTCTTCCGGAAATATCCTCCCTACTCAGCCAATTCCTAATTAGTAAAAAGCAATAACATATCTGATTTTTTATACTTTGGAAGAGTTTTAGAATATAAGTATTTAGGCGGCCGTACAGAACCGTTTAGTAGTTAAGAGACAAAAAAAGGAAAAAAAAAACAAACTTTTTTTTATACCAGGATAACTATCTCTTATCTGAATTTTTTTACGTAGAATTATTTTTATTGAGTTTTAGTTGTTTATTTCGAATATGGAGCATTGTAAGAAGGATGATTTTTGTAGAAAAAAAATAAAATAAAAGTCCCCCTCCCCCAAAATACCCACTTACATAAATATACATGCCAACATTGTCAACTTTTTATATATTGGTTTTGTTTACCAATAATAATATAACTCACAGAGGAAAGTAGGACTAGACAAGTTTATGATTGTGTTAGTTTTAGTGGTCGTAAAGAAATAACTTGTGTACAGTCATAAAATGGTTTAATCCTAATTGCTTAAGTCTTTCGGAATATCTCTGTAATTTATGTGTAGTAAATTTGTTAATTTCTCACTAATTTCGTACCGTGCTAAAATTGCATCAGTATAAGCCAAAAACAAGTATTTCAATACAGTTGTCCCTCAATAATCCGACAGTTAAGGGACCGAGAGAGTGTCGGATTACCGAAAATGTCGGATTACCAAAAATGTCATATTATAATGCGTTTGAACACAATGAAGTTAAAAAAAAGGAAGAAACAGTAAAGGTACATGTAATTTATTAATACCAGGATACAAAATGACAGTACATGTAATTTTTTAAAAGAAATACGGAAAGAAATTTAAGTATGTAAAATCTACAATATGTATGTACATACATACATATTTACACATTAAAGAAGTCTGTGATTTTACTCTTCTTATTTGGCTGCAATGTCATTAGGTTGACTACTAAATACCTTCAGAGTGATTCTTTCTTTTTGTAATTTTCTTCCAGAAACTTTCTTTTCATCTTCGGTTACAAATGACTTTGTTGGTAGCTGACGCCAATTCAAGCCGGTTTCATCGGCGTTATAAATTTGTTCAGGAAGGCCAAGTTCATTGATTTTTGCGTGCAATTTTCCAATGAATTCCTGGATTTCAGACTCGTTTCAAACCACCCGTGACTAGCGCGGAAGTCAGTTTTCTTTGTAATTTCTTGGTAAAAAAACTGGGCTTTTTGTTTCAAAATGTCTCCTGAAATGTCACTGCAGGTTTGTTTTGCTTCCTGCATGAGCGGTGGGAGGGAGATGCATGTTGCTGCCTGTAGCGCGTCGGACTACCGAGTACGTCGGATTAAAAAGTGTCGGATTATCGAGGGACAACTGTAGTATTAAGCTATTTTATTAAGTATCTATTGCGCAATTTAACCCTAGCAGCAACTGGTGAGGCGTCCTCACTTGCGAATTTTTAGAATTTCAATTTGAAAACAATTTTCAGCAAACGGAGAAAAATTAGATTCAAATAGAATATAGGTATCTAGAAAATTAAATTAATTAAAAAATCATTGGGGAGAGCAGTGAAAAGTAATATGCTCGAGAAAAATCGGGTGAGTGGGTCGTCCCACTCCTCTTTATGTAGCCCGGGATATGGCCTGGAGTCAGCTTTCACCAGCTGTCCTGTGCCCCAGGCAGTTTTTCCATCTCAGCAAATTGTTTGCTCTCTGTGGTCATCTATATATATATATATATATATATATATATATATATATATATATATATATATATATATATATAAAATTGTAACCTCTGTCTGTACATTGATTTTTTTCGCGAAATATCACGATAACTTTTCGTTTCACATGTCATAGA
The DNA here is from genome assembly GCA_019009955.1 of Riptortus pedestris. Lineage (NCBI taxonomy): Eukaryota > Metazoa > Arthropoda > Insecta > Hemiptera > Alydidae > Riptortus > Riptortus pedestris. The sequence goes on along the minus strand of CM032230.1, from coordinate 98,223,450 downwards.
CACCATATCTGCATTTTGTTTCTTTCGTGTATGTTTGTTTGTTTGTTTGTTACCTTTTCACGCATAAACGGCTGAACCGAATTTTATGAAACTTGGTATGTATAATACTACTGACCCAACTTAGACTTTAGGCTATATTAATTTTCTCTGAGACGAACAGGAGTGGGGGTTATAAGGGAAGCCTGAAATTAAAAATAGCGATATTTCGTTTTCTATTGGTTTTTCGGCAAATATGCACATAACAAAAGTTGTTTATTTTGTTATTTAGAGTAACTTTTGTTATATACACTTTTGTCGTATACCGAAGTTTAAATGCGTTATGCGCTAAAACCTATAGCGGACGTGAGCAATTTTATTTGGCACAAACGACTCAACCGAACTAAATAAAACTCGGTATGTATATTAGCACTAACACCTTCATTATAATAAGCCATACCAACATTTCTAGAAACGGGCAGGAGTGGGGGTTGTAAGGGAGGCCTGAATTTAAAAATAGCGGTATTTCGTTTTCTATTCGTTTTTCGGCAAATATGAACATAACAAATTGTTAATTTTGTTATTTAGAGTAACTTTGGTCATATTCATTTTTGTCTTTTAACAAAGTATAAACGAGATATACACTATAAACTAAAGCGGGAGTCAACGATTTCATTGAGCGCTAACGAGTAAACCGAACTTACAAAAACTCGGTATGTCAATTAGCATTAATTCTTCCATGATTATAAGCTATATTAAAATTTTTAGGTTAGATCGGGAGTGGGGGTTATAAGGGAGGCCTGAAATAAAAATTCGAAATATTTCATTGTCTATTTGTCTACGGGAAATATGACAATTTGGAGGACAGTGAAGACTTACATAAAAAATTAATTTTATTATTAACAAATGCCAACTACGGGAATTAACCCTAAACACTGGGACGGGTAAATGTCAAAATATTGTGCAAATTAAAG